>NC_069415.1:36751222-36867523 GCF_026875155.1 Cherax quadricarinatus
TTTTTTTCCCCTCTTTTGACCAATCAGATATTTTAATCTATTTTTTCACCATTTAGGATCATTTTTTTTGATCTGATTTCCCTATTGGAACATAATTTATGGCAGCTAAACATGCCCTGGAAAGCACATAGGGCAACCTCACCACCTCCTGACCCTTTAGTCGGGGTCATTCCAGTTCACCCACCCAAAAGTTTTTTCATTTCCATGAAATCAGCCAAGCAAAAGCGGGGCGGAGACTTGATTGCCATTTATTAGGGAATTCCATGATATATTAAAACTGAGTGATTTGGACACTTTCCCCAAGCTCCAAAACCCTCAAATTAAAATTGTTTTCCCCCAACTAAGAACCAAGTCAAGGGGTTTTTCCCCTAGTTGGCTCTTCAAAAACGTTTAAAAAACAATCCGGTGTACAAAAGTCACCTGACTCAAAATTTTCCTGTAAATTGCCCCAAGTCAATCGTCTATGTTAAAACCTCCCATTAGACAAATTTTCGTAGTAATCCCTTACAATTTGGGGCCCCAAAGAATTTATGCATCCCCTTTAAAAAAATTTTTGGGGCCCTTAAATCACACCCAAAATTAGTTTTTTCTCGGCCCTCGGAAGCTGTAACCAAAAAAGTGGCTGGCTTTAATTTAATTCTTTTTTTAAAAACAATTTTAAATTGCTCGACTACATCGCTACCCCACACCTTTTCCTGTTGCCCTGTCAGTGGTGGAAAAAATTTATAGCCTTGTATTGACTTCAGGGGCATTCCATCTTTCAGATTGAGCCAGGTCTTGTTATGCATAAAATCTATGTCCCCTGCATTTGCAATTAATTTTAGCCTCTTTCTTATTTCTTACACCCTGTATTGTAAGTAAACCTTAAGGGAGCTAGCCCCTTGCTGCCCTCTCGGCCCCCTTTTTGTTTTGACCTAAACTTGTCTTTATTTATAACTTATGCTGAATCCTTTTATACTTTTATTTTTTCCAAACCCAAGTGTGAACCTGCTTTTTTTCCCACCACACCCATACCTCTACTTCCATCAGTTTAAAATCATAGCATTTCCCCAAAGGGCCCTTTCCAGCTGCAAGGCTACCACCCCAGCCCCAGAGAGATGTACCCCACCCTTGCTACATATCAGTTGCCATAAAAGTTGTTCCGTTGTCAATAAAGGGATTGAAGTTCCTTGCGTACTGTCACAGCAATTTCACCAAATCCCTAGACAACCTTAAATTTCCTACCCCCTTCTGGGCAAATTACATAATTGGGATCCCTCCAAACTTAATAAATCTATAGTGACCGTACTTATCTAGCACTCTTTCCCTCCTACCCCCCCAATATCATTTCCACCGCACTGAAAAAATGGGCTTGTTTCCCTTATGACAGATATTACCAGCCTGTTGACAATTTTTCCCCCAAAAACCCCTCCAGGGGAAACACACTCTATCTCTCACTTCTTATTCCCATTACAAAAAGCCGTAAAAGTATCTTACCTGAAGTCACCAACCACAAGAATGCCCTTACCTCCTAAGGGGCATAGTACCCTTTCCTTCACTGGCCCTGAATACATTTATCCGAAAAAAAGAGAAGCGATTTCCTACCCTTAGATCTTCACCTTAACTTTTTCCCCCCTCTTCGCCCTTTTTATGTGAAAACCCCACTTGTAGAGGTGCTGGGTGCCCTCACTGCGGGAGCCCCTCCCCCCCCAACTAAAAACCTCCTCACGCGAGAGCAGACTGCACCTCGCTGCTAGAAGCCTCATTCCCCCAAACTCCAGCCACCCCACTCTCCCCGACCCTAGGTGGGCCTTTAGCCTCCTAAACCCCCCTGGAGAAGCAAGACCCCCTCCCCCAACCTCCAACCTCAATTTTTAAAAACACTGCAGAAGCAACCATGCTTTTTACCCCACACTAATCCCCCAAAGGGGCTCAGGGTCTGTGCCTCCTACACTGACCACGACCCCAGGAACACATTTTCGCATGTAGGAACGTAATTTGAACATCCCTGCATCCAACCGGAATTTCCGCCAATCACCTATGAAATTTAATGACGCCCGACAATATAAAGAACCCATTATGATATTTCTAACACAATTAAACAAACGAAAGCAGCTCAAATCTCTGAGTACAGCAAGGGTCCCTCAAAAAATAAACCCGCCATCACATACCTGCTACTGCTGCTGTTGCTATTACTATTTCTACTATTACTATTACCTCAAATACTACTTCTATTACCACTAATATTCCTACTACTACTACTACTTACGACGATAATACCTTGCACCTCATTCTAATACCTATATACGCCCTCTGTCTCTATATTGTTTGTAACGGCTTGACAAAGTTCCTGGAGAGCGAAACGTTCCCACAATAAAATGTCGCTTTAGTTGCACATGTATCTTTTTACCTAACAAGATAAGAGAGAGAGGGGTAGGGAATATCAGTTGTTTACCTGATAAGGAAGAGAAGAGCCTCAATGCTGTTAACACAGAGGCCGTGCCACTCTGGCCTGAGAGAGACGGTGCTCCAGAGGTTAGTGTTATAAGCTATCGTCCGCCACTTCTTGCACACCCTGGCGTTGGTGATGATCTCCCTGTGAGAGAGATACGAGAAGATCCTCAGTAGCACCTTGTCTGGCAGCTTGTCGATGGTCTGTGAGAGGAGAGAGAGAGAAGGGTCACACTCGCTAGCACTCGTTAAACTGCAACACACAACTTAAACTGGATGTGAAAGATTGCAGAAGCTGCAAGAAAGTTAGACATAGAATTATAAAAGTAATTTCACTGGATAATTAAAAAAAATGAGAGAATTCTGGTGTTTATGTGTGAGAGAATAGCGACATTTACCTAGAAGTTTGTAAAGCATTTTATAACCGTTAATTAGATAATGTCAAACACAAGTACATAATTCTAAATTTATAAAAACGGCTTTAATTAAGTTAATTACTTCATGAGATGTAACTGTAAGAGATTTATATACTCAATAAATTGATAAAAATTGTATAGTCAGTTGTCTTGCTTAGAGAAGCAGCGTAAGAAACAGGTGGCGTACTGATGAACAATACTGCGTGTACACCAACACTGCGTGTACACCAACACTGAGTGTACACAAACACTGAGTGTACACCAACACTGCGTGTACACCAACACTGCGTGTACACCAACACTGCGTGTACGCCAACACTGCGTGTACACCAAGTGAGTGTACACCAACACTGAGTGTACACCAACACTGCGTGTACACCAACACTGCGTGTACACCTACACTGAGTGTACACCAACACTGAGTGTACAACAACTCTGAGTGTACACCAACACTGAGTGTACACCAACACTGCGTGTACACCAACACTGCGTGTACACCAACACTGAGTGTACACCAACACTGAGTGTACACCAACACTGCGTGTACACCAACACTGCGTGTACACCAACACTGCGTGTACACCAAGTGAGTGTACACCAACACTGAGTGTACACCAATACTGCGTGTACACCAACACTGCGTGTACACCAACACTGCGTGTACACCAACACTGCGTGTACACCAACACTGCGTGTACACCTACACTGAGTGTACACCAATACTGCGTGTACACCAATACTGCGTGTTGGTGTACACCAACACTGCGTGTACACCAACACTGCGTGTACACCAAGTGAGTGTACACCAACACTGAGTGTACACCAACACTGAGTGTACACCAACCCTGAGTGTACACCAACACTGAGTGTACACCAACACTGAGTGTACAACAACTCTGAGTGTACACCAACACTGAGTGTACACCAACACTGAGTGTACAACAACTCTGAGTGTACACCAACTCTGAGTGTACACCAACACTGAGTGTACACCAACACTGAGTGTACACCAACCCTGAGTGTACACCAACACTGAGTGTACACCAACACTGAGTGTACAACAACTCTGAGTGTACACCAACACTGAGTGTACACCAACACTGAGTGTACAACAACTCTGAGTGTACACCAACTCTGAGTGTACACCAACACTGAGTGTACACCAACACTGAGTGTACACCAACACTGAGTGTACACCAACACTGAGTGTACACCAACACTGAGTGTACACCAACACTGAGTGTACACTAAGTGTAAAACTGGTCAATTAGCAAGAACTCATTTAAAATTAAGTCCTTTCTAAAATTTTCACAAACGTTTAAATATATATTTTTTCATTTATGTTAATGTAAAAATTAATAATTTTGTACCAGAAAAGTTAGAAAACTTTCCTAACCTTATTATAAGAAGGGCAACTTAATTTAGTTTAATTCAACTAAATATATTTTATATAAGTTTATAATAATTTAATAATAAACAAACATAAATAAATATATTTTTTTCCTTAGATTCAGTATGATTTTTGCGAAATTATTGCATACACAAATTTTCACTTGCCTTATTCGGCAAGAAGTGTCACCTGCTCAGCAGGTTTCTTCAGTCGAAATACCGAGGTGACGAATTCTTGTACATTTGCCTTACTCACCTAGTTTTTAAAAGAGTAAAAAAAAACACCCTTGAAGAAAGGGAGATCGACACATTTTACATGAGTGAATAATGTACGTGTAGAGGCTAAGAAAACCAAATTGACAATTTTAATAAAACATCAGCAACGTCAAAATTAGATCAGAAGTGAGTTGTTGACCCATGTGGAGAATAATGTATTTTCCAGAAAAAAATATAGTGTATTTTTTATGTAAATTAGTGTAACATACTGTATTTAATAAAAATTTGTCATAAAAAATGGGAAGCTGCACCTGCGCACAGAAGACTCGCCATTGTGTTTTGAATGAGCCAAGAAAACGTTAGTAAAATGGGAAGAATTTTCATGTTCTAGAGGTTAAAATTGGGCTGACACCTCTCAAATAGGAGCCGAAATTGTTGGATGTGCATTCCTGCATAACTTGAGATATCAGGCGACTGGACAAGACAACTCCAGGAACCTCAGATAAGTTTGTTTATGTTTGTAACTCTGGCCAGTGTTATTTTCATTGATAGACAGTGAAGTGTTCTGAGTATGATGCGCCTTAATCTCCTGTCAAATTGGTGAGTGATTTTAAGATATTCTCCTTCTGTTATGTAAATGTGTATATATATAATCCTTTATTAATTTAATATACAGTCCACAAATTTATATATTTACCAGAACTCCTGGTGATACATATTTCATTTGTAATTAATAGGTCTAGAGCAACTTGTGGATATGACAGTTGTAGGTATCGAAGGGGGACATTTTTGCGACCTAGGTGTCCCAAATTCCTACTTGTCTATGTAACTCTGATAAATAATAATTATCTTTGTTATTTACTGGTATGTACATTATGAGTTACATTCAGATAAATGTAATTTTCCACAACCCATATTAATTAAGTCACTGAACATGTGTGTGTGAGAGAACATGTGTGTGTGAGAGAACATGTGTGTGTGAGAGAACATGTGTGTGTGAGAGAACATGTGTGTGTGAGAGAACATGTGTGTGTGAGAGAACATGTGTGTGTGAGAGAACATGTGTGTGTGAGAGAACATGTGTGTGTGAGAGAACATGTGTGTGTGAGAGAACATGTGTGTGTGAGAGAACATGTGTGTGTGAGAGAACATGTGTGTGTGAGAGAACATGTGTGTGAGAGAACATGTGTGTGAGAGAACATGTGCGTGTGAGAGAACATGTGTGTGTGAGAGAACGTGTGTGTGAGAGAACATGTGCGTGTGAGAGTAAGTTTAAGGTGCAAGAAATAGATCGCTGTCAATACTTGGAATCACACAGACGAAATTAGTGATAATATTGAGGAGACAAAGCTCTGAGCTGCAGCCAGAAGTGAGAATGCCTTCTCATCAACTTTCAGATTTCACTATGATGTATCTTACATATATTCCATAAGATATTAGAGTTTGGAAAAGTTAGTCTGCGTGTATTAAGTCTGTCAAATTTGAGTCTGGTTATGATTAAATTATTTTATGTTAGACTTGTTAGATTAGAGTTACAATTGACCAGGCTGAGTTATCATCATTAGTGTGTGGTTTACTGCTGAACATGCAATTAGTATCCTCAAAGTTTTGCAAGTTTTTCCCTAGCTAGATGTACGAGACTTCTGAGAGTTTTTACTTCAAGTGAAAGTAATAACGTAGTTACTGTTGACACAACTCTGTGCGTCCACTCGTACAAATTTAGGGAAAATATCTTCAGAATTTTTTGAGAATCTATGCTCTGGACTGTACTATCAAGTTTTCTAACAAAAAGAAATTCACGAAGCAAAGAATGAAGGTATTTTATGTGATCAGTGTAGCAATTTTCGTGAGCAAGGTCAGTGCATCAGTAATGTAAATTTAATCAGATTATTAGTCTTAGTGATAGTTTACGATTTCAGGACCGTGGTAAAGGCAGGTCGTTCCTCATCGTCGAAGTCGCACATGAAGGCAGCGTCCACAGTCAGCTGTGTCCATGCTTGCATCCTGTCGGTCTTCTCTTAGAATGTCAGCCTTGGTTCACTAGACAGATGTCAGTTTACACTAGTTACCCACTAATATACTCTCCTGCGTTTTCTTTCATTATTCAGTTTTCTGTGATGCATGTATTACTGTCAGTACGTTTTCTCTCATCTTTTATTCAGTGTATTTATATCACTGAGCTTTACCCCTCTGATCCCAGAATACACCAGTGTAGCCTGAAATAAAAGTAACTCATTTATTTACCGATTATAAAAGTTGCCCTAAAACATTCGTTGTAACAAGGCTATTCGGTAGTTTGTATCAGTTCTCCATAACTTCATCTGTTTCCCATATCCTTTATTTTCTCCAGTGTATACTCTTTAACACATCACAAAATTGTACCCAGATCATAAACTAACTAGAACATGTTAGTTCACTGTTTTTATTCTATGTTCACAGGAAAAAATCTAATACGTTATTATTATTATTATATTCAAACGTAAGCGTTAAACCCGTCCGAGTCATACAACAGTTTTTGATACACAGTTAAGATAAGATAAGATAAGATAAGATTTCGTTCGGATTTTTAACCCCGGAGGGTTAGCCACCCAGGATAACCCAAGAAAGTCAGTGCGTCATCGAGGACTGTCTAACTTATTTCCATTGGGGTCCTTAATCTTGTCCCCCAGGATGCGACCCACACCAGTCGACTAACACCCAGGTACCTATTTGCTGCTAGGTGAACAGGACAACAGGTGTAAGGAAACGTGTCGAATGTTTCCACCCGCCGGGAATCGAACCCGGGCCCTCCGTGTGTGAAGCGGGAGCTTTAGCCACCAGGCCACCGGGCCACAAGCCACCAGGCCACCGGGCCACAACAGGCCACATGATCTGTTTTCTTACTTCAATTCATGTCAAAGTCCAGCCCTATCTAAGATGTACTACCCCCCAGGATGCCACCAACAACAGTCGACTAACACGCAAGTACCTACTTACTGCTAGTGAACAAAATGTAAGGAAACGTACCTAACATTTCACGTGTGTCGGGGATCGAACCACCGACCCTCAGTACGTGAGGTCAGGACGCTACCAACTGAGCCATCTGATTCTATAATTTTTATAAATAATTTATATTTATATTTATATTCGGTAATATAGTGAGCAGAAATTTGTATCATAATTTAAATGAGAATTTACCAATGATATATAAAGTTGTTATATCACCTTGGAGCTTCTATCACTTATATTTCATGATAGAAAACCTAGATATTTATTAGTTTTATTCTGAGTCTTGTACAAGAATGGTATACAATACCGACAAGATGAAATTAAGATACATATGCAACAACTGGGCATCTTTGTTGTAGACGTTTCGCCATCCAGTGGCTTTATCAAAAACAAATTCCAGGACATAACTTGAAGACAGTAGAACTATATTTATACAAACTCTCTTGCCTATCGGTCAGCCATACCTCGAGCCTAGAGTAAAAAATATCTCATCAAATATTTTCTTACAGTTATTTGCTCATCAGTGTCCTGCATGGACGTCTATCGAAGTCCTTACTAAAGTCTACGTAAACTACGTCGTATCTATCTTGGTCCACAGTATCATAATCCCAGGGAAAAGTCAGCAAATTTGTTAAAAAATATTGGGAAACAATGTTGAGTTTCACTAATCCAGTGATGTCCATCAGGGTGACACAAGTTATTTCAATTCAGCCATACCTTGCTCACATATAACATAATGGAGATCATTCGGGGTGGCCCGGTGGCCTGGTGGTTAAAGCTCCCGCTTCACACACGGAGGGCCCGGGTTCGATTCCCGGCGGGTGGAAACATTTCGACACATTTCCTTACACCTACTGTCCTGTTCACCTAGCAGCAAATAGGTACCTGGGTATTAGTCGACTGGTGTGGGTCGCAGCCTGGGGGGACAAGATTAAGGACCCCAATGGAAATAAGTTAGACAGTCCTCGATGACGCACTGACTTTCTTGGGTTATCCTGGGTGGCTAACCCCCCGAACGAAATCTTATCTTATCGAAACAACATGTAAGCTAAACTGTAATTTTTTGTGACTTATTTCACATCTGCATAAATAACCAGATATAAACATGTAAATAGTTCATTACCACTAACTTTTTTAAGTATCAAAACTTTGCGGCCCAGACCCTGGACCCATTATGTGTCTCTATCATCTTCTAACTACATCCACACCGTAGTATACATAATGAAGATGTTCAGGTATCAGTAAGTTGACTTCAGTTAGAGTAAAGTTAACCTGTTATGTTCGCCAATCACAGGCCTCCCTACTTGGAAGATACATTGTGGAGTCATGTATTAGAAAGATACACTGTTGTATCATGTATTAGAAAGATACACTGTTGTATCATGTATTAGAAAGATACACTGTTGTATCATGTATTAGAAATATACATAGTGGTTTATTTACACAAGATTCTTTCTCAATGTTTTCCGCAGCTCGGATACCACAACTGTCACCTGCCTCGGGGTTCTATTTACTGCCAGGTGACACAAGAAGCAGGTGATAGGAGACTTGTCCACAACCCTCTCTGTGGAGAAATTTTCTCCACAGAGAAAGTGGAAGGGAGGGAAAGAGGCAGAAAGTGGAAGGGAGGGAAGGAGGCAGAAAGTGGAAGGAAGGGAAGGAGGCAGAAAGTGGAAGGGAGGGAAGGAGGCAGAAAGTGGAAGGGAGGGAAGGAGGCAGAAAGTGGAAGGAAGGGAAGGAGGCAGAAAGTGAAAGGGAGGGAAGGAGGCAGAAAGTGGAAGGGAGGGAAGGAGGCAGAAAGTGGAAGGGAGGGAAGGAGGCAGAAAGTGGAAGGGAGGGAAGGAGGCAGAAAGTGGAAGGAAGGGAAGGAGGTAGAAAGTGGAAGGAAGGGAAGGAGGCAGAAAGTGGAAGGAAGGGAAGGAGGCAGAAAGTGGAAGGGAGGGAAGGAGGCAGAAAGTGGAAGGGAGGGAAGGAGGCAGAAAGTGCAAGGGAGGGAAGGAGGCAGAAAGTGCAAGGGAGGGAAGGAGGCAGAAAGTGGAAGGGAGGGAAGGAGGCAGAAAGTGGAAGGAAGGGAAGGAGGCAGAAAGTGGAAAGGGAGGGAAGGAGGCAGAAAGTGGAAGGGAGGGAAGGAGGCAGAAAGTGGAAGGGAGGGAAGGAGGCAGAAAGTGGAAGGGAGGGAAGGAGGCAGAAAGTGGAAGGGGGAAGCATGGCGGGGGGAAGCATGGTGGGGGAAGCATGGCGGGGGAAGTATGGTGGGGGAAGCATGAAGGGGAAAGCATGGATGGGGGAAGCATGGAGGGGGAAGCATGGTGGGGGAAGCATGGAGGGGGAAGCATGGTCGGGGGAAACATTAGTGGGGAAGCATGGAGGAGGGAAGCATGGACGGGGGAAGCATGGTGGGGGAAAACATGAATGGGGAAGCATGGTGGGGGGAAACATGGTGGGGGAAGCATGGTGGGGGAAGCATGGTGGGGGAGCATGGTTGGGGAAGCATTGCGAGGGGGGAAGCATGGAGGGGGAAGCATGGTGGGAGAAGCGTGGTGGGGGGAAGCATGGAGAGGGGGAAACATGGAGGGGGAAGCATGGTGGGGGAGCATGGTGGGGGAGCATGGTGGGGAAGCATGGTGGGAAGCATGGTGGGGGGAAGCATGGACAGGGGGGAAGCATGGAGGGGGAAGCATGGTGGGGGAGCATGGTGGGGGAGCATGGTGGGGGAACATGGTAGGGGAGCATGGTGGGGAAGCATGGTGGGGAAGCATGGTGGGGAAGCATGATGGGGAGCATGGTGGGGGAAGGATGGTGGGGGAGCATGGTGGGGGAAGCATGGACAGGGGGGAAGCATGGAGGGAGAAGCATGGTGGGGGAGCATGGTGGGGGAGCATGGTGGGGGAACATGGTAAGGAGCATGGTGGGGAAGCATGGTGGGGAAGCATGGTGGGGAAGCATGGTGGGGAGCATGGCGGGGGAAGGATGGTGGGGGGAGCATGGTGGGGGAAGCATGGTAGGGAAGCATGGTGGGGGAAGCATGGTGGGGGAGCATGGTGGGGGAGCACGGTGGGGGAGCATGGTGGGGGAGCATGGTGGGGGGAAGCATGGTGAGGGGACCATGGTGGGGGTAAAAATGGTGGGGAAGCATGGTGGGGGAAGCAGGTGGGGGAGCATGGTGGGGGGAGCACGGTGGGGGAAGCATGGTGGGGGTAGTATGGAGAGGGGGGAAACATGGAGGGGGAAGCATGGTGGGGGAGCATGGTGGGGGAGCATGGTGGGGAAGCATGGTGGGGAAGCATGGTGGGGGGAAGCATGGACAGAGGGGAAGCATGGAGAGGGAAGCATGGTGGGGGAGCATGGTGGGGGAACATGGTAAGGGAGCATGGTGGGGAAGCATGGTGGGGAAGCATGGTGGGGAAGCATGGTGGGGAGCATGGTGGGGGAAGGATGGTGGGGGGAGCATGGTGGGGAAGCATGGTAGGGAAGCATGGTGGGGGAAGCATGGTGGGGGAGCATGGTGGGGGGAGCACGGGTGGGGAAGCATGGTGGGGGGAGCACGGTGGGGGAAGCATGGTGGGGGGAAGCATGGTGGGGGAGCATGGTGGGGGGAGCACGGTGGGGGAAGCATGGTGGGGGAAGCATGGTGGGGGAAGCATGGTGGGGGAAGCATGGTGGGGGAAGCACGGTGGGGGAAGCATGGTGGGGGAAGCATGGTGGGGGAGCACGGTGGGGGAAGCATGGTGGGGGGAAGCATGGTGGGGGAGCATGGTGGGGGGAGCATGGTGGGGGGAAGCATGGTGGGGGAGCATGGTGGGGGGAGCATGGTGGGGGAAGCATGGTGGGGGAAGCATGGTGGGGGAAGCACGGTGGGGGAAGCATGGTGGGGAAGCATGGTGGGGGAGCACGGTGGGGGAAGCACGGTGGGGGAAGCATGGTGGAGGAGCATGGTGGGGGAAGGATGGTGGGGGGAGCATGGTGGGGGAGCACGGTGGGGGAAGCACGGTGGGGGAAGCATGGTGGGGGAGCACGGTGGGGGAAGCACGGTGGGGGAAGCATGGTGGGGGAGCACGGTGGGGGAAGCACGGTGGGGGAAGAATGGTGGGGGAGCACGGTGGGGGAGCACGGTGGGGGAAGCACGGTGGGGGAAGCATGGTGGGGGAGCACGGTGGGGGAAGCACGGTGGGGGAAGCATGGTGGGGGGTAGTATGGAGTAGACGGGGCTGGAGGAGGAAGAGAAAGATGGTCAATTAGATTTTCCAAGTAATAATAGATGTGACCATTGAAGGTGCCAGAACTGTGATATAACTAGTGAGGAGCTGATTGTTGGTGGTTAGTGAGGGAGGGAGGGAGAGAAAGAAGGAGAGAGAGGAAGGGAGGGAAGGAGGGAGAGAGAGGAACGGAGGGAAGGAGGGAGAAAGTGGAAGGGAGGGAAGGAGGGAGAGAGAGGAACGGAGGGAAGGAGGGAGAAAGTGGAAGGGAGGGAAGGAGGGAGAGAGAGGAACGGAGGGAAGGAGGCAGAAAGTGGAAGGAAGGGAAGGAGGCAGAAAGTGGAAGGGAGGGAAGAAGGGAGAAAGTGGAAGGGAGGGAAGGAGGGAAAAAGTGGCAGGGAGGGAAGGAGGCAGAAAGTGGAAGGGAGGGAAGGAGGGAGAAAGTGGAAGGAGAGAAGGAGGGAGAAAGTGGAAAAGAGGGAAGGAGGCAGAAAGTGGAAGGGAATGAAGGATGCAGAAAGTGGAAGGGAGGGAAGGAGGGAGAAAAGTGGAAAAGAGGGAAGGAGGCAGGAAATGGAAGGGAGGGAAAGAGGCAGAAAGTGGAAAGGAGGGAAGGAGGGAGAAAGTGGAAGGGAGGGATGGAGGGAGTAAGTGGAAGGGAGGGAAGGAGGTAGAAAGTGGAAGGGAGAGAAGGAGGCAGAAAGTGGTAGGGAGGGAAGGAGGGATAAAGTGGAAGGGAGGGAAGGAGGGAGAAAGTGGAAGGGAGGGAAAAAGGGAGAAAGTAAAAAAGAGGGAAGGAGGGAGAAAGTGGAAGGGAGGGAAGGAGGGAGAAAGTGGAAGGGAGAGAAGGAAAGAGAAAGTGGAAGGGAGAGAAGGAGGCAGAAAGTGGAAGGGAGGGAAGGAGGCAGAAAGTGGAACGGAAGGAAGGAGGCAGAAAGTGGAAGGGAGGGAAGGAGGGAGAAAGTGGAAGGGAGTGAAGGAGGGAGAAAGTGGAAGGGAGGGAAGGAGGGAGAAAGTGGAAAGGACTAAAAAAGGAGAAAGTGGAAAGGACTAAAGAAAGGAGAAAGTGGAAGGGAGGAAAGAAAGGAGAAAGTGGAAGGGAGGGAAGGAGGCAAAAAGTGGAAGGGAGGGAAGGAGGGAGAAAGTGGAAGAGAGGGAAGGAGGGAGAAAGCAAAAGGGAGGGAAGGAGGGAGAAAGCGGAAGGGAGGGAAGGAGGGAGAAAGTGGAAAGGAGAGAAGGAGGGAGAAAGTGGAAGGGAGGGAAAGAGGCAGAAAGTGGAAGGGAGGGAAGAAGGGAGAAAATGGAAGGGAGGGAAGAAGGGAGAAAGTGGAAGGGAGGGAAAGAGGGAGAAAGCAAAAGGGAGGGAAGGAGGGAGAAAGCGGAAGGGAGGGAAGGAGGGAGAAAGTGGAAAGGAGGGAAGGAGGGAGAAAGTGGAAGGGAGGGAAAGAGGCAGAAAGTGGAAGGGAGTGAAGAAGGGAGAAAGTGGAAGGGAAGGAAGGAGGCAGAAAGTGGTAGGGAGGGAAGGAGGCAGAAAGTGGAAGGGACGGAAGGAGGGAGAAAGTGGAAGGGACGGAAGGAGGCAGAAAGAGGAAGGGAAGGAAGGAGGCAGAAAGTGGAAGGGAGGGAAGGAGGCAGAAAGTCGAAGGGAGGGAAGGAGGGACAAAGTGGAAGGGATGGAAGGAGGCAGAAAGTGGAAGGGAGGGAAAGAGGGAGAAAGTGGAAGGGAGGGAAGGAGGGAGAAAGTGGAAGGGAGGGAAGGAGGGAGAAAGTGGAAAAGAGGGAAGGAGGCAGAAAGTGGAAGGGAAGGAAGGATGCAGAAAGTGGAAGGGAGGGTACGAGGGAGAAAGTGGAAAGGAGGGAAGGAGGCAGAAAGTGGAAGGGAGGGAAAGAGGCAGAAAGTGGAAGGGAGGAAGAAGGGATAAAGTGGAAGGGAGGGAAGGAGGGAGAAAGTGGAAGGGAGGGAAGGAGGCAGAAAGTGGAAGGGAGAGAAGGAGGCAGAAAGTGGTAGGGAGGGAAGGAGGGAGAAAGTGGAAGGGAGGAAAGGAGGGAGAAAGTGGAAGGGAAGGAAGGAGGCAGAAAGTGGAAGGGAGGGAAGGAGGCAGAAAGTGGAATGGAGGGAGGGAGGGACAAAGTGGAAGGGAGGGAAGGAGGCAGAAAATGGAAGGGAGGGAAGGAGGGAGAAAGTGGAAGGGAGGGAAGGAGGGAGAAAGTGGAAGGGAGGGAAGGAGGGAGAAAGTGGAAGGGAGGGAAGGAGGGAGAAAGTGGTAGCACTGGACATTGCTATCGCTTTCGACCGGGTGTGGCACCAGGGCCTCTTAGCAAAACTTCAAGTACTGGGTATTGCAGGCTCTACGCTATGTCTCCTCAGTGATTACCTTCATGGTAGATCTCTAAGTGTAGTTCTCAATGGAACGGAATCAGCAAGACATCCTATTGGGGCAAGTGTTCCACAAGGAAGCGTGCTGGGACCATTGTTATGGAATGTCTACTTCAACGACCTTCTTCATCTCATCCCAGAATCACATGCATATGCAGACGACTGTACACTGACATTCACTTATCCAAGAGAAGAAAGGCCAGCTGCTCTAAGCTACATCAATCACCAGCTGAGAGCTATATCAGCTTGGGGAAATAGATGGCAAGTAACATCTGCACCTGAGAAAACGCAAATGATGATCGTCTCTAGGCACCATGATGATAATGCTGGTGCAGACGGAAAAAAAAAATAGAGAAGCTAGATACAGCGATTGATAAACAAGGGTGGAGGCTCGACCGTTCGTCATTGTAGGAGTGCCAGCAGTCACCGGCTCTTCAACACGCAAGTTATACTTTTGTATCAATCAAATCACATATTACTCGGGTAGATAATTTCCAGTAGATCCTTCATGTGTTAGCTCAAATCACCGACCAGTATGGTTTAAATAAGTGACCCACTGATCAGATCAGATAGACTGGTCCGAACCCTTGACTGGTCCGAACCCTTGACTGGTCCGAACCCTTGACTGGTCCGAACCCTTGACTGGTCCGAACCCTGGACTGGTTTCAAACGGCTTCGTTGTGCACCACCTAGCAGGTTATTAATAGAATATTCAAGAGGTTGCTAGTAGAATTGCAGTAAATCAACCATTCAAATCATTATGAAGCTGTGTGTAGTCTGTGGTCAGTCAAACAAACGGGCTTCCACATGCATAAATTGTCATTTCTGTGGAAATTGGTGTCACGCCCCTTGTGCAGATATCCAAGAACTAGCTACAAGCAGTATTAAAACAGGGAAGTGTTTTTGGGTATGCCCAAATGAGATAAATCTGTGGACTAAAATCACAAGGGTATTAAAAGAGGTCAACATCAAAGCTGCTTTCATAGAAAACCTGGAAGCTTTCTACAACAGATGGGAACATAAAAAGTCCGGGCTGAATGGTACTGCCCTTGATACTGGCCATGTAGTCAGAAACTGTAAGGCTGGAGATGATGTCCTGGTAGTCAGTAAATGGGGGGCTGATAGTGCTGTCCTGGGAGACAGTAATGGGGAAGCTGGAGGTGCTGTCCTGGGAGACAGTAATGGTGAAGCTGGAGGTGCTGTCCTGGGAGACAGTAATGGTGAAGCTGGAGATGCTGTCCTGGGAGACAGTAATGGGGAAGCTGGAGATGCTGTCCTGGGAGACAGTAATGGTGAAGCTGGAGATTTTGTCCAGGTAGTCGGGAAATTATACGCAGGAAGGAATACATATAAATGACCTCATAGGGGACAGGAGCCATAGTAGGGAAACAAGTGTAGTCAAAGATAAGATAAAACCAATATTGCAAACTAGAAATACCTCAGGAAATAGCAAACAAGAGGACTCCACTAGCAATAGTGAGGATATATTACCAAAAACAAATGGTGGGAGCTCCATTGTTGGTGCTAGGGAGGATAGAAGTAAGACAGGGAAACATGCACCAACAGGGAATACAGTCACAGAAACCCAAGGCAAACGGAAACCAAGCCTGTGCACATACTATGCACTCGGTATCTGCTGGCATGGGAAATCTGGAAAAACAGATGGGACGTGCAACTATGACCACCCTAGGAAATACCATGCCCATATGACAACAGGAAAATGCAAACTCCCTTCCTGTAAGCTTTTTCACCCTGAACTGTGTACCTCTTCAGTACAGGAAAGACTGTGCTATAACTTAAATTGCCAGGCATACCATCTAAAGGGGACAAAAAGATACAAAACATCCAGGCCATGGGAAAACCTGGGTAGCCACAGCCACTCAAGAGGGAGAGGTTTTTTAGTGCCAGGAAGGAAAAAAACTGGCAGGAAATGGCAGAAATCGTACACCAAATCCAGTCATTCCTGGAGTGGAACCACAGTCGATGGCCTCCACTCCAAACCAACAGATACAGATACTAATGCCGGAAAAAAAATCCCCCCCCAGTACCAACAATACCACCAGTCCGATAACATTCTTCTTTGCAAATATACAGGCTCTAAAGCCAGCAACAAACAACAAAATACCTTTCATCCGTGGGACTGCTTGCAGAGGCAAAGGCAATGTTCGCGGCTTTCACTGAGACCCACATAAAGGATCACTTGGACAACGAAATATGGATTCCAGGTTACAACCTATACAGATGTGACAGAGTGAACAGGCAAAAGGGGGGGGGTTGGCCTGTACATTGCAGAGTCACTTGTTTGCACAGAACTGCTAAATGCCTCAAATGATGTAGTGGAAGTTTTAGCAGTAAAGGTCGAGAACCAAAACCTAGTCATTGTGATAGTCTACAAGCCTCCGGATGCAACATCCCAGCAATTCCAGGAACAGCTGTTAAAAATTGACCACTGTCTGGAAAACCTTCCAGCTCCTGCACCCAACATCTTGCTCCTGGGGGATTTCAACTTAAGGCACCTAAAATGGAGGAATATAGCAAATAATATTGTTGCAGTAATAACACCAGGAGGCAGCTCTGATGAAAACTCACACTCACGCGAGCTTTTAAATCTCTGCACAAAATTCAATTTAAACCAGCAAATAATAGAGCCTACTAGACTGGAGAATACACTAGACCTCATCTTCACTAACAATGATGATCTGATAAGAAATATCACCATATCAAAAACAATATACTCAGATCACAACATAATTGAGGTTCAGTCATGTATGCGCGGAGCCCCAGACCGACATAATGAGATTAGTCACGAGGGAGCATTCACCAAATTCAACTTCAATAACAAAAACATAAAGTGGGACCAAGTAAACCAAGTCCTAACCGATATAAGCTGGGAAGATATACTAAGCAACACAGACCCCAACTTATGCCTAGAACAGATTAACTCGGTGGCACTCGATGTATGCACAAGGCTTTTCCTCTAAGAAAAAGGAGGGAGTAGATGTAAAACAGAAAGAGACAGGCGCTCCCTTTACAGGCGACGGAAAAGAATAACAGAGCGGCTAAAAGAGGTCAATATATCTGAAATGCGTAGGGAGACACTGGTCAGAGAAATAGCAAGCATCGAACTTAAGCTAAAAGAATCCTTTAGGAGTCAGGAATCGCGGGAAGAAACTAAAAGCCATAAATGAAATCGAAAGAAACCCAAAGTATTTCTTCTCCTATGCCAAATCAAAATCGAGAACAACGTCAGTATTGGGCCCCTACTTAAACAAGATGGGTCCTACACAGATGACAGCAAGGAAATGAGTGAGCTACTCAAGTCCCAATATGACTCAGTTTTTAGCAAGCCGCTAACCAGACTGAGAGTCGAAGATCAAAATGAATTTTTTATGAGAGAGCCACAAAATTTGATTAACACAAGCCTATCCGATGTTATCCTGACGCCAAATGACTTCGAACAGGCGATAAATGACATGCCCATGCACTCTGCCCCAGGGCCAGACTCATGGAACTCTGTGTTCATCAAGAACTGCAAGAAGCCCCTATCACGAGCCTTTTCCATCCTATGGAGAGGGAGCATGGACACGGGGGTCTTCCCACAGTTACTAAAAACAACAGACATAGCCCCACTCCACAAAGGGGGCAGTAAAGCAACAGCAAAGAACTACAGACCAATAGCACTAACATCCCATATCATAAAAATCTTTGAAAGGGTCCTAAGAAGCAAGATCACCATGCATCTAGAAACCATCAGTTACACAACCCAGGGCAACATGGGTTTAGAACAGGTCGCTCCTGTCTGTCTCAACTATTGGACCACTACGACAAGGTCCTAAATGCACTAGAAGACAAAAAGAATGCAGATGTAATATATACAGACTTTGCAAAAGCCTTCGACAAGTGTGACCATGGCGTAATAGCGCACAAAATGCGTGCTAAAGGAATAACAGGAAAAGTCGGTCGATGGATCTATAATTTCCTCACTAACAGAACACAGAGAGTAGTCGTCAACAGAGTAAAGTCCGAGGCAGCTACGGTGAAAAGCTCTGTTCCACAAGGCACAGTACTCGCTCCCATCTTGTTCCTCATTCTTATATCCGACATAGACAAGGATGTCAGCCACAGCACCGTGTCTTCCTTTGCAGATGACACCCGAATCTGCATGACAGTGTCTTCCATTGCAGACACTGCAAAGCTCCAGGCAGACATCAACCAAATTTTTCAGTGGGCTGCAGAAAACAATATGAAGTTCAACGATGAGAAATTTCAATTACTCAGATATGGTAAACATGAGGAAATTAAATCTTCATCAGAGTACAAAACAAATTCTGGCCACAAAATAGAGCGAAACACCAACGTCAAAGACCTGGGAGTGATCATGTCGGAGGATCTCACCTTCAAGGGCCATAACATTGTATCAATCGCATCTGCTAGAAAAATGACAGGATGGATAATGAGAACCTTCAAAACTAGGGAGGCCAAGCCCATGATGACACTCTTCAGGTCACTTGTTCTATCTAGGCTGGAATATTGCTGCACACTAACAGCACCTTTCAAGGCAGGTGAAATTGCCGACCTAGAAAATGTACAAAGAACTTTCACGGCGCGCATAACGGAGATAAAACACCTCAATTATTGGGAGCGCTTGAGGTTCCTAAACCTGTATTCCCTGGAACGCAGGAGGGAGAGATACATGATTATATACACCTGGAAAATCCTAGAGGGACTAGTATCGAACTTGCACACGAAAATCACTCACTACGAAAGCAAAAGACTTGGCAGACGATGCACCATCCCCCAATGAAAAGCAGGGGTGTCACTAGCACGTTAAGAGACCATACAATAAGTGTCAGGGGCCCGAGACTGTTCAACTGCCTCCCAGCACACATAAGGGGGATTACCAACAGACCCCTGGCAGTCTTCAAGCTGGCACTGGACAAGCACCTAAAGTCAGTTCCGGATCAGCCGGGCTGTGGCTCGTATGTTGGTTTGCGTGCAGCCAGCAGCAACAGCCTGGTTGATCAGGCTCTGATCCACCAGGAGGCCTGGTCTCAGACCGGGCCGCGGGGGCGTTGACCCCCGGAACTCTCTCCAGGTAAACTCCAGGCAGTAGTAAGGATGAATGGGAGGGTGTTGGCACCTGGAGAAGAAGTTGATATCCTTGGGGTGAAATTTGACTCCAAACTAACCATGAAGAACCATGTTGTAAATCTTACAAACAAGGCAGCCAGGAAGCTTACAGCACTTCGCCGTATCTCGCATCTGCTTGACAGTAGGGGTTGCAAGATTTTGTACGAGGCACAAGTACGCTCACACCTTGAGTATGCTCCACTTTCTTGGTTTGCCTGCCCCCCCCCTCTCATCTGCGACTGCTTGACAGAGCAGAGAACAGAGCAAGACGTCTCATCTCTCGCCTGGACCCATCCTGGATAGATCTGTCATTTCAGCAGAGCCTTCAACATACGAGAGATGTGGGTGGCCTTACTGTTATGTACAAGGCCAATATTGTCAAAGTACCACACTTGGATCCGCTTCGAGGACAGCGTGAAACAAGCTTTTATACCACAAGACGGGCAGAAAGCAGCAACTTCACACTGGCTGTACCCTTCTCCAGAACATCACTCCATCTGAGATCATATATACCCAGGATGACTCGAGTATGGAACACATTCGTACAGCATAATGATGTGAACGAGATAAAGTCAGTTGTTCACATGAAAATGCTGGCCCACAGATGGCTCCAACTTCATCCTGTTCCCTACTTGTATGTCTCATAACAATAAAAATGCTTTCAAATGAGCTGATGTAGGTAACAGCTCTTAGCCGTCCCTGAATCCATGCTGGTTGTAGTAGTTGATAAGCTCATTCATTTCTTGGTGCTCCACCACTCTTCTCCTGACAATCTTCTCCATGACTTTGCATACTAAACATGTCAGTGACACTGGTTTATAGTTTAATGCTGCATGTCTGTCTCTTTTTTTCATACTGGGACTACATTTGCTGTCTTTCATACCTCAGATAGTTGCCCTGTTTCGATAGATGTGTTGAAGATTGTTGTTAGTGGTACACAGAGTGTCTCTTCTCCCTCACTCAGAACCCACAGAGAGATGTTATCCGGCTTCATCGCCTTTGAGGTATTTAGTTCGCTTAGCAGCCTCTTCACCTCCTCCATCACGTGTTGGTGTACCCCACCACTCCGTCTTTCTGGAGTGCTTCCTTTCTCCATTGTGGATACTTTAAATCTCATGTTGAGTTCCTCACATGCTTCTCAGTCGTTTCTTGTGATTTCCCCTCATTCTTTCCTCAGCCTGATTACCTGGTTCTCCATTGTTTGTTTTTTTCTTGATTTGACTGTACAACAGCTTTGGGTCGGACTTGGTTTTTGCTGCTATGCCATTTTCATATTATCGTTGGTCTTCTTTCCTTACCTGAGCATATTCATTTCTGGTTTTTCGACTACTCTCCTTATTCTCCTGGGTCCTTTGCCTTCTATACTTCTTCCATTCCCTAGCACACTTGCTTTTGGACTCTCTATACCTCTAGGTGAACCAAGGGCTCTTCCTGGCCTTCTCATTATTTCTCTTGCTCTTGAGTACAAACCTCTCATCTGTAGTAGTGGTAGACCACTGTGTGCTAGCTACCATACAGTACAGAATATCGAAGTACCCTGTGTGCTAGCCACCTTACAGCACTGAATACCTCGTTGAACTTAACATTGTGGGAAAAAAATGGCTATTAGACGGCGTGAGGAACCAGTGTTGACAAGAAGGGATTTTGAAAGAATAGCAAAATTCCAGAATAGAGTGGTTGTCTTAAAAGTGCTTGCAGGCAGAGAATTTCATACCTAGAAGAGGAAGAAGAAACAACAATAATAAACAATGCTCTAGGCTTAACCAAACATACAGAAAGGAAAAAATCATACTAGCATGTAGAAACAAGAAATAGAACAAACGAGAACAGAGCATGGAGAAAATATAGAAAATATAGAACAAACGAGAACAGAGAGGTGAGCAGAGTAGCTAGAAATAAATATACAAGGGTGGGGCGTGAGACTGAACAACAATTGGAGAATGACTTCGTAGCAAAAACCAAGTGTGAATAAAAACTTCTTCGGTCATATCAGAAGAAAAAAAGCAGTAAAAGATCAGGTAGTTAGACTGAAGAAGGAAGGAGGAGAGCTCATGAGGAATGACATGGAAGTCTGCGATGTACTGAACACCATTTTTCACGAGCTGTTCAGTGACAACAGTGGCAATGCTAGAGAACCAAGAAAAAAAGAGTACATAGACAGGTACTTGGCACCATACACACAACAAGGATAGAAGCGGAAATTTCATGTTGAGTTCGCTGGATACATCAAAGGCAGTGAGACATGAAAAAGTGTCACAACAGATTCTACAAGAGAAATCAGAAGCACAGTCTGAATCACAGGTAAGTTCTATAACTAGCCTATCTATCCTCTTCATAGCAAACATCATTTCACTGTTTCTACAACAATCAAATTGGTGAATGTTTAATGCATCTTAAACAGTGGTTACCTGACAAAGGCCTTTGTACTGGGCTCAAAAATAAAACTGATAAATTTACTATAAACCATATGTGAGAAATTCACAAAGAGGTTAACCGTTGAACTGTCGATGACGTAAATATACGTCAACCAGGAGGCTGTCCAGGATGTAAATTTATGGCTAAATTCTAGCACCTCCAAAATGGTCCTGTTTGGTCTGCTTAGGATACATTGGTGAAAACAAATCTGTGTCACAAGTGTGTACAATATGACATTCATATTATGAGCAGGTCATTGTGGGAGCCTATATATGCCATTTACAGTTGTTTGCATATGTTTAGTGTTTACATTTTTTAGTGTGATTGAACAATAAATAAAAGCGAAATATGATATGAAACAGATGCAGATGTAAAACATATGATCCATAAAAACAATTACAAAAATTGGAAAATTAATAAAAACAAATTTCAAGGACAGTAACTTCGTCCATGCGCCAAACACTCATGTTGACATAAAAAAGATCATAAATGTCATCCTGGAAACTTCATATCTCCATTATTGTCTTATTACAAGATCAAAATAAAAAAAAATCGAAATTACTGGCACTGAGGAGCAGGTTTATTTTAGACCCTTCGACAGTTTAGGATATATGAACATAAGAAGGAACACTGAAGCAGGCCTACTGACCCATGCGAAGTAGGTCCATGTCCCCCCCCCCACGGATTAGCCCAATGACCAACCTAGTCAGGTCACGGCATCAGACCTAGTAGCACAAGCTAGTCAGGTCCAACTCACACCCACCAACACCCACTCATGTATTTAAGAGTAAAGAGGATGGATGGCCATAATAAATCAGTGAATATGGGACAGTTGCCAGAGATGTGAAAGACAGTGATAAGTGATTTCTTGAAATCATATCCAGAAAATGTGAAGTTATGAAGACTAGGGAAGGAGCAAGAAGACCGGACACAGAGTATAGATTCTTTGGTCAGAGGCTGCAGACCTTACTCATAGAGAAAGACTTAGAGATGATTATAAGTGCCAAGTATATAGCCAGAGACACACAACAATCAAATAACCTCTGCAACCAATGCTCGTCTGGCAAATCCAAGCATAGCTTTTGGGAATCTCAACACTGAGTCATTCATGGCCCCTTTTAAGAACATAAGAACATAAGAACGAAGGAACACTGCAGAAGGCCTACTGGCCCATGCGAGGCAGGTCCAAGTCTCCTACCAGCGTATGTCTGGCCCATCTTGGAGTATGCAGCACCATCATGGAACCCACGTTTGGTAAAGAATATTAAGAAACTGAAGAAAATACAGAAGTATGCAACAAGACTAGTTCCAGAGTCAATGCATGTGAGAAGCGAGAATAAACTAAAGGCACTGTGAGAAATGGTATTGTGATACCGACAAGATGTGAAAAAAGACACTGATGTAAACAACCCACAAGTGGCTTCTGAAGAAGCCACTTGTGGCGAAACGTTTCCTATAATAAATGTCCCAACCTGTACATAAGTGTTTTTTTTTTTCCACATAAACGCGCTGTACCTGACTGTAGTAGAGGGCAGACGAACCAGTGAAGACATGATAACAACATATCAAATACTCACAATAGTTGATAGGGTCGAGAGAGTTAAACTATTTGTGAGGCAAGAAACATGTACACGGAGGCACAGCTGGAAGCTGGAAGCTGTGCCTCCGTAGATGAGTCATAGGGATGTCTGGAATTGTTTCTTCAGCTTCAGGGTAGTCAGCAAGTGGAAGGACCTTGACGAAGAAAAGGTAGAGGCACACTGCATTCATATTTTTAAGAACATGTACTGGCATGACAGCATCCAGGAGACTAGGAGAGTAAACCTGGCTAGCGGCGGCACAAGACTGAGATTCTGCCCCTAAAACCACACATAGGTGAGTACATACACATTTATTTACTCATGGATCTACAAATATCTGTTGATTTACTTGGGCGACAAACTCGAGACTAACAAGCTTTAGAAATCATTAATGGAATTTTAAACAATCATCGCTCATAACTCAATGTAAGTCGAGTTAGATAGTTATAAAACATATTCAACCGACTTTGAGACCACATCTGATAGGAGTGACTTTTTGGACTAAAAGAATTATGACGACCTCGGAGGATAGAATGAACAAGGTTCGCAGAAGACATGACTGGATGACTGAGATGTGAGAAGTAAAGACCTCATAATATTTACATAAGAACACAAGAAAGAAGGAACACTGCAGCAGGTCTACTGACCCATGCGAAGCAGGTCCATATCTAGGTATCTTAATTTTGGTGTAAGCATGTAGACTAAGTGTCCCAAAGAAGAACACTGGTTAACCATCAAGACGACGGAGACAAAATAAAGAGACGAATGAGCCACAGCCGAGAAATGTAACCTTATGTAACTTAATTAAGATGAGGAAGGTGCTTATAGAACTTCAGATGAGAAATGTGTTTATGTAACTTTAGGTGAGAAAGGTGTTTATATAAGTTTACAATTACACTTCTACCTCTTCTCGTTCTACTACTCCCGCACCGCCCCCTCATATATTATAAAAATATATATATATATTATAATATAATATATATATATTATATATATATATATATTATTATATATATATATATATATATATAAATATATATATATATATATTTATATATTATATATATATATATATATATATAATATATATATATATATATATATATATATATATATATATTATATTATTATTTAATTATCACACTGGCCGATTCCCACCAAGGCAGGTGGCCCGAAAAAGAAAAACTTTCACCATCATTCACTCCATCACTGTCTTGCCAGAAGGGTGCTTTACACTACAGTTTTTAAACTGCAACATTAACACCCCTCCTTCAGAGTGCAGGCACTGTACTTCCCATCTCCAGGACTCAAGTCCGGCCTGCCGGTTTCTCCCTGAATCCCTTCATAAATGTTACTTTGCTCACACTCCAACAGCACGTCAAGTATTAAAAACCATTTGTCTCCATTCACTCCTATCAAACACGCTCACGCATGCCTGCTGGAAGTCCAAGCCCCTCGCACACAAAACCTCCTTTACCCCCTCCCTCCAACCCTTCCTAGGCCGACCCCTACCCCGCCTTCCTTCCACTACAGACTGATACACTCTTGAAGTCATTCTGTTTTCGCTCCATTCTCTCTACATGTCCGAACCACCTCAACAAACCCTTCCTCACCCTCTGGACAACAGTTTTGGTAATCCCGCACCTCCTCCTAACTTCCAAACTACGAATTCTCTGCATTATATTCACACCACACATTGCCCCAGACATGACATCTCCACTGCCTCCAGCCTTCTCTCGCTGCAACATTCATCACCCACGCTTCACACCCATATAAGAGCGTTGGTAAAACTATACTCTCATACATTCCCCTCTTTGCCTCCAAGGACAAAGTTCTTTGTCTCCACAGACTCCTAAGTGCACCACTCACTCTTTTTCCCTCATCAATTTCTATGATTCACCTCATCTTTCATAGACCCATCCGCTGACACGTCCACTCCCAAATATCTGAATACGTTCACCTCCTCCATACTCTCTCCCTCCAATCTGATATTCAATCTTTCATCACCTAATCTTTTTGTTATCCTCATAACCTTACTCTTCCTGTATTCACCTTTAATTTTCTTCTTTTGCACACCTACCAAATTCATCCACCAATCTCTGCAACTTCTCTTCAGAATCTCCCAAGAGCACAGTGTCATCAGCAAAGAGCAGCTGTGACAACTCCCACTTTGTGTGTGATTCTTTATCTTTTAACTCCACGCCTCTTGCCAAGACCCTCGCATTTACTTCTCTACAACCCCATCTATAAATATATTAAACAACCACGGTGACATCACACATCCTTGTCTAAGGCCTACTTTTACTGGAAAAAAATTTCCCTCTTTCCTACATACTCTAACTTGAGCCTCACTATCCTCGTAAAAACTCTTCACTGCTTTCAGTAACCTACCTCCTACACCATACACTTGCAACATCTGCCACATTGCCCCCCTATCCACCCTGTCATACGCCTTTTCCAAATCCATAAAATGCCACAAAGACCTCTTTAGCCTTATCTAAATACTGTTCACTTATATGTTTCACTGTAAACACCTGGTCCACACACCCCCTACCTTTCCTAAAGCCTCTTGTTCATCTGCTATCCTATTCTCCGTCTTACTCTTAATTCTTTCAATTATAACTCTACCATACACCTTCACCAGGTACACTCAACAGACTTATCCCCCTATAATTTTTGCACTCCTCTTTTATCCCCTTTGCCTTTATACAAAGGAACTATGCATGCTCTCTGCCAATCCCTAGGTACCTTACCCTCTTCCATACATTTATTAAATAATTGCACCAACCACTCCAAAACTATATCCCCACCTGCTTTTACATTCTATCTTTATCCCATCAATCCCGGCTGCCTTACCCCCTTTCATTTTTACCTACTGCCTCACGAACTTCCCCCACACTCACAACTGGCTCTTCCTCACTCCTACAAGATGTTATTCCTCCTTGCCCTATACACGAAATCACAGCTTCCCTATCTTCATCAACATTTAACAATTCCTCAAAATATTCCCTCCATCTTCAAATACCTCTAACTCTCCATTTAATAACTCTCCTCTCCTATTTTTAACTGACAAATCCATTTGTTCTCTAGGCTTTCTTAACTTGTTAATCTCACTCCAAAACTTTTTCTTATTTTCAACAAAATTTGTTGATAACATCTCACCCACTCTCTCATTTGCTCTCTTTTTACATTGCTTACACCACTCTCTTAACTTCTCTTTTTCTCCATATACTCTTCCCTCCTTGCATCACTTCTACTTTGTAAAAACTTCTCATATGCTAACTTTTTCTCCCTTACTACTCTCTTTACATCATCATTCCACCAATCGCTCCTCTTCCCTCCTGCACCGACTTTCCTGTAACCACAAACTTCTGCTGAACACTCTAACACTACATTTTTAAACCTAGCCCATACCTCTTCGACCCCATTGCCTATGCTCTCATTAGCCCATCTATCCTCCAATAGCTGTTTATATCTTACCCTAACTGCCTCCTCTTTTAGTTTATAAACCTTCACCTCTCTCTTCCCTGATGCTTCTATTCTCCTTGTATCCCATCTACCTTTTACTCTCAGTGTAGCTACAACTAGAAAGTGATCTGATATATCTGTGGCCCCTCTATAAACATGTACATCCTGAAGTCTACTCAACAGTCTTTATACTACCAATACATAATCCAACAAACTACTGTCATTTCGCCCTACATCATATCGTGTATACTTATTATCCTCTTTTTCTTAAAATATGTATTACCTATAACTAAACCCCTTTCTATACAAAGTTCAATCAAAGGGCTCCCATTATCATTTACACCTGGCACCCCCAAACTTACCTACCACACCCTCTCTAAAAGTTTCTCCTACTTTAGCATCAGGTCCCCTACCACAATTACTCTCTCATTTGGTTCAAAGGCTCCTATACATTCACTTAACATCTCCCAAATCTCTCTCTCTCCCTCTGCATTCCTCTCTTCTCCAGGTGCATACACGCTATTATGACCCACTTCTCGCATCCAACCTTTACTTTAATCCACATAATTCTTGAATTTACACATTCATATTCTCTTTTCTCCTTCCATAACTGATCATTTAACATTACTGCTACCCCTTCCTTTGCTCTAACTCTCTCAGATACTCCAGATTTAATCCCATTTATTTCCCCCCACTGAAACTCTCCTACCCCCTTCAGCTTTGTTTCGCTTAGGGCCAGGACAATCCAACTTCTTTTCATTCATAACATCAGCAATCATCTGTTTCTTGTCATCCGCACTACATCCACGCACATTTAAGCAACCCAGTTTTATAAAGTTTTTCTTCTTCTCTTTTTTAGTAAATGTATACAGGAGAAGGGTTACTAGCCCATTGCTCCCGGCATTTTAGTCGCCTCATACGACACGCATGGCTTAGGGAGGAAAGATTCTTTTCCACTTCCCCATGGACATAGAAGAAATAAAAAAGAACAAGAGCTATTTAGAAAAAGGAGAAAAACCTAGATGTATGTATAATATATATGCATGTGCGTGTCTGTGAAGTGTGACCAAAGTGTAAGTAGGAGTAGCAAGATATCCCTGTTATCTTAGCGTGTTTATGAGACAGAAAAGAAAACCAGCAATCCTACCATCATGTAAAACAGTTACAGGTTTCTGTTTCACAGTCATCTGGCATTACGGTAGTACTTCCCTGGGTGGTTGCTGTCTACCAACCTACTACCTACATATATTATATATATATATATATATATATATATATATATATATAATATATAAATATATATATATATATATATATATATATATATATATATATATATATATATATATATATAATATATAAGTTTTATTCTCTATGTACAGGTTATTTGTGTAGGGAGAGACGTATCTATAGAACTTAAGGTGAGAAAGATGCTTATACAGCTTAAGGTGAGAAAGGTGTTTATAGAACTTAGGGTGAAAAAGGTGTTTATTATACACACAGGTAGCAATTCAAGGTCTGTTGCACCTGGCTGTAACCAGAGTCAGTATTCAAACAGCAGCCTGGCAATAAAAGGTAAACACAGAAGGGGTAGTTTTTCTTTACCCGTATATTCCTTCACCACTATGTACAATATTTACAAAGTTAATTTAGCATTTTAACTATAATAATAATAATAATAATAATAATAATAATAATAATAAATAATAATAATAATAATAATAATAATAACAATAATAATAATAAATAATAATAATAATAATAATATAATAATAACAATAATAATAATAATAATAATAATAATAATAATAATAATAATAATAATAATAATAATAATAACAATAATAATAATAATAATAATAATAATAATAATAATAATAATAATAATAACAATAATAATAATAATAATAATAATAATAATAATATAATAATAATAATAATAATAACAACAATAATAATAATAATAATAATAATAACAATAATAATAATAATAATAATAATAATAATAATAATAATAATAATAATAATAATAATAATAACAATAATAATAATATCTTTATTTCCACAAGTACAATGTATACAAACCTAGCTGACATCAGTGACATACTACTATATAGAAAACCCCATATTATATGCAGAGCATTTCGGGCAAATTAGGTCACTTTTGTCCCAGGATGCGACCCACAGCACTCACCTAGCACCCAGGTACTCATTTTACTTATAGGTGAACATGGACAGCAGGTGTCTTATGGAAATACTTTGTAATGTTTTCCAGCCGTACCGGGGATCGACCCCCGGACCTCAGGGTGTGAGCTGAATGTGCTAGCGATCGAGCTACCGGACACATTAAACAGATGCAATAAACAGAGCAAACAGCCATTCATAAGAGGAGCAGACTATGCTGTAGGCTGAACAGGCAGGTGGTTCTGGGCTGATTCCATACAATAACAAATTCATATATAACAGAACTAATGGATGGTATCATAATGGATGTTAACAAAATGAGTTTTACATAATGGGTGTTAATGTAATCACTTAACGTAATGAGTTTCATTGTAACGCATTACGACTTATAAGAACAAATCATGGTACAATATGGGATGGAACTGATCGATCGATCTGTATACATGCACTCTATGGATTCTGAGGAAATATATATATATATATATATATATATATATATATACAAGGTGAAATTAACAGCAAAGGCATCTGGTGCACTCAGATCATTACTGTCAAATTCTCAGAATACGGAGGGAACGTGAACACGAAGAAAAAAATTGAAAAAACTGATCAGTTAATAACAAAGCACACAGTTGACAATTTCCTTCATCTCGGACATTTAGCTATACAGGCTATGTACATTTAAACCCAATTCTGCGAGGGTGAGGTTTACATATGCAGAATGGTTATCATCTCTGGGAGGATCGAATTCCTCTGCAATGGCTAACACATGCCTTGACTGAGGGAGATCTGAATGAGTATCTACAAAAGATACTTGTGGGTTTCTCATTACTTGTCGAGTACGCAAGGAATAACAACATTCAGGTTGATTATCTGACTTAGTATTTGAGGTAAAGGGTTCAGAGTCAAGAGGATTTTCAGCATCTGTCACATTAGTCTGGGTAGCAATATCATCAACATTGCATACTAATTTCATATGATCTAAATGCTATTCTTTGTACTTACCAGTACTAATTTCTCTAACCTTATACTTATTGTCAGAGATATGTTCTACAACTCGATAAGGGCCAATAAACTTTTGATCGAGCTTAGGCATTTCGGATGTTTTGTTGAAATTTGCCAGCATTACTCTCGAACCTACTTTAACTTTTGATGGTTTAGCATGGCTATTAGTTACTCTAGTAAATTCTGCTGTTGATTTATGAAGTGTTTCACAGATTCTTCTAAAAACACTCTGAGCCATGCTTGTACGAGTTGCTACGAAATCATCAGGGTTGTAATTGGGTTTCGGAGTGGAATATAACAACTCATAGGGTAAACGCTTGTCTACACCATACAATGCATAATGTGGGGTATCACCTATGGAAGCATTGTAAGCAGAATTTATGGCACATTGAACATCTGGTATGACTTCATCCCAAGTTTCACTATTGGGGTTGATAGTGGCTCTCAAGACATCAAGTACTTTCTTATTGGTTCGTTCAGCTAACCCATTGCTGGCAGGATGATGAGGAACAATGGTGGATTTAGAGATCTTGTACAAAGTACACAAATTTTCAAGAATCTCATTACAGAATTCACCTCCATTATCTGTTACTAAGGACTTAGGGGTGGTATGCCTGCAGATAATGCGTTCTTTAAATGCTTTAGCTACTGTCTAGGCAGTCTTATCTGCAATAGGAACTAACTCACAATATCTGATGAAATGGTCTACCATAACACACAGATGTTTGTTGCCTTGGAGGGAACATTTAAAATTGGTTAACAAATCAAGGGCAACTCTTTCCCATGGTTCGCTAGTGGTTGGGTACACTTGGATTGGATTAGGACCATTGACATTTCCTGTATGTTGCATGCAAACACTACATTTCTTAACATACTCTGAAATGTCAGTTGCCATACATGGCCAAAAGTACTTCATTCTGGCTTGTTTCACAGAGCGATCCATACCAGGGTGTGCAACACCTGGTGCATCATGAACTAGCTGTAGAGCTACGTTCACTAGTGCCTGTGGAATTACTAACTGGTAAACACTTCTGCTTGGAGTACTCAACTCGGCTGTTCGATATAGTAATTCTTGACTCATTACAAAGTCACTAATGGGTGCTGGTGGCTTCACAGTCAGAATAAGATCTTCCTGGAGTAGGAATCGAATCATACCAGACCACATGGGATCTGTTCTTTGGGCATTCTTTACATCCTCTGCAGTAAATGGAGGATCTGCAGTAACTACACTAATGTGTCGTGATAAAGCATCTGCGACTACATTTGACTTGCCAGGTAAATGTTCAAAAGTGGGATTGAACTCTTGGATAGTCAAGGTCCATCTGGCTAACCTTCCAGTAGGTTGTTTGTTCTGGAATAAAGGTATCAGTGATGCATGGTCTGTCAAGACATGAACAGGGTACTGGTAAATAATGTCTTGGAAGTGCTTTAAAGACCATACTATTGCTAAAGGTTCTTGCTCAGTTACTGTATAATTATGTTCAGCCTTCATAAGGACTCGGCTAGCAAATGCAACTGCGTTGTACTTGCCATCAGTCTTCTGAGCTAGTACGACATCTATGCCAATTGTACTAGCATCAGTTGTCAAATAGAAGGGCTTAGAAAAATCTGGGAATTTCAAAATGGGAGTGGATGTTAGCTTTTCTTTTAGTGTCTGGAATGCTCTTTCTTGACGGAAGGTCCAGATGAAAGGAACATCTTTCTTAAGCAGTTCAGTTAGAGGAGCTGCTATTGAAGAAAAATTAGCAATGAAAGATCTGTAGAAACCTGCTAGACCCACAAAGGATCTTACAGCATCAGCAGTTTTGGGGGATGGAAAATTTAGTACTGCCGTTACTTTACTTTGATCAGTCGTAACCCCTCTGGGAGTGACTACGTGACCAAGAAACTTATTTTCTGATCTGAAGAATTGACATTTGGACAGTTTGATCTTTAAATTGGCTTCTTCAAGCTTACCAAGTACTATATCAAGTCTTTTCAGATGTGTATCCACATCTTCGGACATGACTATTACGTCATCTAAGTACACCATAAGTGCTTTTCCTATAAGACCTCTAAAGATATTGGTCATGAGTCTCGAGAATGTGATAGGAGAGGATCGTAATCCAAAAGCCATTCAAAGGAAGTGATAATGACCTGTGGGAGTAGAGAATGCGGTTAACTCTTGGCTGTCCTCGTGAAGAGGGACTTGCCAAAACCCTTGTAACAAGTCCAGGGTCGAGAAGACTTTATCTCCGATATTGTGTAAAAGATCACCTACTACAGGAAGTGGGAAGCGATCTGGAATAGTTTTCACATTTAACTTCCTAAAGCCAATCACCGGGCGCCAAGTACCGTCCTTCTTAGGCACTAGGATTAAGGGAGCATTCCAGGGTGAATTACTATGTGCAATAACTCCATCATCGAGCATTTGATTGATCAGTTCTTCTGCGACAGCAACTTGGGAATGAGGCATTCTGTACGTAGGTATATAGATAGGTCTAGTGCCAGGTTCAAGTGGAATATGATGGGACAATAAGTTCATTATACCCATCTTCACCTAAAGCCAATAATAACCCAACAAAAAGCCGTAGTAAGAATAATCACTAAATCCCATCCCTGGCAACACCTCCCCCCCCCCACTCTTCATAGATCTAAACTTACTCCCTGTTCAGAACATCCACACTTACTACTGTGCAATCTATATCTACAGGACCTTAAATTCCAATATTAACCTTGACCTAAAATGCTTTCTTGATAGTTGTGACAGGATCCGCAGGCATAACACCAGACACAAACATCTCTATGACATTCCCCGTGTTCGACTAAACCTTTACAAAAATTCAATGTATTTCAAAGGACCTAAAATCTGGAACACCCTATCTGAAAACTCTAGAACTGCAGACACATTCATCACTTTCAAAACTACAGTTAGAAAACATCTTATCTCCCTGATCCACCCCGACAACTAACTACATGATAACCACCTGGTGGTTTAAAATTACACTCACTCACCCACTGACTATAAACACAGAAATACTAATCTTAATCTTAAAATAATAAATCCTAACTAATCATAAGTTTGCCTATGATACTCAAATATAGACACCTTGTATTGTGCCAAAACAAAAGCATTCACATTGCTAAACTCACAAATTATAATGTGGTCACTTAGCCTTAATACCATAATCTGTAAGGATTTAATGTTAAGAATTAATCTATGTCTGCTCGAAATACCTAGCCATGCTGGGTGTCCTAGTGGCCCCCTCTGTAATTAGTATTTTATAACATGTAAACCACAAAATACCCAAAACCTATAAACCCCACATTGTAACCATTATAGAGAATAAACTTGAATTGAATGAAACTTAACACAGACTGAGAGATGAGAGATCGTTTCTGATGGATCTATCACAGTTGTATGATAGAGTTGCTGAAAGATGAATGAGCAGCATCTTCCTGGGCTGCAACAAAGCGTCAGAACTGGTTTCCCAGTAGACAGTGAACCAAGAAGATGGACAAACAAGCAGTAGTGAAAGAGAAAGTCCTGCAATGGATCACAGAGTACCTGAAAGACAGAAAACAGAATATGACAGATGAGAGAAAGTGTCAAGATGGGCGAGGGTAACAAGAGAGGTCCACCAAGGATCAAAACTAGGTTGGTCAAACAAGTGAATGCTGGATATCATTTAAATTATAAAGACAGTGAGATGTGTTGGTATAAAAACAAGAGTGCAATTATTTTACTACCACGTGGTAGTAAGGTTATGGAGAAGAGTTTAGATGGGACACACTGAGTCATAACAGATTCTTTACTAGAGCGACATGTATCACATATACAGATTCACCGCTTGTTTTTCTTATTTTTAGTGTAATACAATAATAATTTTTATTTCGTTGCAAATGATTTAGTAAGTGATAAGAGTTGACAGAAACATAATATAATGGTTGAAGGTTGTCGATGGTGTGCACCAAGCTGCCCTCTCCTGCCGATGGTGTGCACTAAGCTGCCCTCTCCTGCCGATGGTGTGCACGAAGCTGCCCTCTCCTGCCGATGGTGTGCACTAAGCTGCCCTCTCCTGGCGATGGTGTGAACGAAGCTGCCCTCTCCTGGCGATGGTGTGCACCAAGCTACCCTCTCCTGCCGATGGTGTGCACGAAGCTGCCCTCTCCTGGCGATGGTGTGCACGAAGCTGCCCTCTCCTGCCGATGGTGTGCACTAAGCTGCCCTCTCCTGGCGATGGTGTACACTATGCTGCCCTCTCCTGCCGATGGTGTGCACTAAGCTGCCCTCTCCTGCCGATGGTGTGCACTATGCTGCCCTCTCCTGGCGATGGTGTGCACTAAGCTGCCCTCTCCTGGCGATGGTGTGCACTAAGCTGCCCTCTCCTGGCGATGGTGTGCACGAAGCTGCCCTCTCCTGGCGATGGTGTGCACGAAGCTGCCCTCTCCTGGCGATGGTGTGCACGAAGCTGCCCTCTCCTGCCGATGGTGTGCACTAAGCTGCCCTCTCCTGGCGATGGTGTACACTATGCTGCCCTCTCCTGGCGATGGTGTGCACTAAGCTGCCCTCTCCTGGCGATGGTGTGCACTAAGCTGCCTCTCCTGCGATGGTGTGCACAAGCTGCCCTCTCCTGCCGATGGTGTGCACTAAGCTGCCCTCTCCTGCCGATGGTGTGCACTAAGCTGCCCTCTCCTGGCGATGGTGTGCACGAAGCTGCCCTCTCCTGCCGATGGTGTACACTAAGCTGCCCTCTCCTGCCGATGGTGTACACTAAGCTGCCCTCTCCTGCCGATGGTGTGCACTAAGCTGCCCTCTCCTGCCGATGGTGTGCACTAAGCTGCCCCTCCTGCCGATGTGTGCACTAAGCTGCCCCCTCTGCCGATGGTGTACACTAAGCTGCCCTCTCCTGCCGATGGTGTGCACTAAGCTGCCCTCTCTGCCGATGGTGTGCATAGTGCCCTCTCCTTGCGATGTGTACACTAAGCTGCCCTCTCCTGGCGATGGTGTGCACGAAGCTGCCTTCTGGCGATGGTGTGCACGAAGCTGCCCTCCTGGCGATGGTGTGCGACGAAGTGCCTCTCCGGCGATGGTGTGCACGAAGCGCCCTTCCGGCGTGTGGCCGAACTGCCTCTCCTGGCGATGGTGTGCACGAAGCTGCCCTCTCCTGGCGATGGTGTGCACGAAGCTGCCCTCTCCTGGCGATGGGTGTGCACCTAAGCTGCCCTCTCCTGCCGATGGTGTGCACGAAGGCTGCCCTCTCCTGCCGATGGTGTACACAAGCTGCCCTCTCCTGCCGATGGTGTGCACGAAGCTGCCCTCTCCTGCGATGGTGTACACTAAGCTGCCCTCTCCTGGCGATGGTGTGCACGAAGCTGCCCTCTCCTGCGATGGTGTACACTAAGCTGCCCTCTCCTGCGATGGTGTGAACGAAGCTGCCCCCTCCTGGCGATGGTGTAGCACTAAGCTGCCCTCTCCTGGCGATGGTGTGCACGAAGCTGCCCTCTCCTGGCGATGGTGTGCACGAAGCTGCCCTCTCCTGGCCGATGGTGTGCACGAAGCTGCCCTCTCCTGCGATGGTGTGCACTAAGCTGCCCTCTCCTGGCCGATGGTGTGCACTAAGCTGCCCTCTCCTGGCGATGGTGTGCACGAAGCTGCCCTCTCCTGGCGATGGTGTGCACGAAGCTGCCCTCTCCTGGCGATGGTGTGCACGAAGCTGCCCTCTCCTGGCGATGGTGTGCACGAAGCTGCCCTCTCCTGCCGATGGTGTGCACTAAGCTGCCCTCTCCTGGCCCATGGTGTGCACGAAGCTGCCCTCTCCTGCCGATGGTGTAGCACTAAGCTGCCCTCTCCTGGCGATGGTGTGCACGAAGCTGCCCTCTCCTGCCGATGGTGTGCACTAAGCTGCCCTCTCCTGGCGATGGTGTGCACGAAGCTGCCCTCTCCTGCCGATGGTGTACACTAAGCTGCCCTCTCCTGCCGATGGTGTGCACGAAGCTGCCCTCTCCTGGCGATGGTGTACACTAAGCTGCCCTCTCCTGGCGATGGTGTGCACGAAGCTGCCCTCTCCTGGCGATGGTGTGCACGAAGCTGCCCTCTCCTGCCGATGGTGTGCACGAAGCTGCCCTCTCCTGCCGATGGTGTGCACTAAGCTGCCCTCTCCTGCCGATGGTGTGCACTAAGCTGCCCTCTCCTGCCGATGGTGTGCACTAAGCTGCCCTCTCCTGGCGATGGTGTGCACGAAGCTGCCCTCTCCTGCCGATGGTGTACACTAAGCTGCCCTCTCCTGGCGATGGTGTGCACTAAGCTGCCCTCTCCTGGCGATGGTGTGCACGAAGCTGCCCTCTCCTGGCGATGGTGTACACGAAGCTGCCCTCTCCTGGCGATGGTGTACACTAAGCTGCCCTCTCCTGGCGATGGTGTGCACGAAGCTGCCCTCTCCTGCCGATGGTGTAAACTAAGCTGCCCTCTCCTGGCGAGGGTTTGTAAACTAAGCTGCCCTCTCCTGGCGATGGTGTGCACGAAGCTGCCCTCTCCTGCCGATGGTGTACACTATGCTGCCCTCTCCTGGCGATGGTGTGCACGAAGCTGCCCTCTCCTGCCGATGGTGTAAACTAAGCTGCCCTCTCCTGGCGATGGTGTAAACTAAGCTGCCCTCTCCTGGCGATGGTGTGCACAAAGCTGCCCTCTCCTGCCGATGGTGTACACTATGCTGCCCTCTCCTGCCGATGGTGTGCACTAAGCTACCTTCTCCTGGCGATGGTGTGCACGAAGCTGCCCTCTCCTGCCGATGGTGTACACTATGCTGCCCTCTCCTGCCGATGGTGTGCATTTAAGCTGCCTCTCCTGGCGATGGTGTGCACGAAGCTGCCCTCTCCTGCCGATGGTGTACACTATGCTGCCCTCTCCTGCCGATGGTGTGCACTAAGCTACCTTCTCCTGCCGATGGTGTGCAGTAAGCTGCCCTCTCCTGGCGATGGTGTAAACTAAGCTGCCCTCTCCTGCCGATGGTGTGCACGAAGCTGCCCTCTCCTGCCGATGGTGTACACTAAGCTGCCCTCTCCTGGCGATGGTGTGCACGAAGCTGCCCTCTCCTGCCGTTGGTGTACACTAAGCTGCCCTCTCCTGGCGATGGTGTGCACGAAGCTGCCCTCTCCTGCCGATGGTGTCCACTAAGCTGCCCTCTCCTGGCGATGGTGTGCACGAAGCTGCCCTCTCCTGCCGATGGTGTACACTAAGCTGCCCTCTCCTGCCGATGGTGTAAACTAAGCTGCCCTCTCCTGCCGATGGTGTACACTAAGCTGCCCTCTCCTGCCGATGATGAACACTAAGCTGCCCTTCCTGCCGATGGTGTACACTAAGCTGCCCCTCCTGCGATGGTGTACACTAAGCTGCCCTCTCCTGCCGATGGTGTACACTAAGCTGCCCTCTCCTGCCGATGGTGTAAAACTAAGTGCCCTCTCCTGCCGATGGTGTACACTAAGCTGCCCTCTCCGGGCCGATGATGAACACCTAAGCTCCCCTTTCCTGCCGATGGTGTACACTAAGCTGCCCCCTCCTGCCGATGGTGTACACTAAGCTGCCCTCTCCTGCCGATGGTGTACACTAAGCTGCCCTCTCCTGCCGATGGTGTACACTAAGCTGCCCTCTCCTGCCGATGGTGTACACTAAGCTGCCCTCTCCTGCCGATGGTGTACACTAAGCTGCCCTCTCCTGCCTATGGTGTACACTATGCTGCCCTCTCCTGCCGATGATGTACACTATGCTGCCCTCTCCTGCCGATGGTGTGCACTAAGCTACCCTCTCCTGGCGATGGTGTGCACGAAGCTGCCCTCTCCTGCCGATGGTGTGCACTAAGCTGCCCTCTCCTGCCGATGGTGTACACTAAGCTGCCCTCTCCTGGCGATGGTGTGCACGAAGCTGCCCCCTCCTACCGATGGTGTACACTATGCTGCCCTCTCCTGCCGATGGTGTGCACTATGCTGCCCTCTCCTGCCGATGGTGTGCACTAAGCTACCCTCTCCTGCCGATTGTGTGCACTAAGCTACCTTCTCCTGCCGATGGTGTGCACCAAGCTGCCCTCTCCTGCCGATGGTGTACACTAAGCTGCCCTCTCCTGCCGATGGTGTGCACTAAGCTGCCCTCTCCTGGCGATGGTGTGCACTAAGCTGCCCTCTCCTGGCGATGGTGTGCACGAAGCTGCCCTCTCCTGCCGATGGTGTTCACTATGCTGCTCTCTCCTGCCGATGGTTTTACACTATGCTGCCCTCTCTGCCGATGGGTGTGCACTAAGCTACCTTCTCCTGCCGATGGTGTGCACTAAGCTGCCCTCTCCTGCCGATGGTGTACACTAAGCTGCCCTCTCCTGCCGATGGTGTGCACGAAGCTGCCCTCTCCTGCCGATGGTGTGCACTAAGCTACCCTCTCCTGCCGATGGTGTACACTAAGCTGCCCTCTCCTGGCGATGGTGTGCACGAAGCTGCCCCCTCCTACCGATGGTGTACACTATGCTGCCCTCTCCTGCCGATGGTGTGCACTATGCTGCCCTCTCCTGCCGATGGTGTGCACTAAGCTACCCTCTCCTGCCGATTGTGTGCACTAAGCTACCTTCTCCTGCCGATGGTGTGCACCAAGCTGCCCTCTCCTGCCGATGGTGTACACTAAGCTGCCCTCTCCTGCCGATGGTGTGCACTAAGCTGCCCTCTCCTGGCGATGGTGTGCACTAAGCTGCCCTCTCCTGCCGATGGTGTACACTAAGCTGCCCTCTCCTGGCGATGGTGTGCACGAAGCTGCCCTCTCCTGCCGATGGTGTACACTATGCTGCTCTCTCCTGCCGATGGTGTACACTATGCTGCCCTCTCCTGCCGATGGTGTGCACTAAGCTACCTTCTCCTGCCGATGGTGTGCACTAAGCTGCCCTCTCCTGCCGATGGTGTACACTAAGCTGCCCTCTCCTGCCGATGGTGTGCACGAAGCTGCCCTCTCCTGCCGATGGTGTACACTAAGCTGCCCTCTCTTGTCGATGGTGTACACTAAGCTGTCCTCTCCTGCCGATGGTGTACACTAAGCTGCCCTTCCCTGTCTTGCCTCCTGGTGTATATTGAGCGTGAGTGATGGCTATTGCACAACTATGTTGATGGTTGAGGCACACAGTGTAAACACTGGGGGCAGGAACGGGGACACTGCGTGGATGCTCCGCTACCCATCACCACAACTTTGTGTGGGCTCCTCACACACGGTTTGCAGGAAATATTTCGATTTACGCTGTTTCGACTAGGCTTGGTTAGGATTCCTTGGTTAAGTTAGGTTTTGCAAGGTTAGATTATCCTACATCCATGAAAATTCGCCATTTATAACGTACAGTGCCACCAGAAAACAGTGACGCAGTTGAACGATCTATGTCAAATAATCACTGTTTAAGACATTAAACAGTAACCCGTTTGACTGTCATATCAACGTTGAAATATTCTCTGCAACTGCAAGGGTGAAGTGTCTCACTCTACTTCTAGATGCTGGAGAAGGGCTCTTGATCTAAGGAATTATTGCTACTACCTCTCTTTCTTTGGATCAAACTTGATACAAAAATCCCGTTCCATTCCCTGAGTTGCATGACTCCAACGGGTTTAACGCTTCATCGTGACTATAATTATAAAAAACATAATATTCTGGCAGTTAATACAGTAGTAGTCACAGTGGTCACTACAGTAGTGGTCACAGTAGTCACTACAATAGTGGTCACAGTGGTCAGTGTTGGTAGTCGTCACTACAGTAGTGGTCACAGTGGTCAGTGTTGTCAGTAGTCACTACAGTAGTGGCCACAGTGGTCAGTGTTGGAAGTGGTCACTACAGTAGTGGTCACAGTGGTCAGTGTCGGTAGCAGTCACTACACAAGCGGTCACAGTCGTTAGTGCTGGAAGTAGTCACTATAGTAGTGATCACAGTGGTCCGTGTTGGCAGTCGTCACTATAGTAGTCACTACAGTAGTCCTACAGTATTCACTACAGTATTCACTACAGTAGTCACTACAGTAGTCATTACAGTAGTCACTACAGTAGTCACTACAGTATTCATTACAGTAGTCACTTCAGTAGTCACTGCAGTTGTGGTCACAGTGGTCAGTGTTTTCAGTAGTCCTTACAGTAGTGGTCACAGTGGTCAGTGTTGGTAATAGTCACTACAGTAGTGGTCACAGGTAAGTGTTGGAAGCAGTCACTACAGTAGTCACTACAGTAGTCACAACAGTAGTGGTCACAGGAAAGTGTTGGAAGTAGTCACTACAGTAGTCACTACAGTAGTCACTACAGTAGTGGTCACAGGTAAGTGTTGGAAGTAGTCACTACAGTAGTCACAACAGTAGTCACTACAGAAGTCACAAAAATAGTCAGAACAGTAGTCAACACAGTATTCAGCACAATAGTCAGTACAGTAGTCAGTACAGTAGTCAGTACAGTAGTCAGTACAGTAGTCAGTACAGTAGTCAGTACAGTACCCAGTACAGTAGCCAGTACAGTAGTCACTACAGTAGTCACTAGAGAAGTCACAAAAATAGTCAGTACAGTAGTCAACACAGTATTCAGTACAATAGTCAGTACAATAGTCAGTACAGTAGTCAGTACAGTAGTCAGTACAGTAGTCAGTACAGTAGTCAGTACAGTAGTCAGTACAGTAGTCAGTACAGTAGTCAGTACAGTAGTCAGTACAGTAGTCAGTCACTACAGTAGTCAGTACAGTAGTCAGTACAGTAGTCAGTACAGTAGTCACTACAGTAGCCAGTACACTAGCCAGTACAGTAGTCAGTACAGTAGTCACTACAGTAGCCAGTACAGTAGTCAGTACAGTAGTCACTACAGTAGTCAGTACAGTAGCCAGTACAGTAGTCAGTACAGTAGTCACTACAGTAGTCACTACAGTAGCCAGTACAGTAGTCAGTACAGTAGTCAGTACAGTAGTCAGTACAGTAGTCAGTACAGTAGTCAGTACAGTAGTCAGTACAGTAGTCAGTAAAGTAGTCACTACAGTAGCCAGTACAGTAGTCAGTACAGTAGCCAGTACAGTAGTCAGTACAGTAGTCAGTACAGTAGTCAGTACAGTAGTCACTACAGTAGTCAGTACAGTAGTCACTACAGTAGTCAGTACAGTAGTCAGTACAGTAGTCAGTACAGTAGCCAGTACAGTAGTCAGTACAGTAGTCACTACAGTAGTCAGTACAGTAGTCAGTACAGTAGCCAGTACAGTAGTCAGTAAAGTAGTCACTACAGTAGCCAGTACAGTAGTCAGTACAGTTAGCCAGTACAGTACGTCAGTACAGTAGTCAGTACAGTAGTCAGTACAGTAGTCACTACAGTAGTCAGTACAGTAGTCACTACAGTAGTCAGTACAGTAGTCAGTACAGTAGTCAGTACAGTAGCCAGTACAGTAGTCAGTACAGTAGTCACTACAGTAGTCACTACAGTAGTCAGTACAGTAGCCAGTACAGTAGTCAGTACAGTAGTCACTACAGTAGTCACTTACAGTATGTCAGTACAGTAGTCAGTACAGTAGTCACTACAGTAGTCACTACAGTAGTCACTACAGTAGTCACTACAGAAGTCAGTACAGTAGTCAGTACAGTAGTCAGTACAGTAGTCAGTACAGTAGTCACTACAGTAGTCACTACAGTAGTCAGTACAGTAGTCAGTACAGTAGTCAGTACAGTAGTCAGTACAGTAGTCAGTACAGTAGTCACTACAGTAGTCACTACAGTAGACACTACAGTAGTCAGTACAGTAGTCAGTACAGTAGTCAGTACAGTAGTCACTACAGTAGTCACTACAGTAGTCACTACAGTAGTCACTACAGTAGCCAGTACAGTAGTCAGTACAGTAGTCACTACAGTAGTCACTACAGTAGCCAGTACAGTAGTCACTACAGTAGTCACTACAGTAGCCAGTACAGTAGTCAGTACAGTAGTCACTACAGTAGTCACTATAGTAGGCCTAGTACAGTAGTCACGTACAGTGTAGTCAGTACAGTTAGTCACTACAGTAGCCAGTACAGTAGTCAGTACAGTAGTCAGTACAGTAGTCAGTACAGTAGCCAGTACAGTAGTCAGTACAGTAATCAGTACAGTAGTCACTACAGTAGTCACTACAGTAGTCACTACAGTAGTCAGTACAGTAGTCACTACAGTAGTCAGTACAGTAGTCAGTACAGTAGTCACTACAGTAGTCACTACAGTAGTCACTACAGTAGTCAGTACAGTCGTCAGTACAGTAGTCACTTCAGTAGTCACTACAGTAGTCACTACAGTAGACACTACAGTAGTCACTACAGTAGTCACTACAGTAGTCAGTACAGTCGTCAGTACAGTAGTCCACTACAGTAGTCACTACAGTAGTCACTACAGTAGGACACTACAGTAGTCACTACAGTAGTCAGTTCACTAAGTAGTCACTACAGTAGTCACTACAGTAGTCAGTATAGTAGTAGTCACTACAGTAGTCACTACAGTAGTCAACTTACAGTAGTCAGTACAGTAGTCACTACAGTATAGTCAGTACAGTTTAAGTGTCAGTACAGTAGTCAGTACAGTAGTCACTACAGTAGTCACTACAGTAGTCAGTACAGTGTCACTACAGTAGTCAGTTACAGTAGTCATACAGTAGTCACTACACTAGTCACTACAGTAGTCACTACAGAGTCACTACAGTAGTCACTACAGTAGCACTACAGTAGTCACTACAGTAGTCAGTACGTAGTCACTACAGTAGTCATACAGTAGTCAGTACAGTAGTCACTACAGTAGTCACTACAGTAGTCATACAGTAGTCAGTACAGTAGTCAGTACAGTAGTCACTACAGTAGTCACTACAGTAGTCTATCTACAGTAGCACATACAGTAGTCACTACAGTAGTCAGTACAGTAGTCACTACAGTAGTCACTACAGTAGTCACTACAGTAGTCAGTACAGTAGTCACTACAGTAGTCAGTACAGTAGTCCAGTTACAGTAGTCACTACAGTAGTCACTACAGTAGTCACTACAGTAGTCAGTACAGTAGTCACTACAGTAGTCAGTACAGTAGTCAGTACAGTAGTCATACATAGTCACTACAGTAGTCACTACAGTAGAGTCACTACAGTAGTCACTACAGTAGTCGCTACAGTAGTCACTACAGTAGTCAGTACAGTAGTCACTACAGTAGTCACTACAGTAGTCAGTACAGTAGTCATACAGTAGTCATACAGTAGTCAGCTACAGTAGTCAGTACAGTAGTCAGTACAGTAGTCAGTACAGTAGTCACTACAGTAGTCACTACAGTAGTCACTACAGTAGTCACTACAGTAGTCACTACAGTAGTCAGTACAGTAGTCACTACAGTAGTCACTACAGTAGTCAGTACAGTAGTCACTACAGTAGTCAGTACAGTAGTCACTACAGTAGTCACTACAGTTGTCACTACAGTAGTCAGTACAGTAGTCAGTACAGTAGTCAGTACAGTAGTCACTACAGTAGTCAGTACAGTAGTCACTACAGTAGTCAGTACAGTAGTCAGTACAGTAGTCAGTACAGTAGTCAGTACAGTAGTCAGTACAGTAGTCACTACAGTAGTCACTACAGTAGTCAGTACAGTAGTCAGTACAGTAGTCATACAGTAGTCAGTACAGTAATCAGTACAGTAGTCACTACAGTAGTCACTACAGTAGTCATACAGTAGTCACTACAAGTAGTCAACTACAGTAGTCACTACAGTAGTCAGTACAGTAGTCACTACAGTAGTCACTTACTAGTAGTCATACAGTAGTCACTACAGTAGTCACTACAGTAGTCACTACAGTAGTACACAGTATCACTACAGTAGTCATACAGTAGTCACTACATAGTCACTACAGTAGTCATACAGTAGTCACTACAGTAGTCAGTACAGTAGTCACTACAGTAGCAGCAGTAGTCAGTACAGTAGTCAGTACAGTAGTCAGTACAGTAGTCATACAGTAGTCAGTACAGTAGTCAGTACAGTAGTCATACAGTAGTCACTACAGTAGTCAGTACAGTACGTACATACAGTAGTCACTACAGTAGTCAGTACAGTAGTCACTACAGTAGTCACTACAGTAGTACTACAGTAGTCATACAGTAGTATCAGTAGTCAGTCAGTACAGTAGTCATACAGTAGTCATACAGTAGTCACAGTACAGTAGTCAGTACAGTAGTCACTACAGTAGTCAGTACAGTAGTCAGTACAGTAGTCAGTACAGTAGTCACTACAGTAGTCACTACAGTAGTCAGTACAGTAGTCACTACAGTAGTCACTACAGTAGTCAGTACAGTAGTCACTACAGTAGTCACTACAGTAGTCACTACAGTAGTCACTACAGTAGTCATACAGTAGTCATACAGTAGTCAGTACAGTAGTCATACAGTAGTCACTACAGTAGTCAGTAACAGTAGTCACTACAGTAGTCATACTACAAGTATCACTACAGTAGTCAGTACAGTAGTCACTACAGTAGTCACTACAGTAGTCACAACTGTAGTCACTACAGTAGTCACTACAGTAGTCATACAGTTAGTCACTACCAGTAGTCAGTAACAGTAGTCACTACAGAAGTCACTACAGTAGCACACATTCAGTACACTACAGTAGTCACTACAGTAGTCACTACAGTAGTCACTAAGTAGTCAGTACATAGTCACTACAGTGTCACCCCAGTAGTCACTACAGTAGTCAGTACAGTAGTCACTACAGTAGTCACTACAGTAGTCACTACAGTAGTCCTACAGTAGTCAGTACAGTAGTCAGTACAGTAGTCACTACAGTAGTCACTACAGTAGTCACTACAGTAGTCACTACCGTAGTCATACAGTAGTCCCTACAGTAGTCACTACAGTAGTCAGTACAGTAGTCCCATACAGTAGTCACTACAGTTCAAGTACAGTTCCAGTACAGTGTCACTACAGTAGTCACTACAGTAGTCACTACAGTAGTCAGTACAGTAGTCAGTACAGTAGTCACTACAGTAGTCACTACAGTAGTCAGCTACAGTAGTCACTACAGTGTCACTACAGTAGTCATCAGTGTCAGTACAGTCACTACAGTAGTCCTACAGTAGTCACTACAGTAGTCAGTACAGTAGCCACTACAGTGTCACTACAGTAGTTCGTACAGTAGTCACTACAGCTAGTCACTACAGTAGTCACTACAAGTCACCTACAGATAGTCACGTACAGTAGTCACTACAGTAGTCCACTACAGCCAGTCACTACAGAGTCAGTACAGTAGTCAGCACACGTAGTCTACAGTAGTCAACTACAGTAGTCAGTACAGTCGTCCACTACGTAGTCACTACACTCGTCACTACAGTCAGCTCACGCCACAACACTGACACTTCACTCTACAGACTCTTACAGCAGTCAGCATTATGTTCCTAAGCGACTCATTAGTCCCAGCCACGCCCCCTACACCCCACCCCCGCCCACACCCTGCCATCCCTACACCCCACACCCCCACACCGCCCTCACACCCACTCACACCAACACCCGTCCCACACCCCCACACCCACGCAAAGCTTCCACACCCACATCAGCTCACAGCCTGACAGGGACCTACCAGCCATAGAATGACAGATCACCAGGACAGGACGACTCCTCCACTGCTTCAGACACCTGCCCTTCCCTACAACGCCCACCTCCACGCCCACACACCTGCCCTTCCCTACACGCCCACCTCCACGCCACACACACCTGCCCTTCCCTACACGCCCACCTCCACGCCCACACACCTGCTCTTCCCTACACGCCCACCTCCACGCCCACAACACTGCCGTTCCTACACGCCCACCTCCACGCCCACACACCTGCCCTTCCCACACGCCCACCTCCACCCACACACCTGCCGTTCCCTACACGCCCCCTCCACGCCCACACACCTGCCTTCCCTACACGCCCACCTCCACGCCCACAACCTGCCTTCCCTACACGCCCACCTCAACGCCCACACACCTGCCCTTCCCTACACGCCCACCTCCACGCCCACATACACTGCCCTTCCCTACACGCCCACCTCCAACGCCCACACACCTGCACGTTCCTACACGCCCACCTCCACGCCCACACACCTGGCCTTCCCTACACGCCCACCTCCACGCCCACACCTGCCTTCCCTACACGCCCACCTCCACGCCCACACACTGCCCTTCCCTACACGCCCACCTCCACGCCCACACACCTGCCCTTCCCTACACGCCCACTCCAACGCCCACACACCTGCCTTCCCTACACGCCCACCTCCACGCCCACACACCTGCCCTTCCCTACACGCCCACCTCCACGCCCACACCCTGCCCTTCCCTACACGCCCACCTCCACGCCACACACCTGCCCGTTCCCTACACGCCCACCTCCACGCCCACACACCTGCCCTTCCCTACACGCCCACCTCCACGCCACACACCTGCCGTTCCCTACACAGCCCACCTCCACGCCCACACACCTGCCCTTCCCTACACGCCCACCTCCACGCCCACACACCTGCCCTTCCCTACACGCCCACCTCCACGCCCACACACCTGCCCTTCCCTACACGCCCACCTCCACGCCACACACCAATGCTTCCCTACACGCCCACCTCCACGCCCACACACCTGCCGTTCCCTACCAACTCCCCCACAACTCACACGCCCACATACCTCCTTCCCTACACGCCCCACCTCTACGCCTACACACCTGCCGTTCCCTACACGCCCACCTCCACGCCCACACACCTGCCCTTCCCTACACGCCCACCTCCACGCCCACACACCTGCCCTTCCCTACACGCCCACTCTCAACGCCGCACATCCTGCCGTTCCCTACACGCCCACCTCCACGCACACACACCTGCCGTTCCTACACGCCCACCTCCACGCCAACACACCTGCCCTTCCCTACACGCCCACCTCCACGCCTAGCACACCTGCCCTTCCCTACACGCCACACTCCACGCCCACACACCTGCCATTCCCATACACGCCCACCTCCACGCCCACACACCTGCCTTCCCTACACGCCCACCTCCACGCCCCACACCTGCATTTCCTACACACCCACCTCCACGCCCACACACCTGCCTTCCCTACACGCCCACCTCCACCCCACACACCTGCCCTTTCCCTACACGCCCACCTCACGCCCACACACCTGCCCTTCCCTACACGCCCACCTCCACGCCCACACACCTGCCGTCCCTTACACGCCCACCCCACGCCCACACACCTGCCCTTCCTACAACGCCCACCTCCACGCCCACACACCCTGCCCTTCCCTACACGCCCACCTCCACGCCCACCGCCTGCCCTTCCCTACACGCCCACCTCCAACGCCACACACCTGCCCTTCCCTACACGTCCACCTCCACCCAACACACCTGCACTTCCCTACACGCCCACCTCTACGCCCACACACCTGGACCTTCCCTACACGGCCACCTCCACGCCCACACACCTGCCCTTCCCTACACGTCCACCTCCACGCCCACACACCTGCCCTTCCCTACACGCCCACCTCCACGCCCCACCTGCCCTTCCCTACACGCCCACCTCCACCCCACACACCTACTGTTCCCTACGCGCCCACCTCCACGCCCACACACCTGCTCCTTCCCACTACAACGCCTTCACCTCCACGCCCACTACACACCTGCCCTTCCATACACGCCCACCTCCACGCCCACACACCTGCCCTTCCCTACACGCCCACCTCCACGCCACACACCTGCCCTTCCCTACACGCCCACTTCCACGCCCACACACCTACCCTTCCCTACACGCCACCTCCACCCACACACCAGCCCTTCCCTACACGCCCACCTCACGCCCACACACCTGCCCGTTCCCTACACGCCCACCTCCACGCCCACACACCTGCCCTTCCCTACACGCCCACCTCCACGCCCACACACCTGCCCTTCCCTACACGCCCACCTCACACCCACACACCTGCCCTTCCCTACACGCAACACCTCCACGCCCACACACCTGCCCTTCCCTACACGCCCACCTCCACGCCCACACACCTGCCTTCCCTACACGCCCACCTCCACGCCCACACACCTGCCCTTCCCTACACGCCCACCTCCAAGCCCACACACCTGCCCTTCCCTACACGTCCACTCTCACGCCCATACACACCTGCCTTCCCTACACGCCCCACCTCCACGCCACACACCTGCCTCTTCCCTACACGCCCACCTCCACGCCCACACACTGCCCTTCCCTACACGCCCACCTCCACGCCCACACACCTGCCCTTCCCTACACGCCCACCTCCACGCCCACCTCCACCCAACCTGCCCTTCCCTACACGCCCACCTCCACGCCCACACACCTGCCCTTCCCTACACGCCCACCTCCAGGCCCACACACCTGCCCTTCCCTACACGCCCACCTCCACGCCCACACACCTGCCCTTCCCTACACGCCCACCTCCACGCCCCACACACCGCCCTTCCTACACGCCCACCTCCACGCCCACACACCTGCCCTTCCGTACACCCCACCTCCACGCCCACACCCTGCCCTTCCCTACACGCCCACCTCCAACCCCACACACCTGCCCTTCCCTACACGCCCACCTCCACGCCCACACACCAGCCTTCCTACACGCCACCTCCACGCCCACACACCTGCCCTTCCCTACACGCCCACCTCCAGCCCAACACACCTGCCCTTCCATAACGCGCACCTCCACCCACACACCTGCCCTTCCCTACACGCCCACCTCCACGCCCACACACCTGCCTTCCGTACACCCCACCTCCAACGCCCACACACCTGCCCTTCCCTACACGCCACCTCCACCCATACACACCTGCGCTTCCTACACCGCACCTCCACTCCCACACACCTGCCCTTCCCTACACGCCCACTTCCACGCCCACACACCTGCCCTTCCCTACACGCCCACCTCCACGCCCACACAAGTACCCTTCCCTACACGCCCACCTCTGCGCCCATACACCTGCCGTTCCCTACATGCCCACCTCCACGCCCTCACTTCTGCCCTTTCTTTACACGCCCACACACCTGCACTTCCATACACGCCCACACAATTGCCCTTCCCTACACGCCCACCTCCAAGCCCACACACTTGCCCTTCTTTACACGCCCAACTCCACGCCCACTCACCTGCCATTCCGTACATGCTCACCTCTACGCCCACACACCTTCTCTTCCCTACACGCCCACGTCCTCGCCCAGATACCCGCCCTTCGCTACACGCCCACCTCTACCACCAAGCTCCTTCCCTTCCCTACGCGCCACGCACCTTCCCTTCTCTACACGCCCACACACCTGCCGTTCCCTACACGCCCTCCTCCACGCCCACACATTTGCCCTTCCCTACACGCCCACCTCCACGCCCACACACCTGCCCTTTCCTGCATGCACACCTCCACGCCCAAACACCTGCCCTTCCCTGCATGCCCACCTCCACGCCCACACACATGCCCTTCCCTACACGCCCACACACCTGCCCTTTCCTACAAGCCCAGACACCTGCCCGTCCCTTCACGCCTACCTCCATGCCCACACAAACGCCCTTCCCTACACGCTTACACACCTGCTCTTCCCTGCACGCCGACATACCTGCTTTTCCCTACACGCCCACACTCCTGCTCGTCCCTACACCTGTCCTTCCTTACACGCCCATCTCCACGCCCACACACCTGCCCTTTCCTACACGCCCACCTCCACGCCCAAACACCTGCCCTTCCCTACATGCCCACCTCCAGTCCCACACACCTGCTGTTCCCTTCACGCCCACCTCCTCGCCCAAACACCTGCCCTTCCCTACATGCCCGCCTCCACGCCCACACACCTGCCCTTCCCTACACGCCCACCTCCAAGCACCTTTCCTTCCCTACGTGCCACGCACCTTCCCTTCTCTACACGCCCACACACCTGCCGTTCCCTACACGCCCTCCTCCACGCCCACACATTTGCCCTTCCCTACATGCCCACCTCCACGCCCACACACCTGCCCTTCCCTACACGCCCACACACCTGCCCTTCCCTGCATGCCCACCTCCACGCCCACACACATGCCCTTCCCTACACGCCCACACACCTGCCCTTCCTACACACCCATAGACCTGCCCTTCCCTATATGCCCAGACACCTGCCCTTCCCTACACGCCCACCTCCACGCCCACACAAACGCCCTTCCCTACACGCTTACACACCTACTCTTCCTGCACGCCGACATACTGCTTTTCCCTACACGCCCACACTCCGCTCGTCCCTACACCTGTCCTTCCTTTCACGCCCACCTCCACGCCCAAACACCTGCCCTTCCCTACATGCCCACCTCCACTCCCACACACCTGCCGTTCCCTTCACGCCACCTCTACACCCACACATCTGCCCTTTCCTACACGCCCACCTCCTCGCCCAAACACCTGCCCTTCCCTACATGCCCGCCTCCACGCCCACACACCTGCCCTTCCCTACACGCCCATCTCCAAGCCCACACACTGCCCTTTCCTACACGCCCCCACCTCCACGCCCACACACCTGCCCTTCTCTGCACGCCCACCTCCACGCCCACACACCTGCCCTTTACTACACGCCCACCTCTACGCCCAAACACCTGCCCTTCCCTACATGCCCACCTCCACTCCCACACACCTGCCGTTCCCTTCACGCCCACCTCCACACCCACACATCTTCCCTTTCCTACACGCCCACCTCCACGCCCAAACACCTGCCCTTCCCTACATGCCCACGTCCACGCCCACACACCTGCCCTTCCCTACACGCGCACCTCCAAGCCCACACACCTGCCCTTTCCTGCACGCCCCCCTCCACGCCCACACACCTGCCTTTCTCTGCACGCCCACCTCCACGCCCACACACCTGCAGTTCCCCACACGCCCTCCTGCACACCCACACACCTGCCCCTTCCCTACACTCCTACATCCACGTCCACACACCTGCCCTTCACTACACGCTCACCTCCACGTCCACACATCTGCCCTACCCTACACGCCCACCTCTACTCCCACACACCTGCCCTTTCCTACACGCCCACCTCCACGCCCACACACCTGCCCTTCCCTACACGCCCACCTCCACACCCACACACCTGCTCTTCCCTACACGCCCACCCACGCCCAAACACCTGCCCTTCCCTGCATGCCCACATCCACGCCCACACACCTGCCCTTCCCTACACGCCCATCTCCACGCCCACACACCTGCCCTTGTCTGCACGCCCACCACAATGCCCACACACCTGCCCTTTCCTACACGCCCACCTCCACGCCCAAACGCCTTCCCTTCCCTACATGCCCACCTCCACCCCCACACACCTGCCGTTCCCTTCACGCCCACCTTCACACCCACACATCTGCCCTTTCCTACACGCCCACCTCCACGCCCAAAAAACCTGCCCTTCCTTACATGCCCTCGTCCACGCCCACACACCTGCCCTTCCCTACACGCCCACCTCCAAGCCCACACACCTGCCCTTCCATACACGCCCACACACCTTCCCTTCCCTACACGCCCACCTCCACGTCCACACACTTGCCCTTTCTAAACACGCCCAACTCCACGCCCACTCATCTGCCATTCCGTACATGCTCACCTCTACGCCCACACACCTTCTCTTCACTACACGCCCACGTCCTCGCCCAGATACCCGCCCTTCGCTACACGCTCACCTCTACCACCAAGCACCTTTCCTTCCCTACGTGCCCACGCACCTTCCCTTCTCTACACGCCCACACACCTGCCGTTCCCTACACGCCCTCCTCCACGCCCACACATTTGCCCTTCCTTACATGCCCACGTCCACGCCCACACACCTGCCCTTCCCTACACGCCCACCTCCAAGCCCACACACCTGCCCTTTCCTACACGCCCACCTCCACGCCTACACACCTGCCCTTCCCTGCACGCCCACCTCCACGTCCACACACCTGTTCTTCCCTACACGCCTCCATCCACGTCCACACATCTGCCTTTCCCTACACGCTCACCTCCACGCCCACACATCTGCCCTTCCCTGCACGCCCACCTCCACACCCACACACCTGCCCTTCCCTAGGCCCACCTCCACGCCCACGCACCTGCCCTTCCCTACACGCCCACCTCCACGCCAACACACCTGCCCTTCCGTACACGCCCACCTCCACACCCACACACCTGCCCTTCCGTACACGCCCACCTCTACGACCACAAACCTGCCCTTCCCTAGGGCCCACCCTCACACCCACACACCTGGCCTTTCCTACACGCCCACCTCCACGCACACACACCTGCCTTCCCTACACGCCCACTACACACCCACACACCTGCCCTTCCATACACGCCCACCTCCACGCCCACACATCTGCCCTTTCCTACACGCCCACCTTCTCGCCCAAACACCTGCCCTTCCCTACACACCCACCTTCTCGCCCAAACACCTGCCTTCCCTACACGCCCACCTCCTCGCCCAAACACCTGCCCTTCCGTGGACGCTCACCTCCGCACGCACCTCAGAATTCATCTCTCTCTCTCTCTCTCTCTCTCTCTCTCTATATATATATATATATATATAATATATATATATATATATATATATATATATATATATATATAGTGAAGGATGTAAGATGAACAAGAGTGGAGTGTGAGAGAAGATTGGATCAGTAGTGTTCTCCACAGTAAGAATGCATCACGCCGGGAATATTATGGTTGTTAATTATCACAAGTTGGTGAGCGGGAACTCGACGACGTCCACCAAGCATCAGTGGTGCTTTATATTTTATTCTTCCCTCCCATATATATACTGAGTTGCTTTGTAAGCTTGGACAGTTGTGGTGCAGATGTGCGACTACACCTGCACATATTCATTTTCTAATGTCTATCAATAATGAAGCAGGGATGAAGGAGGAGTTGCAGATGTCAGCTTCTCTCAGACCACTCTTCCAAGGTGCTTCCCTGATCAACAAAGCTGTTGGTGCAAGCCAAAAGTACATCATTGTATGCACCATAGAACAGCTGATTGGGAAATTATTATGGAACTTATCAAATTTTCTCTTGTAGACTGTTATTTGGTTGTCGGTAATTCCCTTTATGTATGAAGTGAGAATGTTGAAGAGACTTGGTTCCCTTACACTTACAAGACTGTTTCTTAGTGTACTTATCATTGGGAATATTTTACACTGTTGTGCTCCCATGGAGAGAGATTTCATTGTGTATATTTGAAAAAATCTCTCCAGAAATTTCCAGGCATAAATTACGAGCTTAATAAGCACCTAAATTCAGTCCCTGACCAGCCACGTTGTGGTTCGTACGTCGGTTTGTGTGCGGCCAGCAATAACATCCTGGTTGATCAGACCCTGATCCACCGTGAGGCCTGGTCACGGACTGGGCCGGTATATGCTCCAGGTATGATGTATCTTTCCTATGTTCCAAGGAATACAGTTCAAGGAACTTCAAGAAATTCCTAGTAGTTGAAGCAGTGACAGTTCTGTGTACATTTTCTAGCTCTGCAATTTAACCTGCCTTAAAGGGGCCGTTTATATGCAGCAATATTTCAGCCTAGACAGAGAATGTGACGAAAGGTTTCAACCTTGGCTTGGTATCTTTTGTTCTCAAAGATCTAGTTATCTAGTTTAATATTTTCCTTCTTCTTGTGAAAATAACTTTGCTGGGATCGTTGTATATGAGATATTTTGACATTACCACTCCCATGTCTCTCAAAGTGTTGTCATTGACCACATTGGAACATTTGGTGTTTGTCAGAATGGATGTTGTCTGTCCTTGACGGATGCCACTTTTATACAAATTTTAGTATCTTCTGGAAATGATGAATTTTTCGTATGGTTAATGTCATTGTCCATGTTAGGGAAGGTTCCTCAGATAAACTATATCTCCCACACCAGTTAGTTTCCTTTTCTGCATCTCAGTGTTGCAGTTCAGAGGGATAATATCTGTTATATTTTAGGTATCCCAGCTCGAGGAGTTGGATAAAGTATTTGGGACGTAAAATGTTAAAGAAACAAATACATGGACATCCCCGCAATAACGATCACCTCCGAATGCGACCAATTATGTAAGTGTATTTATGTAAGTGCATTTGTACGTGTATGTTTGGGGGTCTGAAATGGACTAATCTACTTCACAATATTCCATATGGGAACAAATTCGGTCAGTACTGGCACCTGAACATACTTCTGGAGTGAAAAAATATCGTTAACCGGGGGTCCACTGTATTTGTACATATAATGTATCACTAGAACCTTTTGTACTTTATGTCAAGTATATCTTGTAATGTGTACGACAATATAGGTTTTAAAGCATATACTACGTGCACTTCCACGGGGAAGTGGAACAGAACTCTTCCTCAGTCAGTCATGTGCGTCGCATAACACAACTAAAATGCCACAGCCAGGCGCTAGTAACCCATTTTTTTTATCAAATTATTAAAAATAAAAAAAAAGAAAGAAGTAAAACTTGGTTGGTTGAACATGCGAGGAAGTAGAGACTGTGAGAAGACACACTTGATTCTTAATATTGTGGAGGAATTAATTTTTTTTTTTTTGCGGGGAGGAGCAAATGGAGAGTTAAATCAGGTGTATAGGTGAGAATTAGAGCTAAAGAAGAGTAACAATAGTATTAAGTATTTAACTATGGAAGTAAAAGAAGGGATATATGTGTTTAAATTATTGTATTACGTTGATTAGAATAAGAGTGGAATATGAGAAATGGTTATAACGTTTATGAACCTGGAGAAGAGACGTGTGTAGAGAGGGACAGAGATTTTGGGAGATGTCAAGGGAATGTTTAGGGAGTTTCGAAGAAAGTGAGAAAATAGTTGTGGGTAATGTTAAAGCAGCGGGTCAGGTAGGTCAGGTTGCGGTGCCAGGGGCAAATAATAACGAGCGGCATCTAAAATGTATAGAAAAAGGCAAAACGTATTTTAAGGAGAAATGGGATAAGCAGGTATATGAATTATGATACGGGTCATAACGTTAGACTATATGTTAGAAGATAAAAGGTAATATATGTCTGGATATACATGTTTTAAGAGGGACGACAGATATACCAGAGCAGTATTTAGTGGTAGCTACAGTGACAGTAAGAGGTAGATGGGGGACAAGAACATTGTCATAAGTGAGCAAGAGGGAGATGAAAATAAGCCAGTTAAAGGAGATAGTTAAGGTCAGTTATAGATAACTGTTGGGAGGAATATTGAGCAGAGTTCAGGTGATGAGGAAGGAGTGGAGAAGGTGAAGGATAGAGTGTGGAGTAGAAGTTGTGGGTAAAGGAGGGAAGAGGAGCGAATGGTGGAGTGATGAGGTAAAGAGGGAGGTAAGGGAGAAAAAAAAGTTAGCATATGAGAGGTGTGGAGTATATGAAGAGAAAATGAGAGGCTAAAGGAATGGTGAGGGGAAGTGTAAAAAGAAAGCAAATGAGAGAGTGTATGAAGATTTATCAACAAATTTTGCTGAGAATAAGAAAAGTGTTGGAGGGAAGGTTATAAGTTAAGAAAGCCTTATGAACAAATAAGTTTAACTGTAAAAAATAAAAGAGAGGAGACGTTATATTGGGGAGGAGGAGATAATAGGAAAATGGAAGGAATATTTTAAGATGTTAAATGAAGAAATGGAAGCAGTGAATTAATACAGTGAGCAGAAAGGTATAATACCTTGTAGGAGTGAGGAAGAGTTAGATGCGAGCGTGAGGCAGATGTGTGAGGCTGTGGGTAGATGTGTGAGGCTGTGGGTAGAATGTGTGAGGCTGTGGGTAGATGTGTGAGATGTGGTAGAGGGGGTGGGCTGTGGGTAGATGTGTGAGGCTGTGGGTTTAGGATGTGTGAGGCTGTGGGTAGAAAGTGTGAGGCTGTGGGTAGAATGTGTGAGGCTGTGGGTAGAATGTGTGAGGCTGTGGGTAGATGTGTGAGGCTGTGGGTAGATGTGTGAGGCTGTGGGTAGATTGTGTGAGGCTGTGGGTAGAATGTGTGAGGCTGTGGGTAGATGTGTGAGGCTGTGGGTAGATGTGTGAGGCTGTGGGTAGATGTGTGAGGCTGTGGGTAGATGTGTGAGGCTGTGGGTAGATGTGTGAGGCTGTGGGTAGATGTGTGAGGCTGTGGGTAGATGTGTGAGGCTGTGGGTAGAATGTGTGAGGCTGTGGGTAGAATGTGTGAGGCTGTGGGTAGAATGTGTGAGGCTGTGGTAGATGTGTGAGGTTGTGGGGTGAATGTGTGCGGCTAGTGGGTAGAATGTGTGACTCTGATGGGTTTTGATAGTGTGATGATGTGGGTAGATGTGTGAGGCTGATGGCGTAGAATGGGAGGCAGTGGGTAGAAGAATGAGTGAGGCTGTGGGTAGATGGGTGAGGCTGTGGGTAGATGTGTGAGGACGTGGGTAGATGTATGAGGGTGTGGGTAGATGTGTGAGGCTGTGGGTAGATGTGTGAGGCTGTGGGTAGATGTGTGAGGCTGTGGGTAGATGTGTGAGGCTGTGGGTAGATGTGTGAGGCTGTGGGTAGAATGTGCGACGGCTAGTGTAGGTAGTTGTGTGAGGCTGTGGGTAGATGTGTGAGGCTGTGGGTAGTTGTGTGAGGTGTGGGTAGGATGTGTGGGGCTGTGGGTTAGTGTGTGTGGCTGTGGGGGTAGATGTGTCGAGGTGTGGGTAGAATGTGTGAGGCTGTGGGTAGTTGTGTGGGCTGTTGGGTAGTTGATTTGTGGGTGGTTCTGGGTAGATGTGAGAGATCTGGGTATGATGTCTGAGGCTGTGAGGTAGATGTCTGAGGCTGTGGGTAGATGTAGATGTGTGAGGGTGGGTACTTGTTGTGGAGGCTGTGGGTAGAATGTGTGAGAGTGTGGTGTAGATGTGTGAGGCTGTGTGTAGTGTGTGAGGCTGTGGGTAGAACTGTGGTGAGCCTGTGGGTAGTTCGTGAGAGGCTCGTGGGTAGTGTATCGAGGCTGTGGGTAGTTGTGTGAGGCTGAGGGTTGATGTGTGGCTGCCTGGGTAGATGTGTAGGGCTGTGGGGTAGGATGTAGTGAGGCTGTGGGTAGATGTGGTGAGCTGTGGGTTAGAATGTGTGATGTGGACGCTGTGGGTAGAATGTGTGAGGTAGTGGGTGGGGATGTGTGAGGATGGGGGTAGAGGTGTAGTGGCTGTGGGTAGATATGTTAGGCATAGTGGGTAGAAATGTGTGAGAGCTTGTGGGAGAATGTGTGAGGCTGTGGGTAGTATGTGTGAGGCATGTGGGTAGATGCGTGAGGCTGTGCGGTAGGATGTGTGTGTCTGTGGGAAGATGTGTGAGGTGTGGTAGATGTGTGAGCTGTGGGGTGATGTGTGAGGCTGTGGGTAGCAGTGTGAGATGTGGGTTTTTAATGTGTGAGTCTGTGGGTAGATGTGTGAGGCTGTGGGTAGGATGTGTGAGGCTGTGGGTAGAATGTGTGATTGCTGTGGGTAGTATGTGTTAGGATTGTGAGTAGTGTGTGAGGCTGTGGGTAGATGTGTGAGGCTGTGGGTAGATGTGTGAGGATTGGGTAGAATGTGTGAGGGCTGTGGGTTAGAATAGATGCGTGAGGCTGTGGGTAGTATGTGTGAGGCTGTGGGTAGATGGTGAGTCGAGTGGGTAGATGTGTGAGGCAGTGGGTAGATGTGTGAGGCAAGTTGGGTATAAGTGTGTGTCTGTGGGTTGATGTGTGCAGGCTGTGGGTAGATGTGTGAGGCTGGTGGGTAAATGTGTGATGCTGTGGGTTGAATGTGTGAGGCTGTGAGTGATGTGTGAGGCTGTGGGAAGATTGTGTGAAGGCCTGTGGGTCTAGTTGTGTGTGGCTGTGGGTAGATGTATGATGCTGTGGGTAGGATGTCGTGAGATGGGGGTGATGTGTAAGGATTAGTGGGGTGATGTGTGAAGCTGCGGGTAGTATGTGTGAGGACTGTGGGTAGATGTGTGAGGCTAGTGGAGTTTAGAAAGCGTGTGAGGGTAGTGGGTAGAATGTGTGAGGCTGTTGCGTTAGTTGTGTGAGGTGCTGGCGGTTATTTAGATTGTGTTGAGGCTGTGGGTAGATGTCTGAGGCTGTGGGTTAAGATGTGTGAGGCTGTGCTGGGCATGAATGTGTGGGCTGTGGGTAGATGGTGAGGCTGTGGGTTAGTAGAATGTGTGAGGTGTGGGTAGAATGTGTGAGGCTGTGGGTAGAATGTGTGATGCTGTGGGAAGATGTGTGAGGCATCTGTGGGTAGGAATGTGTGAGGCTGTGGGTAGGTATGTTGTGAGGCTGTGTGGAAATAGACGTGTGTCTGTTAGTGGCTGTGGGTAGTTTGTGTGAGGCTGTGGGTGATGTGTATAGGCTGTTAGGTCGGATGTGTAAGGCTGTGGGGTAGATGTGTGAGCGATGTGGGTAGAATGTGTGTGGACTGTGAGTAGAAAGTGTGAGGCTGTGGGTAGATGTGTGTAGCTGTGGGGTAGATGGTGTGAGGTGTGGGTAGATGTTGTGATGGCTGTGTGGTTACAATGTGGAGCGATGTGGGTAGAATGTGTGAGGGACTTTGGGTAGATGTGTGAGGCTGTGGTGGTAGAGTCGTGAGGATGTTGTGGGTAGATGTGTGAGGTCGTGGGTAGATGTGTGAGGCAGTGGGTAGATGTGTTGACGCTGTGGGTAGATGTGTGAGGGCTGTGGCGTAGAATGTGTGAGGCTGTGGGTAGATGTGTGAGGCTGTGCGGGTGATGTGTTGTGAGGCCTGTGGGTAAATGTGTGTGGCTGTGGGTTAGATGTGTGAGGTTGTGGGTAGATGTGTGTGGCTAGTGGGTAGATGTGTGGGGATGTGGTGTTGATGTGTGAGGCTGGTGGGTAATGTGTGAGGCTGTGGGTAGAAATGTGTGAGGTCTTGAGGGTAGATGTGTGAGGCTGTGGGGATGTGTAGAGGTGTGGGTTAGATGTGTGAGACTGGGGGTAGATGTGTGAGGCTGTGGGTGATGATGTTATGAGGGATGTGGGTGATGTGTGACGTGTGGGTAGATGCGTGAGGTCTGTGGTTAGAATGTGTGAGGCTAGTGGGTAGATGTGTGAAGATGTGGGATAGATGTTGTGAGGTGTGGGTAGAATGTGTAGGCATGGGGGTAGAATTTGTGAGGCTGTGGGTAGGAATGTGTGAGGTGTGGGTTGGGGGGGCTGTGTGAGGCTGTGGGGAGATGTGTTAGGCTGTGGGTGAATGTGTGAGGTGTGGGGTTAAATGTGTGAGGCTGTGGGTTAGAATGCTGTGTGGCTGATGGGTCGATGTGTGAGGCTGTGGGTACGTTGGGTGAGGCTGTGGGTAGTTGTTTGAGGTTGTGGGTAGATGATGTGGTGAGGCGATGTGGGTAGATGTGTGAGGTGTTGGGTAGATGTGTGAGGCTGTGGGAGAAGAAGTGAGGCTGTGGGTAGAATGTGTGAGGATGTGGGTAGATGTGTGAGCTGTGGGTAGATGTATGAGGCTGCTGGAGATGTGTGAGGCCTTGTGGGTAAGTTGGGTCGAGGCGAGTGGGTAGTGTGCTGAGGCTGTGGTAGATGTGCTGAGGGTAGTGGGTAGATGTTGTGAGGCTGTGGGTTGATGTGTGGAGGTGTGGGTAGATGTTTGAGGCTTGTTGGGTAGAATGTGTGAGGCTGTGGGTTAGATTGTGTGAGGCTGTGGGTAGATGTTGTGGCTTGGGATCAATATTGTGAGGCATTGTGCGGGTAGAATGTGTGAGGCTTTAGGGTAGATGTGTGAGGTTGTGGGTTAGATGTGTGTGGCTGTGGGTAGATGTGTGAGCTGTGGGTTGATGTGTGATGGCTCCGACTAGGGATAGTTGTCGCGAGACAGCGCTGTGTGTTGATGTGGTAAGTCTGTGGGTGAATGTGTGAGGCTTTGGGTAGATGGTGTGGGTGTGGTTAGATGTGTGAGGTGTGTGGTAGATGTGTGAGGATGTGGGTAGATGTGTAAGTCTGTGGGTAGATTGTGTGGGGCTGTGGGTAGATGTGTGAGGTGTGGGTAGCGGCTGTGAGGTGTTGGGTAGATGTGTGAGGCTGTGGGATAGATGTGTGAGGCTTAGGGGGTAGTGTGTGAGGTGTGGGTAGACGTGGGGAGGGTGTGGGTAGATGTGTGAGCCTGTGGTAGATGTGTGTCGTGTGGGTACATGTGTGAGGTGTGTGGGTTCAGAATGTGTGGGCTGTGGGTGATTTTGTGATGGACTGGTGGGTAGATGCCGTGAGGTGTGGGTTAGATTTGAGTCTGTGGGTGGATGTGTGATGTGTTGGTAGTGTAGTGAGTGCTGTGGGTAGATTTGTGTGTTGTGGGTAGATGTGTGTGGCTGTGGGTAGATGTTTGTGAGGCTTTTGTGGGTAGAATGTGTGAGTCTGTGGGTTGATGTGTGAGGTGATGTGGGTAGTTGTGTGAGGCTATTGTCGAGGTAAGATGTGTGAGGCTGTGGGTAGATGTTGTGTGTCTGTGGGTAGATGTGTGAGGCTGTGGGTTTAGATGTGTGAGGGTGTGGGTTATATCGTGTGAGTCTGTGGGTAGATGTGTGAGGCTGTGGTGATGTGTGAGGTTGTGGGTAATGTGTGATTGCTCGTGGGTACGAATGTGTGAGGCTGTGAGTAGATGTGTGAGGATGTGGGATTAGATGTGTGAGGCTGTGAGGTAGTTGTATGAGGCCTGTGGGTAGAATTGTGTGAGGCTGTGGGTAGTGTGTGTGAGCGCTGGGGTAGATGTTGTTGTGAAGCTGGGGTAGATTGTGTGAGGCTGTGGGTAGATGATGTGAGGCTTGTGGGTAGAATGTGTGAGGCTGTGGAGTAGACTGTGTGATGGCTAATGTGGGTAGATGGGTGTGAGGCAACGAGTAGTATGTGTGAGGGTTTTGGGTTGATGTCTGCGGCTTTTGTGGGTAGAATGTGTGAGGGCTGTGGGTGAATGTGTGAGGCTGTGGGTTGCTTGTGTGAGGCTTGTGTGTAAGAATGGTGTGGCTGTGGGTAGAATGTGTGAGGCTGTGGGTAGGAATGGTGAGGCTGTGGTTAGATGTTGTTGAGGCTGTGGGTAGAATGTGTGAGGCTGTGGGGTGAGAATGTGTGAAAATGTGGGTTAGATGTGTGATGTGTGGGTTCGCATGTGTGAGGCTGTGGGTAGATGTGTGAGGCTGTGGCGTAAGATGTGTGAAGGCTGTGGGTAGATGTGTGAGGCTGTGGCGTTAGAATGTGTGAGGCATGATGAGTAGAATGGGTGAGGCTGTGGGTTGTATGTGTGAGGCTGTGGGTGATGTGTGAGGTCGTGGGTAGAGTATGAGGCTGTGGGTAGATGTGTGAGCTGTGGGCTAACATGTGTGGGGTGTGGGTAGATGTGTGAGGTTGTTGGTAGGATGAGTCAGGCTGTGGGTACATGTGTGAGGCGTGGGTAGAATGTGTGAGGCTTTGGTAGATGTGTGAGGCTGTGGGTAGATGTGTGAGGCTGTGGGTGATGTGTGAGGGGCTGTGGGTAGATGTGTGAGGCTGTGGGTAGATGTGTGAGGGATGTGGGGTAGATGTGTGAGGTGGGGTAGAATGTGTGAGGATGCTGTGGGTAGATGTGTGGGATGTTGGGGTGTTGTGTGAGGCTGTGGGGGTTACATGTGTGAGGGTCGTGCGGTAGATGTGTGAGGCTGTGGGTGGATGTGTGAGGCCGGATGCGGGTTGATGTGTGAGGCATGTGGGAAGTATGTGTGAGGCTGGGGTACAGTGTGAGGCTTGTTGGTAGAATGTGTGAGGCTGTGGTTAGCATGGTGTGAGGCTGTGGGTTGATGTGTGAGGCTGTGGGTTAGTATGGTGAGACTGTTGGTAGATGTGGGGAGGCATGTGGGTTAGATGGATGAGGCTGTGGGTAGATGTTGTGAGGTGATGTGTTAGTTGTCGTGAGGCAGTGGGTTTGAATGTGTGAGGCTGTGGGTAGAATGTGTGAGACTGTGTGGTAGATGTGTGAGGCTGTGCGGTAGAATGTGTGGGCTGTGGGTTAGAATGTGTGAGGCTCGTCGGGTTAGGAAGTGGTGAGGAAGCTGTGGGTTGTAGTGTGAGGCTGTGGGTTTTAGTGTGTTAGTGATTTTGGGTTAGAATGTGTGAGGCTGTGGTCAGATGTGGTGTGGCCTGTGGGTAGGAATGTGTGAGGCTATGGTAGAATGTGTGTGGCTGTTGGGAATGATACCCGTGAGGCTGTGGAGTACCATGTGTGGTCTGTGGGTTTAGATGTGTGAGGCTGTGGTAGTATGTGTGAGGTGTGGCGTAGATGTGTGAGTCTGTGGGTAGATGTGTGAAGGCTGTGGGTTAGATGTGTGAGGCTGTGGAGTAGATAGTATGTGTTGACTCTGTGGGTCAAGTTGTGGTGAGGGGGCTGTGGGTAGATGTGTTGAGGCGGTGGGTAATTGGTGTGATGATGTGGGTAGAATGTGTGAGGCTGTGGGTAGTTGTGTGAGGCTGTGGGTTGATGTGTGAGGCTTTGTGGGTTAAGATGTGTGTAGGCTGTGGGTAGATGTTGTGAGGTCTGTGGGTAGTATGTGTGAGCCTGTGGGTAGATGTAGGAGGCTGTGGGTAAGATGTGGTATGTTGGAAGCTTGCGGGTATAGATTGTGTGTGGGCTGTGGGTAGATGTGTGAGGATGTGGGTAGAATGTGTGAGGCTTGTGGGTTAGAATGTGTGAGGATGTGGGTAGATGTGTGAAGGCTGCGAGGTTGAATGTGTGAGGCTACAGGTGGGTAGATGTGTGAGGTGTGGTTTACGATATGGGTGCCGGCTGTGGGTAGTATAGAAATGTGTGAGGCTGTGGGTAGATGTGTGAGGCTGTGGGTTAGATAGAAAGTGTGATGGCTGTGGGTAGAATGTGTGTAGGCTTGGGGTAATAGAATGTGGTGGGCTGTGGGTTTAGATGTGTGAGGCTGTGGGGGTAGAATTGTGTGGGGCTCGTGGGAATGTAATGTGTGAGGGCTGTGGTGGTTGTGTGTGAGGGCTGTTGGAGTAGATGTGTACGAGGCTGTGGAGTAGGATTTTGGTGTGAGCTCGTGGGTGATGTGTGAGGCTGTGGGTAGAATGTGTGAGGCTGTGAGGCTTGAATGATGTGAGGCTGTGTGGTTGAGTTGTGGTTGTGGCTAGGTGGGTGACGATGTGTGAAGGCTGTGGGGTAGGAGTGGGTTGGATGAGGCTCGTGATTGGTTTGTGGGTTGATGTGTGAGGCTTGTGAGTCATGTGTGAGGCTACTGGTAGATGTGTGTGAGGCTATGTGGGTCGATGTGTAGAGGCTGTGGGTAAGGGAGAGGCTGGTGGGTAGAATGTGTGAGGCTTGGGTAGATGTGCTGTGAGGCTGTGGGTAGATGTGTGAGGTGTGGGTTGATGCTTGTGAGGCTGTGGTAGTTGTGTGAGGCCAGCTGGGTAGATGTGTGGAGGTGTGGGTAGATGTGTGAGGATTGTGGGTAGAATGTGTGAGGCTGGGGGTAGATGTGTGAGGCTGTGGGGAGATGTGTGAGGCTGTGGAGGCTTATCAAAGTGTGGGGTGTGGGTTGATGTTGTGAGGCTGTGGGTAGATGTGTTAGAGGCTGTGGGTTAGATGTGTGAGGCTGTGGGTTGATGTGTTGTGCGGCGGTGGGTACAATGTGGAGGCAAAGGCTGTGCGGTCGATTGTGTGGAGGCTAGTGGTTTGATTGCATGTGAGGCTGTTGGGTTTAGATAGTGTGAGGGCTGCGTGGGTAAATGTGTGAGACGGTTGGTTAGTTGTGGGAGGCTTCGTGGGTAGATGTTTTGAGGCTGTGGTAGATGTGTGAAGGGCGATGTGGGTAGATCGTGTGATGGCTGTGGGTAGAATGTGTGAGGCTGTGGGTCAGAATGTGTTGAGACTGTGGGTTGAGGTCTTATGGCTGTGGGTAGAATGTGTGAGTGCTTGTGGGTTTAGATAAGTGTGTGAGTGGCAGGTCTGTGGTATGAATTGTGTGACGGTGCCTAGTCTGGGGTAGATGTGTGAGGATGTGGTAGATTTGTTAGGTGGTGGGTAGAATGTGTGAGGCTGTGGGGTAGAAATGTGTGAGGCAGTGGGCGTAGAATGTGGGTGCTGTGGGTTGATTAGAATGTGTGATAGGATTAGAGGAAAGAGGCGTGAGGTGTGGGTCATGTGAGAGTCTGTGGGGTAGGATGTGTGAGGCTTGTCGGGTAGATGTGTGAGGTATGTGGGTTAGGGATGTGTGAGTTCTACGTGGGTGAGATGTGTGAGGCTGTTGGTAGAGTGTGAGGCTGTGGGTTTTTAGTATGTAGTTGACTCTGTGGGTAGATGTGTAGAGGACTGTGGGTAGATGTGTGAGGATGTGGGTACTATGTGTGATGCTGTGTGGTAGAATGTGTAAGGCTGTGGGTAGATGTGTGAGGCTGTGGGGTAGATGTGGTGAGGGCTTGTGGGTTGGTACTGGGTGGAGGCATGTGGGTTAGATGTCGTGAGGTGTGGGTCAGTATGAATGTGTGAGGGCTCGGTGGGTAGATGTGTGACCTGGCCTGTGATTAGATTTGTGTGAGCGCAGGGTAGAATGTGTGAGGCTTGTGGGTAGGTATTGATGATTGTGAGGCTGTGGGGGTAGAATGGTGTGAGGCTAGTGGGTAGAGATGTGTGTGGCTGTGGGTAGCATGTGTGAAGCTGCGGGTAGAATGTGTGATGCTGTGGGTAGATGTCTGTGAAGGTCTTTTGTTGGGTAGATGGAGTGAGGCTGTGGGTAGAATGTGTGAGGTCTGTGGGTAGATGTGTGAGGCTGTGGGTAGAATGTGTGAGGCTTGTGGTAGTATGTTGTGAGGGATGATGGGTATAGAAGTGTGATGAGGAGATCATGTGTGGGTTAGATGTGTACGGCTGTGTGTAGAAGTGGTGGGGCTTTGTGGGTAGGCTTGAATGTGTGAGGTTGTGGGAGGTAGATGGGTTGTGGCAGCGACTTGTGGGGGTTGGTTGTATTGTGTGAGGCGTGGTTGGTAGATGTGTGAGGTGTGTGGGTTAGATGTGTGAGGATGTCCGGTAGATGTGTGATGGGCTGTTGGTAGATGTGTGAGGCTAGGGGGGTAGATGTGTAGGGGCTAGTGGGTTAGAATGTGTGTGTGAGGCTGGTTGTGGGTAGATGTGTGTAGGGGGTGGGTTGATGTATGTGGTTCTTTGTGGGTAGGTTGATTGTGTGAGGGCGGTTATTATGTGGGATTGATGTGTATGATGTCTGCTCGGGTTGATGTGTTGGGCTAGTGAGTCGATGTGTGTGGCTGTGGGTAGATGTGTGTAGAGCTGGTAGGGTAGATGTGTGAGGCTGTGGGTAAGATGTGTGAGCCTCTGTGGGTTGATGTGGAGGCTGTGGGTTGAGTGTGAGGCTGTATCGGATGGGTAGATAGAAATGTTGTGAGCTGTGGGTAGATGTGTCGAGGCTGTGGGGTAGATTGTGTTGAGGTGTGAGGGTAGATGTTGTGTGCGCATTGTTTTTGTGTGGTTTGATTGTTGTGGATGGTGATGGGGTAGATGTATGTTGGGAGGCTGTGGTAGAATGTGTTGGAGAGAGCTCGTGGGGTAGGGGTGTGAGGCATTGGCTGAATGTGGGAGATGGTAGATGTTAGTGTGAGGCGTGGGTAGATGTGTGAGGCTTGTGTGGTAGGTGTGTGAGGTGTGGGTAGATGTGTGAGGCTGTGGGTAGATGTGTGAGGGCTGTATATATATGGTGAGGTTGACTTGTGAGGTGTGGGTTAGAATGTGTGAGGTCAGTGGGTAGAATGTGTGAGGATTGTGGTTAGATGTGTGAGGCTGTGGGTTAAGAACAGTGTGAGGGGGGGGGCTGGTGGTAGATATGTGGTGTGGCTGGGTAGAATGTGTGGAGGCTTACGTGGGTAAGGAATGTGTGAGGCTGTGGGTGTAGATGTGTGAGGCTGTGGGTAGATGTGTGAGGCTGGTGGGAATAGATGTGTGAAGGTCTGTGGGTAGATGTGTGAGGCTGTGGAGGGTAGATGTGTGAGGCTGTGGGTTGATGGGTGGAGGCTGTGGGTAGAATGTGGAGGGAGGCTGTGGGATAGTGTGTGTGAGGTGGTGGGTTAGATGTTGTGAGGCTGTGGGGTTTTGAATGTGTGAGGCTGTGGGTAGATGTGTGAGGCTTATAGTGAGTAGACGTGTTGAAAGCTGCGGGTTAAGAAATGTGTGAGGGTAGTGGGTAGATGTGTGAGGCTTGTGGGTAGAACTGTGGGAGTCCTTGTGGGGGCTCTTAGAAATGTGTGAGGGATGTGGGTAGTTAGTGTGAGGCGGTAGCGGGTTAGATGTGTGATGTGTGGGTAGATGTGTGTGAGGCTGTGGGTAGAATGAGTGAGGCTGTGGGTATGAAATGTGTGAATGGCGTGGTGGGTAGATGTGTGAGGCTGTGGGTAGAATGTGTGTAGGAGCAAACCTAGTGGGCTAGATTGTGCTGAGGCTGTGGGTTCAGATTGTGGCGAGGCGGTGGGTAGTTGTGTGAGGCTGTGGGTAGATTGTGTGGGGCTGTGGGTAGAAATTGGTGTGAGGCTGTTTGTGTGGGTAGAGGGTGTGAGGCTGTGGGTATGATGTGTGATGGCTGGGGTAGATGTGTGAGGTTGTGGGTAGATGTGTTGAGGCTACAGTGGTGTTGATTGTTGTGGGCTTTGTGGGAGAGTGTTGGATGGCTGTGGGTAGAAATGTGGAGGATGTGGGTTAGATGTGTGAGGTGTGGGTAGATGTGTGAGGCGTGTGGGTTGATGTATGCGGCTTTATGTGGGTAGTATGTGTGAGCTTGTGGATAGGATGTGTGAGGTGTGGGTAGATGTATGAGGCGCTAGTGAGTAGTATGGTGAGCTGTGGGTTAGATGTGTGAGGTTAATGTGGGTAGATGTATAGTGAGGGTTGTGGGTAGTTGTGTGAGGATGTGGCGTAGGTGTTTGTGAGGCTGTGGGTAGATTGTGTGAGGTGTGGTGTAGAATGTGCGTGAGGCTGGTTGGGTAGGAGTTGTGCGGCTGTGGGCTAGGTGTGTGAGGTGTTGGGTAGATGTGTGAGGTCTTGTGGGTAGATGTTGTTAGAGGCTGTGGGTGGGTAGATGTGTGAGGCTAGTGGGTAGATGTGTGAGGCTGTGGTTAGATGTGTCGAGGCTTGGTGGTGATGTGTGAGGCTAGTGGGGTAGATGTGTGGGGTTGTGGGTAGATGTGTGGAGGCTGTGGGTAGATGTGTGTAGGCTGTGGGTAGAATGTTGTTGAGGCTTTGTAGGGGTAGAATGTTGTGAGGCGCTTGTGGAGTAGAATGTGTGAGGGCATGTGGGTTAGGATGTGTTGAGGCCATGTGGTTGTAGAATTGTGAGGCTGTGAGGTAGTGTGTGTGTCGGGTTAGGATGTGTGGTGTAGAAGTTTGTGAGGCTGTGGGTAGATTGTGTAGGCTAGTGGGTAGATGTGTGAGGGTGGGCGGGGGCGGCATGTGGGTTAGGATTGTGGTGAGGCTTTGCTGGGTTAGAATGTGTGGGGCTTTGAGGCTAGTGGTAGTATGTGTGAGGCATGTGGCGTCAGAATGGATGTTGAGGGCCTTCGTGGGGTAGTAATGATGTGAGGCTGTGGGGGTGTAGAATGTGTGAGGCTGTGGGTTAGAATTGTGCTGAGGCTCTGGGGGTAGATGTGTGAGCTGTGGGTTGTATGTGTGAGGATGTGGGTAAGTGTGTGAGCTGTGGGGTAAGTATGTGTGAGGCGTCTCGTGGGATGTATGTGTGGAGGCTGTGGGTAGATGTGTTGAGGGTGTGTGGTAGAATGTTGTGAGGATTGTGGGCTTAGATGTATTGCGAGGCTGTGAGTAGATGTAGTGAAGCTGCGGGTAGATAGAAGGTTTGGGCTGTGGGTAGATTGGTGTGGCTGGTGGGTAGATGTGTTGAGGGCTGCGGTAGAATGTGTGATTGCTGTGGGTATGATGTTGTGAGGGCTGGTGGGTAGTATGAGTGAGAGCTGTGGGTGAATGTGGAGGTGTGGGTAGATTGTGAGGCTGTGTGAGGATTCGATTGTGTGGGCTGTGAGGTAGAATGTGTGTGGCTAGGTGGGTTAGAAATGAATTGTGTGAAGGCTGTGGGTAGATGGGTGAGGCTAGTGGGTAGATTTACGAATGGTGTGGCGGAGTGTGGGTAGATGTGTGAGGCTAGTGGGGTTTAGATGTGGTGAGGTGTGGGTAGATGTGTTGAGGCAGTGGGTAAGATGTGTGAGGATTGTGGGGTGGGTAGATGTGTTGAGGGCTGTGGGTAGATGTGATGAGGTGTGAGTAGATGTTGGGAGGATGTGAGGTAGAATGTGTGAGGTGTGGGTAGTATGTGTGAGGCTTGTGGTGTAGATGTGTGTGAGGTGGGGTTGTTGTATGGAGGCTGAGGGTTGATGTGTGAGGCTGTGGGTATAGAATGTGTGAGGTTGTGGGGTAGATGTGTGAGGCTGTGAGTAGATGTGTTGAGGTTGTGAGGTAGATGTGTGAGGATTGTCGGGTAGATTGTGTGAGGCTCGTGGGTAGATGTGTGTGGCTCAAAGATGTTGGGGTAGAGATGTGTGAGGGCTGTGGGATAGATGTGTGAGGTGTGGGTTAGAAATGTGTGTGGTCTGTTGGGTAGAAGTAGTGTGAGGTGGTGTCGGGAATTTTTCTCTTGTCGGGTAGATGTGAGAGGTGTGGGTAGATTGTGTGTTGTGAGGTTGTGGTTGCATGTCGTGAGGCTGAGTGGGTAGATGTCGTGTGGCTGTGGGTAGATGTGTGAAGGTCTGTGGGATTACGATGTAAAAGGAAACAGGTCAGCTGGGATTTGTATGATAACGAAGGACAAAAATGTTGGAACAAGTGGGGGGTGTAATTTTTGAAGTGTGGTTGGCGCATTTTGTTCCTCAATATATATTTGAACGGAAGGAAGTTAATGAACGTAGGAAGGTTATATGGAAGTTTAAGGATAAGGTTTATGAACGTATAGGAAGGTTTATGAACGTAAGGAGGGTTATGTAACGTAAGGAAAGGTTATGAAACGATATAGGATGGTTATGAAACGACTAGAAGGAGGTTATGAAACGTATGGAAGGTTATGAACGTAAGGAAGGTTATGGAACATAAGGAAGGTTATGACGTAAGGAAGGTTTTTTGAACGTAAAGGAAGGTTATGACGTAAGGGAAGGTTATGAAACGTAAAGGAAGGTTTATGACGGAAGGAAGGTTTCATGAAACTGTAAGGATAGGTTATGAACGTAAGGAAGGTTATGAACGTTAGGATAGGTTATGAAAAGTAAGGAGGTTATGATACGTAAGGAAGGTATGACGTAAGGTAGGTTATGAACGTAAGGAAGGTTATGACCGCTAAGGATGGTGCTAAGGAATGCACGAGACTTCTGAGGGTTCCTACGCAACGATATAAAGAGAGAGTAAGAATTCAATTTAATTAGAGAAGAATAAGCCATTTTAAGTTTAATGTGTTAAAGTAGTATAGTATAATTTATTATTGAAATAATTAGGGAATAAGATGACAAGTAGGACTGCAGCAGAATAAGACTGACAGTTTGTGACTTGCTCAAGGCAGAATAAGACTGACAGTTGGGACTTTCAGCAGAATAAAGTCTGACAGGTTGGACTGCAGCAGAATAATGACTGTCGACAGTTGGACTGCAAGCGAATAATGACGCTGACAGTTGTGACTGCAGCAGAATAAGATGACAGTTGGATGCAGCAGAATAAGGAATGACAGTTGGACGCAGCAGAATAAGAACTAGGACAGAGTTGTAGGACTGCAGCAAAATTAGACTGGACAGTTGGACTGAACAGAATTGACTGTGAGATAGGTGACTGCAGCAGAATAAGACAGACAGTTGGACAGCTGCAGAGATAAGCTGAAAGTAGGAATGCAGCAGATAAGGACTGACAGTTGGGACTGCACAGAAGAATAAAGACTGACAGTTGGATGCTGCGGCGCAGGAATAAGACTGACAGTTGGAGTATTGCAGCGGAATAAGGACTGGGACTAGTTGGACTTGCAAGCCAGAATAAGACTGACAGTTTGGACTGCAAGCAGGAGCATACAGACTGACAGTTGGACTGGAAGCTGAATAAGACTGCCCAGTTGGATGCAAGGCAGAATAAGATGGACAGTTGGACTGCAACAGATAGAAGACTGAACCTGTGGGACTGCAAGCAGAATAAGACTAGACAGTTGGACTGAGCAGAATAATGACTGACGTATGGACTGCAAATCAGTATAAGACTGGACAGTAGGACTGCAGCGAGAAAAGATGGACTGTTTTTTATGCAGCGCAGATTAGAATGACAGTGGACTACAGCTGAATAAGGGATGGGGTAAAAAAAGTTGGAGATGCAAAGAATATAGATCTGACGGTTGGACTGCAACAGAATATGGACTGACAGTTGGGACTGCTGCAGAATAAGACTGACAGTTGGGACGGCAGCCAGTATTATAAGGACTGTACAGTATGGGATTTGCAGGCAGAATAAGATGAACTAAGTTCGGACTCTGCAACAGAATAAGAGACTGACAGTTGGTACTGCACAGAATAAGACTGACAGTTGGGACTGCAGACAGAATAAGGGACTGACAGTTGTGGACTGCAGCAGTAATAAGACTGACAGTTGGCTGCCAAAGAATAAGACTGACAGTTGGACGCTGCAACAGAATAGAGACTGGACAGTTGGATGCAACAGATAATGCTGACAGTTGGGACTGCAGCTAGAATAAGATTGACGAGTTGGACTGCACAAAACAGAATAAGGACTGACAGTTGGATTGGCAATCAGATTAAGATGGACAGTTGGACTGTACATAACTGAATTAGACTTACAGTTGGACTGCAGACAGAATAAGACTGAGTTGGACTTGCAGCAGATAAGACTGACTGTTCGGATCCTGCAGCTGCTCTGAATAAGATGGCAGTTGGGCTGACAGCAGAATAAGACTGACAGTTTGGAGATGCAGCAGGAATAAGGTACTGGCAGTTGGACTGCAGCAGAATTAAGACTGACAGTTGGACTGCAGCAGTAATAAGAGACTGTCAGTTGGACTGCTGCAGAATAAAGAAACTGACAGTTGGGACCTGCAGCCAGAATAGTCTGACAGCTGGGCACTGCAGCAGAATAAAGTTGACAGTTGGATGCAGCAGAATAGACTGGACAGTTGGACTGCAGCAGAATAAGACTGGCAGTTTGGAACTGCAGCTCAGAATTAGGAACTGACAGTTGGACTGCAGCAGAATAAGAACTTACAGTTAGGACAGTGCGCAGAATATAAGACTGACAGTTGGGATGCAGCAGAATAAGACTGTCAGTTGGAACTGCAGCAGTATATGACTGCAGTTGGGATCTGCTAGCAGAATAAGCGACGGACAGTTGGATCGTGCTCGCAGCAGAATAAGACTGGACAGTTGGGCTGACAGCGAGATACAGACTGACAGTTGGACTGCTGCAGCAGAATAGACTGGACAGTTGGTCTGCTAGCAGAAGTAAGACTGGGAACTGTTGGACTGCAGCAGAATAAGACTGACAGCTTGTGGCTTGCAGGCAGATAAGACTGACAGTTGGACTGCAGCAGAATAAGACTGTACAGTTGGAGATGCCAGGCAGAATAAGGACTGGACAGTTGGTCGCAGCACAATAAGAGACTGAAGTTGGGCTGCAGCAGAATAAGATGACAGTTGGACTGCAGCAGGAATAAGATTGACAGTTGGACTGCGAGCTGATTAGGATGATTGAGAGGGAATGGAATGGTGTCGGGAGTGTAAAAGTCGCAATTTGGAGAGTGTGTATGATGTGTTTCATCAACAAATTTTTGCTGAGAAAAGAAAAGTGGTGGAGGAGGTTATAGTTAAGAAAGCCTTATGTAATAGAACAAATAAGTTTAACTTAAAAAGAAAAGAGAGGAGTACGTTTTATTGGTGGAGGAGGACGATTTACGGAAAATGGAGGAATATTTTAAGTGTTAAATGATAGAAATGGAAGCAGTGAATTATTGAATTGGAGCAGAAAGGTATAATACCTTGTAGGAAGTGAGAAGAGATAGAATGCGAGGCGTGAGGCAGATGTGTGAGGAATGTGGGTTAGATGTGTAGGCTGTGGGTAAGAATGTGTGAAGGCTGTGGTAGTTGTGTGAGGTGTGGGTAGATGTGTGAGGCTGTGGGTAGATGTGTGAGGATGTGGGTTTAGATAGATAGAATGTGTGATGCTGTGGGTAGAATGTGTGAGGCATGTGGGTAGGAAGTGTGAGGGCTGTGGGTAGATGTGTGAGGATGTGGGTAGATGTGTGAAGGTGTGGGTTAGAATTGTGTGAGGCTGTGGGTAGTATGTGTGAGGTGTGGGTAGATGTGTGAGGCTGTGGTGGGTAGTTGTGGGAGTCTTGGGTGATGTGTGAGGCTTGTGGGGTGATGTGTGATGCTGTGGGTAGGATGTGTGAGGTGTGGGTAGATAGGTACGATGTGTGAGGCTTATGTGGTAGAATGTGTGAGGCTGTGGGTAGAATATTGTGAGGCTGTGGGTAGATGTGTGAGCTGTCGGTAGTGGTGTGAGTCTGTGAGGTAGATGTGTGAGGCTGAGGGTAGATGTAAGTGCGGATGTGGGTAGACTGTGTGTGGCTGTGGTAGATGTGTGAGGTTGTGGGGTGAATGTGTGCGGCTAGTGGGTAGAATGTGTGACTCTGATGGGTTTTGATAGTGTGATGATGTGGGTAGATGTGTGAGGCTGATGGCGTAGAATGGGAGGCAGTGGGTAGAAGAATGAGTGAGGCTGTGGGTAGATGGGTGAGGCTGTGGGTAGATGTGTGAGGACGTGGGTAGATGTATGAGGGTGTGGGGAGATGTGTGAGCTGTGGGTAGATGTGTGAGGCTGTGGGTAGATGTGTGAGGCTGTGGGTAGATGTGTGAGGCTGTGGGTAGATGCTGTGAGGCTGTGGGTAGAATGTGCGACGGCTAGTGTAGGTAGTTGTGTGAGGCTGTGGGTAGATGTGTGAGGCTGTGGGTAGTTGTGTGAGGTGTGGGTAGGATGTGTGGGGCTGTGGGTTAGTGTGTGTGGCTGTGGGGGTAGATGTGTCGAGGTGTGGGTAGAATGTGTGAGGCTGTGGGTAGTTGTGTGGGCTGTTGGGTAGTTGATTTGTGGGTGGTTCTGGGTAGATGTGAGAGATCTGGGTATGATGTCTGAGGCTGTGAGGTAGATGTCTGAGGCTGTGGGTAGATGTAGATGTGTGAGGGTGGGTACTTGTTGTGGAGGCTGTGGGTAGAATGTGTGAGAGTGTGGTGTAGATGTGTGAGGCTGTGTGTAGTGTGTGAGGCTGTGGGTAGAACTGTGGTGAGCCTGTGGGTAGTTCGTGAGAGGCTCGTGGGTAGTGTATCGAGGCTGTGGGTAGTTGTGTGAGGCTGAGGGTTGATGTGTGGCTGCCTGGGTAGATGTGTAGGGCTGTGGGGTAGGATGTAGTGAGGCTGTGGGTAGATGTGGTGAGCTGTGGGTTAGAATGTGTGATGTGGACGCTGTGGGTAGAATGTGTGAGGTAGTGGGTGGGGATGTGTGAGGATGGGGGTAGAGGTGTAGTGGCTGTGGGTAGATATGTTAGGCATAGTGGGTAGAAATGTGTGAGAGCTTGTGGGAGAATGTGTGAGGCTGTGGGTAGTATGTGTGAGGCATGTGGGTAGATGCGTGAGGCTGTGCGGTAGGATGTGTGTGTCTGTGGGAAGATGTGTGAGGTGTGGTAGATGTGTGAGCTGTGGGGTGATGTGTGAGGCTGTGGGTAGCAGTGTGAGATGTGGGTTTTTAATGTGTGAGTCTGTGGGTAGATGTGTGAGGCTGTGGGTAGGATGTGTGAGGCTGTGGGTAGAATGTGTGATTGCTGTGGGTAGTATGTGTTAGGATTGTGAGTAGTGTGTGAGGCTGTGGGTAGATGTGTGAGGCTGTGGGTAGATGTGTGAGGATTGGGTAGAATGTGTGAGGGCTGTGGGTTAGAATAGATGCGTGAGGCTGTGGGTAGTATGTGTGAGGCTGTGGGTAGATGGTGAGTCGAGTGGGTAGATGTGTGAGGCAGTGGGTAGATGTGTGAGGCAAGTTGGGTATAAGTGTGTGTCTGTGGGTTGATGTGTGCAGGCTGTGGGTAGATGTGTGAGGCTGGTGGGTAAATGTGTGATGCTGTGGGTTGAATGTGTGAGGCTGTGAGTGATGTGTGAGGCTGTGGGAAGATTGTGTGAAGGCCTGTGGGTCTAGTTGTGTGTGGCTGTGGGTAGATGTATGATGCTGTGGGTAGGATGTCGTGAGATGGGGGTGATGTGTAAGGATTAGTGGGGTGATGTGTGAAGCTGCGGGTAGTATGTGTGAGGACTGTGGGTAGATGTGTGAGGCTAGTGGAGTTTAGAAAGCGTGTGAGGGTAGTGGGTAGAATGTGTGAGGCTGTTGCGTTAGTTGTGTGAGGTGCTGGCGGTTATTTAGATTGTGTTGAGGCTGTGGGTAGATGTCTGAGGCTGTGGGTTAAGATGTGTGAGGCTGTGCTGGGCATGAATGTGTGGGCTGTGGGTAGATGGTGAGGCTGTGGGTTAGTAGAATGTGTGAGGTGTGGGTAGAATGTGTGAGGCTGTGGGTAGAATGTGTGATGCTGTGGGAAGATGTGTGAGGCATCTGTGGGTAGGAATGTGTGAGGCTGTGGGTAGGTATGTTGTGAGGCTGTGTGGAAATAGACGTGTGTCTGTTAGTGGCTGTGGGTAGTTTGTGTGAGGCTGTGGGTGATGTGTATAGGCTGTTAGGTCGGATGTGTAAGGCTGTGGGGTAGATGTGTGAGCGATGTGGGTAGAATGTGTGTGGACTGTGAGTAGAAAGTGTGAGGCTGTGGGTAGATGTGTGTAGCTGTGGGGTAGATGGTGTGAGGTGTGGGTAGATGTTGTGATGGCTGTGTGGTTACAATGTGGAGCGATGTGGGTAGAATGTGTGAGGGACTTTGGGTAGATGTGTGAGGCTGTGGTGGTAGAGTCGTGAGGATGTTGTGGGTAGATGTGTGAGGTCGTGGGTAGATGTGTGAGGCAGTGGGTAGATGTGTTGACGCTGTGGGTAGATGTGTGAGGGCTGTGGCGTAGAATGTGTGAGGCTGTGGGTAGATGTGTGAGGCTGTGCGGGTGATGTGTTGTGAGGCCTGTGGGTAAATGTGTGTGGCTGTGGGTTAGATGTGTGAGGTTGTGGGTAGATGTGTGTGGCTAGTGGGTAGATGTGTGGGGATGTGGTGTTGATGTGTGAGGCTGGTGGGTAATGTGTGAGGCTGTGGGTAGAAATGTGTGAGGTCTTGAGGGTAGATGTGTGAGGCTGTGGGGATGTGTAGAGGTGTGGGTTAGATGTGTGAGACTGGGGGTAGATGTGTGAGGCTGTGGGTGATGATGTTATGAGGGATGTGGGTGATGTGTGACGTGTGGGTAGATGCGTGAGGTCTGTGGTTAGAATGTGTGAGGCTAGTGGGTAGATGTGTGAAGATGTGGGATAGATGTTGTGAGGTGTGGGTAGAATGTGTAGGCATGGGGGTAGAATTTGTGAGGCTGTGGGTAGGAATGTGTGAGGTGTGGGTTGGGGGGGCTGTGTGAGGCTGTGGGGAGATGTGTTAGGCTGTGGGTGAATGTGTGAGGTGTGGGGTTAAATGTGTGAGGCTGTGGGTTAGAATGCTGTGTGGCTGATGGGTCGATGTGTGAGGCTGTGGGTACGTTGGGTGAGGCTGTGGGTAGTTGTTTGAGGTTGTGGGTAGATGATGTGGTGAGGCGATGTGGGTAGATGTGTGAGGTGTTGGGTAGATGTGTGAGGCTGTGGGAGAAGAAGTGAGGCTGTGGGTAGAATGTGTGAGGATGTGGGTAGATGTGTGAGCTGTGGGTAGATGTATGAGGCTGCTGGAGATGTGTGAGGCCTTGTGGGTAAGTTGGGTCGAGGCGAGTGGGTAGTGTGCTGAGGCTGTGGTAGATGTGCTGAGGGTAGTGGGTAGATGTTGTGAGGCTGTGGGTTGATGTGTGGAGGTGTGGGTAGATGTTTGAGGCTTGTTGGGTAGAATGTGTGAGGCTGTGGGTTAGATTGTGTGAGGCTGTGGGTAGATGTTGTGGCTTGGGATCAATATTGTGAGGCATTGTGCGGGTAGAATGTGTGAGGCTTTAGGGTAGATGTGTGAGGTTGTGGGTTAGATGTGTGTGGCTGTGGGTAGATGTGTGAGCTGTGGGTTGATGTGTGATGGCTCCGACTAGGGATAGTTGTCGCGAGACAGCGCTGTGTGTTGATGTGGTAAGTCTGTGGGTGAATGTGTGAGGCTTTGGGTAGATGGTGTGGGTGTGGTTAGATGTGTGAGGTGTGTGGTAGATGTGTGAGGATGTGGGTAGATGTGTAAGTCTGTGGGTAGATTGTGTGGGGCTGTGGGTAGATGTGTGAGGTGTGGGTAGCGGCTGTGAGGTGTTGGGTAGATGTGTGAGGCTGTGGGATAGATGTGTGAGGCTTAGGGGGTAGTGTGTGAGGTGTGGGTAGACGTGGGGAGGGTGTGGGTAGATGTGTGAGCCTGTGGTAGATGTGTGTCGTGTGGGTACATGTGTGAGGTGTGTGGGTTCAGAATGTGTGGGCTGTGGGTGATTTTGTGATGGACTGGTGGGTAGATGCCGTGAGGTGTGGGTTAGATTTGAGTCTGTGGGTGGATGTGTGATGTGTTGGTAGTGTAGTGAGTGCTGTGGGTAGATTTGTGTGTTGTGGGTAGATGTGTGTGGCTGTGGGTAGATGTTTGTGAGGCTTTTGTGGGTAGAATGTGTGAGTCTGTGGGTTGATGTGTGAGGTGATGTGGGTAGTTGTGTGAGGCTATTGTCGAGGTAAGATGTGTGAGGCTGTGGGTAGATGTTGTGTGTCTGTGGGTAGATGTGTGAGGCTGTGGGTTTAGATGTGTGAGGGTGTGGGTTATATCGTGTGAGTCTGTGGGTAGATGTGTGAGGCTGTGGTGATGTGTGAGGTTGTGGGTAATGTGTGATTGCTCGTGGGTACGAATGTGTGAGGCTGTGAGTAGATGTGTGAGGATGTGGGATTAGATGTGTGAGGCTGTGAGGTAGTTGTATGAGGCCTGTGGGTAGAATTGTGTGAGGCTGTGGGTAGTGTGTGTGAGCGCTGGGGTAGATGTTGTTGTGAAGCTGGGGTAGATTGTGTGAGGCTGTGGGTAGATGATGTGAGGCTTGTGGGTAGAATGTGTGAGGCTGTGGAGTAGACTGTGTGATGGCTAATGTGGGTAGATGGGTGTGAGGCAACGAGTAGTATGTGTGAGGGTTTTGGGTTGATGTCTGCGGCTTTTGTGGGTAGAATGTGTGAGGGCTGTGGGTGAATGTGTGAGGCTGTGGGTTGCTTGTGTGAGGCTTGTGTGTAAGAATGGTGTGGCTGTGGGTAGAATGTGTGAGGCTGTGGGTAGGAATGGTGAGGCTGTGGTTAGATGTTGTTGAGGCTGTGGGTAGAATGTGTGAGGCTGTGGGGTGAGAATGTGTGAAAATGTGGGTTAGATGTGTGATGTGTGGGTTCGCATGTGTGAGGCTGTGGGTAGATGTGTGAGGCTGTGGCGTAAGATGTGTGAAGGCTGTGGGTAGATGTGTGAGGCTGTGGCGTTAGAATGTGTGAGGCATGATGAGTAGAATGGGTGAGGCTGTGGGTTGTATGTGTGAGGCTGTGGGTGATGTGTGAGGTCGTGGGTAGAGTATGAGGCTGTGGGTAGATGTGTGAGCTGTGGGCTAACATGTGTGGGGTGTGGGTAGATGTGTGAGGTTGTTGGTAGGATGAGTCAGGCTGTGGGTACATGTGTGAGGCGTGGGTAGAATGTGTGAGGCTTTGGTAGATGTGTGAGGCTGTGGGTAGATGTGTGAGGCTGTGGGTGATGTGTGAGGGGCTGTGGGTAGATGTGTGAGGCTGTGGGTAGATGTGTGAGGGATGTGGGGTAGATGTGTGAGGTGGGGTAGAATGTGTGAGGATGCTGTGGGTAGATGTGTGGGATGTTGGGGTGTTGTGTGAGGCTGTGGGGGTTACATGTGTGAGGGTCGTGCGGTAGATGTGTGAGGCTGTGGGTGGATGTGTGAGGCCGGATGCGGGTTGATGTGTGAGGCATGTGGGAAGTATGTGTGAGGCTGGGGTACAGTGTGAGGCTTGTTGGTAGAATGTGTGAGGCTGTGGTTAGCATGGTGTGAGGCTGTGGGTTGATGTGTGAGGCTGTGGGTTAGTATGGTGAGACTGTTGGTAGATGTGGGGAGGCATGTGGGTTAGATGGATGAGGCTGTGGGTAGATGTTGTGAGGTGATGTGTTAGTTGTCGTGAGGCAGTGGGTTTGAATGTGTGAGGCTGTGGGTAGAATGTGTGAGACTGTGTGGTAGATGTGTGAGGCTGTGCGGTAGAATGTGTGGGCTGTGGGTTAGAATGTGTGAGGCTCGTCGGGTTAGGAAGTGGTGAGGAAGCTGTGGGTTGTAGTGTGAGGCTGTGGGTTTTAGTGTGTTAGTGATTTTGGGTTAGAATGTGTGAGGCTGTGGTCAGATGTGGTGTGGCCTGTGGGTAGGAATGTGTGAGGCTATGGTAGAATGTGTGTGGCTGTTGGGAATGATACCCGTGAGGCTGTGGAGTACCATGTGTGGTCTGTGGGTTTAGATGTGTGAGGCTGTGGTAGACAGTTGGACTACAGCAAATAAGACTGACAGTTGGACTGCAGCAGAATAAGACTGACAGTTGGACTGCAGCAGAATAAGACTGACAGTTGGACTGCAGCAGAATAAGACTGACAGTTGGACTGCAGCAGAATAAGACTGACAGTAGGACTGCAGCAGAATAAGACTGACAGTTGGACTACAGCAGAATAAGACTGACAGTTGGACTACAGCAGAATAAGACTGACAGTTGGACTACAGCAGAATAAGACTGACAGTAGGACTGCAGGAGAATAAGGAAGGTAGAGGATGTGTACACCAAGTGTTTACATTGAAGTATAGAAGTGAACAGTTTTTTAATTATAGGTAAGGAAATGTATCATCCAGTTATAGATTTGGAAAAAGCATATAGAGGGGTGAACTGGGCAGAAATGTGAAAGATGTTGCAGATGTAGGTGATAGGTTAGTACAAGTAGTAAAGAGTTTTTAAGTGGAGAGCGAAGCTCTGGGTAGAGTATGTAAGAGAGAGAGAGAGAGAGAGAGAAGGAGAGAGAGAGAGAGAGAGAGAGAGAGAGAGAGTGGAGAGAGAGAGAGAGAGAGAGAGAGGAGAGAGAGAGAGAGAGAGAGAGAGAGATAGAGAGAGAGAGAAAGAGAGAGAGAGACATTATTTTTCAGTGAAAGCAGACCTCAGCAAGGAGGTGTGATGGCACCATGGTTGTTTACCATATTTATAGATGGGATTGTAAAAGAAGTGAATACTAGAGTGTTGGGGAGAAGTGTGGGACTAAAAGATAACAAATTAGGTACAATGTGGGAGATGTCACAACTGATCTTTGCTGTGAGGAAGATTTCAAGAAGCTGCAGAAGTTGGTGGAGAAATTTTTGAGAGGTATATATAGAAGAAGGAAATTATAAGTGAAGACAAGTCAGGGCAGGACGATGATGTGACAAAATATATTAATTAACAATGAAATATTGGATATTAAGTTGGGGGAAGTATGTGGAAACTGGTTTTTATTTTTGAGGAGTGAACTTGTTGGCGAGATTCTGTGAAAGATGAAGTGAAGCATACAACTGGAGGCCGGAGTGCACTGAGGCATCTCTGAACCAACAACTTTATCCAGGGAGGCAAAACAAAAAGAGGAATATACCAGAGTATAGTGTTACCAACACTGTTACATGGGTGTGAGACCCGGGTTGAAACACTGTAACAAGGACCATGGACGTAGTTTAACATCTATATAATGTACGTCATACCCATGCTATGGGTGGTAGTCAGAAGATTACACAGGTACATAATGGGTCCAGGAGCTGGACCCCAAACTTTTGATAGATGAACGAGTTACAGTGGTAATGAAGTATTTACATCTTATATCCAGTCACAGTCGTAATGAGTTATTTGTGCAGACATTAATTAGGACACATATACGCACACTTGTACACACACGCGCGCGCGCGGGGGCCAGGAGCTGAGTCTCGTCCCCTGCAACCACAAATAGGTGACAACACACACACACAGAGTGGTAATACTTTATTTACAGTGAGCAAAGTCAGGTTATTTTACCTACTAGCAGGATTGTGTTGTCCTGGGGTTGTTAAGCGTCATGTGATATTCGCTCACCATGAGGTGGGCCAAAACGACATGGGTTCGAATCCTTGGCTAAATACCACTCGTTCGTGGTCAGAATAATATATATATATATATATATATATATATATATATATATATATATATTATATATATATATATATATATATATATATATATATATATATATATATATATTATATATATATATATATATATATATATATATATATATATACATACACACATACCTGGCGTATACTTGGAGAGAGGTTTCGGGGATCAGCGGCCCCGCGGCCCGGTCTGTGACCAGGCTTCGTGGTAGATCAGAGCCTGATCAACCAAGCTGTTACTGTTGGCCGCACGCAAACCGACGTATGAGCCACAGCCCGGCTGGTCAGGTAGTGACTTTAGGTGCCTATCCAGTGCCTTCTTGAAGACGGCCAGGGGTCTATTGGTAATCCCCCTTATGTATGCTGGGAGGCAGTTGAAGAGTCTTGGACCCCTGACACTTGTGTTGTCTCTTAGTGTAATCGTGGCACCGCTGCTTTTCATTGGAGGGATGTTGCATTTCTTGCCCAGTCTTTTGCTTTCGTAGGGAGTGATTTTCGTGTGCAATTCAGGGACTAGTCCCTCTAGAACCTTCCATGTATCTTTCTCGCCTGCATTCCAGGGAGTACAAATCAAGGGACTTCAGCCGTTCATACACACACTTGTTCATACACACACTTGTTCATACAAACACTTGTTCATACAAACACTTGTTCATACACACACTTGTTCATACACACACACTTGTTCATACACACACTTGTTCATACAAACACTTGTTCATACACACACTTGTTCATACACACACTTGTTCATACACACACACTTGTTCATACACACAATTGTTCATACAAACACTTGTTCATACACACACTTGTTCATACACACACTTGTTCATACAAACACTTGTTCATACACACACTTGTTCATACACACACACTTGTTCATACACACACTTGTTCATACAAACACTTGTTCATACACACACTTGTTCATACACACAACTTGTTCATTACACACACTTGTTCATACAAACACTTGTTCATACACACACTTGTTCATACACACACACTTGTTCATTCACACACTTGTTCATACAAACACTTGTTCATACACACACTTGTTCATACACACACTTGTTCATACACACACACTTGTTCATACACATACTTGTTCATACAAACACTTGTTCATACACACACTTCTTCATACAAACACTTGTTCATACACACACTTGTTCATACACACACTTGTTCATACACACACACTTGTTCATACACACTTGTTCATACACACACTTGTTCATACACACACACTTGTTTATACACACACTTGTTCATACACACACTTGTTCATACACACACTTGTTCATACAAACACTTATTCATACACATACTTGTTCATACACACACTTGTTCATACACATACTTGTTCATACACACACTTGTTCATACACATACTTGTTTTTATACACACACTTGTTCATAACCACTTGTTCATACACAAACTTGTTCATACAAACACTTGTTCATACACACACTTGTTCATACACACACACTTGTTCATACACCACACACTTGTTCATACACACTCTTGCACATACACACACTTGTTCATACACACACTTGTTCATACAAACACTTGTTCATACACATACTTGTTCATACACACACTTGTTCATACACACACACTTGTTCATACACATACTTGTTCATACACATACTTGTTCATACACACACTTGTTCATACACACACACTTGTTCATACACACTCTTGCACATACACACACTTGTTCATACACACACTTGTTCATACAAACACTTGTTCATACACATACTTGTTCATACAAACACTTGTTCATACTCACACTTGTTCATACACACACTTGTTCATACACACACTTGTTCATACACATACTTGTTCATACACACACTTGTTCATACACGTACTTGTTCATACACATACTTGTTCATACACATACTTGTTCATACACACACTTGTTCATACTCACACTTGTTCATACACATACTTGTTCATACACACACTTGTTCATACACATACTTGTTCATACACACACTTGTTCATACTCACACTTGTTCATACACATACTTGTTCATACACACACTTGTTCATACACATACTTGTTCATACACGCACTTGTTCATACACATACTTGTTCATACAAACACTTGTTCATACACATACTTGTTCATACACACACTTGTTCATACACACACTTGTTCATACACATACTTGTTCATACAAACACTTGTTCATACACATACTTGTTCATACAAACACTTGTTCATACACACACTTGTTCATACACACAATTGTTCATACACACACTTGTTCATACACACACTTGTTCATACACATACTTGTTCATACACATACTTGTTCATACACACACTTGTTCATACACACACTTGTTCATACACACACTTGTTCATACACACACTTGTTCATACACATACTTGTTCATACACACACTTGTTCATACACATACTTGTTCATACACACACTTGTTCATACACATACTTGTTCATACACACACTTGTTCATACACACATTGTTCATACACATACTTGTTCATACACACACTTGTTCATACACATACTTGTTCATACACACACTTGTTCATACACACACTTGTTCATACACATACTTGTTCATACACACACTTGTTCATACACATACTTATTCATACACATACTTGTTCATACACACACTTGTTCATACACACACTTGTTCATACACATACTTGTTCATACACACATTTGTTCATACACACACTTGTTCATACACATACTTGTTCATACACATACTTGTTCATACACACACTTGTTCATACACATACTTGTTCATACACACACTTGTTCATACACAACTTGTTCATACACAACACTTGTTACACACACTTGTTCATACTCACACTTGTTCATACACACACTTGTTCATACACATACTTGTTCATACACATACTTATTCATACAAACACTTGTTCATACACACACTTGTTCATACACATACTTGTTCATACAAACACTTGTTCATACACACACTTGTTCATACACATACTTGTTCATACAAACACTTGTTCATACTCACACTTGTTCATACACACACTTGTCATACACATACTTATTCATACAAACACTTGTTCATACACACACTTGTTCATACTCACACTTGTTCATACACATACTTGTTCATACAAAACACTTGTTCATACTCACACTTGTTCATACACATACTTTTCATACAAAACACTTGTTCATACAAACACTTGTTCATACTCACACTTGTTCATACACACATTTGTTCATACACACACTTTTTCATACACACACTTGTTCATACACATACTTGTTCATACAAACACTTGTTCATACTCACACTTGTTCATACACACACTTGTTCATACACACACTTGTTCATACACACACTTGTTCATACAAACACTTGTTCATACTCACACTTGTTCATACAAACACTTGTTCATACTCACACTTGTCATACACACCTTGTTCATACTCACACTTGTTCATACACACACTTGTTCATACACATACTTGTTCATACAAACACTTGTTCATACTCACACTTGTTCATACACACTCTTGCACATACACACACTTGTTCATACACACACTTGTTCATACAAACACTTGTTCATACACATACTTGTTCATACAAACACTTGTTCATACTCACACTTGTTCATACACACACTTGTTCATACACACACTTGTTCATACACATACTTGTTCATACACACACTTGTTCATACACGTACTTGTTCATACACATACTTGTTCATACACATGCTTGTTCATACACACACTTGTTCATACTCACACTTGTTCATACACATACTTGTTCATACACACACTTGTTCATACACATACTTGTTCATACACACACTTGTTCATATCTCACACTTGTTCATACACATACTTGTTCATACACAAACATTGTTCATACACATACTTGTTCATACACACACTTGTTCATAACATACTTGTTCATACACACACTTGTTCATACACATACTTGTTCATACACAACTTGTTCATACACACACTTGTTCATACTCACACTTGTTCATACACACACTTGTTCATACACATACTTGTTCATACCATACTTATTCATACAAACACTTGTTCATACACACACTTGTTCATACACATACTTGTTCATACAAACACTTGTTCATACACACACTTGTTCATACACTACTTGTTCATACAAACACTTGTTCATACTCACACTTGTTCATACACACACTTGTTCATACACACACTTGTTCATACTCACACTTGTTCATACACACACTTGTTCATACACATACTTGTTCATACACATACTTATTCTACAAAACTTGTTCATACACACACTTGTTCATACACATACTTGTTCATACAAACACTTGTTCATACACACACTTGTTCATACACATACTTGTTCATACAAACACTTGTTCATACTCACACTTGTTCATACACACACTTGTTCATACACATACTTATTCATACAAACACTTGTTCATACACACACTTGTTCATACTCACACTTGTTCATACACATACTTGTTCATACAAACACTTGTTCATACTCACACTTGTTCATACACATACTTGTTCATACAAACACTTGTTCATACAAACACTTGTTCATACTCACACTGTGTTCATACACACATTTGTTCATACACACACTTTTTCATACACACACTTGTTCATACACATACTTGTTCATACAAACACTTGTTCATACTCACACTTGTTCATACACACACTTGTTATACACACACTTGTTCATACACACACTTGTTCATACAAACACTTGTTCATACTCACACTTGTTCATACAAACACTTGTTCATACTCACACTTGTTCATACACACACTTGTTCATACTCACACTTGTTCATACACACACTTGTTCATACACATACTTGTTCATACAAACACTTGTTCATACTCACACTTGTTCATACACACTCTTGCACATACACACACTTGTTCATACACACACTTGTTCATACAAACACTTGTTCATACACATACTTGTTCATACAAACACTTGTTCATACTCACACTTGTTCATACACACACTTGTTCATACACACACTTGTTCATACACATACTTGTTCATACACACACTTGTTCATACACGTACTTGTTCATACACATACTTGTTCATACACATGCTTGTTCATACACACACTTGTTCATACTCACACTTGTTCATACACATACTTGTTCATACACACACTTGTTCATACACATACTTGTTCATACACACACTTGTTCATACTCACACTTGTTCATACACATACTTGTTCATACACACCACTTGTTCATACACATACTTGTTCATACACACACTTGTTCATACACATACTTGTTCATACACACACTTGTTCATACACATACTTGTTCATACACACACTTGTTCATACACACACTTGTTCATACTCACACTTGTTCATACACACACTTGTTCATACACATACTTGTTCATACACATACTTATTCATACAAACACTTGTTCATACACACACTTGTTCATACACATACTTGTTCATACAAACACTTGTTCATACACACACTTGTTCATACACATACTTGTTCATACAAACACTTGTTCATACTCACACTTGTTCATACACACACTTGTTCATACACATACTTATTCATACAAACACTTGTTCATACACACACTTGTTCATACTCACACTTGTTCATACACATACTTGTTCATACAAACACTTGTTCATACTCACACTTGTTCATACACATACTTGTTCATACAAACACTTGTTCATACAAACACTTGTTCATACTCACACTTGTTCATACACACATTTGTTCATACACACACTTTTTCATACACACACTTGTTCATACACATACTTGTTCATACAAACACTTGTTCATACTCACACTTGTTCATACACACACTTGTTCATACACACACTTGTTCATACACACACTTGTTCATACAAACACTTGTTCATACACTTGTTCATACAAACACTTGTTCATACTCACACTTGTTCATACACACACTTGTTCATACTCACACTTGTTCATACACACACTTGTTCATACACATACTTGTTCATACAAACACTTGTTCATACTCACACTTGTTCATACACACACTTGTTCATACACATACTTGTTCATACAAACACTTGTTCATACACACACTTGTTCATACACATACTTGTTCATACACACACTTGTTCATACACATACTTGTTCATGCACACACTTGTTCATACACACACTTGTTCATACACACACTTGTTCATACAAACACTTGTTCATACACATACTTGTTCATACAAACACTTGTTCATACACATACTTGTTCATACACACACTTGTTCATACACTCACTTGTTCATTCACACACTTGTTCATACACACTTGTTCATACACACACTTGTTCATACACACTCTTGTTCATACACACTCTTGTTCATACACACTCTTGCTCATATACACACTTGTTCACACACATAATTGTTCATACACACACTTGTTCATACACACACTTGTTCATACACAATTGTTCATTCACACTTGTTCATACACATAATTGTTCATACACACTCTTGTTCATACACACACTTGTTCATTCACAAGCTTGTACGTATGTAAGCAAGTTTGTTTAGGTAGATGTACTCACAGTTCAATTATCAGAAACATTAATCTCAATCTTAAAATAATGAATCCTGTGATACTCCAATACTGAAACTATGTACTGTGCCAAAACAAAAGCATTCACATTGCTAAACTCACAAACTAGTATTTAGTCACTTAGCCATAATACCAAATTACCTCATAATTTGTAATATTTTACAATTAAGAATAAAATTAAGTATGCCCGAAATGCCTAGCCATGCTAAGCGTTCTAGTGGTACACTCTGTAATCACAATTTTACTACATGTAAACCAAACAATAACCAAATTTCTGTAAACTCAGCATTGTAATCCTTATAGAGAATAAACTTTGAATCATACATAGCGTAAATTATCTAAGATAACCCAGAAAAGTCAGTGACTCGTTTTCATTATTGTTCTTGTAATATCTTATTTACAACAACTAAGTAACTCAACTGTGTGAAAATCACTTACAATAAAAGGAGATACAATAGTAATAAGGTAAACTGAGTTATTTAGATTAATATTAAAGAGAGAATCAGCTTACAATAATAAGTACGCGAATGTTAACTTTACAAGAAATCACTCTTCTTCCTTTCTGTAGCTTCATTCACTAGGAACCTTTTAGCTCTCCTGAAGTGGCTCGAGCTACGACACTCCTCCTGAAGTGGCTCGAGCTACGACACTCCTCCTGAAGTGGCTCGAGCTACGACACTCCTCCTGAAGTGGCTCGAGCTACGACACTCCTCCTGAAGTGGCTCGAGCTACGACACTCCTCCTGAAGTGGCTCGAGCTACGACACTCCTCCTGAAGTGGCTCGAGCTACGACACTCCTCCTGAAGTGGCTCGAGCTACGACACTCCTCCTGAAGTGGCTCGAGCTACGACACTCCTCCTGAAGTGGCTCGAGCTACGACACTCCTCCTGAAGTGGCTCCAGCTACGACACTCCTCCTGAAGTGGCTCCAGCTACGACACTCCTCCTGAAGTGGCTCGAGCTACGACACTCCTCCTGAAGTGGCTCGAGCTACGATAGGCTTTGACATATGCAGGCAGTTCGTTCCACTCCTTTATTGTTGTACAATATAAAGCGTTTGAAGCCTGACCACCTACTGTAGGTACTGCAGTAGGTGCTCAGGCTTATATTGTATTCACTTCCTCTAGTACCATATTTGTTTTGGTTCCCAACCGTGACAGTCTGGGCAGCCAGACAGTCTGGGCAGCCAGAGAGCCTGGGCAGCCAGACAGTCTGGGCAGCCAGACAGTCTGGGCAGCCAGACAGTCTGGGCAGCCAGACAGTCTGGGCAGCCAGACAGTCTGGGCAGCCAGACAGTCTGGGCAGCCAGACAGTCTGGACACTACCTGTGAACAGTTTTATAAACGTGATTTAACTTCAGTTGCTTTACTCTTGTCTTCAACATTCAACATACCTGGAGTATATCTGGAGAGGGTTTCGGGGGTGAACGCCGCTGCGGCCCGGTCTGTGACCAGGCCTTATGGTGGAGCAGGGCCTGACCAACCAGGTTGTTACTGTTGGCTGCACACAACCCGACGTACGAACCACAAACCATACTACGGGCGGGGTTAGAACCCGCGATCAGGGAGTCTCAAAACTCCTGACCGTCGCGTTAGCCACTGGAGTTTTGAGATTTGCTAATCGCGGGTTCTAACCCCGCCCGTGGTATGGTTTGTTGGCAATCGTGTCATTACGATTTCGTGAGTCATGTACGAACCACAGCCTGGCTGGTCAGTTACTGACTTCAAGTGCCTGTCCAGCGCCTTCTTAAAGACAGCCAGGGGTCTATTGGAAATTCCCTTATGTATGCTGGGAGGCAGTTGATGAGTCTAAGGCCTTTCACACTTTATTGTGTTGTCTCTTATCGTGCTAGTGGCACCCTTGCTTTTCACTGGGGAAATGTTGCATCGTCTGCCGAGTCTTTTGCTTTCATTGGGAGTGATTTTCGTGTGCAAGTTTGGTACTAGTCCCTCTAGGATTTTCCAAGTGTGTATAATCATGTATCTCTCCCGCCTTTGTTCTAGGGAGTACATGTCGAGGAGCTTCAAGTATTCCCAGTAACTGAGGTGTTTTATCTCCGTTATGCGCGCCGTGAAGGTTCTCTGTACATGATCTAGGTCAGCAATTTCACCTGCCTTGAAAGGTGCTGTTAGTGAGCACAAATATTCCAGCCTAAATAGAACAAGAGACATGAAGAGTGTCATCATGGGCTTGGCATCCCTAGTTTTCAAGATTCTCATTATCCATCCTGTCATTTTTCTAGCAGATGCGATTGATACAATGTTGTAGTCTTTGAAGATGAGAACCTCTGACATTATCACTCCCATGTCTTTTACATTAGTTTTTCGTTCTAGTGTGTGGTTGGAATTTGTTTTATACTCCGATATAGTTTTAATTTCCTCACGTTTTCCATATCGGAGTAATTGAAATTTCTAATCATTGAACCTCATATGCTTTCTGAGGCCCATTTGAAGATTTGGTTGATGTCCACCTGGAGTCTTGCAGTGTCTTCAATGGAAGACACTGTCATGCAAATTCGGGTGACATCTGCAAAGGAAGACACGGTTCTGTGGCTTACATCCCTGTCTATGTCAGATATGAAGATGAGGAACAAGATGGGAGCGAGTACTGTGCCTTGTGGAACAGAGATTTTCACCGTAACTGCCTCAGACTTTACTCTGTTTACTACTACTCTTTGTGTATTATTTGTTAGGAAATTATAGATGCATCTACCAGCTTTTCCAGTTAATCCTTTATCACGCATTTTGTGTGCTATTACACCATGGTCACATTTGTCAAAGGCTTTTGCAAAGTCTGTGTATACTACATCTTCGTTTTTGTTTATCTTCTAGAGCATCCAGGATCTTATCACAGTGGTCCAGTAGTTGCGACAGGCAGGAGCGACCTGCTCTAAACCCATGTTGCCCTGGGTTGTGTAAATGACAGGTATCTAGATGGGTGGCAATCTTGCTTCTTAGAATCCTTTCAAAGATTTTTATGATATGGGATGTTAGTGCTATTGGTATGCAGCTCTTCGCTATTGTTTTACTGCCCCCATTGTGGAGCAGGGCTATGTCCGTTGTTTTAGCAGCCCCTGTATCCATGTTTACTCTCCACAGGATGTTAAAAGCACATGATAAGGGGCTTCTTGCAGTTATTGATGAACACGGAATTCCATAAGTCTGCACCTGGGACAGAGTGCATGGGCATGTCATTTATCGCCTTTTCGAAGTCATTTGGCGTCAGGATAGTATCAGATTGGTTTGAGTCTGCCAAATTCTGTGTCCCTCTCATAAAAAAATCATGTAGGTCTTCGACTCTCAGTCTTGTTAGTGGCTCGCTAACCAGTTGTTGTAATTCATCCTGGTCTACATGCTCTCTTGGACCAGGTTCAGGATGACTCTCACTATTTTGTTCTGGGTAATTTATAGTCTGAATGAAGAACAGGAATAAGCTATATGGCATTGTATTGTAGGTAGATATAGGGTCCTGCGAGCCTTGGTAGGTAGACACTGTACTTGTCTATAGAGGACCTTCAGCCTGGCATTCGCTTTTTTTGTACTGCATTGTTTATACACACACTTGTTAATGTACCTGGAGTTTACCTGGAGTTTACCTGGAGTTTACCTGGAGTTTACCTGGAGTTTACCTGGAGTGTATGTACAGGCGTGTGTACGAATATTTCTTACAGAAAATATCCTGATGTGATAAATTTTATAATTTTCCTAAATTCAGCATGTGTAAATATGAATAATATAATAATTTTGTATTAAAATGTGACACTGATTTGACCCTTCAAGAAATTTTGTGTGAAGGAGGGTGTGCAGCGGCCGCGGAGTGATACAGGGACGCCATAATGAATTAATGTGTGAGCACTGGTTGTGGTGAAATCGTCTAGTAATCCGGCATAATCAAGGCCATAACTGAGTGGATCGGCCTCAAACTATAATTAGTAAGTACTGGAATGTTCCCTGTTGAAGAATAGGGACAGAGAATTTGTGGGGCCTCCAGAATTAGGTGGTGATAGTGGAAAAAATTAGGTATTACCAAGCAACACATCCGGTATGTATGTCATTAGTCGTTTCATTTAGATTTCGAGGGGCTCTTGATCTAGGGAAGTGGATCTGTGCTCCAGTTCCCTGAATTAAGCCTGAATACCTTCCACATCCCCCCTACAGGCGCTACATAATCCTACGGGTTTAGTGCTTCCCTTGATTATAATAATAACAATAATTCATTTAGATTTCTCACTGGCCAGTAGGATTCTGTTTATTAGGTCGGCGTTGTGGGGTGATCCAACTTCAGTATAAGTGGCAAGTGGTAATATAAATTTCTTAATTATCTAACTTTTGATACATTTGTACCTGGTGTCATTTAGAAAATTCTCACCCTGTCTGTGTGTAATAGTGTTCCCATTAATCCTTTCTGGAGAGCGTTTCCTTTAATTTTCATACAGTCAACACCATTTTATAATTTACCATTATTGGTATTAATGTTTAATATTGTAATTATTAATTTAATGTCAGGTCAAGCTTTTTTGTGAGAGTTGAGGAGTGGGCATCTAGGGAGTACAGTCCTGTGACCTACTGTGACTAAGTCCCACTTACCTCACCCAAATTACTTGAAGGTAATAATTCAGGTAATACCCTGTAAACCTCATGTAGGTAATTTATCACACCTGAATATTCCTTCCAGAAAATATTCTGAAATATTCCTAACAGAAAATATCCTGAATATTCTTAATAACATACCCATCCTACTCCGTATAGAAAATTGTCAGACTGAGTTTAAGTATTCTAAGTATTTTTAATCCTTCACAAGTATATATTCCATATATGTATATTCCAAAAAGCCTTCACTTACCTGAATATCCCTTGTGGCATACTAATCTTGAAATGTTTTAATTTCCCCGAGTCTTCCCTCGAAAAGAAAATGAGACACGGTTAGGGTAAACTACAAATTACAAAGACCCAGAGAGCGATACTCGACTATTTAGAATTATCACAGTACGGGATACAAACGGGCAAGAGGTGCTCTACGAAGGGCAAAACGTGAAGTTTTAAAAAAGCCAATTGGTGAAGCGTCTCTTCTTACACGTAAATTAAATTCTCAAGAGAAATTTAAAAATCAAAAAATAAAGCCGAACTTGTTATAAGAGATGTATAAATGTTTTGTGGCTTATAACTGGTGTAAACTGAGTTATAACTGGAATAAACTAAGTTATAACTGGTGTAAACTGAGTTATAACTGGAGTAAACTAAGTTATAACTGGTGTACACTGAATTATAACTAGTGTAAACTAAATTATAACTATTGTAAACTGAGCTATAACTGGTGAAAACTGAATTATAACTGGTGTAAACTGAATTATAACTGGAGTAAACTAAGTTATAACTGATGTAAACTGAATTATAACTGGAGTAAACTAAGTTATAACTGGTGTAAACTGAGTTATAACTGGACTAAACTAAGTTATAACTGGTGTAAACTGAGTTATAACTGGAGTAAACTAAGTTATAACTGGTGTAAACTGAACTATAACTGGAGTAAACTAAGTTATAACTGGTGTAAACTGAGTTATAACTGGAGTAAACTAAGTTATAACTGGTGTACACTGAATTATAACTAGTGTAAACTAAATTATAACTTTTGTAAACTGAGCTATAACTGGTGAAAACTGAATTATAACTGGTGTAAACTGAATTATAACTGGAGTAAACTAAGTTATAACTGATGTAAACTGAATTATAACTGGAGTAAACTAAGTTATAACTGGTGTAAACTGAGTTATAACTGGAGTAAACTAAGTTATAACTGGTGTAAACTGAGTTATAACTGGAGTAAACTAAGTTATAACTGATGTAAACTGAATTATAACTGGAGTAAACTAAGTTATAACTGGTGTAAACTGAGTTATAACTGGAGTAAACTAAGTTATAACTGATGTAAACTGAATTATAACTGGAGTAAACTAAGTTATAACTGGTGTAAACTGAATTATAACTGGAGTAAACTAAGTTATAACTGATGTAAACTGAATTTATAACTGGAGTAAACTAAGTTATAACTGGTGTAAACTGAGTTATAACTGGAGTAAACTAAGTTATAACTGGTGTAAACTGAATTATAACTGGAGTAAACTAAGTTATAACTGGTGTAAACTGAATTATAACTGGAGTAAACTAAGTTATAACTGATGTAAACTGAATTATAACTGGAGTAAACTAAGTTATAACTTGTGTAAACTGAGTTATAACTGGAGTAAACTAAGTTATAACTGGTGTAAAAACTGAGTTATAACTGGAAGTAAACTAAGTTATAACTGGTGTAAACTGAATTATAACTGGAGTAAACTAAGTCATACTGGTGTAAACTGAATTATAACTGGAGTAAACAAAGTCATAACTGGTGTAAACTGAATTATAACTGGAGTAAACTAAGTTATAACTGGTGTAAACTGAATTATAACTGGAGTAAACTAAGTCATAACTGGGTAAACTGAATTATAATGGAGTAAACTAAGTTAAACTGGTGTAAACTGAATTATAACTGGAGTAAACTAAGTCATAACTGGTTGTAAACTGAATTATAACTGGAGTAAACTAAAGTCATAACTGGTGTAAACTGAATTATAACTGGAGTAAACTAAGTTATAACTGGTGTAAACTGAATTATAACTAGTGTAAACTAAATTATAACTATTGTAAACTGAGCTATAACTGGTGAAAACTGAGTTATAACTGGTGTAAACTGAATTATAACTGGAGTAAACTAAGTTATAACTGGTGTAAACTGAATTATAACTGGAGTAAACTAAGTTATAACTGGTGTAAACTGAATTATAACTAGTGTAAACTAAATTATAACTGGTGTAAATTGAATTATAACTGGAGTAAACTAAGTTATAACTGGTATAATCTGAATTATAACTGGAGTAAACTAAGTTATTACTGGTGTAAACTGAATTATAACTGAAGTAAACTAAGTCATAACTGGTGTAAACTGAGTTATAACTAGTGTAAACTAAAATATAACTATTGTAAACTGAGCTATAACTGGTGAAAACTGAGTTATAACTGGTGTAAACTGAGCTATAACTGGAGTAAACTTAGGTATAACTGGTGTAAACTGAGTTATAACTGGTGTAAACTGAGCTATAACTGGTGAAAACTGAGTTATAACTGTGGTAAACTGAGCTATAACTGGTGAAAATTGAGTTATAACTGGAGTAAACTTAGTTATAACTGGAGTAAACCTAGTTGTAACTGGAGTAAACAAAGTTATAACTGGTGTAAACTGAGTTATAAATGAGAACCCTCAAAACTAGGGACGCCAAGCCCATGATGATTCTCTTCCAATCACTTGTTCTCTCTTGGCTGGAATACTGCTGTACACTAGCGGTCACCTTCAAGGCTGGAGACATTGCAGCCCTGGAGAGTGTATAAAGAACTTTCACGGCACACATAAGTACGATAAGGCACCTAAACTACTGGAAACGGTTGAAGTCCCTTGATCTGTATTCCCTGGAGCGCAGGCTAAAGAGATACATGATAATATACACTTGGAAAATCCTAAAGGGATTAGTACCCAACTTGCACACGAAAATCACTCCCTATGAAAGCAAAAGACTCGGCAGGAGATGCAACATTCCCCCAGTGAAAAGCAGGAGCGCCACTAGCACGATAATAGCACGATAAGAGACAACACAATAAGTATCCAGGGCCCAAGACTGTTCAACTGCCTCCCAGCATACATAAGGGGGATTACCATCAGACCCCTGGCTGTCTTCAAAAAAGCACTAGACAAGCACCTAACGTCCATACCTGACCAACCGGGCTATGGTTCGTACGTCAATAACAGCTTGATTGATCAGACCCGGATCCACCAAGAGGCCTGATCTCAGACCGAGCCGCGGGGGCGTTGACCACCGAAACCCTCTCTAGGTAAACTCCAGGTGTAAACTGAGTTATAACTGGAGTAAACTGAGCTATAAATTGTGTAAACTGAGTTATAACTGGTGTAAACTGAGTTGTAACTCACGTAAACTGAGTTATAACTGTTGCAAACTTAGTTATAACTGGAGTTAACCACCCCATTATTATAATGATCCTTCCTGAAGCACAGAAGCTGGAAATTATCCCCAGACAAACACAGTTACAATATAATGAGACATAAACCCAGGTTGGCAGTGTCAATACAACGTTGAATTATATTATATTATGAGAAACAAAAAAATGTGTTTTTATGGGACGTCAGTTTGTTCGTAACACCAGGGAAACTTATGAAAGTGATGACAGTTGTTCTCCTGTGCAAGATCTGCAAGGTTGGATAATCCTAATTTTCACAACTTGTTTAATATAATTTGAAAATTGGGACTTAATCAGCCCACTAAAATTTCAGACGTTTCTATGAGCAAAACACAGCAGCACTGAATGTTTGAAGTCAGTCAGAAGAGAGATTCTCCAGTTATCACACATCATTTAACTACTATTACTTGTCTAATTACCATAAGCTGTTTTAATATCACATTTACTATCTTAGAGTACTCTTAAATACCTTGTACTGCAAAATAACCTCTAGTATAACTACCAGTGCAATATTGAATCCAAATAACTGTTCTTAAAATTTAATACTTGAAATAAACATTACTTTTTCATTTTATTTCTATTAATTAATCTTTTTTTTTTGTAATCATTATTATTTACTAAAATTTTATTAAACACCATATTTACTACCAGTCAATTTTACTTTTGTACAATAATCATTATTTATACTTTTCTTAACCTTTTGTTGCCAAATTTTCAAGTTTGTATATTCAACTCCAACCTTTATATTATCCTTTGTACCTGTGTACCTGTCTACCATCTTACTATCATATTATAACCAAGTTATTGCCATTTTTATTTTTATTTATTATTCTTTTGGTACTTTAATTTGTGAATTTTATTTTGTCAATTTAAATCTAGTTATACTCTTGATCTTGTTAACAACCTATATCAGACCCTAGTGCAATTGTTCTTGTTAACAACCTATATCAGACCCTAGTGCAATTGTTCTTGTTAACAACCTATATCAGACTAGTGCAATTGTTCTTGTTAACAACCTATATCAGACCCTAGTGCAATTGTTCTTGTTAACAACCTATATCAGACACTAGTGAAATTGTTCTTGTTAACAACCTATATCAGACTCTAGTGCAATTGTTCTTGTTAACAACCTATATCAGACCCTAGTGCAATTGTTCTTGTTAACAACCTATATCAGACACTAGTGAAATTGTTCTTGTTAACAACCTATATCAGACACTAGTGAAATTGTTCTTGTTAACAACCTATATCAGACTCTAGTGCAATTGTTCTTGTTAACAACCTATATCAGACCCTAGTGCAATTGTTTCTTGTTAACAACCTATATCAGACCCTAGTGCAATTGTTCTTGTTAACAACCTATATCAGACTCTAGTGCAATTGTTCTTGTTAACAACCTATATCAGACCCTAGTGCAATTGTTCTTGTTAACAACCTATATCAGACCCTAGTGCAATTGTTCTTGTTAACAACCTATATCAGACCCTAGTGCAATTGTTCTTGTTAACAACCTATATCAGACACTAGTGAAATTGTTCTTGTTAACAACCTATATCAGACCCTAGTGCAATTGTTCTTGTTAACAACCCTATATCAGACCCTAGTGCAATTGTTCTTGTTAACAACCTATATCAGACTCTAGTGCAATTGTTCTTGTTAACAACCTATATCAGACCCTAGTGCATTGTTCTTGTTAACAACCTATATCAGACCCTAGTGCAATTGTTTCTTGTTAACAACCTATATCAGACACTAGTGAAATTGTTCTTGTTAACAACCTATATCAGACCCTAGTGCAATTGTTCTTGTTAACAACCTATATCAGACACTAGTGCAATTGTTCTTGTTAACAACCTATATCAGACCCTAGTGCAATTGTTCTTGTTAACAACCTATATCAGACCCTAGTGCAATTGTTCTTGTTAACAACCTATATCAGACACTAGTGCAATTGTTCTTGTTAACAACCTATATCAGACCCTAGTGCAATTGTTCTTGTTAACAACCTATATCAGACCCTAGTGCAATTGTTCTTGTTAACAACCTATATCAGACCCTAGTGCCCTTTGTTCTTGTTAACAACCTATATCAGACCCTAGTGCAATTGTTCTTGTTAACAACCTATATCAGACCCTAGTGCAATTGTTCTTGTTAACAACCTATATCAGACCCTAGTGCAATTGTTCTTGTTAACAACCTATATCAGACCCTAGTGCAATTGTTCTTGTTAACAACCTATATCAGACCCTAGTGCAATTGTTCTTGTTAACAACCTATATCAGACCCTAGTGCAATTGTTCTTGTTAACAACCTATATCAGACCCCTAGTGCAATTGTTCTTGTTAACAACCTATATCAGACCCTAGTGCAATTGTTTCTTGTTAACAACCTATATCAGACCCTAGTGCAATTGTTCTTGTTAACAACCTATATCAGACCCTAGTGCAATTGTTCTTGTTAACAACCTATATCAGACACTAGTGAAATTGTTCTTGTTAACAACCTATATCAGACCCTAGTGCAATTGTTCTTGTTAACAACCTATATCAGACACTAGTGCAATTGTTCTTGTTAACAACCTATATCAGACTCTAGTGCAATTGTTTCTTGTTAACAACCTATATCAGACCCTAGTGCAATTGTTCTTGTTAACAACCTATATCAGACTCTAGTGCAATTGTTCTTGTTAACAACCTATATCAGACCCTAGTGCAATTGTTCTTGTTAACAACCTATTCAGACCCTAGTGCAATTGTTGTTGTTAACAACCTATATCAGACCCTAGTGCAATTGTTCTTGTTAACAACCTATATCAGACCTAGTGCAATTGTTCTTGTTAACAACCTATATCAGACCCTAGTGCAATTGTTCTTGTTAACAACCTATATCAGACACTAGTGAAATTGTTCTTGTTAACAACCTATATCAGACCCTAGTGCAATTGTTCTTGTTAACAACCTATATCAGACACTAGTGCAATTGTTCTTGTTAACAACCTATATCAGACTCTAGTGCAATTGTTCTTGTTAACAACCTATATCAGACCCTAGTGCAATTGTTCTTGTTAACAACCTATATCAGACCCTAGTGCAATTGTTTCTTGTTAACAACCTATATCAGACCCTAGTGCAATTGTTCTTGTTAACAACCTATATCAGACCCTAGTGCAATTGTTCTTGTTAACAACCTATATCAGACCCTAGTGCAATTGTTCTTGTTAACAACCTATATCAGACCCTAGTGCAATTGTTCTTGTTAACAACCTATACCAGACCCTAGTGCAATTGTTCTTGTTAACAACCTATATCAGACCCTAGTGCAATTGTTCTTGTTAACAACCTATATCAGACCCTAGTGCAATTGTTCTTGTTAACAACCTATATCAGACCCTAGTGCAATTGTTCTTGTTAACAACCTATACCAGACCCTAGTGCAATTGTTCTTGTTAACAACCTATATCAGACCCTAGTGCAATTGTTCTTGTTAACAACCTATATCAGACCTAGTGCAAATTGTTCTGTTAACAACCTATATCAGACCCTAGTGCAATTGTTCTTGTTAACAACCTATATCAGACCCTAGTGCAATTGTTCTTGTTAACAACCTATATCAGACCCTAGTGCAATTGTTCTTGTTAACAACCTATATCAGACCCTAGTGCAATTGTTCTTGTTAACAACCTATATCAGACCCTAGTGCAATTGTTCTTGTTAACAACCTATATCAGACACTAGTGCAATTGTTCTTGTTAACAACCTATATCAGACACTAGTGCAATTGTTCTTGTTAACAACCTATATCAGACTAGTGCAATTGTTCTTGTTAACAACCTATATCAGACTAGTGCAATTGTTCTTGTTAACAACCTATATCAGACCCTAGTGCAATTGTTCTTGTTAACAACCTATATCAGACCCTAGTGCAATTGTTCTTGTTAACAACCTATATCAGACACTAGTGCAATTGTTCTTGTTAACAACCTATATCAGACACTAGTGCAATTGTTCTTGTTAACAACCTATATCAGACTAGTGCAATTGTTCTTGTTAACAACCTATATCAGACTAGTGCAATTGTTCTTGTTAACAACCTATATCAGACCCTAGTGCAATTGTTCTTGTTAACAACCTATATCAGACCCTAGTGCAATTGCAAGTACCATTTTAATTTGTATTTTTATATTATAAGTTTATACCTAGTTGTACTTTAACTCATTCTAGCTCAATACTTAGACAACACCTAAACTAACTATACCTAGTTGTACTTTAGCTCATTCTAGCTCAATACTTAGACAACACCTAAACTAACTATACCTAGTTGTACTTTAGCTCATTCTAGCTCAATACTTAGACAACACCTAAACTAACTATACCTAGTTGTACTTTAGCTCATTCTAGCACAACACATAGACAATATCAACTTCAATATGTCTATTAGTGACTATACTCTATATGACCAAAGTGCTTTAGCTATATACTTGTCCAAACCTCCCACCACTACAGAAACCAGTATTAGAACTCACCTCATAATACAGGATATACAAAACCGCTATTTAAACCTAAAAGATGAATGATCACGTTGACCCTGATCTAAACCTCCATAATCTAACACACAATCAAAACTTATTGGAAAGTAACTGCCTTTATTACACAGCATCACAAGCCAGCGCTATCCTGAACACTGCTCAAAGTCTATCAGTTCTTAACTACAACATCAGGTCCTTAAGCAAACACTATGATGACCTCCTGGCACTCCTTGAGTCACTAAAGACACCCTTCTGCATTATTCTTACTGAGACCTGGCTTAAGCAGGACACAATAGATATCTAACCACTACCAGGATACACAGCAATCCACAACTGTAGACCATACCAAGTTGGGGGTGGTATTACAATCTATTACTCTAACCAACTATCTTGTATTAGCACCACTTGCTTTAGCCATGAATATGGGAAATACATTTTTGCTAATTTTACTGTAAAAACCTCAAGACGCCTATAACAATCGGTGCCATTTACCGGATACCCCACACAAACATCCCAAACTTCAGTGAGAATCTAAAGGCACTAATAACAAACAGACAAATGAACAAGCACCACCTTCTCTTAGCTGGAGACTTCAATATCAACCTTGGCCTACCAGATGATCAGACTGTAACTGATTTCATCAACAATATGAACAACACACTTCTCATACCAACAATAACTAAACCAACCAGGCTCACTGAAACAAGTGCAACCATAATAGACCACATATGGACCAATATACTAGCCCCCCTTAAATCAGGGATAATCACAGACAGCACTACTGACCACTACCCAACCTTCCTCTTAACAAACATTAGTAAACCACCACTTGAATACAACAAAGTTTCATTTAGACTCCATGACGAGGCCTCAATAAGGAATTTCACAGCAGACCTAGAGACTGTTGACTGGCCTACAGAATTCTCCAATGCCAATGGTATTGACGATTGGACAGACATTTTTCTTAACAAAATACTTAGACAATACAACAAACATTGTCCTATAAAAGCGAAACAGATCACGTATAAACGGCTTGCTTGCCCATGGCTAACCAGCACCATTCTGAAATCCATTGATAAGAAACACCAATATGAAAAGCAATATAGACAGGGCTTAATACACAAAGATATTCTTAAGCAATATTCAACAGTTCTCACCAAATTAATAAAGAAAGCCAAACAAGTGTACTACTCCAGCAGATTTACTGACACAAGAGGAGATATAAAAAAGACCTGGAAAACACTTTCCCAGATCCTGGGGACCCACAAACTGAAAAAAACAAGAATATTGTCCTAACTAAACCTCATGAAACACCACTGCATCCCACTGATACAGCTAACAAGATAAACGACTTCTTCTCAAACATAGGATCTAATCTCGCCAGTAAAATCCCACGTATCAATGCCCGTGCCGGGGACTACCTAGATGGGAATTTCCCAAATTCCTTCTATCTTGTACCAGCTGAGCCCATGGAAGTCACAACGATCATGGTGGCCCGGCGGCCTGGTGGCTAAAGCTCCCGCTTCACACACGGAGGGCCCGGGTTCGATTCCGGCGGGTGGAAACATTTCGACACGTTTCCTTACACCTGTTGTCCTGTTCACCTAGCAGCAAATAGGTACCTGGGTGTTAGTCGACTGGTGTGGGTCGCATCCTGGGGGACAAGATTAAGGACCCCAATGGAAATAAGTTAGACAGTCCTCGATGACGCACTGACTTTCTTGGGTTATCCTGGGTGGCTAACCCTCCGGGGTTAAAAATCCGAACGAAATCTTATCTTAAAATCACTTAAAAATAACTCGGGGAATCTGTCTCACGTCCCACCATTATTGTACAAGGGAGCGGCCCATGTCCTTTTGCATGCTATTACATTACTTTTTAACAAGTCACTAGAAACTAGCACTTTCCCGATACTACTCAAGACAGCAAGGGTTACACCAAGACATAAAGGTGGTGACCCTACAGATGTAAACAACTATAGGCCAATATCAAACTTACCATTGCTATCCAAAATCTTTGAGAAACTCGTGCACAGGAGACTATATTCATTTATAACGTCACAAAACATACACAACCCCTGCCAATTTTGATTCAGGAAAAATAAAAGCACTAATGATGCAATTATAAAAATGCTAGACCTGCTTTACACAGCATTGGAAAATAAGGAATATCCACTAGGAATTTTTATTGACCTAAGAAAAGCGTTTGACACAGTAGACCACGGCATCCTACTCCACAAACTTGACCACTATGGTATAAGAGGCTATGTGCTTGCATATTTCAAATCCTACCTTTCTAATAGGTATCAGTATGTCACCATTAAAGACACAGCCTCATCAATACGGCCACTTGATACTGGAGTTCCGCAGGGAAGTGTCCTTGGACCCCTGCTCTTCCTCATTTACATCAATGATCTCCCAAACATATCCCAACACCTGAAACCCATTCTCTTTGCTGACGACACGACTTACGTCATCTCCCACCCTAATCTTGCCACCCTCAACACCATTGTTAACGAGGAGCTGCTCAAAATATCGACTTGGATGACAGCCAATAAACTTACAGTTAACACTGACAAAACCTACCATATTATGTTTGGTAGCAGAGCAGGTGTTGCGCAGCTTAACATTAAGATCGACAACACTCTAATTGCCAGACATAATGAGGGCAAATTCCTAGGCCTATACCTCAACAACAACCTATATTTCAGCACCCATATCCAACACATAACAAAAAAAGTATCCAAAACGGTGGGGATCCTCTCCAAGATACGATACTACGTGCCGCAAACTGCCCTTCTCACTTCACCATTCACTTATATATCCATACCTCACCTATGCTATCTGTGCTTGGGATTCAACCGCAGCAACACACCTAAAGCCAATAATAACCCAAGGAAAAGCCGCAGTAAGAATAATCACTAAATCCCATCCCTGGCAACCCCCCCTCCCCCCCACTCTTCATAGATCTAAACTTACTCCCTGTTCAAAACATCCACACTTACTACTGTGCAGTCTATATCTACAGGACCTTAAATTTCAATATTAACCTTGACCTAAAACGCTTTCTTGATAGTTGTGACAGGATCCACAGGCATAACACCAGACACAAACATCTCTATGACATTCCCCGTGTCCGACTAAACCTTTACAAAAAATTCAATGTATTTCAAAGGACCTAAAATCTGGAACACCCTACCTGAAAACTCTAGAACTGCAGACACATTCATCACTTTCAAAACTACAGTTAGAAAACATCTTATCTCCCTGATCCACCCCGACAACTAACTACATGATAACCACCTGGTGGTTCACAATTACACTCACTCACCCACTGACTATAAACACAGAAATACTAATTTTAATCTTAAAATAATGAATCCTAACTAGTCATAAGTTTGCCTGTGATACTCCAGTATAGACACTGTATTGTGCCAAAACAAAAGCATTCACATTGCTAAACTCACAAATTATAATGTAGTCACTTAGCCTTAATACCATAATCTGGAGTTTACCTGGAGTTTACCTGGAGAGAGTTTCGGGGGTCAACGCCCCCGCGGCCCGGTCTGTGACCAGGCCTCCTGGTGGATCAGCGCCTGATCAACCAGGCTGTTGCTGCTGGCTGCACGCAAACCAACGTACGAGCCACAGCCCGGCTGATCAGGAACTGACTTTAGGTGCTTGTCCAGTGCCAGCTTGAAGACTGCCAGGGGTCTGTTGGTAATCCCCCTTATGTGTGCTGGGAGGCAGTTGAACAGTCTCGGGCCCCTGACACTTATTGTATGGTCTCTTAACGTGCTAGTGACACCCCTGCTTTTCATTGGGGGGATGGTGCATCGTCTGCCAAGTCTTTTGCTTTCGTAGTGAGTGATTTTCGTGTGCAAGTTCGGTACTAGTCCCTCTAGGATTTTCCAGGTGTATATAATCATGTATCTCTCCCTCCTGCGTTCCAGGGAATACAGGTTTAGAAACCTCAAGCGCTCCCAGTAATTGAGGTGTTTTATCTCCGTTATGCGCGCCGTGAAAGTTCTCTGTACATTAATGTTAAGAATTAATCTAAGTCCGCCCGAAATGCCTAGCCATGCTAGGTGTCCTAGTGACCCCCCTCTGTAATTAGTATTTTATAACATGTAAACCACACAATACCCAAAACCTGTAAACCCCACATTGTAACCCTTATAGACAATAAACTTGATTTGATTTCATTTGATTTGATTAAATTAATGTTTTCCCACCGAAGCAACATATAAGATAACTGTTGGGATCTAGTTCATAGGCCTTTTGTATATCCATACGTTCTTGAGATATTGTCCATGGGAAGAATATACGGTGTACAATAAATTAGCCGCTTCCTGGAGTAAAACCCTCCTGGTATATTCCAGGAATCGGCTAATATATTGTGTATTGTCTACCATATATTCATCCTGTGGACGGTAACGCAAGAAATTGTGGATACACAAAAGCCTGTGAACTAGGCCCCAATGTTGGCTTATCTGTTGCAAGCAATTTTAGGAAACTTGCTTAGTATGTATCGTATCTTATTTTATTCAATAAGATATATTCCTCAATATGTTGATAGTTAAGTATATAGTATTCAAGATAGTGACGATAGACATAACTATATACTTTGGAATTACCTTGATCATCATCTGTGTGTCTGCCAAACTGCCAAAAGTACTTTGAAGCAAGCTTAACCCTGGCAACTAGAACATCAGTCTGTTCACATTTACAGTTGCTTTATAAACGTGCTTATGTACGTTCATGTTATTATAGCGGGTTATAGATCTACTCAGGTTTCTAACTGCAGTTCTTTAACAATGTTTCATTATTCCTCTCCTAATATTATTCCTAATCAAAGTTAGTCTTCATTTTCCTTCAGGGAACTTTCTTTACGTAACTGATCAGTTTTATTATGAAGCAGTAATTCACTGTATGATGGAATCCATAAAAAACGAGCATCAGTGCCGGATTTAGATGGAGAGAAGTACTCGACTATTGTACTTGTGAGGTACCTCACAATCCTCCAGCATCACAACTAGAGGAAGATGGTACCTCACAATCCACCAGCATCACCAATAGAGAAAGATGGTACCTCACAATCCCCCAGCATTACAACTAGAGGAAGATTCTACCTCACAATCCCCCAGCATCACCACTTGAGGAAGATGGTCCCTCACAATCCTCCATCAACACCACTTGAGGAAGAAGGTCGCTCACAATCCCCCAGCATCACCACTAGAGGAAGATGGTCCCTCACAATCCCCCAGCATCACCACAAGAGGAAGATGGTCCCTCACAATCCCCCAGCATCAACACTAGAGGAAGATGGTCCCTCAGAATCCCCCAGTGTCACCACTAGAAGAAGATGGCTCCTCACAATCTCCCAGCATCACCACTAGAGGAAGATGGTACCCCACAATCCCCCAGCATCACCACTAGAAGAAGATAGTCCCTCACAATCCCCCAGCTTCACCACTAGTAGAAGATAGTCCCTCACAATCCCCCAGCTTCACCACTAGTGGAAGATGGTACCTCACAATCCCCCAGCATCACCACTAGAGGAAGATGGTACCTCACAATCCCCCAGCATCACCACTAGAGGAAGATGGTACCTCACAATCCCCCAGCATCACCACTAGAGGAAGATGGTACCTCACAATCCCCCAGCATCACCACTAGAGGAAGATGGAACCTCACAATCCCCTAGCATCACCACTAGAGGAAGATGGTACCTCACAATCCCCTAGCATCACCACTAGAGGAAGAAGGTACCTCACAATCCCCCAGCACCACCACTAGAGGAAGATGGTACCTCACAATCCCCTAGCATCACAACTAGAGGAAGAAGGTACCTCACAATCCCCCAGCATCACCACTAGAGGAAGATGGTACCTCACAATTCCCCCCCAGCATCACCACTAGAGGAAGATGGTACCTCACAATCCCCAGCATCACCACTAGAGGAAGATGGTACCTCACAATCCCCCAGCATCACCACTAGAGGAAGATGGTACCCCACAATCCCCCAGCATCACCACTAGAGGAAGATGGTCCCTCACAATCCCCAGCATCACCACTAGAGGAAGATGGTCCCTCACAATCCCCCAGCATCACCACTAGAGGAAGATGGTCCCTCACAATCCCCCAGCATCACCACTAGAGGAAGATGGTCCCTCACAATCCCCCAGCATCACCACTAGAGGAAGATGGTCCCTCACAATCCCCCAGCATCACCACTAGAGGAAGATGGCACCTCACAATTCCCCAGCATCATCACTAGAGGAAGACGGTCCCTCACAATCCCCTAGCATCACCACTAGAGGAAGATGGCACCTCACAATCCCCCAGCATCACCACTAGAGGAAGATGGTCCCTCACAATCCCCCAGCATCACCACTAGAGGAAGATGGTACCTCACAATCCCCCAGCATCACCACTAGAGGAAGATGGTCCCTCACAATCCCCCAGCATCACCACTAAAGGAAGATGGTCCCTCACAATCCCCCAGCATCACCACTAGAGGAAGATGGTCCCTCACAATTCCCCCAGCATCACCACTAGAGGAAGATGGTCCCTCACAATCCCCCAGCATCACAACTAGAGGAAGATGGTACCTCACAATCCTCCAGCATCACCACTAGAGAAAGATGGTCCCTCACAATCCCCAGCATCACACTAGAGAAAATGTCCCCCACAATCCCCCGCATCAATACTAAGGAAGATGGTCCCTACAATCCCCAGCATCACCACTAAAGGAAGATGGTCCCTCACAATCCCCCCAGCATCACCACTAGAGGAAATAAGGTCCCACACAGTCCTCCACCTCACCACTAGAGGAAGATGTTCCCTCCAATCCCCCCAGCATCCACCACAAGAGTGAAGATGTGTCCCTTCACAATTCCCCAGCATCACCACTAGATGAAGAAATGGTCCTCACAATCCCCCAGCATCACCCTAGAGAAGAGGCCCCGGTCACATCCCTCAGCAACGAACAACACTGAGAGGAACGATGTGTACCCTCAAACAAATCCCACCAGCCGATCACCACTAGAGGAAGAAGGTCCCTCACATCCCCCCATCACACCAATAGAGGAATGATGGTCCGCTCAAATCCACAGCACACCGACAAGAGAAGATGGTCCCTCACAGTCCCCCAGCATCAAAACCATAGAGGAAGATGGTCCCTCCCAAACCCCCAGTCATTCCACCACTAGAGGAAGATGGTACCTCCACAGTCCCCCATCATCACCACTGTAGAAGATGGTCCCTCACAAACCCCACCCCAGCATACACCACTATAGGAAGAAGGTCCCCCACAATCCCCCAGCACACCACTCTAGAGGAAGTATGAGTTACCCATCACAATCCCCCAGCATCACCCCATAAAGGCATATTGTCCCTCACAGTCCCCCCAGCCATCACCACTATAGGAGAAGATTGGTCCGCAAACAATCGCCCCAGCATCACCACTAGATGAATGTGGTCCACTCACAAATAATCCCCCCGCTTCACCACTAGAGGAAGTATGGTCCCTACACAATCCCCCATCACACCACTATAGATGAATGGTCCCCAAACAAATCCCCAGCAACACCACTAGAGTAAGATGGGTCCCCGCAGAGTCCCACAGCATCACCACTAGAGAAAGAATGGTCCCTCAAAATCACCCCAGGATCACCACGAGAGGAAGATGGGTCCCCTCACATCCCCCAGCATCTCCACTAAGGAAGATGGTCCCTCCACAAACCCCCATCATCACCACTAGAGAAGAATGGTCCCCCCCTCCACAAACCCCCAGCATCACCACTAGAGGAAGATGTCCCTCACACTCCATCCACCAGCATCACCACTAGATGAAGATGGTCCCACACATTTCCCCCAGCATCATCCACTATAAGGAAGTATGGACGCCACGCAGATCCCCCAGCATCACCACTAGAGGAAGATGGTCGCCTCAAATCCCCCCCACCCAGCAATCACCACTAGAGGAAGATGGTCCCCTCACAATCCCTCCAGCATACACCACTAAGAGGAAGATGGTCCCTCACAGTCCCCCATCCATCAATCCACAAATGAAGTTGGACCCCTCACATGTCCCCCAGCATCACCAGCTAGAGGAAGATGTGCCCCACCACAATCCCCCCAACATCACCACTAGAGGAAGATGATTCCCTCACAATCCCCCCAGCATCACCACTAGAGGAAGATGGTCCCTCACAATCCCCCAGCATCACCACTAGAGGAAGATGGTCCCTAACAATCCCCCAGCATCACCACTAGAGGAAGATGGTCCCTCACAGTCCCCCAGCATCACCACTAGAGGAAGATGGTCCCTCACCGACCCGGCGGCGAGCACATCACCACTAAGGAAGATGACCTCCACACAATCCCCCAGCAAGTCACCGACTATGAGGAAGATAGTCCCTCACAATCCCCCAGCATCACCACTAGAGGCAGATGGTCCCTCCCAATCCCCCAGCATCACCACTAGAACGAATTATGTCCCACAGCAGCCCCCACATCAACCACTATAGGAAAGAAGGTCCCCACTCGCAGTTCCCCCAGACATCACCCACTAAGGAAGATGAGTCCCTCACAATCGCCCCAGCATCACCACTAGAGGAAGATGGCCCTCACAATCCCCCATCTCACCACTAGAGGAAAGATTGGTCCCTCACAAGTCCTCCCCAGCATCACCACTAAGGAAGATGACCCTCACATTCCCCCAGCATCACCACAAGAGGAAGATGGGCCCCTCACAATCCCTCCCACATCACCAACTAGAGTGAAGATGATCCCCTCACAATCCCCCAGCATCACCACAAAAAAAGAAGGTCCACCTAAACAATCCCCAGCATCACCACTGAGTGAAGAAGGTCCCCAACCAACCCCCATTCACGCCACTAGAGAAGATGTCCCCACACAGGACCCCACAGCATCACACACCACTAGAGGAAGATGGTCCCTCACAATCCCCCAGCATCACCACTCTTAGAGGAAGATGGTTCCCTCACATCCCCCAGCATCAACCACTAGAGGAGAAGCTGGGTCCTCACAAATCCCCAGCATCACCACTAGAGTAAGATGGTTCCCACCACGATTTCCCCATCATCACCACTAGGGGAAGATTGGTCCCTCACCAATCCCCCACCTCACCACTAGAGGAAGATGGTCCCTCACAATCCCCCAGCATCACCACTAGAGGAAGATGGTCCCTCACAGTCCCCCAGCATCACCACTAGAGGAAGATGGTCCCTCACAATCCCCCAGCATCACCACTAGAGGAAGATGGTACCTCAGTCCCCCAGCATCAGCACTGGAGGAAGATGGTCCCTCACAATCCCCCAGCATCACCACTAGAGGAAGATGGTCCCTCACAATCCCCCAGCATCACCACTAGAGGAAGATGGTCCCTCACAATCCCCCAGCATCACCACTAGGAGGAAGGAGATGGTCCCTCACAAATCCCCCAGCATCGACCACTAAAAAAAAAAGAGGAAGATGGTCCCTAACAATTCCCCAGCATCTCCACTAGAGGAAGATGGTCCGCTCACAATTCCCCCCCCAGCATCACCACTTAGAGGAAGATGGTCCCTCACAATCCCCCAGCATCACCACTAGAGGAAGATGGTCCCTCACAATCCCCCAGCATCACCACTAGAGGAAGATGGTCCCTCACAGTCCCCCAGCATCACCACTAGAGGAAGATGGTCCCTCACATTCACCCCCCCAGCCATCAACCACTAGAGCAGATGTCCCTCACAATCCCCCCACATCACCACTTAGAGGAAGATGGTCCTACAACGGAAATTCCCCCCAGCATCACCACAAGAGAAGATGGTCCCCTCCCAATCCCCCAGCATCACCAGCTAGAGGAAAGGATGGTCCCTCACAATCCCACATCAACCACAAGAGGAAGATGGGGGTCCCTCACAGTCCCCCAGCATCACCACTATAGTGATGATTGTCCCGCTCCAATCCCCCATCATCACTCCTGAGATGAAAGATGGTCCCTCACAATCCCCCTAGCTTCGACCACTAGAGGAAGATGGTCCCTCACAGGTCCCCCACCTTCCCCACTAGAGGAAGATGGTCCTCACAATCCCCCAGCAACCCACTAAGGAAGATGGAACCTCACAGTCCCCCATGCATCACCCCTGGAGAAGATTGGACCCCCTCACAATACCCCCAGCATCACCACTTAGAGGAAGATGGTCCCTCACAATCCCCCAGCATCAACACCACTATAGGAAAGATGGTCCCACACAATCCCCCACATCACCACTAGAGGAAGATGGTACCTCACAAGTCCTCCTCAGCATCGACCACTGGCGGAAGAAAGTCCCTCACAATCCCCCAGCATCACACCACTAGAGTAAAGATGGTCCCTCCACAAACCCCCAGCATCATCACACCACAAGAGTATGCGAATGTCCCTCACAATCCCCAGGGGCAGCATCACACACACCACTTTATTGAAAAGGACCCTCACAGTCCCCCAGAAATCACCACTAGAGGAAGATGGTCCCTTAAGACAATGCCCCCAGCATCACCACAAGAGGAAGATGTTCCCCACAATCCCCCAGCAATCACCACTAAGAAGATGTGGTCCCTCACAATCCCCCCCGCACACCACTGAGAGGATGAGTGGTCCCTCCAAACAATCCCCCCACATCACCACTATATGGAAGATGGTCCCTCACAGTCGCCACAGCATCACCACCACTAGAGGACTATGTCCCCCCTCACAAACCCCCAGGCATCACCACTATAGTAAGGAAGGTCCCACAAGTCCCCCAGCAATCTCCACTATAGAAGATGGTTCCCCTCGACAATCCCCCCAGCATCACCCCTAGAGTAAAGAGTGGTCCCTCACAATATCCCCCAGCAACACCACTAGAGGAAGATGGTCCCTTCACAAACCCCCATCAACACCACTAGAGGAAGGAAGGTGCGCCCTCACAGACCCCCATCATCACACAAAGGAAGATGGTCCCTCGCAAGTCCCCCAGCATCACCACAAGAGTTAAGATGGTCCCACACAAAACCCCCAGCATGCAATCACCACAAATGAAGATGGTGCCTTCACAATCCCCCATCATCACACCACTAGAGGAAGATGGTCCCTCACAGACCCCCAGCATCACACCACTAGAGGAAAATGTCCCTCACAGACCCGACCCCGCAGCATCACCACGAATAGTGGAAGATGGCCCCGGTTTCATCAATCCCCCCAGCATCACCACTAGAGGAAGATGAGAATCCTCACACAATCCCCCATCATGCACCACTAGAGGAAGAAGGTACCTCACAATCCCCCAACATCACCACTAGAATAAGATGTTCCCCTCAACAAACCCCACATGCATCACGCATCTAAGGAAGAAGTCCCTCAACAGCCCCCCCGCACACCACTAGAGGAAGATGGTCCCTCAACAGCCCCCAGCATCACCAGTATTCTAGAGGAAGATGACCCCTACAATTCCCCCAGTTACATCACCACTAGAGGAAGATAGATCCCTGCAACGAATCCCCCATCATCACCACTATAGGAAGATGGTCCCTCACAATCCGCCATCATCACCACTAGGAGGAAAGAAGTCCCACACAATCCACCCCCAGCATCACCACTAGAGGACTGAAGGTCCCATCAAATCCCCGCCATCAATCAACCACTAGAGAATATGGTCCCTCATCGTTTCCCCCAGCATCACTACTAGAGGAAATGGCCCCCTCACAATCCCCCAGGCATCACACAAGAGGAAGATGGTCCCCTAGCATTCCCCCAGCATCACCACTAGAGGAAGATGTGTCGCTCACAATCCCCCAGCGATCACCCACTAGAGAAGATTGAACCCTCACAAAATCCCCAGCATCACCACAAGAGGAAGATGGTACCAACAATCCCCAAGCAAAACCAAAAGAGAAGATTGTCACCCTAACAATCCCGCACAACACCACTGGATGAAGATGTCCCTAACAATCCCCAGCAACGCCACTAGAGGAGAAGGACCCTAACAATTCCCCCAGCAACACTCACAAGAGGAAGATGGTCCCTAAACAATCCCCCCCCCAGCATCACCACGTAGAGGAAGATAGGTTCCCCACAGATCCCCCAGCATCACCACTAGAAAGGAAGATGGTGTCCACTCACCGTGACCCCCATCATCACCACTAGAGGAAGAGTCCCTCACAATCCCTTCCAGCATCACCACACGAGGAAGATGTCCCTCACAATCCCCCAGCATCACACCAAACTAGAGGAAGCTAGGACCCTCCACATCCCCCAGCATCACCACTAAGGAAGATGTTACCCTCGAACGCACCGAGTGTCGAAAACAGTCCCCTCATCAACACCACTAGGTGAATATGGCCCTTCACCAATCCCCCCATCATCACCACTAGAGAAGAAGTTCCTCAACAATCCCCGAGCATCACCACTATAGGAATATGGTCCCTCACATTCACCCCAGCATCACCACTAGATAAGAAGTCCCACACAAATCCCCCACCTCACCACTAGAGGAAGATGGTACCGTCACAGCCCCCCCGCAACAGCAACGGATAAGAATGACACACCGTCACCAATCCCCCCCGCATCACCACAATAGTAAGATGGTCCCCTCACAAACGCCCCACATCACCACTAGAGGAAGATCGTCCCACACTTAGGAATCCCCCAGCAAACACCACTAGAGGAAGATGTGTCTCGCTCACAATCCCCCAAGCATCACCACTAGAGGGAAGATGGTCCCTAACCATCCCCCAGCATCACCACTTAGAGGAAGATGGTCTCCTCACAATCCCCATCATTCACCACTAGAGGAAGATTGTCCCTCACAATCCGCCCAGCATCACCACTAGACGAAGAAGGTCCCCTCACAATCCCACCAGCATCACCACAAGAGGAAGATGTCGCTTCACAATACCCCCCCCCAGCATCCATCACCACTAGAGTAGAAATGCTCCCCTGTCACAATCCCCCCCCGCATCACCATCTAGAAGGAAGATGGTCCCTCACAATCCCCCAGCACACCACTAGAGGAATATGGTCCACACTAGTTCCCCCCAGCACACCATTAGAGGAAGAGTTCCCACAGCAATCCCCCAGCATCAACCACTAGAGGAAGGATGGTCCTCACAATCCCCCAACATCACCACTAGAGGAAGCTGGTCCCTTCACAAACCCCCAGCAACACCACTAGAGGCAGATTGTCCGCTCAACATCACCGTCCGCCCCAGCATCAACCGACTAGAGGAAGATGGACCTCACAACCCCCAGCCACGCCTCCCACGCTGCATAAGTTAACCACACAGTCACCCCAGCCTCAAACCACATCGGCAGTAAGTCCCAGCACCATCCCCCAGCAACACACCACTAGAGGAAGCTGGACCCACACAAGACCCCCATCACACCACTAGAGTAAGATGGTCCCTCACAATCCCGCCAGCATCACCACTTAAAGGAAGATGGTCGCCTCACAGTCCCCCAGCATCACCACAATAGGAAGATGGACCCAAACAATCCCCTCAGCAAATCACCACAAGAGGAAGATGGACACCTCACAATCACCCCACATCACCACAGAGGAAGATTACCCTCACATACCCCCCATCATCACCACAATATGATTATTGGTCCCAAACAATCCCCCCGCATCACCACAATAGAAAATTGACCCTCACTCCCTCAGGCAATCACCACTAGAGAAGATGGTCCCTCACAATCCCCCAGGAACACCACTATAGGAAGCTGGTCCCCTCACATGACCCCCAGCATCACACCACTATAGAAGATGGTCCCTCACATCCGCCCAGCATCATCACACTTAGAGGAAGATGTCCCTCACAATCCCCAGCCACTCACCACAAGCTTAAGATGGTCCCTCACAACCCCCAGCATCACCACTAAGGAGAATATTTGGCCCTCACAGTCCCCCAGCATCACCACAAGAGAAGATGGTGCCCTCGCAGGTCCCCCCAGCATTCACCACCTAGGAGTGAAGATATTTCCCTCACAAACCCACCAGCTCACCACAAGAGGAATATTGTATCCCTCACAGTCCCCCAGCATCTACCGACAAAGGAAGTGTCCCCCCTCACAGTCCCCCAGCAATCAACCACCTAAGGAAGATGGTCCCTCACAGTCCCCCCCGGGGGCATCACCACTAAGGAAGATGGCCCCTCACAATCCCCCCCATCATCACCACTAGAGGAAGATGATCCCTCACAATCCCCCAACTTCACCACAGAGTAAGATGGTACCGTCACAATCCCCCAGCATCACCACTCGAGGAAGATTGTCCATAACCATCCCCCACAGCCTCACCACTAGAGAAAATGTACCCTCACAGCCCCCCACATCACCACCTAGAGGTATGGATGGTCCCTCTCATCCCCCAGCATCACCACTATAGGAAGATGTGCCCCTCACAATCCCCCAGCATCACACCTAGAGGAAGATAGCCCTCCACAATCCCCCAATCATCTCCACAAGATGAAGATGGTCCCTCACAAATTCCCCCAGCATCACCACTAGATGGAAGAAATGGTCCCTCACATCCCCCAGCATCACCACTAGAGGTAAAGATAGTCCCATCACAATCCCCCCACATCACCACTACGAGGAAAGAGGCCCAACAATCCCCCGCATCACGCACTAAGGAGATGGTCCCCTCACAATCCCCCAGGATCATCCAGAGGAAGAAAGTCCACCAATCCCCCACAATCCACGCACTAGAGGAAGATGGTCCCCTCACAATCCCCCAGCTCACACACCACAAGAGGAAGAAGTGTCCCTTCACAAACCCCAGCATCACCACCTAGAGGAAAGATCCCTCACCTAATCCCCCAGCATCAACCACTAGAGTAAGATGGTTCGCCTCACAGAACCCCCAGCACACCACGAGATGAAGATGCGTCCCTCACAATCCCCACCCAGCATCCACCACTAGAGGAAGATGGTCCCTCACCAATCCCCCAGCATCACCACTAAGAATATGGTCCCTCACAATCCCCCAGCAACATGCATCACCGACTATCAGGAAGAAGGTCCCACACAATCCCCCAGCATCACCACTAGAGGAAATGGTCCTCACAATCCCCGCAGCATCACACTCACTAGAGGAAGAGGTCCCTCACAGGGGGGGGGGGGTGGTATCCCCCCCAGCCGAGGACGGACCACTAGATGAAGATTGTCACTCGGGGGGCGCTGCGTCCCCCCAGCGGATCACCACTAGAGGAAGATGGTCCCTCACAATCCATCCCCCAGCAACACCACTAGGGAAGATGTCCCCCACACAATCCCCCAGCATCACCACTAGAGGAAGATGGTCCCTCACAGTCCCCCAGCATCACCACTAGAGGAAGATGGTCCCTCACAGTCCCCCAGCATCACCACTAGAGGAAGATGGTCCCTCACAATCCCCCATCAATCACCACTAAGAGTGAATATGCTCCCTCACAATCCTCCAGCATCACCACTAGAGGAAGATGGTCCCTCACAATCCCCCAGCAACACCACTAGAGGAAGATGGTCCCTCACAATCCTCCAGCATCACCACTAGAGGAAGATGGTCCCTCAAAAATCCCCCAGCAACACCACTAGAGGAAGATGGTCCCTCACAATCCCGCAGCATCACCACTAGAGGAAGATGGTCCCTCACAATTCCTCCTCTAAAGAACATAAAATATCACTGTTAAATATCGTAGTGACTGAACAAAAGCATAAATGCTAAAATTAACAAAGAAAAACTTTTGCAATAACCGAACTTCGTAGAATTAGCAGGAATTTTTTGGAAAATGAAATTGTAAGTTTACTGTTATATTCTTTTAAAATACATATTAAGAAATAAAGTACAATCATCAAATACACTAAGACAAAAACGTTTTTTTTCGTGCCTCTCTTAGAGCAAAATCATCCAAAAGTCGATCAAAATTTTGTTTGTGTAAGTTTGTCACTTTTATTGCAAAGAATGTTCTGTGCGGACGATCTCTCTTGAGACATTGTGGCACTTAGTTCATTTTTAATTCTTTTGAGGCTTGAAAAAGACTTTTCTCCTAACAAGTTAGTGACCATTAAGCTCAAAATTATCCGCAAGATTACTTCCACATTAGGGATGGCCATCTGAACATTTTCCTTGGATATAATTTGATAAAGGTGTGTAAAAGACAGTGACTGCTCGTCTGCCATCAAGAGTTTAAGATGAACATCTTCTGGGTATGCTGCCATCAACAGTTTCCAGTGAACATCTTCTGGGTATGCTGCCATCAACAGTTTCCAGTGAACATCTTCTGGGTATGCTGCCATCAACAGTTTCCAGTGAACATCTTCTGGGTATGCTGCCATCAACAGTTTCCAGTGAACATCTGGGTATGTTGCCATCAACAGTTTCCAGTGAACATCTCGGGTATGCTGCCATCAACAGTTTCCAGTGAACATCTTCTGGGTATGCTGCCATCAACAGTTTCCAGTGAACATCTGGGTATGCTGCCATCAACAGTTTCCAGTGAACATCTTCTGGGTATGCTGCCATCAACAGTTTCCAGTGAACATCTTCTGGGTATGCTGCCATCAACAGTTTCCAGTGAACATCTTCTGGGTATGCTGCCATCAACAGTTTCCAGTGAACATCTTCTGGGTATGCTGCCATCAACAGTTTCCAGTGAACATCTGGGTATGCTGCCATCAACAGTTTCCGGTGAACATCTGGGTATGCTGCCATCAACAGTTTCTAGTGAACATCTGGGTATGCTGCCATCAACAGTTTCTAGTGAACATCTGGGTATGCTGCCATCAGCAGTTTCTAGTGAACATCTGGGTATGCTGCCATCAACAGTTTCCAGTGAACATCTGGGTTGCTGCCATCAACAGTTTTTTAGTGAACATCTGGGTATGCTGCCATCAACAGTTTCTAGTGAACATCTGGGTATGCTGCCATCAACAGTTTCCAGTGAACATCTGGGTATGCTGTCATCAACAGTTTCCAGTAAACATCTTGAATCGGGTAT
>NC_069415.1:36868023-36943485 GCF_026875155.1 Cherax quadricarinatus
AGAAATTGTCTATGAAAAATAATAAAAATAATAAAATAATAAAATAAAATATAATAAAATAATAATAATAATAAATAATAATAAAAATAATAATAATAAAAAATAATATAGATAATAAAAATAAAAAAATAATAAAAAATAATAATAATAATAAAAAATAATAAATAATAATAATAATAATAATAATAAAAATTTAAAATAATAATAACAATAATAATAATAATAATAATAAAAATAATAATAATAAATATAATAATAATAATAATAAATAATAAATAATAATAATAAAATAATGATAATAAAATAACAATAATAATAATAATATTAAAAAATAATAATAATAATAATAATAAATAATAATAATATAATAATAATAATAATAATAATAATAATAACAACAATAAAATAATAAATATAATAATAATAATATAATAACAAATAATAATCAATAATAGTCTAATATAACTTTTAAATTAACAACATATAATAATAATAAATAATAATAATAATAATAATAATAAAAATAATAATAATAATAATAATAATAATAAAATAATAATAATAAATAATAATACCAGGACACTCTGATTGTCATAAAACGAATAATATATATACTCTAATATACACCAATTTTTACAGTACTGTTAAGTAGGGTAAAAAATTCACTGTAATAATGAGTGTGCGAAAAAGATGGAGGTTTTTATTGCTTCCATACATGCTTAATTCCTAATGTTATAAACACCATCCATCGACACTCACTCAGAAGGTCATTAAGTGGTATACCGCCAGCCAGGGTTGGACTGACATAATATCTTACCATCACTTATGTATCTGCAGCTTATGGTGGTTTGTAGAACTTTTTGGTCTTGGGTGGTCTATATTGCCTCCATGCTTATTCTGTGCTTTAACTTTAGTCCTAATTTCAGTGTCCATTATTTATACTGGCTTCTGCGAGGAGGGGTCTCCCACTCTGTTCCACACACACACACATCAACAACACAACTTAGGGTTACACTCAACACAGACACACTGACCACACACAACACACACTAACTTTCATTCAATTACACACAATACACTGACTACACAACCACACACACACACCACACACACACAAACACACACACAACACACACACACACACACACACACACACACACACACACACACACACACACACACACACACACAACACAAACACACAGCTCATGGAGCGGGGAGAGAGAGGGCCCAGTAGCAACCGGTGAAGAGGCGGGGCCAGGAGCTAAGACTCGACCCCTGCAACCACAAATAGGTGATTACAAATAGGTGAGTACACAAACACACACACACTCTTAGTCTATAATTGTGGAAAACTAAATTTACCTGGATGCATCTCATTAAATACATACCAGTAAATGGTAACAAAGATAAATATTATTTATCAAAGTTACATAGACAAGTAGGAATTTTGAGACACCTAGGTCGCAAAAATGTCCCCCTTCGATACCTACCATAATCTATCTCTCCACAAGTTGCTCTAGACCTATATTAATTGCAAATGAAATGTACATCACCAGGAATTCTGTTAAAATTTATTACAAATTTGTGGACTGTATATTAAAATTAATAAATGATTACATATACACATTTATATAACAGAAGGAGAATTTATAATCATAACACTCACCAATTAGTCTGGAGATTACTGTGTGTCATGTACAGAACCCCCCTCTACCCAAATTTACAAACATAATTTAGATAGCTTATCTGGGGTTCCTGGAGCTGTCCTGTCCATCAGCTTAATGCTCAAATTATGCAGGACTGCACATCCAACAATTTCGGCTCCTATTTGAGAGGTTTTAAGCCCAATATAGCCCCTAGAGCGACGAAAATTAAGCACATTGCACTAACATGCTTGTACTACATTAAAAAAACAATGGCGTAGACTTAGTCTTTGAGTTTGTCTGATGTGGAGTCAGTCACTGACTAGTGCCCATGTGTGCACGTTGTACTGTGTGAACAGTAGTCTTGGACTACATGATGTCTGCACATGCACACACACTTTGTGCACTCAAGATCATGTGTTTGTGAGGTGCACACCTTAATTCTTCACTTCTGAACTTGAAATACTTTTCATATGTGGTTGATTAACTTTCACTTGGAGTGCGGGATGATAATATTATAATCAAGAATTATTTCAACTATATTCTATCTTACTACTGTTGTTTCTCAAACAATACGAAAATATATTTGTATAAAATGACTTTATTCAGTAAAGATAGGAGCTTTTTACACTTTCCTGATATAATCTTACTGGTAATCAGACGTAAAATAGCATAAAACAGAGTTTTTCTCCCTTTAGTCGTCATAGCAATTTAACGAGTAAGAAAACGTTACACAAGACGACATTGTGTACATAAGTAGAAGCTGGTCATTACACAAGCAGACATGGTATAACAGAAGTAAGAAACTGGTTTACACAAGACAGACACTTGGTATAACAGAAGTAAGAAAGCTGGTGTTACACAAGGACAGACACTTGGTATAACAGAAGTAAGAAAGCTGGTATTACACAAGGCAGACAGCTGGTATAACAGAAGTAAGAAAGCTGGTGTTACACAAGACAGACACTTGGTATAACAGAAGTAAGAAAGCTGGTGTTACACAAGACAGACACTTGGTATAAGAGAAGTAAGAAAGCTGGTATTACACAAGACAGACACTTGGTATAAGAGAAGTAAGAAAGCTGGTATTACACAAGACAGACACTTGGTATAGCAGAAGTAAGAAAGCTGGTGTTACACAAGACAGACACTTGGTATAACAGAAGTAAGAAAGCTGGTATTACACAAGACAGACACTTGGTATAGCAGAAGTAAGAAAGCTGGTGTTACACAAGACAGACACTTGGTATAACAGAAGTAAGAAAGCTGGTATTACACAAGGCAGACAGCTGGTATAACAGAAGTAAGAAAGCTGGTGTTACACAAGACAGACACTTGGTATAACAGAAGTAAGAAAGCTGGTATTACACAAGACAGACACTTGGTATAGCAGAAGTAAGAAAGCTGGTTATACACAAAGACAGACACTTGGTATAACAGAAGTAAGAAAGCTGGTATTACACAAGGACAGACACTTGGTATAGCAAAGTAAGATAGCTGGTGTACACAAGACAGACACTGGTATATACAGAAGAAGAGCTGGTATAACACAAGGAAGACAGCTGGTATAACAAGAAGTAAAGCTGGTGTTAACACAAGACAGACAGCTTGGTATAACAGAAGGTAAGAAGCTGGTATAACACAAGGACAGACACTTGGTATAGCAGAAGTAAGAAGCTGGTGTTACACAAGAAGACACTTGGTATAACAGCAAGGAAGAAGATTTGGGTATAACACAAGAAGACACTGGTATAACAAAGGAAGCTGGTATAACACAAGGCAGACAGCTGGTATAACAAGGAAGAAAGCTGGTGTTAACACAAGACACATTGGTATAACAAGAAGGAGCTGGTGTTACACAAGAAGGCAGTTGGTATAACACAAGTAAGAAAGCTGGTATTACACAAGGCAGCAGTTGGTATAACAGAAGGAAAGCTGGTGTACACAGAAACATTGGTATAGCAAAGTGAAGCGGCAAGACGTTGGTAAAACACAAGGAAAAGGGCAGCTGGTATAACACAAGGAAGCAGCTGGTATAACACAAGAAGACAGCTGGTTATACAAAGGAAGGCAGCTGGTTATAACACAAGGAAAGACAGCTGGTATAACAAGGAAGTCAGCTGGTATAACACAAGGAAGGCAGTGGTATAACACAAGGAAGCAGCTGGTATAACACAAGGACGACAGTTGTCATAACAAAGGAAGGACAGCTGGTAACACAAAAAGACAGTTTGTATAACACAAGGAAGACAGCTGGTATAACACAAGGAAGACAGCTGGTATAACACAAGGAAGACAGCTTGTATAACACAAGGAAGACAGCTGGTATAACACAAGGAAGCAGTTGGTAAAAACACAAGGAAGACAGCTGGTATAACACAAGGAAGACAGCTGGTATAACACAAGGAAGGCAGTTGGTATAACACAAGGAAGGCAGTTGGTATAACACAAGGAAGGCAGTTGGTATAACACAAGGAAGGCAGCTGGTATAACACAAGAAAGACAGCTGGTATAACACAAGGAAGACAGCTGGTATAACACAAGAAAGAAAGCTGGTATAACACAAGGAAGGCAGTTGGTATAACACAAAGAAGGCAGTTGGTATAACACAAGGAAGGCAGCTGGTATAACACAAGGAAGGCAGCTGGTATAACACAAGGAAGGCAGCTGGTATAACACAAGGAAGGCAGCTGGTATAACACAGTTAACTTCTGCTGTTAATAGGTGTTGGATATGTCAGGCTCTTCTTGTGGTTAGGGCGTGGTTGCGTGGGTATGGGCGTGGGGGTGTAATGGCATGGGTGTGGTGGTCATGTATGGGCATGATTTGTATGACGCTGGGTGTGGTGGTGGCGAGGTGGGCATGTGTGGGCGTTGTGGAGAAATTTCCTCCAACTTGGGGCGACGAACCCCTGAAGCGACGACCCCTCTCGAGGGAGTTAAGACCCCTCTCTCTATGTTCCCACACTAGAGATCATGAAAGGGTCATGACCTATCCTTTCTACACTGAAGTAATGTTTTGTGTATCATACTACCTATGATACACAAAATTAAAAACATTCCAGGAACCCCATTCATCTTAACATGTGCCCCTGACTCTGCAGACTCAGACAGTTTCTAATGGGATCGCACACCAAAGGCAGAAAAAATGGTCACACAATATTCACACGTGTACAGTAGAGATACACCCTTGCAGGAATATCTGCAATCTATTACACCCATGTGTTTGCCTGGGAATGTTGCTGTTTCCCAAGACCGGGAATAATTTAGCTAGGGACATTATACTCCACAGCCCACGCTTCAGACTCAAAGAATCCACACTTCTTGATTGTATTAACTTACCAGTGCTAGCACCCAACGGCTGTAGATAACTACAGCAGATACCTGCCCATGAATAGAGGGCGAGAAGCTGCAACAGGCGGATTGTAGGTTGAATTCGACCAATGAAGATATGACAAAGTGACCAGGAGTATCCTCGGCCAGGCCACACCATGCTGAAATGCAAAATATTCGTGGTCATGTTCGTGTGCCTACGTGAGTCTCGAGTCGTGCACCGACAATCTCCAAGAAGTGTAGAAGAGATAAGAAATACGTAACTTTCCTAGGGCCACGAGCGCCGGACACTCTTTCTGCATGAATAACTATGGACATATTAGCGAGAGAATATATACCGTGGTAGAAATATTCTCCGTGACGCTCATTCATATACTAATGACGTGGTGAGAACTTTCTTCCTACGTGTGGACATTATCAACAGATATAGTTCACAAGTTGAACATGTGAACAAGTGACAGTCGCCAGGTGATGTTCCATGTGCCAAGCGCACGACGGATATGAAGGCTTCCAACGTCATCTCTTCAATCAAGTCAGCGATATCGGAGTTAGTTAATTTATGGGCACGCTGCACACACCCAGGGTAAGTCTTCATCAAACACTTTGTTTCACCATTCAGCTACAAGAGAAGGGTATCTATGTGTGGTTGATAAGACTAACCATTCAAGGCTGTGATGGGTGGACCAAGCACAAAACACTGGTAAGGGTGATATACCTGAGATATCTGAATAATGTATGTCAACAGGAGGGAGTGATAAGTAGAGTAACCCACTCTCATACAGTGATGGTGATGGTGGTAGTGATGGTGGTAGTGGTAATGGTGGTGGTGGTGGAGGTGGTAGTTGTAGTGGTGGTGGTGGCGGTGGTAGAAGTGGTAGTGGTGGTAGTGGTGGTGGTAGTAGTGGTGGTAGTGGTAATGGTGATGGTGATGGAGGTGGTGGTAGAAGTGGTGGTGGTGGTAATAGTGGTGGTGGTGGTAGTGGTGGTAGAAGTGGTGGTGGTAGTGGGGGTGGTGGGCGTGTATGACGTTGGGTGTCGTGGTGGCAGTGGCAGTGGTGGTGGTGGTGTGGTGGTTGGGTGGTAGTAGTGTGGGGTGATAGTATTGGTAGTGGTGGTGATGGTGGTAGTAGTCGTGGTGGTAGAAGAACTGGTGGTGGGGGTGGTAGTGGTGGTGGTGGTGGTGGTAGAATGTGGGTGGTGTGGTGGTGAGCGTGTAAGACGTTGGGTGTGATGGTGGTAGTGGTTGCGGTGGTGGTGGGCGTGTATGACGATAGGTGTGATGGTAGTGGTGGTGGGTGATGGTAGTAGTGGTGGAGGTTTTGGTTGGTAGCAGTGGTGGTGGTGACGGTGGTAGTAGTGGTGGTGGTGGTCGAATTGGTGCTGTGTAATGATGGTGGTAGTAGTACTTGGGTGGTGGTAGTGGTGGTGGTCGTCGTATTGGTGCTGGTAATGATGGTGGTAGTAGTACTGGTGGTGGTAGTAGTGGTGGGTGGTGGTACTGGTGGTGGCTGTGGTAGGGGTGGAGGTAGTACTTGTAGTGGTAATGGCAGTATTTACTGGTGGTGGTAGTAGTGTTGATGGTAGTAGTGGTAGTGGTGGTAAATGGTGGTGGTAATAGTAGTGGTGGTGGTAATGGTGATGGTGGTAGTAGTGGCGGTGGTAGTAGTGATGATGGTAGTAGTGGTGGTGGAAGTGGTGGTGGTAGTGGTGGTGGTATGTGGTGGTGGTGGAAGTAGTGGTGGTGGTGGAAATGGTGGTATAGTGGTGGTGGTGGTTAGTGGTGGTGGCAGTAGTGGTGGTGTGTGTAGTAGTGGTGGTGGTGGTGATAGTGGTGTTGGTGGTAGTAGTGGTGTTGTAGTGGTGGTGGTAGTGGTGGTGGTAGTAGTTGTGGCAGTATTGGTGGTTGTAGTGGTGGTGGTGGGGTAGTAGTAGTGGTGCTTGCAGTGGTGGTGGTAGTAGTGATGGTTGTAGTGGTGGTGGTAGTGGTGGTGGTAGTAGTTGTGGCAGTATTGGTAGTGTAGTAGCAGTGGTGGTGGTAGTAGTGGTGGTAGTGGTAGTAGTAGTGGTGGTAGGAGTGGAGTGGTATGGTGGTGGTAGTGGTTAGTGGTAGTAGAGTGGTGGTAGGAGTGGTGGTGGTGGGTGGTGGTAGTGGTAGTAGTAGTGGTGGTAGGAGTGGTGGTGGTAGAGGTGGTAGTGTAGTATGGTGGTGGTGGTAGTAGTAGGTGGTGTAGGGTGGTAGTGGAGTAGTAGTGGTGGTAGGAGTGGTGGTGGTGGTGGTAGTGGTTGTGGTGGTACGGGTGGCAGTAGTAGTCGTAGTGGCAGTAGTAGTGGTGGTGGTGGCAGTGGTGGTGGTGGTAGTAGTGGCGGTGGTTAGTAGTGGTGGTGGTTGTAGTAGTGGTGGTGGTGGTGGTGGTAGTGTGGTATTGGTAGTAGTGGTAGTAGTGGTGATAGTGGTAGTAGTGGCAGTGGTAGTAGTAAGTAGTGGTGGTGGTTAGTAGTAGTGGTGGTATTGTGGGTGTGTGGTGGTTAGATGTGGTGGTTATTGGGATGTTGGTGGTGTAGTGGGGTTAGTGTGGTAGTATGTGGTGGTGGTGTAGTGGTGGTGGTGGTAGTAGTGGTGGTTGTGGAAGTAGTGGTGGTTGTGGTAGTAGTGGTGTTGGTATTAGTGTTGGCAGTATTGGTGGTGGTGGTGGTAGTAGTGGTGATGGTAGTGGTGTTGGTGGTATAGTGGTGGTGATGTGGTAGTAGTAGTGGTGCCATTAGTGGTGGTGGTAGTAGTTGGTAGTAGATGTGGTGGTAGTAGTGGTGGTGGTAGTGGTGGTAGTAATAGTGTGGTGGTAGTAGTGGTAGGTGGTAGATGTGGTGGTTAGTAGTGGTGGTGGTAGTGGTGTGGTGGTAGTAGTGGTGATGGTAGTGGTGTTTGGTGGTAGTAGTGGTGGTGATGTGGTAGTAGTAGTGGTGGCATTAGTGGTGGTGGTAGTAGTGGTAGTAGATTGGTGGTAGTAAGTGGTGGTGGTAGTGGTTGGTGGTAGTGGTTGGTGGTGGTAATAGTGGTGGTGGTAGTAATGGTGGTGGTGGTGAGTAGTGTGGTAGTAGTAGTGGTGGTGGTGTGGTGGTGGTGGTGGTGGTAGTAGTGGTAAAGTGGTGTGTATAGGTGGTGATAGTGGTAGTGTTGGTGGTGGTAGTGTTGGTGGTGGTAGTGTTGGTTGTGGATGTGTTGGTGGTGTTAGTTATTGTGACCCCTGAATGGGTCACAATGTATATAATGTATATTACCTGTTCATATATTTTTATATTGGTTATATTTGCTATATTAGCTAAATCGTAAATATTTTGCTTTATATTATTATTTGACTTAGTTATAATATTAGGTAGGATGTAACATGTACACCTTATTCAATGCTCATTGTTGGAGAGTGTTAAGTAGCTGACGGCATTGTCTAACTATTGTAATTATCGCTCTGCTTGTTTCGCTGCCGGCTTCTCTTTAGTTGCTGGGCAGCAGCAGTCCTCGGAGAGTCACTTGATCAGGGTGGGGTGATCACACCTCACCTGGGTGAGGGACTGTCTTGCCTTCCCTAACTCTCTTTTTGGTTGACGATGATTCCAACAAGACCTCCCTCTCCAGCTCTCCCTTGCTGGCCCTTGTTGGAACATCATCTCTGTCGCTTTCTTGTTGTTGGTTCTGTGGAACTCTGTTCACAGAGCATAGCCTAGACTTAGTGATTTTCGACGTGGTACTGAGGTTGTGTGTTACACTGACACTCTGAGAAACTCAGGTCCTGAGCTGTAGCTTCTGACCTAATTTGTACTGGTATCTGTGTACTGTCACAGTCGGGGATTTTCTTATGCTGAACTTAGATTCAGTAGTATGGGAGTTTTGTGACTTTTGTGGAGGATCTGCTGATGGTCCCTACTTAGTGTCGTTATGTTATCTCCTGTTCCTGATTCTGTGCTGCTGCTGCTTGTTATATTGCTGTCCGGCGAATCAGTCGTTTTACTGTTCAAGCAAGCTGTTCTGATTGCCAGGTTGGTCAAGAAGTTAGTTTATGTGAGGACTTTTAGTCAGTCACTGGTTAAGTGTAGTCGAGTCTTGAGACATAGCGAACTACTTAGAGCACTTACACACATACTCACTTGTACATACGTATTAGTATGTTCTTAAATGCTAACAATGTACCAGACGGTACTTAAAAGCCATAAAGATATGATATGTGCCTTCAGCACAATACTACTGTACACCAGAGAAGTGTACCAACTTGTATCATATATTATATTCAGTTGATTACTTTGATTTACTATGTTATTGTTATTAATAAACTTATTAAATTTTAATTTCTTTAGTTAGTAGCCTACCAGTTGTAATCCTGAAGCACTATTGAATCTTACTAAATTCTAATGGATAATTGGACCAGGATACTGACTACTTGTTATAAAAACCCAGTAACAGGCTGGATGCTAGAAGGGCAGTCCTTTCTAGTATTCACTGGAGATCTCTATCATTATTAGATATCGCGTTTTTTGTAACAGTAATGGTGGGTAGTGGGGTGGTGGTAGTGGTGGTGGTGGTGGTAGTGGTGGTGGTGGTAGTGGTGGTGGTGGTAGTGGTGGGGGGTGGTAGTGGTGGTGGTGGTGTGGTGGTGGTGGGTGGTGGTAGTGGTGGTGGTGGTAGTGGTGGTGGTGGTGGTGGTGGTGGTGGTAGGGGTGGTAGTGGTGGTGGTGGTAGTGGTGGTGGTGGTGGGTGGTGGGGGGTGTGGTGGTGGTGGTAGTGGTGGTGGTGGTAGTGGGGGTGGTGGTGGTGGGGTTTGTGGTGGTGGGGTGGTTTTGATGTGTATATGACATTTAGTGTGGTGATGGGCGTGTATGGAAGTGTAAAGGGGCGTGGTGTGTATGACGTTGGGTGTGGTGGTGATGGAGGTGTGTGCATGGTGTGTATGAGGCTGTGATGGTGGTGGGTGTGGGCTGGTATGTATGAGGCTGGGGTGTGGTAGTGGTCGTGGGTGTGGGCATCGTGTGTATGATTCTGTGTGTGGTGGTGGTGGTGGGTGTTGGGGTGGTGTGTATGAGGCTGGGTTGTGGTGGTGGTGGTTTGGGGGGTGTGGGTGTGCTGTGTATGAGGCTGGGTGTGGTAGTGGTCGTGGGTGTGGGCGTCGTGTGTATGAGGCTGTGTGTGGTGGTGGTGGTGGGAGTGGGCGTCGTGTTAAAGAGGCTGGGTGTGATGGTGGTGGTGGTGGTGGGTGTGGCGTGGTGTGTATGAGGCGGGTGTGGGCGTGGCGTGTATGAGGCTGGGTGTGGTAGTGGTCGTGGGTGTGGGGTCGTGTGTTATGAGGCTGGGGGTGATGGTGGGTGGTGGTGGTGGGTGTGGGCGTGGTGTGTTTTGAGGCTGGGTGTGGGCGTGGCGTGTATGAGGCTGGGTGTGGTAGTGGTCGTGGGTGTGGGCGTCGTGTGTATGAGGCGTGTGTGTGGTGGTGGGGGTGGGGTGGGTGTGGGCGTTGGTGTTATGAGGCTGGGTGTGGTGGTGGTGGGTGTGGTGGTGGTGGTGCTGATGGGTAGTGGGCATGGTGTGTATGAGGCTGGGTGTGGTGGTGGTGGGTGTGGGGGTCGTGTGTATGAGGCTGTGTGTGGTGGTGGTAGTGGGTGTGGGCGTGGTGTGTATGAGGTGGGTGTGGTGGTGGTGGGTGTGGGCGTGGTGTGTATAAGGCTGTGTGGTGGTGGTGGTGGTGGGCGTGGGCATGGTGTGTATGAGGCTGGGTTGGTGGTGGTGGTGGGGTGTTTTCGTCGTTTGTATGAGGCTGTTGGTGATGGTGGGTGTGGGCGTGGTGTGTATGAGGCTGGGTGTGGTGGTGGTGGGTGTGGGCATGGTGTGTATGAGGCTGTGTATGGTGGTGGGTGTGGGCGTGTGTGTATGAGGCTGTGTGTGGTGGTGGTGGTGGTGGTGGTGGTGGTGTCTGGTGGGTGAGGGCGTGGTGTGTATGAGGCTGGGTGTGGTGGTGGTGGGTGAGGGCATGGTGTGTATGAGGCTGGGTGTGGTGGTGGGGGTGGTGGGTGAGGGCGTGGTGTGTATGAGGCTTGGTGTGGTGGTGTGGGTGAGGGCGTGGTGTGTATGAGGCTGGGTGGGGTGGTGGTGGGTGAGGGCATGGTGTGTTTGAGGCTGGGTGTGGTGGGTGGTGGTGGTGGTGGATGAGGGCGTGGGTGTGTATGAGGCTGGGTGTGGTGGTGGTGGTGGTGGTGGTGGGTGAGGGCGTGGTGTGTATGAGGCTGGGTGTGGTGGTGGTAAGTAAGTTTATTCAGGTATACACAAATACAGTTACAGTCGTCAGTGGTCAGTGGTCAGTCGTCAGTGGTCAGTGGTCAGTCGTCACGTGAGGTCACAGACCCTGAGCTGCTTTGGGGATTAGCGTGGACGGTTACAAAGCATGGCTTGCTTCTGCAGTGTTTTAAAAATTGAGGTTGGAGAGTTGAAGGAGGAGGTCTTGCTTCTCCAGGAGGAGATTAGGAGGCTGAAGGTCCACCTCAGTGGGTCTGGGAGAGAGTGTGAGGTGGCTGGAGTTGTGGGGAATGAGGCTTCTAGCAGTGAGGTGCAGTCTGTCTCTCGCTGTGAGGAGGCTGTAGTTGGGGAGGTAGCAACGGCTACCAGCAGTGAGGTGCAGCCCAGCACCTGCTACAAGTGGCGAGTGGTTCACAGTAATGGGAGGTGCATCAGAGTAAGGAAAGTTAAGAGTGAAGATCTGAAGGTAGGAAATCGCTTCTCTGTTCTTCAGGATGAATGTACTTCAGTGGCCAGTGAAGGTAAGGGTACTACTGCCCCTGCTAATGGAGGTAAGCGCATTCTTGTGGTTGGTGACTCTCAGGTAAGATATATTGACTGTGCTTTTTGTAATAGGAATAAGAAGATGAGAGATAGAGTGTGCTTCCCTGGAGCTGGTGTTGGGGACATTGTCAACAGGCTGGATATATCATGTCAGGTAATGGGAACAAGCCCATTATCTGTCTCAGTGCTGGTGGAAATGATATTGGGAAGGGTAGGAGAGAAGAGCTGCTAGATAAGTACAGGTCAGCTATAGATTTCATTAAGTCTAAGGGAGGGATCCCAATCATATGTAGCATCTTGCCTAGAAGGGGAGTAGGAAATGAATGGTTGTCTAGGGCAATTGGTGTAAATTGCTGGCTAGACAGATACTGTAAGGAACTTGCAATCCCATTCATTGACAACTGGAACAGCTTTTATGGCAAACATGATATGTATGCAAGGGATGGGGTACATCTCTCTGGGGCTGGGGTGGTAGCACTTGCAGACTCGATTGAGAAGGCCATTGGTGAAATGCCTATGATTTTAAACTGATGGAAGATAGAGGTATGGGTGTGTGTGGGAAACAAGCAGGTTGCAACACTAGGGCTGGAAACAGTAAATGTATAAAAGGCATTCAGCATGAAGTTATAAATAAAAACAATAGATCAGGTCAGCAAACAAAGGGGGACAGCAGAGGGCAGCAAGGGACTAGCTCCCTTAAGGTTTACTATACTAATAGCAGGAGTGTAAGAAATAAGATAGATGAGCTAAGATTAATTGCAAGTGCAGGAAACATAGATATTATTGCTATAACAGAGACCTGGCTCAATCTGAAAGATAGAGAGATGCCCTCTGAATGTCACATACAAGGCTATAAATTATTCCACACTGACAGGGTCAACAGGAAAGGTGGTGGAGTAGCGATGTATGTCAGAGACAATTTAAATTGTTGTGTTAGACAAGATATTAAATTAGAGGCGTCAGCCACTGAATCTGTTTGGTTACAGCTTCTCGAGGGCCGAGAAAAACTAATTTTGTGTGTGATTTACAGGGCCCCAAATCTTGATAGGGAGTGCAGTAAACTTCTATGGGACGAAATTCGTAAGGCATCTACATACGAAATGTTGTGGCTAATGGGAGATTTCAACTATAGACAGATTGACTGGAGCAATTTGACAGGAAATTTCGAGTCAGGTGACTTTCTTGATACGATCCAGGATTGTTTTTTAAAACAGTTTGTGACAGAGCCAACTAGAGGAAATAACCTCCTTGACTTGGTTCTTGCCAGTAGGGAAACACTAATTAATAATCTTGAGGTTAATGATGAGCTTGGGGAAAGTGATCACAAATCACTCAGTTTTAATATATCATGGAATTCCCCTAATAATGGCAATCAAGTCTCTGTCCCTGACTTCCGCTTGGCTGATTTCATAGGACTGAAAAATTACTTAGGTGGGCTGAACTGGAATGACCTGACTAAGGGTCAGGTAGATGGTGATGGTTGCCGATATGACGCTTTCCAGGGCATAGTTCTAGTGTTCAGTCAAATTATGTTCCAAATAGGGAAATCAGATCAAACAAAAATGATCCTAAATGGATGAAACAATAGATTAAAATATCTAATTGGTCAAAAGAGAGGCATATATAGGCAAATCAAAAGAGGGGAGGGGCAATTAAGAAATCGATATATTCAGTTAAAGAGAGAAATAAAAAAGGAATTAGAAAAGCAAAAAGAGATTATGAGGTTAAGTTGCAAGAGATTCGAAGACTAACCCAAAAGGATTCTTTCAGGTATACAGAAGTAAGATCAGGGACAAGATAGGCCCACTCAAAAGTTCCTCGGGTCAGCTCACTGACAGTGATAAGGAAATGTGTAGAAGTTTTAACACATACTTCCTCTCAGTTTTTACACAGGAGGATACCAGCGATATTCCAGTAATGATAAATTATGTAGAACAGGACGATAATAAAAATGTGCACGATTAGAGTCACAAGTGACATGGTCCTTAGGCAAATAGATAAATTAAAACCTAACAAATCCCCAGGCCCTGATGAACTGTATGCAAGGGTTCTAAAGGAATGTAAAGAGGAGCTTAGCAAACCTTTGGCTAATCTTTTCAACATATCACTACAAACTGGCATGGTGCCAGATAAGTGGAAAATGGCAAATGTGATACCTATTTTCAAAGCAGGTGACAGGTCCTTAGCTTCGAACTATAGACCAAAAAGCATAACCTCCATAGTGGGAAAATTTATGGAATCAATAATTGCCCGAGGCAGTTCGTAGCCACCTTGAAAAGCATAAATTAATCAACGAATCTCAGCATGGTTTTACAAAGGGGCGTTCCTGCCTTACGAATTTATTAACTTTTTTCACTAAGGTATTTGAGGAGGTTGATCATGGTAATGAATATGATATTGTGTACATGGACTTCAGTAAGGCTTTTGACAAGGTCCCACATCAGAGACTATTGAGGAAAATTAAGGCACATGGAATAGGAGGAGAAATTTTTTCCTGGATAGAGGCATGGTTGACAAATAGGCAGCAGAGAGTTTGCATAAATGGGGAGAAATCAGAGTGGGGAAGCGTCACGAGCGGTGTTCCACAGGGGTCAGTGTTGGGCCCCCTGCTGTTCACAATATACATAAACGACATAGATGAGGGCATAAAGAGCGACATCAGCAAGTTTGCAGATGACACCAAAATAGGCCGTCCAATTCATTCTGACGAGGACATTAGAGCACTCCAGGAAGATTTGAATAGACTGATGCAGTGGTCGGAGAGGTGGCAGATGCAGTTTAATATAGACAAATGCAAAGTTCTAAATGTTGGACAGGACAATAACCATGCCACATATAAACTAAATAATGTAGATCTTAATATTACGGATTGCGAAAAAGATTTAGGAGTTCTGGTTAGCAGTAATCTGAAACCAAGACAACAGTGCATAAGTGTTCGCAATAAAGCTAATAGAATCCTTGGCTTCATATCAAGAAGCATAAATAATAGGAGTCCTCAGGTTGTTCTTCAACTCTATACATCCTTGGTTAGGCCTCATTTAGATTATGCTGCACAGTTTTGGTCACCGTATTACAGAATGGATATAAATGCTCTGGAAAATGTACAAAGGAGGATGACAAAGTTGATCCCATGTATCAGAAACCTTCCCTATGAGGATAGACTAAGGGCCCTGAATCTGCACTCTTTAGAAAGACGTAGAATTAGGGGGGATATGATTGAGGTGTATAAATGGAAGACAGGAATAAATAAAGGGGATGTAAATAGTGTGCTGAAAATATCTAGCCTAGACAGGACTCGCAGCAATGGTTTTAAGTTGGAAAAATTCAGATTCAGGAAGGATATAGGAAAGTACTGGTTTGGTAATAGAGTTGTGGATGAGTGGAACAAACTCCCAAGTACAGTTATAGAGGCCAGAACGTTGTGTAACTTTAAAAATAGGTTGGATAAATACATGAGTGGATGTGGGTGGGTGTGAGTTGGACCTGATAGCTTGTGCTATCAGGTCGGTTGCCGTGTTCCTTCCTTAAGTCAAGGTGACCTGACCTGACTAGTTTGGGTGCATTGGCTTAAGCTGGTGGGAGACTTGGACCTGCCTCGCATGGGCCAGTAGGCCTGCTGCAGTGTTCCTTCGTTCTTATGTTCTTATGTTCTTATGTAAAAAAGTCAGAGTGACTTATTTCCACTGGGGTCCTTTTACCTTATTATTATAATGTAAAGGTTATATTATTTTCATATTATTCTATAATAAAGATAACATCTTATTATCATACTAAAAAGACTATCTACTACACGAGGGTCATTAAGACTATCTACAACACGAGGGTCATTACTAGGAATAAGGTAAAATACACGTGTGTTAGCTAAAAAATAAAAAATCATTCCCCTCCCTTTCTGTAGGTACATTCATCAGATACCTTTTGGCACTCTTCTTGAACTGGTTCATGCTATGACTGACTTTGACATGTGCGGGTAGTCTGTTCCATTCCTTTATTGCTGTACAATAAAAAGTGTTTGAAGCCTGGCCACTGCTTGTGGGTACTACAAAGTTGTGCTCTCTCCCCCTAGTGCTATGATTGCTTTGGTTCCCAACCTTGACAAAATTGACAGCAAGATATTCTGGACACTGTTTGTGAGCAATTTTATAAACATGATTTAGCTTCAGTTGTTTTACTCTGTCTTCAACATTCAGCATATCCAATTGCTGTAATTCATTCTGGCCTACATGTTGTCTTGGACCCAGGTCCAGGATGAAGCTTACCATTTTGTTCTGGGTGATTTGCAGTCTATCTTTCAGTTCTTTTTTTGTCAAGGCAGAGTACCATGAAGAGCAAGCGTAATCCATGTGACATTGTATAAGGGCTAGACACAGGGTCCTGCGAGCCTCAGTAGGTAGACACTGTGCTTGTCTATAGAGAAACTCCCCTCAAGGAAGGTTCCTTGATGTTGGTGAGGGGCTCTTGATTTAGGGAATTGGATCTGTGCTCCAGTTCCCCGAATTAAGCCTGAATGCCTTCCACATCCCCCCCCCAGGCGCTGTATAATCCTCCGGGTTTAGCGCTTCCCCCTTGATTATAATAATAATAATATAGAGTAACTTCAGTCTGGCATTCGCTTTCTGTACTACACTGTTCCCTATCAATTCTGACATGCATGGGTCAAAGGGGATTCCCAAATATTTTACTGATGAAACCAAAGTGATGGGCTCCCCATTACACTGGACATTAAAATTATTTACCCTTCTCAGTTTATGTTTCGTGCCAAAGAGAATGACTTCACTTTTCCCGAGGTGTAATGATAGTTTGTTGTCTACTAAATATTTGCTACAGGACTCCAGTTCCAGTGTTAAAACATTAGCTATATCTTGTGGGTCTTTACCTGACACTAACAGAGCACTGTCATCTGCATACAGTAGAAGTTTGCACTTGACACTGATAGGCATGTCATTGACATAGCATAAGAATAATAAGGGACCCAGAATACTACCTTGGGGAACTCCACATGCTATCGGCAGGGGTTCTGATTCCGTTTTGTTGATTTTGACAATTTGTCTCCTGTTACTAAGGTAGGATCTTTTAGGAACTTAGACGGGATGTTATCCGGGGCAGTGCTCTTAGTTGGGTTTAACCTGCTTAGTTCTTTTTGAATAAAGACATGAGATACACTTACTAGTTGACAACTGTTTGGGGTTACCTCTTTATTGGTTTGAAATTTATCAGAGTCTGTGTTTAAGGTATTTGATGCAGCTGGTAGTTTACTTACTAGTGTTGATGCAACAGATGTGTAGTAGGAATTAAAACAATTTGCCACCTTATATGTTTCGTGGCATACCTCGATAGTGAGTACTATGTTAGACCTATCTACTGGTTTATGGCTATACCCCAACTGTTTTAGTTGTTGCCAGAGATTTCTGGGGTTATGCTTATACTCTTCAATTTTTGAGCAATAGTGCTTTGCCTTTGCTCCTTTTATAAGTCTCTGCACTGTTCCTCACCCTTTGGAATTCATTTAGTGCTGCTGCAATATCCTGTCTGTTTGCTTTAAATCTTTTTAGCAGCTGGTCTCTGAATTTCATATTATCTAATATCTCAGTAGTCATCCAAGGTTCAGTTCTTCGTTTAATCCTAACATCTTTAACTGGAGCAATATTATCAAGGATGGTAGTGAACATTGTTTTGAATTTTTCCCAGGCATCGTTTACGTCCGTGCAACTTGTTATCTCTCTCCAGTCACAATTTGTTTTAGCCTATATACCAGTGTTTCTTTACTGTAGTTTCTAGTTGACCTCATTTTTATTGTACTGTGTGGGCCCTTTACCCTATCCCTAGCGATTTTCCCTGGTGCAGTAAATGATGAAATAAACACTAAGACCTGTGGTAATGACGCCTGTTTGACAAATGTTCTCAGCGCGGATACAAAGTATGTGGTCAATTAGGGTGGCTGAGAACTGTGTGATCCGGGTTGGGTATTAATTATTTTGAGTGTAACTATTTAACCTAGATTTACTTATAGCTTTTTGCATAGCCCGTTATTTTGCTGTGAAAACGGATATTGAAGTCGCCAGTTTAAGTTTTCGCAATTGTTTTCAAGTCCGGACAAATACTCTGGAAAAGTCTTCTAAGAACTGGTCCTGGGTAGGAGGGCGGTAACTAGTTCCTACTAAGATGGGTTTAGTCTTGGGAAGCAACACTTCAAACCATAGAATCTCCAGTTTATTGTTATTTAAATCAGGTCTTGGGTTGTAAGCTAAGTCATTTCTAATGTAGGCACATACTCCACCACCCTTTCTATTCTTAAGTGTTTTATATTGTAACCTTCTATTTTGACCTCGTCGTCAGTCACCGTATCATGCAACCAGGATTCAGAGATGGATATAACTGCCGCCCTAGTTCTATTAGCTAGAATCCTAATCTCTGCCAATTTTGGGAAAAGTGATCTTGCGTTAACATGAATAAAGTGAAGGCCTGTTTTCATGAAACAATTATAATCAACATATGGCAATGGGTCATTTGTATTAAAATTAGGTAAATCAATGTCATCATTGCAAGAGGGTAACTGTGCCAAAGTGCATTTGTTACACACAAAATGAATTCTGGCACCGTTACTATAATTGTACATACATCCATCATGCACCCACCCCTTACACATTTTACATAAGGTGTCTTTTCTGTTTTTCATACGTACTTGAGTACAGTGTATGCACATGTTTGGTAGTGTTTGAGATAATAATGGCTGTATTGTCTCACATTGACCTATGTATGCATTACATATGGAGTTAAGGTTATCATTCCTAGCTACTAGACCGTCATTAGCACCGTCATTTGTCTGTTAGTTTTGCCTCTGCACAATTCAATTCAATTCAATTCAAAGTTTATTCTCTATAAAGATTACAATGTTGAATTTACAGAATTTGGTTGTTGTGTGGTTTACATGTAGTTAAATAATGATTACAGAGTGTACCACTAGAATGCCTAGCATGGCTAGGCATTTCGGGCAGACTTAGTTTAATTCTTTATTTTAAAATATTACAAATTATGAGGTAAGTTGGTATTATGGCTAAGTGACTAAATACTAGTTTGTGAGTTTAGCAATGTGAATGCTTTTGTTTTGGCACAGTACATATTTTCCCAGTATTGGAGTATCATAGGATTAATTATTTTAAAGATTGGAGATTAATATTTTGTTTATGGTCAAATGGGTGAGTGAGTGTAAGTGTGAACCACCAGGTGGTATTCGTGTAGTTAGTTGATGGGGTGTATCAGGAGATAAGATTTTTTCTAATGGTAGTTTTGAGGTGATGAATGTGTCTGCAGTTCTAGAGTTCTCAGGTAGGGTTGTTCCAGATTTTAGGGCCTTTGACATAATTGAATTTTTGTAAAGGTTTAGTCGGACACGGGGAATGTCGTAGAGATGTTTGTGTCTGGTGGTTATGCCTGTGGGTTCTTTTCAAAACTATCAAGAAAGCATTTTAGGTCAAGGTTGATATTGGAGTTTAAGGTCCTGTAGATGTAGATTGCACAGTAGCAAGTGTGGATGTACTGAACAGGGAGTAATTTTAGATCTATGAAGAGTGGGGGGGTGTTGCCAGGGATGGGATTTAGTGATTATTCTTACTGCAGCTTTTTGTTGGGTTATTTTTGGCTTTAGGTGTGTTGCTGCAGTTGTTTCCCAAGCACAAATAGCATAGGTGAGGTATGGATAAATAAGTGAGTGGTATAGTGTGAGAAGGGCATTTTGCGGCACGTAGTATCGTATCTTGGAGAGGATCCCAATGTTTTGGATACTTTTTTGGTTATGTGTTGGATATGGGTGCTAAAATTCGGGTTGTTGTCAAGGTATAGGCCTAGGAATTGCCCTCATTATGTCTGGTAATTAGAGTGTGTCGATCTTAATGTTAATTTGTGCATCTTCTGCTCTGCTCCCAAACATAATATAGTAGGTTTTGTCATGTTAAGCGTAAGTTTATTGGCTGTCATCCAAGTCGATATTTTGATCGCTCCTCGTTAACAATGGTGTTTGAGGGTGGCAAGATTAGGTGTGAGAGATGACATAAGTCGTGTCGTCAGCAAAGAGAATGGGTTTCAGGTGTTGGGATATGTTTGGAAGATCATGATGTATATGGGAAGGCAGGGGACCAAGGACACTTCCCTGCGGAACTCCCGTATCAAGTGGCCGTGTTTTTGATGCTGTGTCTTAATGGTAACATACTGATACTATTAGTAAGGTAAGATTTGAAATAAGCAAGCGCATGGCCTCTTATACCGTAATGGTCAAGTTTGTGGAGTAGGATGTCGTGGTCTACTGTGTCAAAAGCTTTTCTTAGGTCAATAAAAATTCCTAGTGGATATTCCCTTTTTTTCCAATGCTGTGTAAAGCAGATCTAGCATTTTTATGATTGCATCATTAGTGCTTTTATTTTTCCTAAATCCAAATTGTTTTGTGCTGTTATAAATGAATATAGTCTCCTGTGTACGAGTTTCTCAAAGATTTTGGATAGCAATGGTAAGTTTGATATTGGCCTATAGTTGTTTAAGTCTGTAGGGTCACCACCTTTATGTATTGGTGTAACCCTTGCCATCTTGAGTAGTTTCGGGAAGGTGCTAGTTTCTAGTGACTTGTTAAAAAGTAATGAAATAGCATGCGAAAGGATATGGGCTGCTCGCTTGTACAGTAATGGTGGGACATTAGACAGATTCCCCGAGTTGTTTTTAAGTGACTTTATAATTCGGTGGGCTTCCGAGGGCTCAGTTGGTGCAAAATAGAAGGAATTTGGGAAATTCCCCTTAGGTTGTCCCAGCATGGGCATTGGTATGTGGGATTTTATTGGGGAGATTAGATTTCCCATGTTTGAGAAAAAGTGTTTATCTTGTTAGCTGTGTCAGTGGGATGTAGTGGTGTTTCATTAGGTTTAGTTAGGGGCAATATTCTTGTTTTTTTCAGTTTGTGGTCCCTAGAATCTGAGAGAGTGTTTCCAGGGCTTTTTATATCTCCTCTATACTACTGGAGTAGTATAGTTGTTTGGCTTTCTTTATTACTTTGGTGAGAACTGATGAATAGTGTTTAAGAATATCTTGTTATTAAGCCCCGTCTATATTGCTTTTCATATTTTGTTTCTTGTCAATGGATTTCAGAATGGTGCTGGTTAGCCATGGGCAACCAAGCCGTTTGTTTGTGATCTGTTTCGTTTTTATAGGACAATGTTTGTTGTATAGTCTAAGCAATTTGTTAAGAAAATGTCTGTCCAGTCTCAATACCATTGGCCCTTTGGGGAATTCTGTAGGCCCGTCAAACAATCTTAGGTCAGCTGTGAATTTCCTTATTTAGGCCTTCGTCATGGAGTCTAAATGAGACTTTGTTGGTATTCAAGTGGTGGTTTATTAATGTTTGTCAGGAGGAAGGTAGGGTAGTGGTCTGTAGTTTTCTATCTGTGAATATCCCTGATTTTAAGGGGGGCTAGTATATTGGTCCATATGTGGTCTATTTTGGTTGCACTTGTCTCAGTGGCCTGGGGTTTAGTTATTGTTGGTATTTGAAGTGTGTTGTTCATATTGTTGATGAAATCAGTTACAGGCTGATCATCTAGTAAGCCAAGGTTGATGTTGAAGTCTCCAGCTAAGAGAAGGTGGTGCTTATTCATTTGTCTGTTTGTTATTAGTGACTTTAATTTCTCACTGAAATTTGGGATGTTTGTGTGAGGTATCCGGTAAATGGCACCGATTGTTATAGGTGTCTTAAGGTTTTTTACAGTAAAATTAGCAAAAATGTATTACCCATATTCATCACTAAAGTTTGAGGTCCTGAATTAATTTGGATATCACCACTTAAGAGCGCTACAATAAGAGCTGTGTGTCACTGTTTTTGTTTGGGTATGTGGTGTTGCCAGACCTTGTGGCAATAGTGACATTTACTTTTCTGGTAGGATGGCAACTGTTGGGCTTTTACTGTCCAGGGCGCTGTTACTCCATTCACCTCTTCCAGCCCCCATGACTGATTTCTTTCTTCATGGAATTGAAGAAGAAAGATAAATATAATTATGGCAGCCTGTACCCCCCCTAATGCCTGCCATTTTCACTCTTCACTCGTTTACTCATATACAACAATATTTATTTCTCCTTTCCAGTCACCTAGTACACCCTAGTATCTGCTTTAGCAATCACCACTGAATTACTAGTAAAATTTCTTCTTCAAAACCCTCTTCACTCCTCACTTTTCCCTTAACTTCACAAACCCCTTCAGTTAACCACTTATTACACACTCCCCTTCCCGCCTCACTTCACAGTCTGGTTTCACCTATTACACTTCTAACTCCTTTCCATTCTGGCAGGACCAGAAAGTTTTAATCAATGGTTTTATCCTTCCAAATCTCCCTCAATTCCATTTAACGAGAGTTGTGTGGTGTTGTTGGCTGCCTGACCTGGTCTGCTGTCTCAGCCATTTTTAAAACACTGAGGGGAGTAAACGCCACTTACAACCTGAATTTCCTTGAGCTTTATAGATAGATTTGGTGTTTTCTCCTATGATTCTCTCACTGATCACTGGTCGGCTTAATATAGGTCAGCTACTAAAACATTAACCTTGGCTCTTTAACTATTCACTTCTTTCCCACGACTGGTACTGAGGGATAACTGTCCTATATCCTTGGAGTTTTGTATTGTAGATTTGACGATGTCTCCTGTGTTTCCCTCTCGTTAACACTGGTACAGGTGATATGATGGTGGTACAGATATGATGCTACTGTCAGTACAGATGAACGTCAGTAAAGATAAGAACTTCACTGCGCTAGTTGTACGTCTGGCAGTAGCTTGTGTTTGGATGCTGGTCAGCCATGTTTAAATGCTCAATTCTTTCCCTCGTTTGGCACTGAGGGAAAAAAGTCCCACAGACCTGTTATTTCCTTGGTGTTTTGTTGTTAGGTTTTCTGCCATGTTGTCTTCCCGTTAAACACTGGTGCAGTTGATATTGAGTTCAGTTATTTCAATGTAGTGGAAAACGTCTCATGTCTGGTTCACGTCTGGCAGCGGGTCTGGTACTTGAATACCGGTCCCTCTTTTGTCATATTTAGTCCATTTCGTTGTCGTCACCGTCAGTGTTCATGTCACTATAGGTTCCTTGCATGTTGTTGCAGCAGTACTTGCAATTTGTCCATCACTGGAGTTCGGATAGGCCTAGGGGACGGCAAGATATAGGAGCAGCCTTGCTGCTGCTTGCTGCCACGGGGGCTGTATAGTAATAGTATAGTATAGTATAGTATAGTAGAGTATAGTATAGTATAGTATAGTATAGTATAGTATAGTAGTGGTGGGTGTAGGCATGGTGTGTATGAGGCTGAGTGTGGTGGTGGTGGGTGTGAGGCGTGGTGTGTATGAGCTGGTTGGTGGTGGTGGTGGGGTGGTGTGTATGAGTGATGTGGTGGTGTGAGTGTCGTGGGTGTGTATGAGGCAGTTGTGGTGGTGGTGGGTGTGTGGCGTGGTGTGTATGAGGCTGGGTGTGGTGGTGGGGTGGGTGTAGGCGTGGTGTGTATGAGGCTGGGTGTGGTGGTGGTGGTGGGTGTGGGCGTGGTGTTGTATGAGGCTGAGTGTGGTGGTGGTGTGGGTGTGGGCGTGTGTGTAATGAGGCTGGGTTGTGGGTGGTGGGTGTGGGCGTGGTGTGTATGAGGCTGGGTGTGGTGGTGGTGGTGGGTGTGGGCGTGGTGTGTATGAGGCTGGGTTGTGGTGGTGGTGGTGGGTGTGGGCGTGGTGTACATGAGGCTGGGTGGGTGGGTGGGGTGTGGGCGTGGTGTGTATGATGGTGGGTGTGGTGGGTGGTGGGTGGGTGTGGTGATGATGCGGTTGGTGGTGTGGTGTGGGCGTGGTGTATATGAGCTGGGTGTGGTGGTGGTGTGGGTGGTGGTGGTGTGGTGGTGTACATGAGGCTGGGTGTGGTGGTGGGTGTGGGCGTGGTGTACATGAGGCTGGTGTGGGTGGTGGTGGTGGGTGTGGGCGTGGTGTACATGAGGCTGGGTGGGGTGGTGGTGGTGGGTGTGGGCGTGGTGTACATGAGGCTGGGTGTGGGTGGTGGTGGTGGGTTGTGGGGTGGGTGTACATGAGGCTGGGTGGGGTGGTGGTGGTGGGTGTGGGCGTGGTGTACATGAGGCTGGGTGTGGTGGTGGTGGTGGGTGTGGGGCGTGGTGTACATGAGGCTGGGTGGGGTGGTGGTGGTGGGTGTGGGCGTGGTGTTACATGAGGCTGGGTGTAGTGGTGGTGGTGGTGGGTGTGGGCGTGGTGTACATGAGGCTGGGTTGTGGTGGTGGTGGTGTGGGTGGTGACGGGTGGTGTGTGGGTGGTGTGGTGGGTGGTGGTGGTGGGTGTGGGGCGTGGTGTAATGAGGCTGGGTGGGGTGGTGGTGGTGGGTGTGGGCGTGGTGTAATGAGGCATGAGTGTGGGGTGGTGGTGGGTTGGTGGTGGTGGGGTGTGGGCGTGGTGTACATGAGGCTGGGTGGGGTGGTGGGTGTGGGCGTGGTGTACATGAGGCTGGGTGTGGTGGTGGGTTGTGGTGGTGGTGGGTGTGGGCGTGGTGTACATGAGGCTGGGTGTGGTGGTGTAGTGGGGTGTGGGCGTGGTGTACATGAGGCTGGGTGTGGTGTGGTGGGTGTGGGCGTGGTGTACATGAGGCTGGGGTGGGGTGGTGGGTGTGGGCGTGGGTGTACATGAGGCTGGGTGGGGTGGTGGGTGTGGGCGTGGTGTACATGAGGCTGGGTGGGGTGGTGGGTGTGGGCGTGGTGTACATGAGGCTGGGTGGGGTGGTGGGTGTGGGCGTGGTGTACATGAGGCTGGGTGTGGTGGTGGGTGTGGGCGTGTATGACACACTGGCTCCTCCAGGGTTATATAAGGCCCACCATCAGGAGCTCTGAACGTCAACTATGGCGCCGTACTTGGCTTCACTCGTAGTAAATCATAAATCCACTGTAAAATTCGATTTATTTATTCTGACGGGTCTTATTTTTTTTTTTTATCTGAAACGGGAGGATGAAGCAATTTCCTGAGTGGAGAGAGAATTTGAGTGTTGGGGTATGTGGGAGAGGGAGATGAGGCATTACCCTCCCCCTCACAACGTACACACTTATAGCACAGTATAGACTTCCCACCACACCCCTACAACCACCCACACCTCAGTTTCACAACTCTCTCCCCACCACACCCCTATAACCACCCACGTCCCAGTCTCACCTCTCTCCCCACCAGACTACGCACCCATCGCCTGCTTTACACTCTCTCTCTAGTTAGAAATTATTCTGTTCTTTCTTTTGTCGTTATAGAGAGAACGATAAATTTCTCTCACCTTCCTATGGACTTTCTTAACCATATTTAACACTTTCACACACGTGCTGGTCTGATCTCCATCAACTCTCCATCTTTCTTTCTCTATTCGTGATCTAAAGATTTTCTTTTTTTCTGCCTTGCAATGATTTTCTTCCTGGTAGCTCATACACTCCCGCCTCTACATTATCGTTTACTATCTCCTTAGTATCCCAGTTCGTTGACGTTCTCCCGGGTACGTTCATCTGCTCACTAGGTTTTAACAACATTATTGAGGTGGTGATAACCCGAGGCTCGAGTTGGGTGGTGATGGTGGAGCGTCTGTCTGGGAGTAAACACTCACCTTCCCCGCCACCCTTATCCAGCCACAGCAGGAGCTGCTGGTCACTTGTCTCGCCACTACCTGCCAGGGTAGTGAGGTAGAACCACTCGGAATTTGGATCTCCATGTCTCAGTTTCTGATCCCAGAGACGGTGGTGTCCTCCAGCAGTAGGACAGTTTGCTCGATCAATCGTCTCGACACAGCGTATCAAAAGATAAGGATATACAGGACCCACCTGTGTTCTCTTATGTCCTGATTGACCCTTGTGAACCCAGGAGCTTGTCGTGGTCTGAAGCTCAAGTCTGCTCGTTCCTTCATCTCTGACACATTCCTAAGCCTTTTCCTTGGTCCTTGACCCCAACCTTGGCTCCCAGCACTAAGATCAAGACCATTTCAAGAGTGCCCCGTAAATGGACATGAGTGACACAAGAGTTATTATGATTGGTGTTCAACGCCTCAGCTGATGATAGTATTGGGGAGGTTCTCTCCCTCTGCTTCGAGCATACTGGCACCACGACTCGTGTAATGCACCGTTGTCTGCTGCTCTGTCTTCATTTGATACTGTGGACTCGTTTGCTATTTTAAACTTCTCACTAAAATGAAAGTGATATGTGTGAAAAAAATATTTTTCATGTTGAACTGTTGATACGTTGTGAGTTTACAGTGTAGTGACAGACTGACACAATGTTGTTCCTTATGAACGATGAAAAAATTGAATGCCTAACTCGCTGAATATAATTATAAAGGCAAGTGTTAGTGTTCAGAATACGTATCTGAATTCTGCAATTTTAGTGCAGGTGATCATATTTCCGCCTGTTTCCATTTCGCTGAAATTAGGAATATAACGCAGCAGCTGAAATTTTCTGAAGTAGTGTGGGAAACGTATAGCGCCGTGTGTGTGTGGGTGGAGCGCCGCGTGTGTGTGGGTGGAGCGCCGCGTGTGTGGGTGGAGCGCCACGTGTGTGGGTGGAGCGCCGCGTGTGTGGGTGGAGCGCCGCGTGTGTGGGTGGAGCGCCACGTGTGTGGGTGGAGCGCCGCGTGTGTGGGTGGAGCGCCACGTGTGTGTGGGTGGAGCGCTGCGCACGTGTGGGTGGTCCTACCATCTGGACCTCACATGCTTGTGTTTACGAATTGTTTACCTGTTGAAGGTTCCGTGAATCATTGCTCCCGTACCTTGGTCTCAGACCAGGCTTCCTGGTTGACGACCTGATCGGTCAGGCTGTTGGTGCTCGAGGCGCGAATTCCGAAGTAGGCATCGTATCTCGATTGAACATTACGCAAGTGTATCGGTGTTCTCAGTTGGACACGAAAGCTTCGACGCAACACTGAGGCCTCGCTGTATTGAATATACTTCTTGGGCTTCTAGAGTCATGGAAATACACTTCAAGCTTAACACAAAGTGTCCTAATTATTTTTTTGCGGAATCCTCCTGAAACATGACAGCGGTCTTCCATTGGCTACCTTTCTGACTAGAAAAAAATCATCTCTATGCAGCACACAGCCTCCACATTATGTAGATACAATAATATCCTGGGACAGTTTCAAGATCTTAGAGGGTCATAAAAATACGTGGTAAGTTTTAAAACATCAAAATAGTTTCAGAGAGCAACTAATGAATTGGTGCAACAGAGAGAGATCTTTCACGGCTCCTAATACTCCTTGTGAATCCTCGGGATAATAAGAGTAAAGAAGAAAGTTCCTTGCGCCCTTGGGGATCGTCTGAGTTCAATCATGAACGGATTAGGAAAGGTCCATGTGTGTCAAGGAGTCTAACCCTCCAGATGGATCATCAAAGTCCAAGTGTCAAACATTCTCCAACCTATACAAAGAGAGGAAAATAAAGTATCCCACATCAAGGACCCCTATCACTCCTGTAGGAGCCCCAGTGTAGGGAGTTTGAGAACATCCTACATCAAGGACCCCCAGCACTAGCAGGATACCCAGTGCAGAACGTGAGAAGAGCGTGCTGCACCAAGGCTCCCTACACACTAGTAGGATCCGCAGTGCAGTGTGAGGAGAGCGTCCAGGGAGACAAGAGGATGGATGAGGGTTCACGTCGCAAGTCTATGTGGGACGCACTGTCCGTGATTGACCTGCAATGTCTTGCTTCTGCCCGAGGCGATCCCTTCACCTGCCAGCCCCGCAAGTCACGCACGGTACGACGTCACTCTTCCTTACAGGTCACATGTGCTTTCTTACTTACATAAACGCATTAGTGTATCTGTGAAAGGCAATAATCTTTTAACGGATTCTTGATGTTTATTCAGTAACTGCATTAGAACACTCAAGTTGGCATCGAGGCAATCAAGTTAATAACAACAGTAGTGGTAGAAGCAGAGCTGGTGCTAATCAGAGGTAGAGTCACTAGTACACTACTAATGAAGTTGTAGGTCACATCTTCTATCCACTTCACTCTCTCCTGTAAATTCCATGCCATTTTATTAGTTATAATGGTACATTCCTTCCTCTCCCACTCTTCATGCAGGCAGTGCCGAAGGGAGTGGAAGATAGGGAGAGAGACTTCTGCTTTTCTATCCTTGACTCACACACCTTGATAATACACGATTGTCCTTAACCTAGACAGAAGTAGATAATTCTGCACAGACAGCCTCGGTGCAGCCTTATACATTCTTTTGTTATTCCTTCTTAGAAGTACATGTAAGAAAGGCATTTGTCTCTTATTATTTCTTAGATAAGACTCCTGTCTTAGAAGTGTATTTAAGAATGGGTGAAATCTTCAAATATTTCTAAGAATGTTACTTTCTTAAATAAATAGCAGTACAAAACACTCTAAAGGAAACCAACTGACTAATAGCGACAGTGTTTATTTTTCTCCCACGATGCAAGCTGGAGCGTTATCACTGCTCCAGCTTGCATACGTTGTGACGTCCCAGGCTGTACTCAGCTCTCCATCTGCAATGATATTATATGCTCATGGGGAAGAGTTGGACATTTAATTCAGGGTCATGAGCGCGCGGGGAGCGGGAGGTGATGTTTGGTTCAAGAAAGATGACGAGTAGTAGCAATTCCTCGGATTAAGGTCTCTTTAAAATGGAAGAACTAGTCACACGGTCTTTACAATAGCACAGTACATGTCTTTTTGGCACACGCTCACCTCCCACGACAGTAACAAGTTAATATTTACAGTACACGTGTAGCGTGTAGCGCAAGCTGCACGTCAAGGTATTGTCCAGTGTCGTGTGATTGGTATAGCACTGCGTACCTTGTTCCAAGGTTCGTAGGTTCGAGTCTCCTTCGGCCAGAGATCAGTGATTGTATATAATATATATATATATATATATATATATATATATATATATATATATATATATATATATATATATATATATATATATATTCTTTCTTCTTTCAACGTACCAGCCGTTTTTCCCCCTGAGGTGGGGGGGGCCCAAAAAAAAAAACGAAAATTTCTCCTTTTAAATTTTGTAATATTACCGGGGAAGGGGTTTTCTAGCCCCCTTTCTCCCGGGTTTTAAATTTGCCTCTTCGACACCGGGAAAGGGTTACGAGGAAGAATTCTGTTCCACTTCCCCCTGGGATAAGAGGAATAAACAAGAACAAAAATTTGAAAAAAAATAGAAGGAAAAAACCCCGAGGGGTGTGTATTTTAAATGGGTTTTACATGTTTTGTTTTTGTGGACCTAAGGGGTAAAAAAGAAGTCAAGCTTTCCTTGTAATTTTTGCATATTTATTTTGGGCAGACAAAAGGGCAACCCGCAAACCACCATCATGTAAACCCAAATTTCAGGGTTTCGTTTTTACACTCACTTTGGGGGACGGAAATTTCCCCCTGGGCGGTTTTGTTTACCCAAACCCAATTTCTTAGGAAAAAATAATTTTAATTTTTAAATATATATATTTTAAATTTAAATATATATATTTTTAATTTTATATTTTAATATTAAAATTTTGTTAAAAGCACGAAAAAGGGAAACTGTGATTACAAATATGGGGAGAGAAAGGGTAACATTTTTGTAGGAGTGAAGAAAACGGGAAAAATTTTGGAGGTGCATGGAGGCCTTTGGAGGTGCCCTAGGCAGTGTGGGGTGGGATCAGCAGTGTTGGGGGTTTCATAGGCAGTTTTGAGGGCATAGGGGTGTGGAGGTGCATAGGCAGTGTGGAGGTGTCAGGCAGGTGGGGGGTTTCATAGGCAGGGGGTGGAGGGCATGAGGCAGTTTTGGGGGGTGCATAGGGGAGTGTGGGGGGCATACAGTGTTGGGGGTGCATAGGCAGTGGGGGAAAAAGGGGTTGATAAAAAAAATTTGGGGTGATTAAAAGTGTGGAAAAAAATTTAAAAACAGGTGGGGGATAGGAGGTTGTTGGGGGGCCCTGAAAGGTGAGGGAAAATCTTTGGGATGGGAGGGATTAAGGGGGAGGGGGTAAAGGGGGCTTTGGGGGAAAAATAATTAAGGGAAAGGTATAGGGGCGGGGGAATAAGGTTTGGAAAAACATTTGGGCTGGGAAAGATGAAGGTGAGGAAAGGGCCTGGGGCTGGGAGAGGAACCCTGAAGGTGAGGAAAGGGATAGGGAAAGGGAGGGGACATGAAAGGGGAGGAAAATTTCCCAGGGAATGGGGGGAGAGCATGAAGGTGAGGAAGGTTTCCCAGGGATGGGAGAGAGCATGAAGGGGAGGAAGGTAAATAGGGACTGGGGGGGGAGAGCATGAAGGTGGGGAAAGGAAGGGTAAAACTAAAGGGAGGGAGGGAACATAAAGGTTTAGGGGGAAAAAAACTAGGGGCTGGGAAAAAGGGCATGAAAGGGGAGGAAGGTATAGGGACTGGGGAGAGCCCTGAAGGTGAGAAAGGGACCTAGGGGCTGGGAAGAGCATGAAGGTGAAAAAAGGGACTAGGGGTGGGAAGAGCATGAAGGTGAGGGGAAAGGGACCTTTGGGATGGGAGAGACATGAAGGTGAGGAAAAAAACTTTGGGACTGGGAGAGAGCTGAAGGGGAGGAAGGTAACCTAGGACTGGGAGAGAGCATGAAGGGAGGAAGGTACCCAGGGCGGGAGAGAGCAGAAGGGGGGAAGGGTACCCAGGGGGAGAACATGAAGGGAGGGGAAAAAAACCTTTGGGTTGGGGGGGAGAGCATGAAGGTTTAGGAAAGGGACCCAGGGGGTGGGAAAGCCTGAAGGGGGGGAAAGGGACCTAGGGACTGGGAAAGGGCAGATGGGGAGGAAGGTACCCAGGGACTGGGGGGAGAGCATGAAGGGGAGGAAGGTACCTAGGGAATGGGGGGGCATGAAAAGGGGAGGAAGGTTTCCCAGGACTGGGGGAAAAGAGGGGAAAAAGGGGAGGAAGGTCCTAGGGACTTGGAAGAGCAGAAGGTGGGAAGGGACCCAAAGGGGCTGGGGGAAAAGCATGAAGGTGAGGGGAAAAAACCCAGGGGGTGGGAGAAAACATGAAGGGGAGGAAAGGGACCCAGGGGGCTGGGAGAGGGGCATGAAGGGGAGGAAAAGGGACCAGGGGCTGGGGGAGACATGAAGGGGGAGGAAGGTACTAGGGGTTTGGGGGAAAAAGTTTAAGTGAGGGAAGGGACCCAGGGACGGGAGAAAGCATGAAGGGGGAGGAAAGGGACCCAGGGACTGGGAGAAAAGCTTTAAGGGGAGGAAAGGGACCTAGGGACTGGGAGAGAGCCAAAAAGGTGAGGAAAGGTACCCAGGGGCCGGGGGAAAAGAGCATGAAGGTGAGGAAGGTACCAGGGGCTGGGGGAGAGCCCTGAAGGTGAAGGGGGGTACCTAGGATGGGGGGAGGCATGAAGGTGAGGAAAATACCTAGGGGCTGGGGGAGAGCATGAAGGTGAGGAAGGTAAACCCAGGGGCTGGGGAAAAGACAGAAGGTGAAAGGGAAGGGGACCCAGGGACTGGGGGAGAGCATGAAGGGGAGGAAAGGGACCTAGGGAATGGGGGGAGACATGAAAAGGGGAGGAAGGTACCCAGGGACTGGGGGAGAGCAAGAAGGGGAAAAAAAAAAAACCCAGGGACTGGGGGGAGAGCATTAAGGGGAGGGAAAGGTTTCTAGGGGCGGAAAAGAGCATGAAGGGGGGGAAGGTACTAGGGGCTGGGAAGGGGCATGAAGGTGAGGAAGGTACTAGGGACTGGGAGGGGAGCAAAGGTGAGGGAAAGGGACTTGGGACTGGGAAGGGGAGCATGAAGGTGAGGAAAGGGACCCAGGGACTTAGAGGAGAGGAAGGGAAAATTTTGGGGAAAGGGAAACCCAGGGGTGGGAGAGAGCATGAAGGTGAGGAAAGTACCCAGGGGCGGAGAGAGCAAGGGGGTGAGGAAGGTAACCCAAGGGGCTGGGGGAGGCATGGGTGAGGAAGGGGACCTAGGGCCCGGAGAGGCATGAAGGTGAGGAAAGGGACCTGGGCTGGGGGGAAAAAGAGCATGAAATGGGGAAAAAACCTAGGGATGGAGAGACATAAAGGGGAGGAAGGTCCCCAGGGGTGGGAGAGAGCATGAAGGTGAGGGAAATAAACCCAGGGGCGGGAGGAGCATGAAATTTAGGAAAGGGAACCCCGGGGCTGGGAGAGAGATGAAAGGGGGGAAGGTACCTAGGGAGGGGAGAGCATGAAGGGAGGAAAGGGACCCAGGGACCCGGGGAGGCCCTGAAAAGGTGAAAGGGAAAGGGAAAACCTTGGGGCTGGGAGAAGCATGAAGGGAGGAAGGGACCCAGGGGGCTGGGAGAGAGATGAAGGTGAGGAAAAAATACCTGGGACTGGGAGAGGGGAAAAGAAGGTGAGGGGAAGGGGACCCAGGGGCTGGGGGGAGAATGAAGGTGAGGAAGTCCCCGGGAAAGGGGGGAGAGCATGAAGGTGAGGGAAGGGACCTAGGGGGCTGGGAAGAGCCCTTTGGGGAAAGGGAGGAAGGTACCTTGGGGCTGGGAGGAGCATGAAGGTGAGGGGGGTACCCAGGGATGGGAAAAAGAGCATGAAGGGTAAGGGAAATTTCCCAGGAGGGAAAAGGGATGAAGTTTAGGGAAAGGGACCTAGGGACTGGGAGGAGAAGAAGGTAGGAAATTTCCTTTGGGGCTGGGGGAGAGAGCATGAAGGTGGGAAAGGGACCCAGGGAAATGGGAGAAAAGCATGAAAGGGGGAGGGGGAAAAAACCTAGGGGGCGGGAGAGTCATGAAGGTGAGGAAGGGACCCAAGGGGCTTTGGAAAAGGGATGAAGGGGAGGGAAGGGACCTAGGGGCTGGGGGGAGAGCATGGGAAAGGGGAGGAAGGGGGCCCAGGGACTGGGGGAAAGCCCTTTAAAGGGGAGGAAGGTACTTTGGGCTGGGAGAGAAAAATGGGAAAGGGGGGAAGTACCCAAGGGGGGCTGGGAGAGAGCATGAAGGTGAGGAAAGGGACCCAGGGACGGGGAAGAGCATGAAGGTAGGGAAAAAACCTAGGGGGTGGGAGGGAGCATGAAGGTAGGGAAGGGACCAAGGGGGGGGGAGAGAGCCTGAAGGGAGAAAAGGGACTAGGGACTGGGAGAAAAGAAAGAAGGGGAGGGAAAGGGAAGGCTGGGGACTGAGGGAGAGGGCTGGGGAAAAGGGGAGGGAAGGGGAAGCCCAGGGTGGGAGGAGCATGAAAGGGGAGGAAGGAACTAGGGACTGGGAGAGAGCATGAAGGTGAGGAAGGTACCTAGGGACTGGGAGAGAGCATGAAGGTGAGGAAGGTACCTAGGGACTGGGAGAGAGCATGAAGGTGAGGAAGGTACCTAGGGACTGGGAGAGAGCATGAAGGTGAGGAAGGTAGTTAGGGACCCAGGGATGGGGAAGCCCTGAAGGGGAGGAAGGTAAATAGGGGCTGGAGGAGCATGAAGGTGGGAAGGTACCCAGGGGGGTGGGGGGAAAAGAGCTGAAGGTGAGGAAGGTACCCAGGGACGGGAGAGAGCATGAAGGTGAGGAAAGTCTAGGGACCAGAGGGGAGGTGAAGGTGAGGGGGGTACCTAGGGGATGGGGGGAGAGCAAAGAAGGTGAGGAAAGGGACCTAGGGCCCCGGGGAGAGGAGGGAAGGGGAGGAAGGGACTAGGGATGGGGGGAAAGAGCAAAGAAGGGGGAGGAAAGGGAACCAGGGGCTGGGAGAGAGATGGGGGAAAAGGGGAGGAAGGTACCTAGGGAATTTGGGGAAGGCATGAAGGGGAAAGGGAAAAAACCCAGGGACGGGGGAGAGATGAAGGGGAGGAAAGGGACCTGGGCTGGGGGGAAAAGCATGAAGGTAGGAAAAGGACCTAGGGGCGGGAGAGAGGATGAAGGTTTTAGGAAGGTACCCAGGGGAAATGGGGGGAGAGCATGAGGTGAGGAAAGGGGACCTAGGGACTGGGGGAGAGATGAAGGTGAGGAAGGTAAAACCCGGGACTGGGAGAGAGCAAAGAAGGGGAAAGGGAAAATACCAAAGGGGTGGGGGAGAGCAAGAAGGTGGGGAAAGGGACCTGGGGCTGGGGGGAGAGCATGAAGGTGGGAAATACCTAGGACGGGGCATGAAGGGGGAGGAAGGTAAACCCAGGGAAGGGAGAAGGGGCATGAAGTGAGGGGAAGGTTCCAGGGACTGGGAGAGAGGGAAAAAGGTGAGGAAAGGGAAACCCAGGGATGGGAAGAGAGGATGAAGGGAGGAAGGTACCTAGGGGGGGAGAGAGAGAAGGTGGGGGAAAAGGGACCCAGGGACTGGGAGAGAGCATGAAGGTGAGGAAAGGGACCTAGGGATGGGAGAGAGCATGAAAAGGGGAGGAAAGGGACCCAAAAGGGGGGGAGAGAGCAAAGAAGGTGAGGGGAAAAAACCCGTACGGGAGAGAGCATAAGGGGAGGGAAAGGGACCTAGGGACTGGGGGGGGGGGCTGAAGGTGAGGAAAGGGACCAAGGGGCTGGGGAGAGCAAGAAGGTGAGGAAAAAAACCCAAAGGGGCTGGGGGAGAGCATGAAAGGGGGGAAAGTACCTAGGGGGTGGGGGAAAAGCATGAAGGTGAAAGGGAAAGGGGACCCAGGGCTGGGGAGAGCATGAAGGGGAGGAAGTTAACCCTAGGGACTGGGGGGGAGCAGGGAAAGGGGAGGAAGGGTTTCCTAGGGGTGGGAGAGAGCATGAAGGGGGGAAGGAAAATAGGGACTGGGGGAAGAAGGGGGGCCAATGGGGAAAGGTGAGGGGAAAGGGACCTAGGGACTGGGAGAGGCATGGGAAAGGGGAGGAAGGTACCCAGGGAAGGGAGAGAGCATGAAGGTTTGGGGAAAGGGACCTAGGGAATGGGGGGGAGAGCATGGAAAAGGTTTTGGGGAAATACCCCAGGGGGCCCGGGAGAGGAAAGAAGGGAGGAGGAAGGGACCTAGGGACTGGGAGAGAGATGAAGGTGAGGAAAATACCTAGGGACTGGGGGGGGGGGGTTTGGGGGGGGGGGGAGGAGAGAGAGTGAAGGTGAGGAAGGGAAAACCCAGGGGGTGGGAAAAGAGCAAAGAAGGTGAGGGAAAATAACCCAGGGGGTGGAAGGAGCATGAAAGGGGGAGGAAAGACCCAGGGGCTGGGGAGAAAAGCTTTTTTAAGGGGAGGGAAAGTACCTGGGGGCTTGGGGGGGGGAGAGCAAAAGGAAGTGAAGGGGGTAGGAAAGGGACCTAGGGACTGGGGAGGGGAGGAAAGAAGGTGAGGGAAATTTCCTAGGATGGGGGGAGGCATGAAGGTGAGGGGAAAATACCTAGGGGGCTGGGAAGGAGCAAGAAGGTGAGGGGGGGGTTTCCTAGGGACTGGGAGAGAGCATGAAGGGTTGGGGGAAAGGGCCCAGGGGGCTGGGAGAGGGGGGAAAAGAAGGTGGGAAATAAATTTGGGGGAAGGGGAGAGCATGAAAAGGGGAGGAAAGTACCCAGGGGCTGGGAAGGGGCATGAAGGGGGTTGGGGAAAATACCAAGGGACTGGGGAAAGCATGAAGGTTTAGGAAAGGGACCCAGGGACTTTAAGGGGGGAGGCATGAAGGTGAGGAAAATTTCCTGGGGCTGGGAGAGGGGATGAAGGTGAAAAAAAGGTACCCAAGGGGGGGGGAGAGAGGGATGAAGGGGAGGAAAAGGAAAATAGGGACTGGGGAGAGGGAAAGGTTTAGGAAAGGGACCTAGGGACTGGGAGGAGCCCTGGGGAAAAGGTGAAAAAGGTTTCCCCAGGGACTGGGAAAAGAGTTGAAGGGGGAGGAAATACCTAGGGCTGGGAAACAAAAATACAAGGGGGGAGCATGGAAAAGGGGAAAGGGACCAAAAGGGGCTGGGAGAGGCAAGAAGGGAGGGAAAAAATAGGGGCTGGGAGAGAGCAGAAGGGGAGGAAGGGACCCAGGGACTGGGAAAAGGGATGAAGGGGAGGAAAGTACCCAGGGACTTGGGGGGAGAGAATTTAAAAGGTGAGGGAAAAAACCCAGGGCTGGGAGAGAGCATGAGGTGAGGGGGAAAATACCAAAGGGGTGGGGGAGAGCCCTGAAAGGAGGGAAAGGAAAAGGGGGGGCCTAGGTGAGGGGGACCCGGGGGGGGTGGGGGGGATAAAGGGGGAACTAGGGCTGGGGAGAGCAAGAAGGTGAGAAGGTACCTAGGGACTGGGAAGAGCATTTAAGGGGAAAAAGGTCCCCAGGGGCTGGGGAGAGCATGAAGGTGAGGAAGGTACCAGGGGTGGGGGGCATGAAGGTTTAGGAAAAGGGAACCCAGGGGCTGGGAGAAAGATGGGTGAGAAATTCCTTGGGAATGGGAAGACATGAAAGGGGGGAAGGTAAAAAAGGGACTTTGGGGAAGAGCATGAAAGGGGGGGAAGGTAACCCAGGGACTGGGAGGGGAGCCCTGAAAGGGGAGGGAAAAATTAAAATTTGGGGGGGGATTTGGGGAAGGAAGGGGGTGAAAAGGAAGAAGGGGAGGAAAGGGACCTAGGGGAAATTGGGGGAAGCATTTAAAGGGGAGGAAAAAACTAGGGCTGGGGGAGAGGCATGAAGGGGAGGAAATTTCCCAGGGACTGGGGGGAAAAGCATGAAGGTGAGGAAAATACCTAGGGACTGGGGGGAGAGCATGAAAGTGAGGGAAAGGGGGCCCAGGGACTGGGAAGAAGCATGAAAGGGGAGGAAAGGACCTTGGGGCTGGGGGGAGCATGAAGGTGAGGGAAAATAATGGGATGGGAGAGACTTTAAGGTAAAGGGGGGTTCCCAAGGGCCCGGGAAAAGAGCATGAAGTTGGGGGGTACCTAGGGACTGGGGGAGAGCATGAAGGTGAGGAAAGTACCCAGGGACTGGGGAAAAGAGCATGAAGGGGAGGAAGGGACCTTTGGGACTGGGAAAGAGCATGAAAGGGAGGAAGGTACCCAGGGACTGGGAGAAACAATTTAAATGAGGAAGGTACCTAGGGGCTGGGAGAGAAACATTTAAAATGGGAAGGGACTAGGGACTGGGGGAGAGCATGAAAAAGAGGAAAAATACCTAAGGGGGACTTTGGGAGGGGGCCCCATGGGGAAAATTTAAAGGGGGAAAGGGACCTAGGGGCTGGGAGAGAGCATGAAGGTTTAGGGAAATTCCCAGGGACTGGGGGAGAGCATGAAGGTGAAGGGAAAGGGACCTAGGGAAATGGGAGAGGATGAAAGGGGAGGAAGGTACCAAAAGGGACTGGGAGAGAGCAGAAAAAGAGGGGGGTACCTAGGGACTTTGGGGGAGAGCATGAAAATGGGAAGGGGACCAGGGAAAAGGGGGAGAGCATGAAGGGGAGGGGAAAATTTAAAATAGGGACTGGGAGAAAGCATTAAAATGAGGAAGGTAACCCAGGGACTTGGGGGGAGCAATTTAAAGGGGGAAGGTACCTAGGCCCGGGAGAGATTTAAAAGGAAAGGGAAAGGGACCTAGGGATGGGGAGAGCAAAGAAGGGGAGGAAGGGGAACCTTTGGGACTGGGGGGAGAGCATGAAAGGGGGAGGGGGAAAATACCTAGGACCCGGGAGGGGAGCATGAAGGGAGGAAAAGGAATAGGGGGCGGGAGGAGCATAAGGTGAGGAAAATACCTAGGGGCTGGGAGGGGAGCAAGAAAGTAGGAAAGGGACCTAGGGGGTGGGGGGAGGGCATGAAGGGAGGAAGGTAACTAGGGGCTGGGGAGAGCATGAAAGGTTGGGTTTGGGGGGTACCTAAAAAGGGAACCCGGGCGGGAAAAAGCATGAAGGTGAGGAAGGGGAACCCAGGGACTGGGAGAGAGCATGGGAAAAAAGGGGGAAGGTACCTAGGGACTTGGGGGAAGCATGAAGGGGAGGAAAGGGACCAGGGACTGGGAGAGGCATGAAAAGGGGAGGAAGGTAACTAGGGGCTGGGAGAGAGCATGAAGGTGAGGAAAGTACCCAGGACTGGGGAGAGAGCATGAAAGTGAGGAAAAGGGGGCTAGGGAATTTGGGGAAAGAGCATGAAAGGGGGAGGAAGGGACCTAGGGACTGGGAGAGAGAAAGAAAGTGAGGGGAAAGGGAATTAATGGATTGGGAGAGAGATGAAGGGGGGGAAAGGGAACCCAGGGAATGGGAGAGAGCATGAAAAAGGGGGAAGGGACCTAGGGACTTTGGGAAGAATGAAAGGGGGAGGGAAAGGGAAATTTGGGATGGGAAGAAGAAGGTGAGGAAAAAAAATAGGGAAAAGGGGGGGGAGAGCAGAAAAATAGGAAAAAACCCAGGGGTTTGGGAGGACATGAAATGAGGAAGGGGCTAGGACTGGGAGAGAGCATGAAAGTGAGGAAGGTAAATTTGGGACTTGGGGGAAGCAAAGGTGAGGAAGGACATAGGGGGTGGGAAAGAGCAAAGAAGGTGAGGAAGGTAAAATAGGGATGGGAAGGGGAGCTTTAAAATGTGGGGAAGGGGACCCAGGGACTGGAGAAAAGCATGAAGGGGAGGAAAGGGACCTAGGGACTGGGAGAGAGCCCTGAAAAATGAGGAAGGTAAATTAGGGACTTGGGGGAGAGCATGAAAGGGAGGAAGGGAACCCAGGGGAAGGGGGAAGCCCTGGGAAAAAGGGGGAAGGTCCCAGGGGTGGGGGGAGGCATGAAATGAGGGGAAAGGGACTAGGGACTGGGAAAAGAGCATTTAAATGAGGGGAAAATCCTAGGGATGGGAGAGAGCAGAAAAATGAGGAAGGTTTCCCAGGGACTGGGAGAAGCATGAAGGTTTGGGAAAGGGACCTTTGGGGCGGGGAGAGAGCATGAAAGGGGAGGGAAAGGAACCCAGGGAAATGGAGAGAGATGAAGGGGAGGAAAGGGCCTAGGGGCTGGGAAGAGAGCATGAAAGGGGAGGAAGGTTCCAGGGACTGGGAGAGGGCTTTAAGTTGGGGAAGGGACCTAGGGACTGGGAGAGAGATGAAGGGGAGGAAGGTCCAGGGACTGGGAGGGGAGATGAAGTGGGGGAAGGTTTCCCAGGAAGGGGGGGAGAGCAAAGAAAGGAAGGGAAAGGGAACTAGGGGCTTGGGGGAGAGCATTTAAGGGGGAGGAATGTACCTTTGGGACTGGGAGAAGGGATGAAAGTGAAAGGGAAAGGGACCTAGGGGTGGAAGAGCATGAAGGTGAGGAAGGGAACCCAGGGACGGGGGAAGCAAAAGGAGGAAAGGGGGCCCAGGGACTGGGGGGAGAGCATGAAAGTGGGGGAAAGGAACTGGGACTGGGAAGAGCATAAAATGAGGAAGGGACCTAGGGACTGGGAGGAGCATGAAAGGAGGAAGGGACCTTTTTGGGGCTGGGGGAGAGCATGAAGGGAGGAAGGTTTCCCGGGGGCTGGGGGAGAGCATGAAGTGAGGAAGGGGACCTAGGGGTGGGAGAAGCATGAAAATGAGGAAGGTTCCCAGGAAAATGGGGGAAAAAGCATGAAGGTGAGGGAAAGGGAACCCCAGGGACTGGGAGAGAGAAAGAAAATTTAAAAAAAAAAGGGACCCAGGGAACTGGGAAAAAGCATTTAAAGGGGAGGAAGGGTTTCCTAGGGACTGGGAAGAGCAAAGAAGGGGAGGGAAGGGCCTTTGGGAAAATGGAAGGGGCATGAAGGTTTAGGGAAAGGGAAACCCAGGGGTGGGGGGAGAGCAAAGAAAGTGGGAAAAGGGGGCCCAGGGGGCTGGAGGGGAGCATGAAGGTGAGGAAAAGGGCCCGGGACTGGGAGGGAGCATTAAAATGAGGAAAGGGACCTAGGGGGCTGGGAGAGAGTTAAGGTTTAGGAAAGGGACCTGGGAAATTTGGGGGAGGGGCATGAAAGGAGGAAGGGGCCTTTGGGATTGGGGGGACATGAAGGTGAGGAAAGGGAAAAAGGGACTGGGGAAAAGCAGAAAAGGGGGGAAAGTACCTAAGGGGGGGGAGAGAGAAGAAGGGGAGGAAGGTTTTCCCAGGGGGGTTTGGGGAGGGGCATGGAAAGGTTTAGGAAGGTACCTAGGACTGGGAGAGAGCATGAAAGTGAGGAAAGGGACCTAGGGCTGGGAGAGAGCATGGGAAGGGGAGGGAAGGGACCTAGGGCTGGGGGGAAAAACATGGGAAAAAGAGGAAGGTACTTTTGGAAATGGGGGGAGGAAAAAAAGAAGTGAGGGGAAAGGGAATAGGGACTGGGAGAGAGGGATGAAATTTAGGGGAAAAAACCTTGGGGTGGGAGAGAGCAAAGAAAGGGGAGGGGGTTTTCCCAGGGGTTTGGGAGGGCATTAAAGGGGAGGAAGGTACCTAGGGGCTGGGAGAGAGCATAAATGAGGGAAGGGGACTAAGGACTGGGAGAGAGCATGGGAAATTTAGGAAGGTAACCCGGGACTGGGGGAGAGCATGAAGGGAGGGGAAAAAACCCCAGGGAAATTGGGGAGGCATGAAAGGGGGAGGAAGGTTTCCTTTGGGGCTGGGGGGAGAGCATGAAAATGAAAGGGAAGGGACCTTTTGGGAAATGGGGGAGAGGCAAGAAAGTGGGGGAAGGGACCCAGGGACGGGAGAGAGATGAAGGGGAAGGGAAAAAACCTAGGGACGGGGGAGAGCATGAAAGGGGAGGAAAAGGGACCCAGGGAAGGAAAGCCTTTAAGGGGAGGGAAAAAACTAGGGGCTTTGGGGGAGAGCATGAAGTGAGGGAAATACCCAGGCTGGGAGAGAGATGAAAGTGAGGAAGGTACCTTGGGACTGGGAGAGACATAAAGGAGGAAAAGGGCCCAGGGACTGGGAAAAGGGGATGAAAGGGGAAGGGAAGGGACCTAGGGACTGGGGAAAAAGAGCCCTGAAATTTAGGAAAGGGACCTAGGGGCTGGGGAGAGCAATTTTAAGGTTGGGGGAAAGGTACCCAGGGATGGGGAAGCATTTAAAGGGGAGGGAAAGGGACCTAGGGAAATGGGGGAGAGCATGAAAAAGGGAAAGGGAATTGGGAAAATGGGAGAGAGCAAAGAAAGGGGAGGAAGGTACCCAGGGACTGGGAGGAAAAGCATGAAAGTGGGAAGGTAAAAGGGACTGGGGGAGAGCATGAAGGGGAGGAAGGGCCCCCGGGGCCGGGAGAAGCATGAAAGTGAGGAAGGTTTCCTAGGGGTGGGAGAAAAGCATAAAGTAGGAAAGGGACCTGGGAATGGGAGGGGAGGGATGGAAAGGGGAGGAAGGTACCTAGGGACGGGGAAAAGAATTTTAAAAAAGAAAAGGGGCCTAGGGACGGGGAGAGGGGCATGGGAAAAAAGAGGAAGGTTTTCCTAGGGAAATGGGGGGAGAGCCTGAAAAAAGAAGGAAAGGGGGCCTAGGGGAATAGGAGAGAGCATGAAAAAGGGGGGGAAAAAACCCAGGGACTGGGAGAGTAAAAGAAAGTTTAGGGAAAAGGGACCTAGGGACTGGGAAAAGAGCATGAAAGGGGAGGAATACCTAGGGATGGGAGGGGCATTAATGAGGAAGGTTAAACCCAGGGGCTGGGGGAACATGAAAATTTAGGGAAAGGTTTCCTAGGGACTGGGAGAGAGGGATGAAGGGAGGAAAGGGGGCCCGGGACTGGGAGGGGAGGGATGAAGGGGAGGAAAATTTTCCCAGGGGCAAAGGGGAGAGCATTTAAAGTTTAGGAAGGTACCTAAGGGGTTGGGGGAAGCATGGGAAAAAGAGGAAAGGAACCAGGGAAAATGGGAGGAGCTTTAAAGGGGAGGGGGTTCCTAGGATGGGGAAGAGCATGGGAAAAAGAGGAAGGGACCCGGGACGGGGAGAGCAGAAAATTTAGGAAGGTATCCGGGATGGGAGAGAAAACAATGAAAGTTTGGGGGGAAGGTAACAAAAATGGGGGCTGGGTAAAAGAGCATGAATTTTAGGGAAAGGGCCCCCAGGGGCTGGAGGGGACATGAAAAAAGAGGAAGGACCAGGGTGGGGGGGAGCATGAAGGTGAGGGAAATTTCCTAGGGAAATGGGGGAGAGCCTGAAGGTAAAGGGAAAATTTCCTGGGACCGGGAAAAGAGCATGAAAATGAGGGAAGGGACCTAGGGGCTGGGGGGGGGGGGAGAGCAAGAAAAGGGGGGAAGGTACCCCAGGACTGGGAAAAGAGCATGAAAAGGGGAAGGGAAAGGGACCTTTGGGAAATGGGGGGAGAGCATGAAGGGGAGGAAGGTTACCAAGGGGCTGGGAGAAAGCATGAAAAGGGGGAGGGGTACCTAGGCTGGGAGGGGAAACCGAAAGGGGGGGAAAGGTACCTAGGGGCTGGGAGAGAGCATGAAAATGGGGGGAAGGCCTAGGGATGGGGAGAGCTGAAAAAAGAGTAAGGTACCTAGGGGGCTGGGAAAGGAAAGAAGGTGAGGAAGGTACCTAGGCTGGGGGGAGAGCATAAATGAGGAAGGTACCTAGGGACTGGGAGAGAGCATGAAAGGGGAGGAAGGGTTTCCCAGGGACTGGGAGAGAGCATGAAAGGGGAGGAAGGTACCCGGGGGCTGGGAGAGAGCATGAAGGTAGGAAGGTTTTCCTAGGGGTTTGGGGGAGCAAAAGGGGAGGAAAGGGCCCCAGGGGCTGGGAGAAAAGCATGAAAGGGGAGGAAGGTAACCCGGGATGGGAGAGGAGAAAAAGAGGAAGGTACCCAGGGAAATGGGAGAGCATGAAAGGGGAGGAAGGTCCTAAAACTGGGGAGAGCAGAAAGGGGAAGGGAAAGGGACCTAGGGATGGGAAAAGAAACATGGAAAAAGGGGGAAGGTACCTAGGGGTGGGGGGGAGAGCATGAAAGGGGAGGGAAGGGGACCCCAGGGACTGGGGGAGACATGAAAGTGAGGGAAAGGGACCTAGGGGCTGGGAGAGAGCATGAAAGTGAAGGAAAAGGGACCTAGGGACTGGGGAGAGAGCATGGAAAAAGAAGGAAGGTACCTTGGGGTGGGAAAAGACATGAAAAAGGAAAGGAAAGGACCTAAGGGGCTGGGAGAAAAGCATGAAAATTTAGGAAAGGGACCTAGGGATGGAGAGAGAGAAAGTGAAGAAGGGGACCTAGGGACTGGAAGAGAGCATGAAAGTGAGGAAGGTACCTAGGGACTGGGAGAGAGCATGAAAGTGAGGAAGGTACCTAGGGACTGGGAGAGAGCATGAAAGTGAGGAAGGTACCTAGGGACTGGGAGAGAGCATGAAGGGAGGAAAGGGACCCAGGGACTGGGAGGAGCAGAAAGTGAGGAAAAGGGACCTAGGGACTGGGAAGAGGGGGCATGAAAGGGGAGGAAAAATTTCCTAGGGACTGGGGGGAGGCATGAAAATGAGGAAAAGGGACCTGGGACTGGGGAGAGAGCATGAAAAATGAGGAAGGTACCTTTGGGGGTGGGGGAGGGGCAGAAAGTAAGGGGAAAAAAAGGATAAAAAAAAGAAAATGGGAATATATGGTTTTTAAGGGGCGGTTGGGAAGGGGATTTAAAGGAATTTGGGGTGGGAGAAACAAAGAAAATTAGAATAAAAGGGTTTTTTTAAAGTGAAGGTGGTAAGTTAATAGGACTGGGGGGAAAGCATAATGAAAAATTTTTAGATAAAAAGAAAAGAAAATTTTTGAAAGGACCTTTTGGGGGGAAAAAACAAGAAGGTTTAAAGGGGAAGGGAAATAGGGATGGAAAAGATTTTAAGGTTTTTAAAAAAAAATTTTGGAAACTGGGGGGACAAAGGGGAGGGTTAACCAGGGACTGGGGGGGGGGGGGGGATGAAAGTTAGGCATTTAGGGGAAAAGGGGGAAAGACAAAGTGAAAAAGGAATTTCCCTAGGGAGCTTTTGGGGGAAAAAAGGGGAAAAGGACCTTTAATTGGGATAGCAGAAGGTAGGGAAGGGACCGGACGGGAAAAGCGTTGGGGGGTATTGGGGCCTTATTTTTGGGCGGAAGAGGGGTGAAAGTTAGGAATGTTAGGTGGGGAAAGGAGGGAAAAAGGGAAAAAATAACCTAGGTGACCGGGGAAGCTTTTAAAGTTGGGAAGGTCCTTTGGGACTTTTAGGCAATTTTAAGGGGGGAAGGTTTCCAGTTTTTTACTGTTTTAAGGCAATTGGAAAGTTTTTAAAGGAAGGTACCCTTGGGACCCCCGGGGGGGGTTTTTAAAGGAAGGGGCAAGGGATTTTTGGAGGACATTTTAAGGGGAAGGTCCTAGGGACTTTTAGGGAAAAGGCATTTTAAGGTGGAAAGGGTAAATTGAAAATTTTAAGGTCATAAAGGGGAAAGGAAAAGGGGGGCCTAGGGACTTTTAAGGCATAAAAGGGAAAGGAAGGTACCAGGGACTGGGAAGGCATTGGGAAAAGTTTTAAAGGAATGTGCAGGGGCCTGGGAAGACATTTTTAAAGTAGAAAGGTTCCAGGGCTGGGAGAAGTTTTAAAGTTTTAAGGGTACAGGGTTGGGGGGAAAAGGTAAAAGTTTTAAAGGTACCAGGGAATTGGAGGGAAACTGAAGGGAGGGAAGGTCCTAGGTACGGGGGAAGGCATTTAATTTTAAAAAGGGCCCCGGGGGGGAAAAAAGGGGTTTTTTTAAAAAATTTTTGGGGGGCCCCCCCCTTTTTGGGTTTTAAAAAAAGGGGGGAAGGGGCCCCCCGGGGGGGGGGGTTTTTGGAAGGGTCCCCGGGCCGGGGGAGGGAAAAGGGGGGGGGTTTTTTGGGGGGAAAAAAAAATTTAAAAAAAAAAAAATTTTAAAAAAATTTTTTTTTGGGGGTTTTCCCCCGGGGGGGGGGAAAAAAAAATTAAAAAATTTTTTTTTTTAAAAAAGGAGAAAGGGGGGAAAATTTCCCCCGGGAACCCTTTGGGAAGGACAAAAAAGGGTTTTAAACCCCGGGAAAGGGAAAAAAAAAAGGGGAAAAAAAAAGGGGGGGGGGGGGGGTTTTTTTTTGGGGAAAGGGGGTTTTGGGGGGGGGGTTTTTTTTTTCCCCCCCAAAAAAAAATTTTTGTTTAAAAAAAAGGGGAAAAAAAAATAAAAATTTTTTTTTTTAAAAAATTTTTTTTTTTAAAAATTTTAAAAAAAAAAAAAAAATTTTTTAAAAAAAAATTTTTTTAAAAATTTTTAAAAAAAAAAAAAAAAAGGGGGGTTTTTTAAAAACAAGGGTTTTTGGAAAATTTAAAAAAAAAAAAAGGGAAAAATTTTTTGGGTTTATGAAAGGGGGGGAAAAAAGGGGGGGTTTTTGGGGGGGGGGGGGGTTAAAAAAAGGGGGGGGGAAAAAATTTTTTTGGGGGGGGGCCCGGGGGGGGGGGGGGGGGGGAAAGGGGGGTTTTGGGGGGGGGAAAAATTAAATTTGGGAAAAGAAAAAACCCCTTTTTAAAAAAAAAAAAATTTTTTTTAAAAAAAGGAAAAAGGGGGGGGGGGGGGGGAAAACCCCGGGAAAAAAAAATTTTTTTTTGGGGTTTTTAAGGGGGAAAAAGGGGGGAAAAAAAGGGGGAAGGGTTTTTGGGGGGGGGGTTTTTGGGGGGGGTTGGGAAAGGGGAAAAGGGGGGAAAATTTTTTAAAGGGGAAAAAAAAATTTTTTTGGGGGGTTTTGGGGCCCCCGGGGGCCGGGGGGAAAAGGGGAAAGGGGGGGGGTAAAAACCCGGGAAAAATCATAGTTCCCCACATTTGTCATAGTTTGTCCATTTTGTCACAGTTGTCATAGTTGTCAGTTGTAAAGTTGTCACAGTTGTCATAGTTGTCACAGTTGTCACAGTTGTCATAGTTGTCACAGTTGTCACAGTTGTCATAGTTGTCATAGTTGTCACAGTTGTCACAGTTGTCATAGTTGTCACAGTTGTCATAGTTGTCACAGTTGTCACATTTTTGTATATTTTGTCACAGTTTACACAGTTGTATAGTTGTCATATTTTGTCCATTTTGTCTTTGTTGTCACAGTTTCACAGTTGTCATAGTTGTCATAGTTGTAAACAGTTGTCATAGTTGTCATAGTTGTCACAGTTGTCACAGTTGTCACAGTTGTCACAGTTGTCATATTTGTCATAGTTGTCACAGTTGTCACAGTTGTTCATATTTTGCCATAGTTGTCACAGTTGCCCACATTTTGTACACCATTGTCACGTTGTCAGTTTTTCACAGTTGTCACAGTTGCCCAAGTTGTCACAGTTGCCCAGTTGTCAAGTTGTAAAATTGTCAAGTTGTCACAGTTGTCATAGTTGTCATAGTTGTACAGTTGTCAAGTTGTCACAGTTGTCATAGTTGTCACAGTTGTCACGTTGTCCAGTTGTCACATTGTCACAGTTGTCATAGTTGTCACAGTTGTCATAGTTGTCACAGTTGTCATAGTTGTCACAGTTGTCATAGTTGTCACAGTTGTCATAGTTGTCACAGTTGTCACAGTTGTCATAGTTGTCACAGTTGTCACAGTTGTCACAGTTGTCACAGTTCCTCGTTGACAGTAACACTGTTTTTGTTGTTGTTGGTAATTATAAAGATAAGACGCAAAGGTTGAAAGACGAATTTGGGAAGAATGTAAAACAAGGAGATTAAAAGTGAGCATATTATTAATTATTATTATTATTATTATTATTATTATTAATATTATTATTATTATTATTATTATTATAAAAAAGAAGCGTTAAACCTACAAGGGTCATACAGCGCCGTCAAAGTGATCATAGGAAAGAGCAAGGTAACGCGAATAAAAAAAAAATTAGTAAATAACAGATTGGATATCATGGAAGAAGTGAATGTGTTGAGATATTTGGTAGAGTACTTGTCGGCAGATGGATCTACGATAGATAATGTGAACCATAGAACTGACAAGAGGGAAAAAAGGTAGATGGTGTATTGAAACTTCTGTGTAGACAAAGAACTTTATCCATAGAGGCAACAATGTACCGGAGTATAGTGGTACAACACTGTTACACGTGTGTGTGTGGAGCATGGGTTTTAAACGCTGCAGCTAAGAGGAAGCTGGAGGCAGTAGAGATGTCGTGTTGGAGGGCAATGTATGGTGTGATTATTATGCACAGGATTCGTGACTTGGAGATTAGTACGTGCAGTGTTATGAAAAGTATTAATAAAAGGGCTGAGGAAGGGTTATTTATGTGGTTTTTCCATACAGAGATGGAACAAAAATGATTCTTAGTGTGAACAAGATAACATTTATGACAGATTTCAGGAAAACCTGTTATCCGGAATAGGTGGCAAGCACAGTGTATGCATCATATATATATATATAATATTTTATATATATATATATATAATATATTATATATTATATATATATATATAAACAAAATACATACAATGTAACTAGTAACCCACACAGAGAGAACTACACACACCGTGACGATACAGTCACAGTCATGTGTGCCAGACACCAGAATTTGCTGTTGCACTGTTACCAAGAGCGACATCCATAAAGTACAGATATCTCCAGAGAATACTAGAAGGTCAAGTTACTGATCCCCCTGTAGTATCTAGCTTGTTTCTAGTTTTAAAGAGTTTGTCAGGGAATATTCTAGTCCAGTTTTCCTTTAATATTAAAAGACATTTCAAAAAAGCTTTGGAATTGCAACTGAATGAATATAAACTAACCACATAAAATATGAGATCTTGAATAATAAAGTTGTCTAGGTGGTAATAATTAAAGTTAATACATTTGGTATAATTAAGGAGATAAGCTTCTACACATTTATCTCATAGTTATCTGCTACATATAATTGTATAGTGTTTAGGAACATTTAATTACTGTACTACTCATAATACCGTCTCGTACGTTGCTATGACGAGATATACTCAAGCACAGGAATAATCTATATATGTGTGCTCAGTAATGCTTGTTATGTCTCAGTAAGACTCGACTCGACTTAGACTTGGGGAGTGACTGACAACAAGTTCCTAAATAATCTAACTTTTCAACTCTCGAGGGAAACAAACAGCTTGCTTGAACAATATGACGAATCATTCGCTAAACAGCAATATTGTACGAAGCAGCTGTGGGCAGCACAGTGACAGGAAAGGAACAAGCAGACCAAAAAACGACACTAACTTTGGACCTTCAACAGATTCTACACAAAAGGCATAACATTTCATTATTTCCTCAACTACTACAGTACACAGATGCCAGTACAGTGTAAGTCAAAACTTTAACTCAGGACCATCGTCTGAAAAACATTAAGTGTAAATAATATTCTGTGAAGAAAGCTGCACATGTATGTCCCGGCTCACCACCGGAGGCGGCACACTCTACCAGAGTCTAAATCACACGAGATGACAGAGCAGAGAAACAAGATGTTTCTCCTACAAGAAACAACAATAGAGAGAATAAAGCAAGCCGAGCAGCGACAACATCAGGTATGTCACGTGACATAGTAACACCTTACTCCTGCGACACTGCCAAGTGGGTACCAGGTTGCCACTGATACCGACTGTGAAACAAGTGGTCAGGTAGTTTGCAAGTGTTGGCAGCCAATCAAAACTCTCCAACAGCGAACACAATGACAGGAGTAGTCGTTACATCCTACCTACATACATCACCTAATATAATAAGTCAAATAATATAAACCATGAAATCTTCAGTTTAGCTATTAATGAAAATATCAGCAATATAAAATTATAAGAAAGATAATATACACAAAATAATGTAATTTTTCTCTGAGAGAATCATTCATCAATTTTCATTACTGTTCCGCAACATTATTCTCCCTCCCAACACTGTTCCAGGCTAGGCAGTCTGCTGTACACTCCCAACACTGTCTCAGGCTAGGCAGTCTGCTGTACACTCTCTCCCAACACTGTTCCAGGCTAGGCAGTCTGCTGTACACTCCCTCCAACACTGTTCCAGGCTAGGCAGTCTGCTGTACACTCCCTCCCAACACTGTTCCAGGCTAGGCAGTCTGCTGTACACTCCCAACACTGTCTCAGGCTAGGCAGTCTGCTGTACACTCCCTCCCAACACTGTTCCAGGCTAGGCAGTCTGCTGTACACTCCCTCCCAACACTGTTCCAGGCTAGGCAGTCTGCTGTACACTCCCTCCCAACACTGTTCCAGGCTAGGCAGTCTGCTGTACACTCCCTCCCAACACTGTTCCAGGCTAGGCAGTCTGCTGTACACTCCCTCCCAACACTGTTCCAGGCTAGGCAGTCTGCTGTACACTCCCTCCAACACTGTTCCAGGCTAGGCAGTCTGCTGTACACTCCCTCCCAACACTGTTCCAGGCTAGGCAGTCTGCTGTACACTCCCTCCCAACACTGTTCCAGGCTAGGCAGTCTGCTGTACACTCCCTCCCAACACTGTTCCAGGCTAGGCAGTCTGCTGTACACTCCCTCCCAACACTGTTCCAGGCTAGGCAGTCTGCTGTACACTCCCTCCAACACTGTTCCAGGTTAGGCAGTCTGCTGTACACTCCCTCCCAACACTGTTCCAGGCTAGGCAGTCTGCTGTACACTCCCTCCCAACACTGTTCCAGGCTAGGCAGTCTGCTGTACACTCCCTCCCAACACTGTTCCAGGCTAGGCAGTCTGCTGTACACTCCCTCCCAACACTGTTCCAGGCTAGGCAGTCTGCTGTACACTCCCCCAACACTGTTCCAGGCTAGGCAGTCTGCTGTACACTCCCTCCCAACACTGTTCCAGGCTAGGCAGTCTGCTGTACACTCCCTCCCAACACTGTTCCAGGCTAGGCAGTCTGCTGTACACTCCCTCCCAACACTGTTCCAGGCTAGGCAGTCTGCTGTACACTCCCTCCCAACACTGTTCCAGGCTAGGCAGTCTGCTGTACACTCCCTCCCAACACTGTTCCAGGCTAGGCAGTCTGCTGTACACTCCCTCCCAACACTGTTCCAGGCTAGGCAGTCTGCTGTACACTCCCTCCCAACACTGTTCCAGGCTAGGCAGTCTGCTGTACACTCCCTCCCAACACTGTTCCAGGCTAGGCAGTCTGCTGTACACTCCCTCCCAACACTGTTCCAGGCTAGGCAGTCTGCTGTACACTCCCTCCCAACACTGTTCCAGGCTAGGCAGTCTGCTGTACACTCCCTCCCAACACTGTTCCAGGCTAGGCAGTCTGCTGTACACTCCCTCCCAACACTGTTCCAGGCTAGGCAGTCTGCTGTACACTCCCTCCCAACACTGTTCCAGACTAGGCAGTCTGCTGGGACACTCCCTCCCAACACTGTTCCAGGCTAGGCAGTCTGCTGTACACTCCCTCCCGACACTGTCTCAGGCTAGGCAGTCTGCTGTACACTCCCTCCCAACACTGTTCCAGGCTAGGCAGTCTGCTGTACACTCCCTCCCAACACTGTTCCAGGCTAGGCAGTCTGCTGTACACTCCCTCCCGACACTGTCTCAGGCTAGGCAGTCTGCTGTACACTCCCTCCCAACACTGTTCCAGGCTAGGCAGTCTGCTGTACACTCCCTCCCAACACTGTTCCAGGCTAGGCAGTCTGCTGTACACTCCCTCCCAACACTGTTCCAGGCTAGGCAGTCTGCTGTACACTCCCTCCCAACACTGTTCCAGGCTAGGCAGTCTGCTGTACACTCCCTCCCAACACTGTTCCAGGCTAGGCAGTCTGCTGTACACTCCCTCCCAACACTGTTCCAGGCTAGGCAGTCTGCTGTACACTCCCTCCCGACACTGTCTCAGGCTAGGCAGTCTGCTGTACACTCCCTCCCAACACTGTTCCAGGCTAGGCAGTCTGCTGTACACTCCCTCCCAACACTGTTCCAGGCTAGGCAGTCTGCTGTACACTCCCTCCCAACACTGTTCCAGGCTAGGCAGTCTGCTGTACACTCCCTCCCAACACTGTTCCAGGCTAGGCAGTCTGCTGTACACTCCCTCCCAACACTGTTCCAGGCTAGGCAGTCTGCTGTACACTCCCTCCCAACACTGTTCCAGGCTAGGCAGTCTGCTGTACACTCCCTCCCGACACTGTTCCAGGCTAGGCAGTCTGCTGTACACTCCCTCCCAACACTGTTCCAGGCTAGGCAGTCTGCTGTACACTCCCTCCCGACACTGTCTCAGGCTAGGCAGTCTGTGTACACTCCCTCCCAACACTGTTCCAGGCTAGGCAGTCTGCTGTACACTCCCTCCCGACACTGTTCCAGGCTAGGCAGTCTGCTGTACACTCCCTCCCAACACTGTTCCAGGCTAGGCAGTCTGCTGTACACTCCCTCCCGACACTGTCTCAGGCTAGGCAGTCTGCTGTACACTCCTCCCAACACTGTTCCAGGCTAGGCAGTCTGCTGTACACTCCCTCCCAACACTGTTCCAGGCTAGGCAGTCTGCTGTACACTCCCTCCCAACACTGTTCCAGGCTAGGCAGTCTGCTGTACACTCCCTCCCAACACTGTTCCAGGCTAGGCAGTCTGCTGTACACTCCCTCCCAACACTGTTCCAGGCTAGGCAGTCTGCTGTACACTCTCTCCCAACACTGTTCCAGGCTAGGCAGTCTGCTGTACACTCCCTCCCAACACTGTTCCAGGCTAGGCAGTCTGCTGTACACTCCTCCCAACACTGTTCCAGGCTAGGCAGTCTGCTGTACACTCCCTCCCAACACTGTTCCAGGCTAGGCAGTCTGCTGTACACTCCCTCCCAACACTGTTCCAGGCTAGGCAGTCTGCTGTACACTCCCTCCCAACACTGTTCCAGGCTAGGCAGTCTGCTGTACACTCCCTCCCAACACTGTTCCAGGCTAGGCAGTCTGCTGTACACTCCCTCCCAACACTGTTCCAGGCTAGGCAGTCTGCTGTACACTCCCTCCCAACACTGTTCCAGGCTAGGCAGTCTGCTGTACACTCCCTCCCAACACTGTTCCAGGCTAGGCAGTCTGCTGTACACTCCCTCCAACACTGTTCCAGGCTAGGCAGTCTGCTGTACACTCCCTCCCAACACTGTTCCAGGCTAGGCAGTCTGCTGTACACTCCCTCCCAACACTGTTCCAGGCTAGGCAGTCTGTTGTACACTCCCTCCCAACACTGTTCCAGGCTAGGCAGTCTGCTGTACACTCCCTCCCAACACTGTTCCAGGCTAGGCAGTCTGCTGTACACTCCCTCCCAACACTGTTCCAGGCTAGGCAGTCTGCTGTACACTCCCTCCCAACACTGTTTCAGGCTAGGCAGTCTGCTGTACACTCCCTCCCAACACTGTCTCAGGCTAGGCAGTCTGCTGTACACTCCCTCCCAACACTGTTCCAGGCTAGGCAGTCTGCTGTACACTCCCTCCCAACACTGTTCCAGGCTAGGCAGTCTGCTGTACACTCCCTCCCAACACTGTTCCAGGCTAGGCAGTCTGCTGTACACTCCCTCCCAACACTGTTCCAGGCTAGGCAGTCTGCTGTACTCTCCCTCCCAACACTGTTCCAGGCTAGGCAGTCTGCTGTACACTCCCTCCCAACACTGTTCCAGGCTAGGCAGTCTGCTGTACACTCCTCCAACACTGTTTCAGGCTAGGCAGTCTGCTGTACACTCCCTCCCAACACTGTCTCAGGCTAGGCAGTCTGCTGTACACTCCCTCCCAACACTGTTCCAGGCTAGGCAGTCTGCTGTACACTCCCTCCCAACACTGTTCCAGGCTAGGCAGTCTGCTGTACACTCCCTCCCAACACTGTTCCAGGCTAGGCAGTCTGCTGTACACTCCTTCCCAACACTGCTCCAGGCTAGGCAGTCTGCTGTACACTCCCTCCCAACACTGTTCCAGGCTAGGCAGTCTGCTGTATACTCCTTCCCAACACTGCTCCAGGCTAGGCAGTCTGCTGTACACTCCCTCCCAACACTGTTCCAGGCTAGGCAGTCTGCTGTACACTCCCTCCCAACACTGTTCCAGGCTAGGCAGTCTGCTGTACACTCCTTCCCAACACTGCTCCAGGCTAGGCAGTCTGCTGTACACTCCCTCCCAACACTGTTCCAGGCTAGGCAGTCTGCTGTACACTCCCTCCCAACACTGTTCCAGGCTAGGCAGTCTGCTGTACACTCACTCATAATTAAACTGATCTCAGAAAAGCTAGCCCAACTTATTTCTTTTAAATTTGCAATTCAGATTGTTAGAGCAAGCAAGCAAGCAAGCAAGGAAGGAAGCAAGCAAGCAAGCAAGCAAGCAAGCAAGGAAACAAGCAAGCAAGCAAGCAAGCAAGCAAGCAAGCAAGCAAGCAAGCAAGCGTGATGTATGTAGGTCTCAGTCGGTCTGACTAACTAACAGTAAGTTAGTAAGTAATTAAATTTACTTAGATACAACGTTACACAATTTAATATGATAAGAGTTGTCTTAGGTAACGTGTAATACACCAGAATAAAGGTCGCTCTCACTTGTTCCATAGCGATCCTTTAATAAAACAGTGTTTTAATATATAACGTTGGTGGATACACATGTGTAACATCTGCGTATCTTGATGAATATAACACGTGTGCAACACCTGTGTATTTTGGTGAATAAAACACGTGCAACACCCGAGTATCTTGATAAGACACATGTGTAACATCTGCGTATCTTCATGAATATAACACGTGTGCAACACCTGTGTATCTTGGTGAATAAAACACGTGCAACACCCGAGTATCTTGATAAGACACATGTGTAACATCTGCGTATCTTCATGAATATAACACGTGTGCAACACCTGTGTATCTTGGTGAATAAAACACGTGCAACACCCGAGTATCTTGATAAGACACATGTGTAACATCTGCGTATCTTCATGAATATAACACGTGTGCAACACCTGTGTTCTTGGTGAATAAAACACGTGCAACACCCGAGTATCTTGATAAGACACATGTGTAACATCTGCGTATCTTCATGAATATAACACGTGTGCAACACCTGTGTATCTTGGTGAATAAAACACGTGCAACACCCGAGTATCTTGATAAGACACATGTGTAACATCTGCGTATCTTCATGAATATAACACATGTGCAACACCTGTGTATCTTGATTAATAAGACACATGTGCAACACCTGTGTATCTTGATTAATAAGACACATGTGCAACACCTGTGTATCTTGATTAATAAGACACATGTGCAACACCTGTGTATCTTGATTAATAAGACACATGTGCAACACCCTGTGTATCTTGATTAATAAGACACATGTGCAACACCTGTGTATCTTGATTAATAAGACACATGTGCAACACCTGTGTATCTTGATTAATAAGACACATGTGCAACACCTGTGTATCTTGATTAATAAGACACATGTGCAACACCTGTGTATCTTGATTAATAAGACACATGTGCAACACCTGTGTATCTTGATTAATAAGACACATGTGCAACACCTGTGTATCTTGATTAATAAGACACATGTGCAACACCTGTGTATCTTGATTAATAAGACACATGTGCAACACCTGTGTATCTTGATTAATAAGACACATGTGCAACACCTGTGTATCTTGATTAATAAGACACATGTGCAACACCTGTGTATCTTGATTAATAAGACACATGTGCAACACCTGTGTATCTTGATTAATAAGACACATGTGCAACACCTGTGTATCTTGATTAATAAGACACATGTGCAACACCTGTGTATCTTGATTAATAAGACACATGTGCAACACCTGTGTATCTTGATTAATAAGACACATGTGCAACACCTGTGTATCTTGATTAATAAGACACATGTGCAACACCTGTGTATCTTGATTAATAAGACACATGTGCAACACCTGTGTATCTTGATTATTAAGACATATGTGTAACATCTGCGTATCTTGATGAATAAGACATGTGCAACATCTGCGTATCTTGATGAATATAACACATGTGACATTTTATTGTGGCAACGTTTCGCTCTCCAGGTAACGGCTTGACAAAACTCCTGGAGAGCGAAACGTTGCCACAATAAAATGTCACATTAGTTGCACTTGTGTCCTTACACCTGTGTATCTTGATGAATAAAACATATGTGCAACACATGCGTATCTTATTGAATATAACACATGTGCAACACTTGTGTATCTTGATGAATAAGACATATGTGCAACACCTGCGTATCTTATTGAATATAACACATGTGCAACACTTGTGTATCTTGATGAATAAGATACATGTGCAACACCTGCCTTTCATGATAAGATGCATGTGCAACACCTGAGTATCTTGATGAATGACACATGTGCAACACCTGTGTATCTTGAGGAATAAGGCACATGTACAACACCTGCGCAGCTTGACGAATAAGGCACATGTACAACACCTGTTTTTCTTGATAAGATGCGCGTACAACACCTGCGTATCTTGATGAATAAGGCACATGTACAACACCTGTTTTTCTTGATAAGATGCGTGTACAACACCTGCGTATCTTGATGAATAAGGCACATGTACAACACCTGTTTTTCTTGATAAGATGCGCGTATAACACCTGCGTATCTTGATGAATAAGGCACATGTACAACACCTGTTTTTCTTGATAAGATGCGCGTACAACACCTGCGTATCTTGATGAATAAGGCACATGTACAACACCTGCGTAACTTCATTTATGAGACGCTTGGCCAACCAGTGACGTTGTCAATACAGAGAACATATACTGGAGACTGTGGAAGTTGAGAATGAACTTTGAGGTGTTCAGTCCCTCGGTCTTGACTGAAGAGGCTCGTGTCCCTCGTGACTGTAATATTACTTAATTTTTTTTTCAGAACTTGACTAATTATTGATTGTTGGGAAATCATATGTACTATTTTGTGTTAAAATTGACAATAAGTAAGTATTAATATGAGAGCATATTTCCTGCTCATTACCAGTCAGCTCTCCAGACATAGTTTTTAGTGGTCCTATATTTTCCCCTGATCTTTGTTTTACACACTTGAAAGAACACTTTTGGATTCATCTTTGATTCTCTGGCTACTTCAGTTTCGTAGTAACGTTTTGCCTTCTTTATCCTCTTCTTTACCTCTCTTTTATACTGAACGTTTTGGTCAGTAAGGTGAACCTCTCCTCTCTTGATGTATTTATAAATTCCTCTTTTCTCTCCTAATAGATGTTTTGGTCTCCTATTCATTCATTTGGATTGTTCTTATTTGATCTAATTTCTCTCTGACTAATATATATACTTTGAGGACGTTCTACATTATTAAAAAAAATATTTATTCACAGATCTATCGCTACTGTAACATCTTCAACACAATAGTTAACTAGATATCCCCGGTCAAAACAAGACAGAACAAAAATCGGGGACTTTTACCATATTATCCTTTTTGTATTTCCAGGTAATAGATTTGTGATCACTTGTGCCACGCTCTTCACTGATCTCTAAATCATTAACGAGGGTTTCCTTGTTTGACGAAACCAGATTTAGCAGATTATTTCCTCTGGTAGGTTCTGTTATATAAAGTATTCCTGAACTACTTCCAGGAAGTTATTGAACTTTAAATTTGCAGTCACAGTAAACCGTTCTATTTGACTAGAATTAAAATCCCCAACTATTACTACGTTATCATGTCTAGAAGTCTTTAACAATTTCGTACCAAAGTTGTCTCCCTCTATCATTATCTAAGTTGTCTCCCTCTATCATTATCTAAGTTGTCTCCCTCTATCATTATCTAAGTTGTCTCCCTCTGTCATTATCTAAGTTGTCTCCCTCTGTCATTATCTAAGTTGTCTCCCTCTATCATTATCTAAGTTGTCTCCCTCTGTCATTATCTAAGTTGTCTCCCTCTATCATTATCTAAGTTGTCTCCCTCTATCATTATCTAAGTTGTCTCCCTCTATTACTATCTAACTTGTCTCCCTCTATTACTATCTAACTTGTCTCCCTCTATTACGATCTAAGTTGTCTCCCTCTATTACTATCTAAGTTGTCTCCCTCTATTATTATCTAAGTTGTCTCTCTCTATTACTATCTAAGTTGTCTCCCTCTATCACTATCTAAGTTATCTCCCTCTATCACTATCTAAGTTGTCTCCCTCTATTAATATCTAAGTGTCTCGCTCTATCACTATCTAAGTTGTCTCCCTCTATCAATTTCTAAGTTGTCTCCCTCTATTACTATCTAAGTTGTCTCCCTCTATCACTATCTAAGTTATCTCCCTCTATCACTATCTAAGTTGTCTCCCTCTATTAATATCTAAGTTGTCTCGCTCTATCACTATCTAAGTTGTCTCCCTCTATCAATTTCTAAGTTGTCTCCCTCTATCACTATCTAAGTTGTCTCCCTCTATCACTATCTAAGTTGTCTCCCTCTATTACTATCTAAGTTGTCTCCCTCTATTACTATCTAACTTGTCTCCCTCTATTACTATCTAACTTGTCTCCCTCTATTACGATCTAAGTTGTCTCCCTCTATTACTATCTAAGTTGTCTCCCTCTATTATTATCTAAGTTGTCTCCCTCTATTACTATCTAAGTTGTCTCCCTCTATCACTATCTAAGTTATCTCCCTCTATCACTATCTAAGTTGTCTCCCTCTATTAATATCTAAGTTGTCTCGCTCTATCACTATCTAAGTTGTCTCCCTCTATCAATTTCTAAGTTGTCTCCCTCTATTACTATCTAAGTCGTCTCCCTCTATTACTATCTAAGTTGTCTCCCTCTATTACTGTCTAAGTTGTCTCCCTCTATTACTATCTAAGTTGTCTCCCTCTATCACTATCTAAGTTGTCTCCCTCTATCACTATTTAAGTTGTCTCCCTCTATTACTGTCTGAGTTGTCTCCCTCTATTATTATCTAAGTTGTCTCCCTCTATCACTATCTAAGTTGTCTCCCTCTATCACTATCTAAGTTGGCTCCCTCTGTTACTGTCTAAGTTATTATCTAAGTTGTCTCCCTCTATCACTATCTAAGTTGTCTCCCTCTATTACTGTGTAAGTTGTCTTCCTCTATTATTATCTAAGTTGTCTCCCTCTATCACTATCTAAGTTGTATCCCTCTATCACTATCTAAGTTGTCTCCCTCTATCACTATCTAAGTTATCTCCCTCTATCACTATCTAAGTTGTCTCCCTCTATTATTATCTAAGTTGTCTCCCTCTATCACTATCTAAGTTGTCTCCCTCTATCACTATCTAAGTTGTCTCCCTCTATTATTATCTAAGTTATCTCCCTCTATCACTATCTAAGTTGTCTCCCTCTATTATTATCTAAGTTGTCTCCCTCTATCACTATCTAAGTTGTCTCCCTCTATTATTATCTAAGTTGTCTCCCTCTATCACTATCTAAGTTGGTTCCCTCTTTTACTGTCTAAGTTATTATCTAAGTTTCTCCCTCTATCACTATCTAACTTGTCTCCCTCTATCACTATCTAAGTTGTCTCCCTTTATCACTATCTAAGTTGTCTCGCTCTATCACTATCTAAGTTGTCTCCCTCTATCAATTTCTAAGTTGTCTCCCTCTATTACTGTCTAAGTTGTCTCCCTCTATTATTATCTAAGTTGTCTCCCTCTATTACTAAGTTGTCTCCCTCTATCACTATCTAAGTTGTCTATGTCGCTATCTAAGTTGTCTCCCTCTATTACTGTCTGAGTTGTCTCCCTCTATCACTATCTAATTTGTCTCCCTCTATCACTATCTAAGTTGTCTCCCTCTATCACTATCTAAGTTGTCTCCCTCTATCACTATCTAAGTTGTCTCCCTCTATCACTATCTAAGTTGTCTCCCTCTATTACTATCTAAGTTGTCTCCCTCTATTATTATCTAAGTTGTCTCTCTTTATTACTAAGTTGTCTCCCTCTATCACTATCTAAGTTGTCTATGTCGCTATCTAAGTTGTCTCCCTCTATTACTGTCTGAGTTGTCTCCCTCTATCACTATCTAAGTTGTCTCCCTCTATCACTATCTAAGTTGTCTCCCTCTATCACTATCTAAGTTGTCTCCCTCTATCACTATCTAAGTTGTCTCCCTCTATCACTATCTAAGTTGTCTCCCTCTATTACTATCTAAGTTGTCTCCCTCTATCACTATCTAAGTTGCTCCCTCTATCACTATCTAAGTTGTCTCCCTCTATCGCTATCTAAGTTGTCTCCCTCTATCACTATCTAAGTTGTCTCCCTCTATCACTATCTAAGTTGTCTCCCTCTATCACTATCTAAGTTGTCTCCCTCTATCACTATCTAAGTAGTCTCCCTCTATCACTATCTAAGCTGGCTCCCTCTATTACTGTCTAAGCTGTCTCCCTCTATCTAAGTTGTCTCCCTCTATCACTATCTAAGTTGTCTCCCTCTATCACTATCTAAGTTGTCTCCCTCTATTATTATCAAAGTTGTCTCCCTCTATCACTATCTAAGTTGTCTCCCTCTATCACTATCTAAGTTGTCTCCCTCTATTATTATCTAAGTTGTCTCCCTCTATCACTATCTAAGTTGTCTCCCTCTATCACTATCTAAGTTGTCTCCCTCTATCACTAAGCTGGCTCCCTCTATTACTGTCTAAGCTGTCTCCCTCTATCTAAGTTATCTCCCTCTATCACTATCTAAGTTGTCTCCCTCTATCACTAAGCTGGCTCCCTCTATTACTGTCTAAGCTGTCTCCCTCTATCTAAGTTGTCTCCCTCTATCACTATCTAAGTTGTCTCCCTCTATTATTATCTAAGTTGTCTCCCTCTATTATTATCTAAGTTCTCTCCCTCTATTATTATCTAAGTTGTCTCCCTCTATCACTATCTAAGTTGTCTCCCTCTATTATTATCTAAGTTGTCTCCCTCTATCACTATCTAAGTTGTCTCCCTCTATCACTATCTAAGTTGTCTCCCTCTATCACTATCTAAGTTGTCTCCCTCTATCACTATCTAAGTTGTCTCCCTCTATTATTATCTAAGTTGTCTCCCTCTATCACTATCTAAGTTGTCTCCCTCTATTATTATCTAAGTTGTCTCCCTCTATTATTATCTAAGTTGTCTCCCTCTATTATTATCTAAGTTGTCTCCCTCTATCACTATCTAAGTTGTCTCCCTCTATTATTATCTAAGTTGTCTCCCTCTATCACTATCTAAGTTGTCTCCCTCTATCACTATCTAAGTTGTCTCCCTCTATCACTATCTAAGTTGTTTCCCTCTATTATTATCTAAATTGTCTCCCTCTATTATTATCTAAGTTGTCTCCCTTTATTACTAAGTTGTCTCCCTCTATCACTATCTAAGTTGTCTCCCTCTATCACTATCTAAGTTGTCTCCCTCTATCACTATCTAAGTTGTCTCCCTCTATCACTATCTAAGTTGTCTCCCTCTATCACTATCTAAGTTGTCTCCCTCTATCACTATCTAAGTTGTTTCCCTCTATTATTATCTAAATTGTCTCCCTCTATTATTATCTAAGTTGTCTCCCTTTATTACTAAGTTGTCTCCCTCTATCACTATCTAAGTTGTCTCCCTCTATCACTATCTAAGTTGTCTCCCTCTATCACTATCTAAGTTGTCTCCCTCTATCACTATCTAAGTTGTCTCCCTCTATCACTATCTAAGTTGTCTCCCTCTATCACTACTATGTTAGGGTGTCGGTGTATAACACCTAAAATTTATTTCTTGTTCTAGAAATTCTATAGTCTCATACTTCCATATTTTCTTATTAGTCTTATGAGAGAGGGATGCTAAACCAACAGGGGTCAAACAACACTTGGAAAAATGGGAAGCAATATGTCTTGATTTATGGAAAGGAAGTCAAATTCAATTCCTTGGATCAAGAGCCTCTCATCGGTTTACACTCTTAGCACTAGGACTAGTCTCGTTGCAAACCTCTGTACTTTTCTAGTTTTCTTGACATTCTTGATCAGGTGTAGGCTCCACACTGGTGCTGCATACTCCAGGATGAGCCTGACAAATGTTGGTTACAGTGTTGTGAACGGCTCCTTGCTTAGCTTCCGGAAAGCTAATCGTACATTTGTAAGATGCACATTTGTTCTTGAAAGTGTTCATTTGATATCCGCCTGAGACGAGGCTCACAGCAAGTGAGGTTTGCAGCCTGTGTCACCCAAGACTGTATTCCGTTTCTAATCTTCTCGCCACTTCAGCATTTTTTATAACTTTTCATTTGCTAGATATAAACTGCAATAATCTTGTGGTTTGTCGAGGTATGGAGGGAATATTTTGAGGAACTATTAAATGTTGAGGAAGATAGGGAAGCTGTGATTTCTTGTATTGGACAGGGAGGTATAAAATATTGTAGGAGTGAGGAAGATCCAGTTGTGAGTGCGGGGGAAGTGTGTGAGGCAGTGGATAGAATGATAGGGGGTAAAGCAGCTGGGATTGATGGGATAAAGACATAAATGTTAAAAGCAGGTAGGGATATAGTTTTGGAGTGGTTAATGCTTTTATTTAATAAATGTATGGAAGAGGGTAAGGTACCTAGGGATTAGAAAAGAGCATGCATAGTTCCTTTGTATAAAGAAAAAGGGACAAAAGAGAGTGGAAGAATTATAGGGGAATAAGCCTACTGAGTATACCTGGTAAAGTGTATGGTAGAGTTATTACTGAAAGAATTAAGAGTAAAACGGAGAGTAGGATAGCAGATTAACAAGAAGGCTTTAGGAAGGGATGGGGGAGGGGGTGTAGACCAAGTGTTTACAGTGAAACATATAGGTGAACAGTATTTAGATAAGGGTAAAGAGGTTTTAGTGGCTTTTATATATTTGGAAAAGGGTATGATAGGGGGGCAATGTGGCAGATGTTGCGAATGTAAGGAAGATGAGGTTGGTTACTGAAAGCAGGGAAGAGTTTTTACGAGGATAGTGAGGCTCAGATTAGAGTGTGTAGGAGAGAGGGAGATTATTTCCCACTAAAAGTAGGCCTTAGACAGGGATGTGTGATGTCACCGTGGTTGTTCAATATATTTATAGATGGGGTTGTTAGAGAATTGAATGCTCGGGCTTTGTCAAGAGGCGTGGGATTAAAAGATAAAGAATCTAACACAAGTGGGAGCTGTCACAGAAGCTTTTTGCTGATGACACTGTGCTTTTGGGAGATTCTGAAGAGAAGTTGCAGAGGTTGGTTGTTCAGTTTGGTAGGGGATGTAAAAGAAGGAAATTTAAAGTGAATACAGGAAAGAGTAAGGTGATGAGGATAACAAAAAAAATTAGTAATGAAAAACTGGATATCAGATTGGAGGGAGAGAGTATTGAGGAGGTGAATGTATTCAGATATTTGGGAGTGGACGTGTCAGCAGATGGGTCTATGAAGATGAGGTGAATCATAGAATTGATGAGGGGAAAAAAAGGCGAATGGTGCACTGAGGAGTCTGTGGAGACAAAGAACATTATCCATGGAAGTCAAAAGGGGAATGTATAATTGTATAATTATACCAACGTTCTTATATGGGTGTGAAGCATGGGTGGTGAATGTTACGACAAGGAGAAGGCTGGAGGTAGTAGAGATGTCGTGTCTGAGGGCAATGTGCAGAGTGAATATAATGCAGAGAATCCTTAGTTTGGAAATTAGAAAGAAGTGTCGGGTTACTAGAAGTATTATCCAGAGGGCTAAGAAGGGGTTGTTGAGGTGGTTCGGACATTTGGAAAGCATGGAACGAAGTAGAATGACTTGGACAGTGTATAAATCTGTAGTGGAAGGAAGGCAGGGTAGGGGGTCGGCCTAGGAAAAGTTGGAGGGAGGGGATAAAGAAGGTTTTGTGTGTGAGGGGGCTTAGACTTCCAGCAAGCACGCGTGAGTGTGTTAGATAGGAGCGAATGGAGACAACTGGTTTTTAGGACTTAACGGGCTGTTGGAGTGTGAGCAAAGTTACATTTATGAAGGGATTCAGGGAAACCGGCAAACTGGACTTGAGTCCTGGAGGTGGGAAGTACAGTGCCTGCACTCTGAAGAAGGAGTGTTGATAAGCTGCAGTTTTATAACTGTAGCGTAGACACACCTCTGGCAAGACACTGATAGAGTGAATAATGATGGTGTTTATTTTTTCCAGGTCACCCTGCCTTGGTGGGGAACGGGCGATGTGCTAACAAAAAAAATGTCGTAAGAGGCCACTGAAATGCCGGGAGCAAGGAGATAGTAACCCATTTTCCTGTATACATTACTAAATATAAAAAATGAAGCTTTCGTTTTTCTTTTAGGTCACCCTGCCATGGTGGGGTGACTTAAAAAGTTCAACCCAGTTAATTCATGTGTTTCCCGTACCTCGGTTGGTAGAGCACTCAACTCACACACTGAGGTCTGTGGTTCGATCCCCGGTACAGGTGGAAACATTGGGCGTGTTTCCTTAAGACACCTGCTGTCCCTGTTCACCTAGCAACAAGTAGGTACCGTTGGTGTTAGTCGACTGTTGTCGGTCGAATCCTGGTGACAAAATTAACCTAAGTTGCCCGAAATGCTCTGCATAACCAGGGACTTTCTATGTAGTGTCAGTGATGTCAGCTATGGTCTGTATAAGTTGTATCATGTACTTGTAGGAATAATGAATTATTATATTAATATTGTTACTATTAACTGTGTGATGACAAAACAAATCACTGAAGGAAACTTGGCTGCTCGTTCCCATAGACTTATGACTTATGTCTCTCCCAGATGTGGCTACACAACAACTTGCAAACTTGTTTTCGCTCGTCAGAGAGTTAGGTAAAAATATTTATATGATGCATGTTTAAAGCACTATCAAAGTCAGCTATTTTTATCTTGAGAGACTAATTTCTTAGTGTTCCATAAGGGTAAGTATGAAACTCCAAATATTGTACATTCGATATTTGTAAATTAGAGATTATGAAGTGCATTAGAAACTCTGATCTTTCTCCAAGACAATCTACACATGATCATCCTGAAGTCTGCCCATCAAACTTTTATCTCCTAATACATAATCTTAAACTGCTACCATTACTCTCTATATCGTATAGTGTAGACTAATTTATTCTCTTTTTCTTAAAAAACGTATTACCTATTACCAAACCTCTTTCTATGCATATTTCAATTAGAGGCCCCATTATCATTTACCCCTGACACCCCAAACTTACTTCACCCTCTACAACAATGTCTCCCACTTTAACATTAAGGTCACTCGCAAGAACTGTTTTCCTAGTTCAAAACTCACTAAGCACTAGCTTAATCTTTTCCTCTTCTCTGCACACTTCTTTTTCCCAGCTGCATAAACACTTCCTTTAACCTTGTTCTCACATCTCACCCTTCTTTTAATCCACATACTTTTTAATTTATGCACCTATACCCCTTCTTCTTTCATAGTTAGTTTTTTTAATATTACTGCCACCCCTTTGTTTGCTCTAGTTCCTTCTGATACACTTCATTTAATCTCCTTCATCCTTCCCCATTGAAATTCTTCTATTCCCCCAAATATTGTACATTCGATATTTGTAAATTAGAGATTAGTATCTTTGGCTTAGATCTAGAACATCCAGCTTCTTTTCATTCATAACATTAACAAATATTTTTTTTATCATCCATACTACACCCACACACATTCAAACAACCCAACTTTAAAATTTTCTTCTTAAATTAAGTAATTTATACAGAAGGGCACTAGACCATTGCTTCCAGCATTTTAGTAGAGTTTTCCTTCATGGAGATGAAATAAAAGACTTTAAGAACAAGAACTAGTAAGAATCTAGAGGAAAACTCAGACGCTGGGTAGTAAAAATTGAGGTTCTCTCTGGCCTGGATACAGGACTGTATCAAGGCTTATCTTGAGAATCTCATTGACTTCATTATGTCTAACATGACAGCCTCTGAAACTTAAACAATCCAGATCATGTAGACTGTACTGGTCGACTACCACTTTGTAGCAAATGTATTTGTACCCGACAGGGGAACCATTGCAATATGAAGGGTTTATGGATCTAGACGTATAACAGTTACAGTAACAGGAACTGTTAAGAGAAACTTACCTGAGTGATTTTACACTCATAGCATGAAAGGTGAACTCTCTCTCCCTCGTAGAGCTTGTGCCCACACTTGCAGCAGCTCCAACTAGAATGTTTGTGAACCAGTATTTCAGTAGGTCTCACATGCGCTGAAAGATCTTAGTTACTGCTGCCGCTGGTCTTAAGTTACTCAACGTATATTGAGAACGCAGAAAAGGTAGATTCACGTAGAGCTGCAAAAAGTGGTATAAAATAAAGACATGATGGATGAAAATACAGATGCAGTATAATGTGATCTTTTATTGACAACGTTTCTTTCATACAATGGGCTTTATCGAGTCATAAACATATCTGTGACTTGATCAATTCCTCTGTGTGAGCGAAACCTTGTCAATAAGGAATCGCATTATATTGTAAATGTTTTTATTTATTGTGTTTATCGAGTTGTCATAATACGTTACAATTAGGTAGCGTAGAAGGTGAAGGGTTGTACACTGTAGTGTGTTCTACCTTTCTTAAGGAAGGTAGAAGATAAGTAGGACGTAGCCAGAGCCGAGTGGTAGTGAGACTAATAGTGAGACACATGATCATTAGGAGCCCTAGGAGGCAAGTTAGGGCTAAATATGGTACCGGTACTTCAGGGAGATATTTCTGTGTCATATCACAGGGTGGCATTACTACATCCAAGAGAAGACTGAGATACTGCAGAAGGCTAGCTCACGTATATCATTAATTTTCTCACAGAAAATACTCAAGAGACTGGTTTCATATCTGCACAGTGGCATTAGGAGTTACAAAATAACAACAATGGGAAGCAGTAATAGAAGCAAAGAGGGTCTGAGGCTTTCTGATAATCTTACCATACAAGGAGAACTACCAAGAGAACACTATCTGTGTGTATATATCCTTGTTGTCGTCTGCATAAGGGTCATTAAGGCTGTATGTCACCTGTTCAGCACCTGCCAAGAATATTTTAATCCCTATTTTAGCGATTAAATTAAATTCTCAACCTATGAACACTAGGAGACATATACTTCTTGGTGTATATTTCCTTGTCATTAATGAGATATATAAATATTTCAAATATAATGAGAAACTGACCAAATGCTTCTAGAAATTGTAATCTTGATCCAAACACTTCCGAACATCAAAATAATCATATACAACCAGGAATATGTTTACATAGTAGCCAAAATATAGCAAATTTAAATTTTATTATTAGTTAAGAAAAGCCTATTAACATCAGAGGGCCCGTGAAAAAAAAACAAGTGTGGCCTTGTGTATCACAGAAGCCGCGTCGAAGTGAAGTATTGTAGGTGTTCCCTCTGGAGGTATCTATCGTCCCACTGTACTCTTGAAGGTCAAGGAGGCCAAGGAGAAAAATATATTTAGTTGGTGTAACAATTTAAGTCTAACAATAGGAGGGCAGGTGGCAGAGGTTGTATAGAAAACGGGGCGTCAGCAGAGCAGTGTTACTCGCGGCTCTCTGGTACCTTTGTCAAGACTTGTTGATACCCATGTTGCAAGTGTTGATCAGTGTTGCAGCGCCGTAGTGACAGACACGTGTAGTGTAGCTGCTGCTGTAGTGTCATAGTCGCAGATACATGTAGTGTAGCTGCTGTTGTAGTGTCATAGTCGCAGATACATGTAGTGTAGCTGCTGCTGTAGTGTGTTAAGGCCTGGCGTCACAAACTTCCGCTCATAAAGTTGAAAATTCTCTGACAATATTCTAATTCATGATATATCCATGACAAAATGCGTAAACATTTTTATCAAGATAAATAATGTCGAGTGCACGATACAGAAGGTTCTTTACTATCTCACACCGTCTACTGCACTAAAATAATGGAAAAATAGTTATATACCCGGTTTATTTAAAAACCTGACTAACCTGGTTTATTAAAAATATATATACGGTAGGCTTATAGCGAGGCCTATTATTTTATATATATTATATATATAATATATTATATATATATAATATATATATATATATATTATATATATATATATATTATATTATATATATATTATATAATATATATATTAATATATATAAATATATATATATATATATATAATATATATTATATATAATATATTTATATATATATATATATATATTATATATATTATATATATATATATATTATATATATACTATTTATTATATAAAATATAATATATAAATGTATATATTATATATATATATATATATATATATATATATATATATATATATATATATTATATATATATATATATATATTACACACACACACTCGGCGAGGCTTACAACAAGGTTTATCAATTTTGTTGAGAATTTAGATGTGTCCATAATGTGTGTATAATTCTGGATGTTATATCTTTATAAAGAAATAATATGAAAATGTAATTTACATACATAAAATCTGTTAATGTGGACATTTTCCATACTTAATATATTTTACTCGGGTTCCGTCTTGTCAGTTTGCTGTACTGCGTTTTTTCTGATTTTTGTTTATGCTAATAGATTTTATGTTGTAAGTACGAAAAACGACTATTTTCTGGAGGAATGTGATGAAGATGGAAAAATAAACACATATACTGTGCTTGAAGAAGTGAACTTTTGACTGTGGCGGCCTATGATTTAATTTATTTCTCTTTTTGAGTTCGACTAGTTAGAAAATCAAAGAAAATCCACTTGCTCTCTGTTCCAGTTATTTCTTTTACACACATTTTATGCGCCATTACACCATGTTCACACTAGTCGAAGGTTTTTGCCAAATCTGCTGCACTCTGTCTACCAGTGCATCCAAGATCTTGTCATCATGGATCAATAACTGCTACTAGAGGCAGAAGCCACGTGCTCTAAACCCGTCCAGCCTTCAGTTGTGCAATGGTTTTGATTCTGTGTGTTTAGCAATCTTGTTTATCAAAATTCAAAGATTTTTATAATGCAGGACGTCAGGTTACGTTAGGCGAGGTGAGGGTTAGGTGAAGTTTAGAGTGGGTGAAGTTAGGTGAAGTTTAGAGTGGGTGAAGTTAGGTGAAGTTTAGAGTGGGTGAAGTTAGGTGAAGTTTAGAGTGGGTGAAGTTTAGAGTGGGTGAAGTTAGGTGAAGTTTAGAGTGGGTGAAGTTAGGTGAAGTTTAGAGTGGGTGAAGTTAGGTGAAGTTTAGAGTGGGTGAAGTTAGGTGAAGTTTAGAGTGGGTGAAGTTAGGTGAAGTTTAGAGTGGGTGAAGTTAGGTGAAGTTAGGTGAGGGGGTGAAGTTAGGTAAGATTAGGTTAAGTTAGGTAAGATTAGGCTAAGTTAGGTCGGATTAGGTAAGGTTAAATTAGGTAAGTTTAGGTTTAGTAGAGTTAGGTTAGTGCAATGATTCTCATGTGATGGTCCATGGCCCACTGATGGACCATGGCCCACTGATGGTCCATGGCCCACTGATGGTCCATGGCCCATTGATGGTCCATGGCCCATTGATGGTCCATGGCCCACTGATGGTCCATGGCCTACTGATGGTCCATGACCCACTGATGGTCCATGGCCCACTGATGGTCCATGGCCCACTGATGGTCCATGGCCCACTGATGGTCATGGCCCACTGATGGTTCAAAGGCGCCGTCGTCTGGTTGGAATTCTCGCACCCATTCCCTTTCCTTTGGTGAGATAAGAAAGATTTCGTTCGGATTTTTAACCCCGCAGGGTTAGCCACCCAGGATAACTCAAAAAAGTCAGTGCGTCATCGAGGACTGTCTGTCTTATTTCCATTGGGGTCCTCAATCTTGTCCCCCAGGATGCGACCCACACCAGTCGACTAACACCCAGGTACCTACTTGCTGCTAGGTGAACAGGACAACAGGTGTAAAGAAACGCGTCGAAATGTTTCTACCCCGCCGGGAATCGAACCCGGGCAATCCCTGTGTGAAGCGTGTGGTGGCTGTCAGCATAACCCTGCAGCTGACACTGAGTGTCAGATAGCTGCCGTCATCATGCTGAGTGCCTGCTGTCACTCATCCTATGTTCTTGAACGGTGTAGTGTGTTTTGATTATAGTTTCTCATGTTCAGCCAGAGTCTAACACCTTCATTGTCTGCTACACAGATTATTCTGTATTCTCAGTCACAGACATTAATTATATTTGTAACATGTTAGTAAGTTATCGTGATGAGAGACGAGATTCCAGCAGCTGACCACCAAAACACAACTGTGTAAGTCAGTCAATAAATATAAATATTGGAAAATCTCTCAACGAGAAGAGAATCTCCCAAAAAATTTAGAATCAAAATGGCTGCTCATTTTTTTATAAGTACTCAAAAGGAGGTGGTCCACATATTTTTTATTTATTGGCGTGGCGGTCCGTGGACTGAAACTAGTTGAGAATCCCTGGGTTAGACAATCTTCGAGATGACTGAAGCATTGTAAACTGAATAGCGGCCATGCAGACTAGTGCTCATTCAGCTGCAAATTTACAGCTCATCTAGATACAGATTTCCATATGTTGCCAATATTTCTCCAGGAAAATAATGACTTTTTTTATTAATAGTATATGAAAATCTATTAGTATAAAAATTTTACTTCGAGAATCCGCTGTATTCCAAACTGTAAAGATCCCTGGCAAATCCACATTGTTGTCAAGCTAATCAAACCTAACTTGAAATATACTTTGCCACTGTAAAACTTCCGAATCAATATTAAGCAACGTATAGTCGTGTAAAGTTTATATCTATAAATGGGACCTACCAGTTATTTTGACATGGAAAAAAAAATAAACGAATTTGAATTGGATCTTCAATTCAATTCAATTCAGTTCAGGTTTATTCTCTAAAAGGGTTACAATCGATATACCTGATAGTTTAAAACCCTGTTGCTTCACAGGATATATACAACAATAGGTATATATCTCTCAGCGTATATACGCTGAGAGATTACTTTAATCCCTAGTTGACTTTGGGTTAAAAAAATTCTTATCTGGTGCTGAAAAGGTTACGTAGTCTTAATGACCCCTAGAGTAGTCGATAGGTTTTCATCCTTATTAACCAACCAACTTGCTTTCCACTACATTGAGATAGTTTGAGCAGTGGCAGGTGGTGTAGGTGGTGAAGGACCTCAGTGGTGCAGGTGGTGGTGACTCTGGTGGAGGGAATAAATGGTAGCAATGGAGTCATGGGGTCTGGTGGTGCAGGGAGCCCAGGAGATCATCGACCATGAGAGTACTGGAGCCAAGAGACTCAAAACAGTAAGTAACATCTGGTTTTGATAGTCACAAAGTTAATAGCGCTAAATAACCCATACTAGTTTACCTTTTTGTCCGTGAACATAATAATAAAATAATGATGATATATATTTTATGTTGATGTTATTATGCAAGAAAACATTAACAATTAAATTTAAAAGGATGAAATACGTGGACTAGAGGAGAGTGATCATTACTCTTAACATCAAAGATGCGTCGCTTCTCCACACAGGAATTAAAATAAACTCAGTGTATATAAACTGAGGAGTGATGAGGGGTTGTACATGCCTCACTGTGTATATCAGAAAAACTTCTACCTATCCAGTCATTTCTATGCTGCCATGTGTTAGGTAATTTGTAGCCAGATCTGGAAGCTGCTGGTTCCTGTAATATTTCCCACAAGCAGTGTTTACTGTTCGCTTCAATAAGCATCATAATACTTTCATATTTGTTCCTTATAAGTTGATGAGGAGTGTTGATTGTTTCTTGAAGTCTGCTGCTGGTAAGACCACCACCACCACCACCATCTTCCTCTGCTGTTTTGTGTCTGCTGCTGGTAGGACCACCACCACCACCATCTTCCTTTGCTGTGTTGTCTTCTGCTGGTGGTACCACCACCACCTTCCTCTGCTATGTTGTGTCTTTCTCACCAACCAGAAATGATGAAATTTTACATCAGCACACGTTTGATGCGTGTACCGGGTAATATTATCTTTAACTACAGTGCAAGTTAATGCTCGCCATTCTGAGCGCTGGTGACCTGATGGGCAAAAGTTCCCAACACCATCAAGAGGAGGAACAAGAGGCTGCTACTGTAAGTTAGGGAAAAGGAAGTGCTAAAAACATACTAAAAATGGTTCATGATGCTTGGATTTTGTTCTGGTAAAATCCTTTATTGAAGTGCTGGAAGCGATGGCGACTCTGGTGTTAGCTTGTGTAAGTACTTTAGAAACGTTCAGTGCAACCTGGCTGCTGAGAAGAATTATAACTGTGTTAGGAGTGGTGTTGTGCGTGGAGAATTAGTGATCTGAAGAGCTCTTTTCTTGCAGTCTTTGATGAAAAAAGAAGGAAAATGTAAATCAATGAAGGTTTGGTGAATGTATGTACATTCCTCGTCAAGAAACTCAGGACTACAAATTCGGTATGCTCTCAGGAAAAATCCGATGATGATGCCTCGTTTGGTCTTAGTATCTTGATTGGAATAGCCCAAAAGAGGCATCATCATCGGATTTTTCCTGAGAGCATACCGAATTTGTAGTCCTGAGTTTCTTGACGAGGAATGTACATACATTCACCAAACCTTCATTGATTTACATTTTCCTTCTTTTTTCATCAAAGACTGCAAGAAAAGAGCTCTTCAGATCACTAATTCTCCACGCAACAACACCACTCCTAACACAGTTATAATTCTTCTCAGCAGCCAGGTTGCACTGAACGTTTCTAAAGTACTTACACAAGCTAACACCAGAGTCGCCATCGCTTCCAGCACTTCAATAAAGGATTTAACCAGAACAAAATCCAAGCACCACGAACCAGTCAACGCAGGATTTTACACTATACCCTGTGGACGCTGCGACAAGATCTGTGTAGGTGAAACAGCAAGAAACCTCGACACCCGCCTCAATGAACACATTTACGCATGTAGGAACGATAACTTAACGCCTGTGTACAACACCGAAATTCCACCAATCATCTCATTAAATTCAGGACGCCCAATTAGTGATCAAAGAAACTAATTTTCGCAGACGCAAGTGCCTTGAATCTTCACTAATAGCTGTTTCTAATACAATTAAACAAAACAAAGGCAGCTTCACCATCTCTAAAGTGTTAGCAAGAATCCTCCTGAAAACAGTAAACCCTGCCATCACATAGTCTCTCCTGTTAGTACTACACAAGCACATTACAGAGAGTGAACATTGAAACAGACCTTCTCTTTCCAGCCTCAAATATTTGTCTAACATATTCTTATGTTACCCAAGTTATAGCTTTTATATCCTTTTACTCAAGTGCGAGTTAATTGTTCTAACACATTGTATTACTACTACTACTACTACTGCAACTTATATCACTACTACTACTACTACTACTGCAACTTATATCACTACTACTACTACTACTACTGCAACTTATATCCTATATATACTACTACTGCACTTATATCACTACTACTACTACTTTATACTAAACTGCATTTATCACTACTACTACTACTGCAACTTATATCACTACTACTACTACTACTACTACTACTACTGCAACTTATATCACTACTACTACTACCACTAGTATTGCACCTCACTCTGAGCTATATATACCTCTAGGCCATGTACTGTTTGTAACGGTTGACAAAGCTCGTGGGCAGTGAATCCGTTGCTACAAAAAAATATCACATTAGTTAGTACCTGTGTCCTTTTACTTTACATATTGTCGGTAATGCTACCAACTTTATTACAAGTCATAATCTAGCTGGCACACTCCTTTAGCTACAAATAAGTAATTATAGATAAGTAATTATACAACAGAGTACATTAACTATACAATAGTGACATTTTGGTCTACCAAAACGTCTATACTAAATGTATACAAGAGGCCTTTTAAGTGTAATTATCTGTAAACTCCCATTAAATATTTCTTCAACCACACCAGTCGTCTTCCACAGAATGTGGTGACCCATAGAAAGAAATACACTTAATATCGTTCTTTCAATAGCAGTCTTGCCAGAAGTATGAGGAAGTCACAGTTCCAGTGATCTTCCGAACGACAAGATCTCCATCCATGAATGAATTTATGAATATAAAATATATGTAACTATTGATTTACTTATGCTATTTCATCTGAGGATGTTTTAATTTGTGTTCAAAGCAGCGGCTGCCGTCACTGAAAAGTGACACACTCCTACACCTACGAATGAATATTTTGACCCAGTGCACCTCTTGGAAAAGGCCCGGCCGGGCGATTTAACGGCAATCTACAACAACAACAGGAAGATGTTGTTGGTGAGCAATAGAAATACGCTGATTGTTTGTCAATTTTACGTACATTTCCTACCTGTACCGTGTATTCAAGCTACTGTGCACACGGTTCATTCACTACATTGACACGTGTCATTCATACTAGTAAAACCAGGTGTCATTCACTATACAGTGACGCTGGTGTCATCAAAACTCTGTGACAGGTGTCATTCAAGTACCTTGAAGGTAATTACGTTAAACTACCTGTGAACGGTGTCATTCAACTACCAGTGACGCGGTGTCCATTCACTACCTGTGACAAACGAGTAATTCACTACAGTGATCGCGGTTAATCGTTTAATACATGGACCGGTGTCATTCCACTACTCAGACGACGGTGTCATTCACTACCTGATGACACGGTTATCACTACCAAGTGAACATTGGTAACGTTAACTACCTGTGACGGTGTCATTCATACAGTGCAACGCGGTGTCATTCACTGACCTCTACACGGAGTCATTCATTGACCAGGACACGGTTGAAGTAACTCCTGTGACCGGTGTCATTCACTACCGTGACGGGTTCATTCACTACCTGTGTCGGTTGGTATTCACTACAGTGACTCGGTAACGTTAACTACCTGTGACCGGTGTCATTCACTACCAGTGACGCGGTGTCATTCACTACCTGTGATACGGTGTCATTCACTACCAGTGACGCGGTAACGTTAACTACCTGTGACCGATGTCATTCACTACCAGTGACGCGGTGTCATTCACTACCAGTGACGCGGTGTCATTCACTACCTGTGACACGGTGTCATTCACTACCAGTGACGCGGTAACGTTAACTACCTGTGACCGGTGTCATTCACTACCAGTGACCGGTAACGTAACATTGTGCGATGTCATTCACTACCTGTGAACGGTGTCATTCACTACCTGTGACACGGTGTCATTCACTACCAGTGACGCGGTAACGTTAACTACCTGTGACCGATGTCATTCACTACCTGTGACACGGTGTCAATCACTACCTGTGACACGGTGTCAATCACTACCTGTGACACGGTAACATTCATATGAGAGCTTGAACAAATTCAGAGATCGTTTATGGTTCACAGTGAACCAGCAAAGCCACAGCCTCTCTGGTGCCAACCCGCGCTGCGGCACTGAAAAAACTTCCCCTCAGTCCTTCAGTTGCAGTCTTGCAACATTGCATAGCTCCTGATGACGCACTGAGAGTGTGAAAATACTTGAGCTGAGGATTTCCAACCCCCTGTGGCTTGTCTTGCATTGTTAAGATCGCATGTCTTCGATTGTTTGTTTATATATTATATATATATATATATATATATATATATATATATATATATATATATATATATATATATATATATATATATATAAATATATATATATATATATATATATATATATATGTATGATATATTATATTATATATATTATGTATGTATGTAGGCTGTATGTATGTATGTATGTATGTATGTATGTATGTATGTATGTATGTATGTATGTATGTATGTATGTATGTATTATGTATGTATGTATATAGTGTGGTCTAGTGGTCTAAAGCATCATGCGTTTTCTCTCACCATGAGGCGGGCCAAAACAGCATGGTTCGACTCTTTGACTAGTGCAGTGTTGTTAAACACACAACTACAAATATATATATATATAATATATAATAATATATAATATATATATATATATATATATATATATGGGCAACCAAAGCATCTGTGCGCCCTGACAACCATTGCAATTTGTATATTATGTATGAAATAATTAACTAAAGCTTTTTCGCTAACATGCCTTAATTTTATAGTTACCCTTAAGACTCACAAATTTAATATTAATGTATATCTTCAAAGTATATTATCTTCCATTGAAAATCCTTGTAAGTGCAAAATAGCGAACAATTATTCCATCTCTCATTACTTCTATAGAAAGTTTAATCGTACTGCAACAGTGAAAAATAGGTCGTATAAACTATTATATGAATCATAAAGTTTAGTTAAATGTTTACTATGCACCCCATACACCCCATGGTATGTGGGCAGTTTAGTCAAAAGAAAATGTTACAGGGGTTACATTAATCTTTTGGTCGTCCAGGGGAACTGGGACCCCAAAAGATTCGGGATAGCTGGAAGAAGTTACAAAAGTAATGAACTCCAGGTAGATCTGGTCACAATCATGACAAGTTACAAAAGTAATGAATATCAAAAGCCTGTACATATTTACATAGTTTGTAAGGGTAACGTTTTCTCTTAGCTGGCACATGTCCCACTATTCTAACTCAGTGGGTATCCTTTTTATTCGTTTTCTGGCATTAACACTGATATACGTATGTAAGGCAGCTGATGCCACTGCTTCCTGCAAGCGTCTTCTTGAATTTCTTGTCAGAGAGAGAATATGATGATGGAAAGACGAGGAAGAAGTATGTTAGACGAACAAAGGCAACATGTGTTAGGAAAAACACCCAGTGAACGCATCCACTCCATGATCTAACCCGGGCTTTGACGAGGAGAGGACTACCACTGGGCCACCACAGAAAGAGAGCAGGGTAGTGCCACCAAGCATGCCACAAATAGCGCAGGTGGAGGGCACTAGCCAAGGGTGAGTGCCAAGTAGTGCCAGACACTGCCACACTGCTCCTCGCAGGGTGAACCAGCTACAAGAGAGAAGATAATACCTTGACTTTATGGGTTTAATTTAAACATTCACTATTATAAGCAAGAACAAGTGATGGACACTGTTGGAGATAAGTGATTCACTAAGACTATCTTTGTAACCTAAAATAATATTATGAATAGTTTGTTTTGTTAAGAGATT
>NC_069415.1:36943985-36971485 GCF_026875155.1 Cherax quadricarinatus
AATGTCCTATAACCGTTTTTACTGACTCGCCAAAAAAAAAAAAACATATGCAATGTGGCCATTTATTTCCAGGGTATTGAGGAAGGAGGGAGGTTGGTATATTGAATACCCATCACCTCTAACCCCTCCTTCTCAAGCAGGTTCCCCGTTACCCTTCCTATCAGGGCCTCTCGTCACGCATCTCCATACCTGGAGTATACCTGGAGAGGGTTTCAGGGGTTAATGCCCTCGTGGCCCGGTCTGTGACCATCACTCCCATTCACTCCATAGGTCCATCTGTGCCACCCATCACCAGAGTTACCTTCCATTCGCCTTCCGCAAGCAAGACAGCGTGAGGTCATGAATTTCGGACGCTACCTAGAAGTAAACCGTTTTGCACTGGGGTGTAACGCCTAGCTAGGGATACTTAAACAGTTGCGGGTCATCGCCTGACAACCCGCACTGTCAGACGACACTTGTCCTCTTCCCGAGATTAATCATTTACCCTAATGGAAATCAGATGTATTTCGGTCGCTGCACGATCCTAGAAAGGTATCCCCGTATTGCATAACCCCAGTTCCCCCTGTACTTCAACACACATGATTGAACAGTGCAGAGTGCAGCATAAGTTTGCAATGCGGTTAAATATTAGTACTGAGACTGCAAGTTAATTAGAAGATGCATTAACAAGTCACCATATGGAAACTAATATTCCAATTCACTCAGCCTCCTTAAAACCCTTTCAAATCAAAATAGTAATAACAACACTGCCTCAAAGTAAGTCTCTCAACATCCCCTCTCGTTCCAACCAGATTGTTACCCGTAAGTCCCACCAGTATAGAAATTCTAGAACAGCCCCTGCCCAATTCCTTCAAAAAAAAAATGGAAAATTGGGACATACACAGCCTATACCTAATTCAATCCTAACTCTAAGAAACACCAGCTGTGAAGGTAACCTGAAGTGGTATTCTCTTATATCTGTCACTAAATACATAAGCGCATTAAGCTTGAGCAACTCATTAGTTACATTAACAAGTTATTAACACTGAAGGCTTGAAGCTAATAAAATGTGACACTTCAAAAAAATCTCATGGAAAGTAGTATTTCAATTTTCCCAATTTCGTCCAAATGAAGCAAAGTGGGACTACGCGTGCCAAAAGTAATTCAAACTTTTCTCTAAGTAAGCATTTAATCAAGTAGAGTAAGTAATTAAGTTTTATTGAAGCTTCGTGTACATAAAATTTTTAACAATGGTCTTGAGGGCACACACATGCTACAGCCACATAAAAATATATCATGAAGAATTAACTAAGGATAGCCCAATCAAGTTAAACACTGACTTATTTCTTATCAGAAGAGACATTCTGAATTATTTCACAGAAACCAATTAAATAAAACTGGCCCATGATAACTTGTAAAACCTAAAATCAAGAGACTGCTTCCTTTAAGGGTAACACATCAGCGCTAAAAGTGTTAATATGACCAGAAGAAGCATTTTCCAGTTATTGCACAGAATCCAACATAATTTCCACCTGCACAACTTATATCCATGACACGTTTCATCGATTTCATACGATACATCAGCCATTAACCACCAGGCTGCCTATCATGTATATTTACACCTACTGAGAAAAAGACTTTGACGTATATATACACCAAAAATCTAGGCCTCCAAAATGGTCTTAGGCCCACTTAAGAGAAAAATGATCCAGGACGCAGGTGTGTACAGTGCTTTGTGGGAACAAGAAAAATAACATTTCCTTAGTATTACTGAAGAGTAAATTTTACTCATTCTTTATTATTACACCTCGAAAATAAGAAAAGTTTGGGCAACATAATTTTTTTTTAAATCGGTGGCAATGCGGGCACGTTTACTTTCGACCCTTCGGCATTTTTGGTGACGTTCACCTGCAGGGGTCGTACAACGACTGTAAAATTGAAGGTATTCAGATTCGATCCAAGCGAGGGAAAGACAAGTCCAGTTCCTTGGATCAAGAGCCCCTCACCAGTATCGAAGCAAAATAATCCAATATATACTATACTATTTCAACACCAGTGTTGAAATTTTGAAGCTGGAGGAGATACCTGGAGGGTGTTAAGGGGGTCAACGCCCCCGCAGCCCGGTCCATGACCAGGCCTCAGGGTGGATCAGGACCTGATCAACCAGGCTGATCAAAATCTAGGAATAGGCTATGTAACAGTGTCCATGGAGCACTCACGCAAACATAGTCCCATGAACATTGCCTCTTGTACACCAGTGTTGAAAATTTGAAGCCGATTGAAAATGGATTAAGACATTTTGGAGGTATAAGTGAAGACTGTGGGGAGAGAAAAGAAAAATGCTGCTGAGAATGCTCTGAAAATATGAAAATCTATGATCGTTAAATTTAAAAAGGCTCCTAAACCGTGATTTAACGGGAATAAAAAAAATTCACACAATTTTACAGACAAATTTAGCAAATCTTCGCTTACAAACTTGAGCTTCATTCTTAGCTGTAATCTACGAGGCCGTTTTTCTGAAGGGTTTTGAACGTTACTGGGGTCAATACAAGACGGTGGTCATAGGCCACTTGCACACGCCAATTGTTCCAAGAATCTCACACTAAAAATGTTTGAGCCCGATTAGATGCTTTCTTGAGTTATGGACAAAAAGTTAGAAAGAATGCTGACAAATACTTAACAGGTTGCCCTTCAGGGATATCTAACAGGTCTACAGTGACTTTACCGAGTTTATCCTAGGTTAAAAAATGCAAAATAAAATAAGTAGTAAAAGCCTAAATAAAAACTATTTACTTAATTCAATATCAATAAGGACCCGAATAGAAAAAAGTAACTTTGACTTTTCTGGGTTAGCCTAGATAATTTAGAACATAAGAACATAAGAAAGAAGGAACACTGCAACAGGCCTACTGACCCATGCGGAGCAGGTCCATGCCCCCCCCCAGATTAGACCAATGGACCCCCCCCCCCCCGGATTAGCCCAATGACCCACCCAGTCTGGTCATCCCCACTCAAGGATGGAGCACTGTACAAGACCCAGCAGCACAAGCTAGTCAGGTCCAACTCACACCCATCCACACCCACTCATGTATTTATCTAACCTATTTTTAAAACTACACAACGTTTTAGCCTGAATAACTGTACTCGGGAGTTTGTTCCACTCATCCACAACTCTATTACCAAACCAGTGCTTTCCTACATCCTTCCTGAATCTGAATTTTTCCAACTTGAAACCATTGCTGCGAGTCCTGTTTGGCTGGAAATTTTCAGCACGCTATTTACATCCCTTCATTTATTCCTGTTTTCCATTTATACAAACCTCGATCATATCCCCCCTAATTCTACGCCTTTGAGAGAGTGCAGATTCAGGGCCCTCAGTCTGTCCTCATACCTGGAGTTACCTGGAGAGAGTTCCGGGGGTCAACGCCCCCGCGGCCCGGTCTGTGACCAGGCCTCCTGGTGGATCAGAGCCTGATCAACCAGGCTGTTGCTGCTGGCCTGCCACGCAAACAAACGTACGAGCCACAGCCCGGCTGATCAGGAACTGACTTTAGGTGCTTGTCCAGTGCCAGCTTGAAGACTGCCAGGGGTCTGTTGGTAATCCCCCTTATGTGTGCTGGGAGGCAGTTGAACAGTCTCGGGCCCCTGACACTTATTGTATGGTCTTTTAAACTGCTAGTGACACCCCTGCTTTTCATTGGGGGGTGGTGCATCGTCTGCCAAGTCTTTTGCTTTCGTAGTGAGTGATTTTCGTGTGCAAGTTCGGTAATAGTCCTCTGGATTTTCCAGGTGTATATAATCATGTATCTCTCCCTCCTGCGTTCCAGGGAATACAGGTTTAGGAACCTCAAGCGCTCCCAATAATTGAGGTGTTTTATCTCCGTTATGCGCGCCGTGAAAGTTCTCTGTACATTTTCTAGGTCGGCAATTTCACCTGCCTTCAATTGAAAGGTGCTGTTAGTGTGCAGCAATATTCCAGCCTAGATAGAACAAGTGACCTGAAGAGTGTCATCATGGGCTTGGCCTCCCTAGTTTTGAAGGTTCTCATTATCCATCATAGGGAAGATTTCTGATACATGGGATCATCTTTGTCATCCTCCTCTGTACGTTTTCCAGAGCATTTATATCCATTCTGTAATACGGTGACCAGAACTGAACAGCAGTCTAAATGAGGCCTAACCAAGGATATATAGAGTTGAAGAACAACCTGAGGACTTCTATTATTTATACTTCTAGATATGAAGCCAAGAATTCTGTTAGCTTTATTGCGAACACTAATGCACTATTGTCTTGGTTTTAGATTACTGCTAACCAGAACTCCTAAATCCTTTTCGCAATCAGTATTAAGATCTACATTATTTAGTTTATATGTGGCATGGTTATTTAACTGTCTAACATTTAGAACTTTGCAATTGTCAATATTAAACTGCATCTGCCACTTTTCCGACCATTGCATCAGTCTATTCAAATAATCCTGGAGTGCTCTAGTGTCCTCATTAGAATGAACTGGACGACCTATTTTGGTGTCATTCACGTTACTATGTATGATAATTGTACTTATGAGTACCGGTACATACTTATTTACACCCCGTCCCTTCCCTGTAAGGTCATCCATACCTGAGACACTTCTTCACCTTCCTCAGGAGCAAGACCAACACCTTTCCCATTATATTACTGGTATACAGTACCAACAAGGTAATGAAGAAAGCACGTACAATACTTGGGTAACTTTAGTACAGAAATACAGCGTCTGTACAAGACTGCTTCCCCTCCTGAGCAAGGACTCCTACAACCCCCTCCCAAGAAAGATCAATTCTCATTCTCTCAACCCCTACCCTCCCCCCTCCCTCCATCGACACGATCTGCCACGGTGCCACCACCAGGTACACCACTTTGAGCTATTAATAACAACCTCCCCCCCCCCCGGCCGCCTTTCCCCTCCTTTCTTGTCTCAACCCCTCTTTGCTCTTGCCCTCCCTCCCTCTCCACCACTGGTTGAGAGAGGGCAGAGAGTGCCAATACGCAGCTGGTCCGGTATTTGGTCCGGCTTCTGTGACACCACACCTACACCCCCAACCTGTTTAACACCATACCCACAAAACTGTGTAACACCACGCCCACAACCCTGTGTAACACTACACTCATAACCCTGTGTAACACCACACCCACAACCCTGTGTAATACTACACCCACAACCCTGTGTAACACTACACCCACAACCCTGTGTAACACTACACCCACAACCCTGTGTGACACTACACCCACAACCCTGGGTAACACTACACCCACAACCCTGTGTAACACTACACCCACAACCCTACCTACCTAGAGTCTACCTGGAGGGCATTCCGGGGATCAACGCCCCCGCGGCCCGGTCCACGACCAGGCCTCCCGGTGGAGCAGGGCTTGATCAGCCAGGCTGTTACTGATAAATTAGACACATGTGCAACTCTTGGGAATCTTTATTGAGGAAACGTTTCGCCACACAGTGGCTTCATCAGTCCATACAAAGGAGAATCTTGAAGAGCAGGAGGAGAATGAGGTAATCAGTCCCTCAACCTTGAGTCGATGTGGTCAGTCCATCAATCTTCAAGATTGATGGACTGATTATTGTTATACCAGCTGCTAACTGGTTTATGACGGCTGTATATTTATGTACGTGTGTGTGTGTGTGTGTGTGTGTGTGTGTGTGTGTGTGTGTGTGTGTGTGTGTGTGTGTGTGTGTGTGTGTGTGTGTGTGTGTGTGTATACTTGCCGATATGTGTTTGCGGAGGTAGAAACCTAGCTCCAGGCCCCGCCTCCTACACTACAATGACTGGCAATCCTGACTTCTAGCCTCTTGAGTCTTATGTCTACTCTTGAAGCTGTGTACAGAATTTGACTCCACTAAGTTATTCTCCTTTTTTTCGACTACTTACTTCCCCCCTTGACTCATCTGTGTGCTCAGCTCCACCTGTGTCCCCTTGATACCAGTCGTCTTGCTTTTACCTTTGATATACCTTTGAAAGGTTTTGGGAATTTTCCTCCTTTCGCAGCCCAGTCCGGGGCCAGGCTTGTCTTGTACTTGCCTGATCAACCAGGCTATACTGCCAGCGGCCTGCTGGCCCACATATCTATCACTGCCTGGTTGATCTGAAACTGGAGATACATGCTCATTTTCGATTCAAACGGTCTGTCTGTATCTGTCTGTATTCTGTCTTCTCTTGTTTTTGTCTCATCAAGTTCACTTCCTTCAAGTACTCAATGACTGTCCTAACATATCTTCTATACAAGGTTCTGAAATTTTATCTATTCAAGCTCCTGAATGCTATACTGAGGTTTTCAAGTCTTGCATACGACGATGATGCTATACCGTTACTGTGCATTTCCGGCGATGTGCTCATTATATTCACTCCAAGTCTTTTTCCCCTCTCTGATATTTGCAACATTATTATTTTTATCTGAGGCACTCTGGGATTGAGAGAATTTTCCGGGTGTTGAAGTCCCCTAAGTTTTAAACTCCAGGCGCCGCCAGTGATCTCTAGAGGGGTACGGTGTCAGATAATTTTTTGCAGTCCTAGACGATCCAAACCACCCAACACTCTCTTGTTTGGTCTCTGTTACTGTCGAAGAAATGAAGCAAACTTGTAAGACAGGATCGTACATCCATTAATATGTGCTAGTTTTCTGTTATGAATCTACTACATTCTCCCAGTGCTTCAATATTCCTTTTCTGACTACTTTCAGAACTTTTGAAAGTATGGCTCTATGTTCACCCCAGGTCCTTTGTACTCTGATATTTGCGCTTCCACTCCACCCATCCCGCTAAATTTCACAGAAAATTTTTTAATACATTCCTTCATATATTTAAACACCATGTACGTAATACAATAGTCAAGATGTGTACAACACCAGTGTTGTGTGACAGCTTAGCGAGGTGTGGACAGACATGATGTGTACAACAGCAGTCTTGTGACAGCTTAGCGAAGTGTGGACAGACATGATGTGTACAACAGCAGTCTTGTGACAGCTTAGCGAGGTGTGGACAGACACTTCTACCTATACCAGTCTTTGTCATGACCCGTTCAGGGGTGCCCTTGGCACTCTGGCAACCAGGGGCACGCAAGCCCACGTTGCCAGGAGTGACCCTATGGTGAGCCGTGGCAGCCTCACGGCTGAACCTGAGCTGGTAACACATATACTAAAATAACTGATGTGTCACTAGTAACATGTACACCAGTCAGTGGTATGTCACTAGTAATATGTACACCAGTCAGTGGTATGTCACTAGTAACATGTACACCAGTCAGTGGTATGTCACTAGTAACATGTACACCAGTCAGTGGTATGTCACTAGTAACATGTACACCAGTCAGTGGTATGTCACTAGTAACATGTACACCAGTCAGTGGTATGTCACTAGTAACATGTACACCAGTCAGTGGTATGTCACTAGTAACATGTACACCAGTCAGTGGTATGTCACTAGTAACATGTACACCAGTCAGTGGTATGTCACTAGTAACATGTACACCAGTCAGTGGTATGTCACTAGTAACATGTACACCAGTCAGTGGTATGTCACTGGTAACATGTACACCAGTCAGTGGTATGTCACTAGTAACATGTACACCAGTCAGTGGTATGTCACTAGTAACATGTACACCAGTCAGTGGTATGTCACTAGTAACTTGTACACCAGTCAGTGGTGTCATGTGGGTTTCGATAACGTGGATGGGGTAAAAATACTCACGTAGGCTTGTTTGTACGTATAATATATAACGGGAAGTATGGGAAGCGCCAACAGCCGACCTGCCTCTCTCTGCTCCCTATCTTCGACTGACCCGCAAGTGCCTACAGGGTGAGGGGTGTTTGAAATCCTGCACTGGTCAGCAGCAACATATAACAGTCAGTGATTCACAGAGACGGTTGGTAGTGAGTCATCTACTGGTACACTGGTTACTGGTAACTGGTTACTAGGAACTGGTACTACTACTGAGAGCTCGGTGACGCTAACATATGTCGTCCCGACATACAGCTAATACAAACTAGAGACGGCAGGTGTACGGCTTGGGCTGATTCTATACAATGTCAAAGTACACAGCAATTTAACATTATAACATACATAAGTAGAATATTGGAATGGAAGCTTACATAAGTGAAACTGTAATGCAATACAAGGTATAATATAGCACAACTCATCGAATGAAACTCAACGTTGAGATTACACAATAGAAATGATAAAAAAAAATTTGATCGATCGATCTGTATTCATGTGATCTACGGATTCTGAGGAAGAAATATATACAAAGAAAGAAGTGTTTAACAGAAAGGCAGATTCGGTGCACTCAAATCTAGACTGTTAACTCTCAGAATTCGGAGAGAACGTGAACACAAAAAAAAAATTCTTGAATACTGATAAGTTGATACTGTAATTATTCATCTATACAGGTTATTTACATTTAACCCCAACTCTGCTAGGGTGAGATTGACATATGCAGAATGGGTGTTATCTCTGGGAGGATCAAACTCTCTTACACTGGCTAACTCATGCTGTATTTGAGGCAAATCTGAATTGGTAGTTACAAATGATACTTGAGGATTTCTCAATACCTGTCGTGTACGTAGGGAATAACGACATTCAGGTTGGTCGTCCGACTGAGTATCAGAGGTAGAGAGTACAGGATCAGGAGGATTGTCAGAGTCTGTCACATTAGTCTGGGTTGGAACATCATTATCATCACATACTAACTTCATATGATCTAAATGCGATCCTTTATACTGACCAGTACTAATTTCTCTAACCTTATATTTATTACCAGTGATATGTTCAACTACTCGATAAGGACCAACAAACTTTTGATCAAGCTTTGGCACTGCAGACGTTTTGTTAAAGTTAGTCAGCATGACTCTCGAACCTACTTTGATTTTGGACGGCTCTGCTCGAGTGTTTGCGATTCTTGTAAATTCTGCTGTTGATTTATGAAGTGTTTCACGGATTCTTCTAAAAACACTTTGAGCTAAGCTGGAACGAGTTGCTATGAAATCATCAGGGTTGTAATTTGGTTTCGGATTAGAATATAACAACTCATAAGGCAAACGTTTATCTACACCGTACAATGCATAATGTGGAGTGTCACCTATGGAAACATTGTAAGCAGAATTTATAGCACACTGCACATCAGGTATAACTTCATCCAAGTTTCACTGTTGGGATTGATAGTGGCTCTCAAGACATCAAGTACTTTCTTATTGGTTCGTTCCGCTAACCCATTGCTGGCAGGATGATGAGGAACAATGGTGGATTTAGAGATCTTATACAAGGTACACAAATTTTCGAGAATCTCATTACAGAATTCACCACCATTATCTGTTAATAGGGACTTAGGGGTGGTATGCCTGCAGATAATGCGTTCTTTAAACGCTTTAGCTACTGTCTCTGCAGTCTTATCTGCAATAGGAACTAACTCACAATATCTGGTGAAATGGTCTACCATAACACAGATGTTTGTTGCCTTGCAGGGAACATGGAAATTAGTTAACAAATCTAGCGCAACTCTTTCCCACGGTTCGCTAGTAGTTGGATACACTTGAATTGGATTAGGACCATTAGCATTGCCTTTATGTTGCATGCAGACACTACATTTCTTAACATACTCAGAAATATCAGTTGCCATACGAGGCCAAAAGTATTTCAATCTGGCTTGTTTTACCGAACGATCCATACCAGGGTGTGCAACACCTGGTACATCGTGAACTAGCTGTAAGGCTACATTCACTAGTGACTGTGGAATTACTAACTGGTATACTCTTCTGCTAGGAGTACCCAACTCGGCTGTTCGATACAGTAATTCTTGGTTCATGACAAAGTCACTGATGGGTGCTGGTGGCTTCACAGTCAGAATAAGATCTTCCTGGAGCAGGAATCGAATCACACCAGACCACATGGGATCTGTTCGATGAGCATTCTTTACATCCTCAGCACTAAATGGAGGGTCTGCAGTTATTATACTAACATGTCATGATAAGGCATCTGCGACTACATTTGACTTGCCTGGTAAGTGTTCAAAGGTGGGATGTCACTAGTAACATGTACACCAGTCAGTGGTATGTCACTAGTAATAGGTACACCAGTCAGTGGTATGTCACTAGTGACATGTACACCAGTCAGTGGTATGTCACTAGCAACATGTACACCAGTCAGTGGTATGTCACTAGTAACATGTACACCAGTCAGTGGTATGTCACTAGTAACATGTACACCAGTCAGTGGTATGTCACTAGTAACATGTACACCAGTCAGTGGTATGTCACTAGTAACATGTACACCAGTCAGTGGTATGTCACTAGTAACATGTACATCAGTCAGTGGTATGTCACTAGTAACATGTACACCAGTCAGTGGTATGTCACTAGTAACATGTACACCAGTCAGTGGTATGTCTATCGTAAAGGGTTCTTGATGGAGATATCGTAGGTTAAATAGACACACGTTGTAGGTATGCTGTAAATGTATATGTCAGATGAGATGAATGGACCTGTACCAGCTGCCTTGCCTGTACATACGCCTGTATGGTCTGCCGCACTAGTGAGGACGGGACAGAGGGTATCACTAGAACCATGTGTAATCCATGACGTCACACAAAGCCAAGGCTCGATGGATACTCGTGTCTAAAGCAAGGGATGATACTAGATGCTATGCATATAAATGGGAATACAGGGATCAGGCAACTATGCTGGACATGTCACTAGTAACATGTACACCAGTCAGTGGTATGTCCTAGTACAGTGTAACACCTAGTCAGTGGTATGTCACTAGTAACATGTACACCAGTCAGTGGTATGTCACTAGTAACATGTACACCAGTCAGTTGTATGTCACTAGTAACATGTACACCAGTCAGTGGTATGTCACTAGTAACATGTACACCAGTCAGTGGTATGTCACTAGTAACATGTACACCAGTCAGTGGTATGTCACTAGTAACATGTACACCAGTCAGTGAAGGGTAAAGAGAAGGGTAAAGAGTCCTAACAGCAGGCCAGCATGGCAGTAGTGTGTGGTGAAGGAGGGAGGTGAGAGGTGGAGGATGGTAGCAGATGGAGGGAGGGAAGTTGGAAGTGAAAAAAAAAAGATAGGGTAAAATATTAGTGGGTAATGGAGGGTATCATGGGTAAAATATCGGCAGGTCCATATATACCTGTTGGAGGAGTGAGAGGCCAGGTGAGGGGGGAATATTAGGCAGACGGACAGATTAGTGAGAGAAGAGGGGACTCACAGTGTATACATAAGGTGCGTGTAGCTGCCTGTTTTATAAAGCCAACAGTCATTGGCCAGGCGTCAAACACCTTTTATTGTACAGCAATAAAGGAATGGAACAGACTACCCGCACATGTCAAAGCCAGTCATAGCATGAACCAGTTCAAGAAGAGTGCCAAAAGGTGTCTGATGAATGTAGCTACAGAAAGGGAGGGGAATGATTTTCTATTTTTTAGCTAACATACGTGTAAATTTTACCTTATTCCTAGTAATGACCCTCGTATTGTAGTCTTAATGACCCTCGTGTAGTAGTCTTAATGACCCTCGTGTAGTAGATAGTCTTAATGACCCTCGTGTAGTAGATAGTCTTAATGACCCTCGTGTAGTAGATAGTCTTAATGACCCTCGTGTAGTAGTCTTAATGACCCTCGTATTGTAGATAGTCTTAATGACCCTCGTGTAGTAGATAGTCTTTTTAGTATGATAATAAGATGTTATCTTCATTATAGAATAATAAGAAAATATTATAACCTTTATATTATAATAATAAGGTAAAAGGACCCCAATGGAAATAAGTCACTCTGTCTGACTTTTTTGGGTTATCCTAGGTTCTCTACACATATGCTGCTATGTATGATAATTCTATGTAACTGTATTTGTGTATACCTGAATAAACTTACTTACTTAATCCGTCTGAGCCGGGTCACCTGATGGACATGACCCTGGCGGGGACCATACCAGCGAACCACTTACCTCGCCTCACATCCCTGTGTCCCTCCCGTCTCCCAGGCTCCACACCACTCATAACAATAATAATAATAATAATAATATACCCACGCATAGTGTGCGTCTACCCTATGTTGCACGTGACCTGTTATTCTTACTGTATAAATATGGTAGAGATTTCTAATGACTGTTTAGCTCTCCAGGAGCCCTCTTAAGCAAATGTAAATAAAACAATCATTCAGAGGATATGTAAATATATGATATGAAGGATTACAAAAGACGTGCTGGTAGTAACAGTAGTAGTGGCGGTGGTGGTAGACTGGTAGTTGTAATGGTTGTAGCAGCAAGAGCAGTGGTTGTGGTAGTATTAATAGTGGAAGTGACTTCTTGTCAGGTAACGGCGGAGTGTATAGTATTAAGGACTCGTGTCAGAATATAAAGGAACAAAAAAACTTCCTCTTTTCTGTATGTAACTGTGTCTGAAATGAACATTATGACGTTTCAAGGCATTTTCGTCTTTCCATCTCACCAAGTGACTGGTGGTAATCTATTATATACAAACGTTGTTCAAGACGTGTTGGTTCAAAGGTGTTCCTAGGATTGTGTTTCCTTGATATACACCATACACCAGCCTGTACAGGCAATAAAGCCATGTGTTGACGTCTTGGATGAATGTGTTATTGATATGATGAATCTAGTGATGCCTTGTCAAAGTATTTTACAGACGTTCTCGTCAACTTGACTCATTGGAATGATGAATGTTCGAAGTTTCAAGTAACTTCTACTACTGCTACTACCACTACTCCTCAAGAGCTCCTACAGAGTTAAACAGCCATAACAAATGTATCACTAGTTGCTCAGGTGTCATTTTATGTAACGACGACGGTGTTGTCGTTATTTTTTTTTTTTTTTTTTTTTTTTTTGCAAGAGTTGTAAACTTGTAGGAGTTCCAAGAGAAGAGCTGAGCTGGTTTCCAGTGTCTTCCACACCTGTACTGACAATTTCTTCTTCGAGAATTTTTTTTTTTTTTTACTGACTGAGAAAAAAGGATATGGGTGCCGAAAAGGAACTGGCGTTTCAGAAGGAATAACAGTAACAATGAGAGGTCAGTAGCACGATCGTTCCTCACGGTAAGACAGCCACCTGTCTTCCCCCTCACCCCCACCCCCTTCTGTCATTACCCACACACCCCTACTTCCTCCTGTCACCCCTCAAATCATGACCCCCCAACCTTTAGCTATGCCCGGCATTACAGTGGTCTCAGCAGTGTGAGGCCAGTGTGTGAGGAGGAGGGTAGCGTGCCCAAGACCCAGGGTCAGTGTCACCCTGTGCCACCAGTGTGTGAGGATGAGGGTAGCGTGCCCAGGACCCAGGGTCAGTGTCACCCTGTGCCACCAGTGTGTGAGGAGGATGGCAGCGTGCCCAGGACCCAGGGTCAGTGTCACCTTGTGCCACCAGTGTGTGAGGAGGGCAGCATGCCCAGGACCCAGGGTCAGTGTCACCCTGTCCCACCAGTGTGTGAGGAGGAGGGTAGCGTGCCCAGGACCCAGGGTCAGTGTCACCCTGTGCCACCAGTGTGTGAGGAGGGCAGCGTGCCCAGGACCCAAGGTCAGTGTCACCCTGTGTCACCATTCTGTGAGGAGGAGGGCAGCGTGCCCAGGACCTAGGGTCAGTGTCACCCTGTGCCACCATTCTGTGAGGAGGAGGGCAGTGTGCCCAGGACCTAGGGTCAGTGTCACCTTGTGCCACCATTCTGTGAGGAGGAGGGCATTGTGCCCAGGACCCAGGGTCAGTGTCACCCTGTGCCACCATTCTGTGAGGAGGAGGGCAGTGTGCCCAGGACCTAGGGTCAGTGTCACCCTGTGTCACCATTCTGTGAGGAGGGTAGCGTGCCCAGGACCCAGGGTCAGTGTCACCCTGTGCCACTAGTGTGAGATGGTGGACACCAATGCCCCTAGGCAAGGTCACGCCCTTGATAAGTGGCACTCAGAAGGAAACATGACCCTTATGTACCTGCTAGGAGTCACAGACTCACCTGCTAGGAGTCACAGACTCACCTGCTAGGAGTCACAGACTCACCTGCTAGGAGTCACAGACTCACCTGCTAGGAGTCACAGACTCACCTGCTAGGAGTCACAGACTCACCTGCTAGGAGTCACAGACTCACCTGCTAGGAGTCACAGACTCACCTGCTAGGAGTCACAGACTCACCTGCTAGGAGTCACAGACTCACCTGCTAGGAGTCACAGACTCACCTGCTAGGAGTCACAGACTCACCTGCTAGGAGTCACAGACTCACCTGCTAGGAGTCACAGACTCACCTGCTAGGAGTCACAGACTCACCTGCTAGGAGTCACAGACTCACCTGCTAGGAGTCACAGACTCACCTGCTAGGAGTCACAGACTCACCTGCTAGGAGTCACAGACTCACCTGCTAGGAGTCACAGACTTACCTGCTAGGAGTCACAGACTCACCTGCTAGGAGTCACAGACTTACCTGCTAGGAGTCACAGACTCACCTGCTAGGAGTCACAGACTTACCTGCTAGGAGTCACAGACTCACCTAGACAAATTATAAGTTTATCTTCTTTTTACATTTAGCAATGTATACAGAAGGGGGTTACTAGTCCCTTGCTCCCGGCATTTTAGTCGTCTCTTACGACGCGCATGGCTTAGGGAGGAAGGATTCTTGTCCACTCTCCCCATGGGAACGCAACCTGAGAAATCGTTGCATCAGTGTTATGTAGGATGGCAGCAATGACTGAAGTGTGACAACGATAATACAGATCATAACGGTGTTAGTGACACTGTAAAAGAGACTTGCTGTGCTAACTATGATGTAGTGGTGGTGAGTGGTACACTATATACCAGCAATGAACCCTCTAGTTACCAATAACGAGGATCACAACACCGCTGATAGTGGTGTTGACTACCCTGGGCTGGGTATAAGTGTTGATGGATACCCTGGGCTGGATGTAAGTGGTGTTAGATACCCTGGGCTGGGTGTAGTGTAAGTGATGTTGACTACCGTGGGCTGGATATAAGTGGTGATGGATACCCTGGGCTGGATGTAAGTGGTGATGGATACCCTGAGCTGTGTGTAATGGTGTTAGATACCCTGGGCTGGGTGTAAGTGGTGTTACCCTGGGCTGGGTGTAAGTGGTGTTACTCTGGGCTGGGTGTAAGTGGTGTTACCCTGGGCTGGGTGTAAGTGGTGTTACCCTGGGCTGGGTGTAAGTGGTGTTACCCTGGGCTGGGTGTAAGTGGTGTTACCCTGGGCTGGGTGTAAGTGGTGTTAACTACCCTGGACTGGATATAGAGAAAGTGGTGTTAACTACCCTGGGCTGGGTGTAAGTGGTGTTAACTACCCTGGGCTGGGTGTAAGTGGTGTTAACTACCCTGGGCTGGGTGTAAGTGGTGTTAACTACCTGAACTACGAGAAATGAGTGAGATACGGGTCTTGGCACGGCTTTAAGGTGACTGACGTGATGGAGTCTTCTCATGTCTATATTTTGAACTCATAGCGCGTCCACTGTATCATTTATAACTCGTCCACTGTATCATTTATAACTCGTCCACTGTATAATTTATAACTCGTCCACTGTATAATTTATAACTCGTCCACTGTATCATTTATAACTCGTCCACTGTATCATTTATAACTCGTCCACTGTATAATTTATAACTCGTCCACTGTATCATTTATAACTCGTCCACTGTATCATTTATAACTCGTCCACTGTATAATTTATAACTCGTCCACTGTATAATTAATAACTCGTCCACTGTATCATTTATAACTCGTCCACTGTATCATTTATAACTCGTCCACTGTATAATTTATAACTCGTCCACTGTATCATTTATAACGCGTCCACTGTATCATAGCGCGACCACTTAAAACGCGTCCACTGTCACAACGCGCCCACTGTGTCATATTATAATCATGGGAGAGCGCTAAATCAGTATGACTATACAGGACCTGTGGGGGCGGGGATGGAAGGTATTCAAGCTTAATTCATGGAACAGGAGCATAGATCCAATTCCCTAGATCAAGAGCCCCTCACCAGCGTCACCAGGGATGTCATTTATAACGCGTCCACTGTGTCATATACAGTTCCCATTATGTCACATACAGTTTCTGTGTCATATACACTGGTTCAATAGGAGCACTGGCTCAATTAGTGGGAGCACTGGCTCAATTAGTGGGAGCACTGGTTCAATTAATGGGAGCACTGGTTCAATTAATGGGAGCACTGGTTCAATTAGTGGGAGCACTGGTTCAATTAATAGGAGCACTGGTTCAATTAGTGGGAGCACTGGTTCAATTAATGGGATCACTGGTTCAATTAATGGGAGCACTGGTTCAATTAGTGGGAGCACTGGTTCAATTAATGGGAGCACTGGTGCACTGGTTCAATTAATGGGAGCACTGGTTCAATTAATGGGAGCACTGGTTCAATTAATGAGAGCACTGGTTCAATTAATGGGAGCACTGGTTCAATTAATGGGAGCACTGGTTCAATGGGAGCACTGGTTCAATTAGTGGGAGCACTGGTTCAATTAACAGGAGCACTGGTTCAATTAGTGGGAGCACTGGTTCAATTAATGGGATCACTGGTTCAATTAATGGGAGCACTGGTTCAATTAGTTGGAGCACTGGTTCAATTAATGAGAGCACTGGTTCAATTAATAGGAGCACTGGTTCAATTAATGGGAGCACTGGTTCAATTAGTGGGAGCACTGGTTCAATTAGTGGGAGCACTGGTTCAATTAATAGAAGCACTGGTTCAATTAGTGGGAGCACTGGTTCAAATAGTGGGAGCACTGGTTCAAATAGTGGGAGCACTGGTTCAATTAATGGGAGCACTGGTTCAATTAGTGGGAGCACTGGTTCAATTAGTGGGAGCACTGGTTCAATTAGTGGGAGCACTGGTTCAATTAATAGAAGCACTGGTTCAATTAATGGGAGCACTGGTTTAATTAATGGGAGCACTGGTTCAATTAATGGGAGCACTGGTTCAATTAGTGGGAGCACTGGTTCAATTAATGGGAGCACTGGTTCAATTAGTGGGAGCACTGGTTCAATTAGTGGGAGCACTGGTTCAATTAATGGGAGCACTGGTTCAATTAATGGGAGCACTGGTTCAATTAGTGGGAGCACTGGTTCAATTAATGGGAGCACTGGTTCAATTAATGGGAGCACTGGTTCAATTAATGGGAACACTGGTTCAATTAATGGGAGCACTGGTTCAATTAGTGGGAGCACTGGTTCAATTAATGGGAGCACTGGTTCAATTAGTGGGAGCACTGGTTCACTTAATGGGAGCACTGGTTCAATTAATGGGAGCATTGGTTCAATTAATGGGAGCACTGGTTCAATTAATAGAAGCACTGGTTCAATTAATAGAAGCACTGGTTCAATTAATAGAAGCACTGGTTCAATTAATGGGAGCACTGGTTCAATTAGTGGGAGCACTGGTTCAATTAGTGGGAGCACTGGTTCAATTAGTGGGAGCACTGGTTCAATTAATGGGAGCACTGGTTCAATTAGTGGGAGCACTGGTTCAATTAATAGAAGCACTGGTTCAATTAATAGAAGCACTGGTTCAATTAATGGGAGCATTGGTTCAATTAATGGGAGCACTGGTTCAATTAATGGGAGCACTGGTTCAATTAATGGGAGCACTGGTTCAATTAATTTATGGTATAACTTAACAAATCTTTGGTGACAGCACATCATTAAGCTGACCGGTCCCGATTTTCAGTGGTCCTATTTTTTTCCCCTGATCTTTGTCCAATACACTTGAAAGAACTCTTTGATTTGTCTCATTCTCTGGCTACTTTAATTACACAATCACATTTTGCCTTTCTAATCCTCTTCTTAACCTCGTTTTTTTTTTTTTAATAATATAAACATATTGGTCGATAAGGTTAACGTCTCCTCTTTGGATGCGTTTACAGATTCTTCTCTTCTCTCCTAAAAGATATTTTAATCTCATATCCATCCATCTGGGATCGTTCTTGACCCAGTTTCTTACTTACCTTGGGCACGTTGGACATTAAGAAAAAAGTCATATTCTCAGTTCCTATCTTTATTGTAAGTATCATCTTCGCTACGAGAATCATTAGACGGATATCCCCAGTCACGACTAGACAGGTGTTCCCTAAGTTCGTTATAATAGGCGGACTTTTACCGTATTACCCTTATTCTTGTATTTCCAGGTAATAATAAAGTAAAAGATTTGTGATCACTTGCAGCAGCTCTTTAATGATCTCTAGATTATTAATGAGGGTTTCTTTATTTGATTATCAGATTTTTACCTCTAGTAGAGTCCTCTTATAAACTACTTCAAAAGGCCATCCTGGACTACTTCCAGGAAGTCACTGATCTTCAAATTTCCAGTCAAAGTAGTCCAGTCAATGTGACAAGTTAAAATCCCCAACTATTACTACGTTATTATGTCTAGGAGCCATAACAATTTCGTTCCAAAGTTTCCCTCTGTCGCTTACTGAGTCTGAGGGTCAGTATATAACACCTAAAATGAATTTACCTTGTCCTAGAACTTCTACCCAAACAGATTCCTTGTAAAGCAGAGGTGGGGAACCTTTTATGTGCCAAGGGCCATTTAGATATTTATAACATAAGACGCCAATACAAAATTATCAATTTAAAAATTAGCCTGCTATATTTAGTCAAACATTTAATTAACTCACGCCTAACGTGATGGCCGTAACTACTACTCTTTGGTGAGGGGTGATGAAAGACACTGGAATATAAAGATCTTGATGGTATTTTGCATCGGAAATATGTTCGATATGAAGTAGACGATGAATGGGAGACCGATTCAAAATATGAAAAGATCGATCGGATTTTATGTAATACTGCAACATTACTCGCACGTAAAAAAAATATCAGTATATTCTTCCAAAGGGCCTCAATTTTTACAAAATTTATCAGAATAAAAGATAAATTCTCTAGACTTATTTGGATTTTAGGTTTCGTATTTTTTTCATTATACATTGTAAATCGGTATGGGGAAGGGTTAACGTAAATTTATGTTGCTATGAAAAAAGTTAAATTGTTTAGTGGGGTTGTTCACCAAACCCAAATGATTTGCGGGTTTTCCCCGGGGGTTACCAGGTATGATTTTTAATGATACAGTTGTTTAAAATTCAAAGTATTAATCGTATTGTTTTTGTTAAATGGAAAATTTTGTGATTTGTCAAGAAGGTTAAAAAAAGTTGAGTTGTTGTCAAATTGATACTTTATTTTGTTTTTAGTGTTTTCAAATTTTAATTTTTAAGGTTGTTAGTGTATGTCTAATGGGGTTAGTTAAATGTGGTGGGGGTTGCAAGCGGGTGGGGTTTTAAAGTGGTAGTGGTTGCAGAACAGGGGTTAACTGTGGGGTAGTGTGAAAGTAGGTTAAAGGGGGGTTAGTTTTGTCCTGAAGTTTTATATTTGAAAAAATGTTGGTCTAAATAACACAGTTTTAAAGTGTGTAGTGTTGTCAATGATAAATGTGTGAGTGTTTTCAATGATACAGGTGATGATGGTTTGAAGTTTTCAAGTAATTTTAAAGATACGTTTAAAATTAAGTGTTTTTTAATGATAGTTATGTGTGTAGTGTTGTTAATAAATACCATGATGAAGGTGTAGTGTTGTTTAAAATACAGTTATGGTGTAGTGTGTCAAATGATACAGTTAAAGTGGGTAGTGTTGTCAATGATGTTAATGTGGGGTAAAGTTGTCAAAGATACAGTTAATGGTGTAGTGTTGTTAATGATAAGTTATGGGGTAGTGTTTTCAATGATACAGTTGGTGTAGTGTGTCAATGAACAGTTATGGTGTAGTGTTGTCAATGATACAGTTAAGTGGGAGTGTTGTCAATGAATGATTTTGATAAGTTGAGAGTGTAGTGTTGTTAATGAAGGTACAGTTGTGAGTGTAATTTATGATCAGTTGATGGGGTAGTGTTGTCAGTGATGATTTCAATGTGAGTTAGTGTTGTCAATGTTTCCTTGATGAGGTGTGTTGTTAATGATGATACAGTTTGAGTGTAGTGTTGTCCAAATTTATACAGTTGTGAGTGTAGTGTTGTCATGAAAAACAATTTAGTGTAGTGCTTGTCAATGATGAAAAAGTTGATGAGGGTATGTTGTCATATGAACAGTGATTGTAGTGTTGTCACTACGTACACTTATGAGTGGGGTGTTGTCAATGATACGTTAAAGGTGTATGTTGTCAATGATATCAGTTAAAGGTGTAAATGTTGTCATGATGATACTGTTGAGGTGTATGTTTCAATGATTCGTTGATGGAGGGAGTTTTTGTCAATGATCAGTTGATGGGGAGTGTTGTCAAGATACAGTTATGAGTGTTTTGTTTTAATGATTCAGTTGATGAGTGTCGTGTTGTCAATGATCAGTTGATGGGTGTATGTTGTCAAAGATGATACCGTTGATGAGTGTAGTTTGTCAATTTATACAGTTGAGAGTGTAGTGTTTCAAATGATACAGTTGATGGGGTGTAATTTTTGTCAATGATCGTTTTATGGTGTGTGTTGTCAATGATACAGTTGAGAGTGTAATGTTGTCAATGATGTACAGTTGAGAGTGTATTTTTAATGATCAGTTTGATGGGTGTAGTGTTGTCAATGATACATTTATGGGTTAGTGTTGTCAATGTTTCTTTGATGAGTGTATGTTGTTATGATGATACAGCTTATGAGTGTAGTGTTGTCAATGATGATACAGTTGATGAGTGTAGTTTTGTCAATGATGACACAGTTGATAAGTGTAGTGTTGTCAATGATGATACAGTTGATGAGTGTAGTGTTGTCAATGATGACACATGAGTGTAGTGTTGTCAATGATGATACAGTTGATGAGTGTAGTGTAAGTGGTGGGAAGAAAAACACTAGTAGTGATATAACCTATCATAAGTGTACAGAAAAAAAGAGAATCATGAAAAAGAAAGTTCTCACCTGGCGTGTCAAAATGATAGGTGACTAAGACATTATTCAGGGCAGGAATATAACATCGTTTTTGTGTGTATGTTGTAAATATCACTTTTATGCTGAGGAACTACGTGTTATTCCAGTGCCATTATTCAGCTTCCATCCATCTTAGATGTAATGGTGTATCACTTACCACTGAAACATTAATGTAGAGTGTATGTAAGATCATCAACCATGTAAGATCATCAACCATGTAAGATCATCAACCATGTAAGATCATCAACCATGTAAGATCATCAACCATGTCTAACCATGGCTAAAGCTCCCGCTTCACATACGGAGGGCCCGGGTTCGATTCCCGGCGGGTGGAAACATTTCGACACGTTTCCTTACACCTGTTGTCCTGTTCACCTAGCAGCAAATAGGTACCTGGGTGTTAGTCGACTGGTGTGAGTTGCATCCTGGGGGACAAGATTAAGGACCCCAATGGAAATAAGTTAGACAGTCCTCGATGACGCACTGACTTTCTTGGGTTATCCTGGGTGGCTAACCCTCCGGAGTTAAAAATCCGAACGAAATCTCTCTTAATCAATCCTTGAATTGCCCTCATTTCTTGAATACACTATCAAAACTACTAACACCTGCAATCTCTATAATAAAAATCACTTGCCCATCAATGTCTTGTAATTAAGAAGACCTTAGGGTTTCAATACCTTGGGTTCAGAATTATTGTATGAAACTCTACACTCATCATATTAAACTTAAAAGCTCCTGCTGGTAAGTTCAATTATAAGGACCTACCAACATCGTTCAGTCAGAACCTTCTATCATTGTTAGTAATTAGTGTTAAATAAGACCCTCCTATCATTGTTATCAATTACAACGTTTAATACTAAAAAACTGAAACTCTCAATTTCATAACCGTAATGGTAAACAACTTTTGTCACTGTTAGTCATAATGTACAAGTTGTGGGTTCAGAATTATTGTATGAAACTCTACACTCATCATATTAAACTTAAAAGCTCCTGCTGGTAAGTTCAATTATAAGGACCTACCAACATCGTTCAGTCAGAACCTTCTATCATTGTTAGTAATTAGTGTTAAATAAGACCCTCCTATCATTGTTATCAATTACAACGTTTAATACTAAAAAACTGAAACTCTCAATTTCATAACCGTAATGGTAAACAACTTTTGTCACTGTTAGTCATAATGTACAAGTTGTGGGCAACCATGAACTCCACACACATCTAGGAAGGTATCTTTGATGTCTTGGTTTTATTACTTCCTTTGCCAGCTGTGTCTTCCACTGCAACAGATACATCATCACATTTCCCAAGACTATCCACTCTCAATATTGGTAATATTATTCTCCCTGGGGGAATATTTAAGAGGAAACTCTGTGTTCCCTGACCAGCATTATAACCTGTTTCTTATCTTACGGGCTGATACTTTTATGAATCTTCCTCTCTCTAATCTATGAACAATGACCTTGTAATATTTTAGAGATCGGAAAATTATTGTACAGTAATAGCCTCACTAAATATTCACGAAAATGAAACCGAGTCAAGGTAGGGTGAAAAATACTCAGAGTGATAAGCACACTAAGAGATAAGCATAAAAGTTCCATAAGCATCAAGTTAGAAGAATTTTCACCACCTTACTAGATTTAAGAGGAATACAAAGAGGCCTCTATTTTAAACAGGGAATTGAAAAGTTCGTGATAATTGTTTGTGGTGTGTAGTACTGGTGTTAGAGACAGCAAGAAGCCTGAGTGACCAGGCCATCACATACGAGCCCTGGGCTGAGAGAGCTGCACAGGGGCAACGTGTCCCTCAACTTTCAACAGCTACACAAGTCGACCTCCTATATTAATAGCTTTCCCTACCCGTGCTTAAAGCACCTCACCTTCCATTGCGTTTAAACTAGCATCTTTTTCACTCCAGTAAGTTATTTTAGTGTGCGTATTAGAAACTATGTCATTCGATCATTTTTATGTATAAATTGCATCTCTCTTGTCCTCATCCCAGTTTACGTAATATTCACACATCTTTTTCTTCCCACGTTCTTCTCTATTTCTCCAACCAAACATTGACCTACAAAGTTGGTTACAACATCAAGGTGGAAAAATTACGTTCACCTGAGAGACAGAACACATAGTATATGTAACAACTTTCCGATAGTAAATAATGGTTCGAGTATAAAGCGGCCGCTCACCCCACTATTATCACATACTTGTGTAAAAATAAACTCTTAAGTGTGTTAAGAACCGCAGACCATTGTCGTAAGAACTTTACCAAGGTCAGTTTATCAAAAACCACAGTTGACACTTAGATGAGTGACCTTTGTTGGCTGTTGTGGTTGGCTACAGGCAGACGAATGATACACGTGTAACACTTGGGTATCTTTATGTAGAAACGTTTCGCCAAGCAGTAACAATTTTCAACCCTATACTGAGAAAATTGGTGTAAGACGTGAGGAGTTTGAGGTAAGGAGACCCTCGTCGTGCAGATGATGTGTTCAGTCATCACACTGATAAAGTCACCGGGGCTGGAGAAACATTTCCACAATAAAGATAACCAAGTGTTACACAAGTCGGTTTTCTAAATCATTTATGTAACAATGACTACACGTAATGTAGTCATTGTTACATTACGCGAAATGTAATTACCTATTTTTACCTATTTTCTATGTTAAAAATGTGTTTAGTGCGTTTTGAAGGGTCTCTCACTATAAGTGTAAGATTGTATGCTAACAAAATGCGCTTCATTAAAAACACATGATACTCAAGTTTACCAAGAGACTTTAGTGTTAACAATAAGTGATTAAGCAGGTTGTGAGTGTCAGCAAGATACACTCAAGAACACTCAAGACATCATGTGTGCAAGATTAGCAGGATTCAATACAAGACCCTCAAGTGATTACAAGAAACATCGAAACATTTTGATACACATTCTGGAAAAGCTATGAGGAAAAGGCTTTATACACAAGTAGGCCTATTATACTTCCATAACAGCGACCACAGGACCCAGATAGCTGCCAGACAAGGATCCCACAAGTGCCGCAGTAGTTTCTCTTATCTCACTTACAAGGTTACAAACGTTAATACAAAAAACTTAACACAAGGTCATAACTACACCAAGACTACCATAACTACTATACAGTTAACAATAGCCATACCTGTCTCCAGATAAAAACTACCAAAGGAACACTCCAGCACAAACAACCACAAGGTCACAACTACATCAGACAACTGAAGCGTCGCAATACGGTCACAGTATATGAGATAACCAAGGCAACAGCTACAAAAGATCACTTTATCACAAACAATCATATGGCCACAACTACATCAAGGCCACGGGAATGTCACAATAAGGTCACATCATCTGAGAGAAGCAAGGCCAAAGCTACTAAAAGAGCACTCCATCACAAACAACCACAAGGCTACAATTATAACAAGGCCGTAGGAGCGTCATAATAAGGACAGAGTATCTAGGAGAGTCAATATGCAGACGCTGGCTATCCCGGGTATCTCCCAGGAGAAGAGAGGCTCCTTCTGCGACAGAGAGAGGCTGCTGGGACTGGAGAAGAAGTTCTTCACTGTGAGTAAAACATCCGTGGCTCTTTCTAGCTGATTAGTTTAATAAAAGTCTCTCAACTATACGTAGTTCATTAAGTCTTCATATCAATAATATTTTAGTCCCCAAAATAGAGATGAAAGTAAATTTTTAATGTATATACACAGGGATATACATTTGTGTATACACTCTTTGTAGCTGGTAGTGTTGCATGTGTAGCTACTGTACACTGCTGGACTAAGCTCTGTAAAATTAGTGGGCCAATAAGCGACAAGGACAATGGGCTAACTCCAGTGACCATGACTCTTGTGTGTCTTGTATTAATAACATGCATGTCCAGTTAGCAACAAGGGTAAAAAAAATACACAAATAATCCGCACATAAAAGAGAGAAGCTTACGACGACGTTTCGGTCCGACTTGGATTATTTGTGTATTGTTCCAGTCACGGTATTGTGCCTTTTTGTTATTTATTGTAAAAAAAAAATAGCTGCACTGCACTTGTTTGAACTAGATAACGCCTTCATGACTTCCAGAAACGGTGAGTATCCAGCCTAGTCTTATTTTACTACGTCAACTCTTTGACGTGGTGTTCAACGTCAATTTCTTAATGCTTCCTACAGTTCCTGGAATGTTTTTTTTTTCTTCATTTTAAATTAGGTTAACTCAATTTAGGTTAGTTTACATAAACCTATTAAACGTACACTTAATACACAATTTACAAAAACTGTTTGGTAAGGTGATGGGCGAGGAAAAATGGCAAATGTAATTTGAACGCGTACATTTCTTGGTGGGCAACTGCTGGGATATCCCAGCTGACTAATGACACAGCTGAGACAACTGGTAAACACACTGCGACGGCAGAGCTACAGAACCACTGGTACTCTGGCCAAGTCAATCATGTATTCATTATCAACTTTCTGTATTTGTTTCATAATATATCATTGTGCATGGTGGGAGTGGTAGCCATGTATAAGAAACACCAGACCTGTTGCAAGGTTTAGAGCTTGCAACTGAAGCACCGAAAATAGTTGATAACAGTGCATGGCAGAGTGAGGATGCGTGCGTGGGTTACATAAGCAGTCAGCTCTTGCACTAACCTTGTGAGGATGTGTCATAGATCAGCTTAGCCGCCGTGCACTCTACCAAATGTTTCCTCGTTTATTCCTTACCCTTCACGGGGAGAGGGGGAGAAGTGCTTTCATGGTGAAGGGCTCCTGATCCAAGGAATTTGAGCTACCCTTCCCTTCCTGAATCAGAGCTAGCTCTCTCTCATTCCTCAAGGCACTATGACCCTTACTGGTTTACGATATATATACTGATCATAATAATCGCATATAATAACTGTAATAATACACAAAGGTCAACTCTATTATTAATAACATAATTTTTAATGTAAAATTATTCAAGTGGTTTGGCCATTTATAAACGATGAAGCAAAATTAGATGACAAGTGTATAAATTAGTGAAGGAGGCAAGGAGAGGCAAGTAATCCCTGGAAGAGTTGGAAGGAGAGGGTGAGTGAAAGAGGTGCTAAGTGGTAGAGGCTTTAACATCTAACAGACCTGTGTGAACGTTTTAGATCAGAGTGAAGGCGAGTGATTTACAGGGTTTGATGTGCTAATGGAGTGTGAGACACCGGTTAACCGAACTTGAGTCCTGGAGTTGGGAAATATTGGACCTGTACACTGAAGGAAAGGAGGGGATGCTGTTTTGACGGTCACCAGGAAGATTAATCAGTGACGGTGAATACGTTTCCTTTTCTTTAGGATCGCTCTACTTTGGTGGGTGACGTCCGATGTGATATAAAAAATGAGAAAATGAGCGTCTTATTTACCATTTACGTATATATATAAATATATATATATATATATATATATATATATATATATATATATATATATATATATATATATATATAATATATATGTCGTGCCGAATAGGCAGAACTTGCGATCTTGGCTTAAATAGCAACGCTCATCTTGCCATATAGGACAAGTGAAAATTTGTGTATGCAATAATTTCGCCAAAATCATTCTGAACCTAACGAAAAAAAAATATTTCACTGTAATTGTTTAGTATTAAATTATTGTAAACAAATCTAAAATATATTTAGTTGGGTTAGGCTAAAATAAATTGCTCTTGTTATAATAAGGTTAGGTAAGTTTTCTAAGATTCTTTTGGTGCAAAATTAAAAAAAATGACATTAATATTAATGAAAAAATATATTTTTAAACGTATAAGAGAAAATTTTAGAAATGACTTAATTTTAAATGAGTTCTTGCTAATTGACCAGTTTTACATATTCGGCACATTATATATATATGTCGTGACGAATAGGCAGAATTTGCGATCTTGGCTTAAATAGCAACGTTCATCTTGCCATATAGGACAAGTGAAAAATTGTGTATGCAATAATTTCGCCAAAATCATTCTGAACCTAACGAAAAAGATATATTTCACTGTGTTTGTTTAGTATTAAATTACTGTAAACAAATCTAAAATATATTTAGTTGGGTTAGGCTAAAATAAATTGCTCTTGTTATAATAAGGATAGGTAAGTTTTCTAAGATTCTTTTGGTGCAAAATTAATTTTTTTTACATTAACATTAATGAAAAATATATATCTTTAAACGTATAAGAGAAAATTTTAGAAAGGACTTTATTTTAAATGAGTTCTGGCTAATTGACCAGTGTTACATATTCGGCACGACATAATATATATATATATATAAAATATATATATAATATATATATATATATATATATATATATATATATATATAATATTTAACAAGTCGGCCGTCTCCCACCGAGGCAGGGTGACCCAAAAAGAAAGAAAATCCCCAAAGAAAATACTTTCATCATCATTCAACTCTTTCACCTCATTCACACATAATCACTGTTTTTGCAGAGGTGCTCGGAACACAACAGTTTAGAAGCATATACGTATAAAGATACACAACATATCCCTCCAAACTGCTAATATCCCGAACCCCTCCTTTAGAGTGCAGGCATT
>NC_069415.1:36976485-36985755 GCF_026875155.1 Cherax quadricarinatus
TACACTCTCAAAAGACACACTTGCATGTGTAACACTTGAGTATCTTTATTGTGGAGACGTTTCTCCAACCAGAAGCTTTAACCCACTACAATGAATTACTGGAGACGAAGTAGTGTGATGTTATGAGTCCCTTAGCCTTGATAAACTCCGATAGAGAATATATACAGGACACGGCACAAGACATACTTGTGGCTTGCTTGGAACATAACGCCCTCATCTCACACATTGAAGGTCCGAGGATAGATCCCGGCACGGGAGAAACGTTGTCATGTTTCCTTAAAACCTGCTGCCCTTGTTGACCTACCAGTATGTAGGTACCTGGGTGTTAGACGACTGTTGTGGGTTGGATCCTGGAGAACAAGATTAACCTAAGTTGCCTGAAATGCTCTGCATAACCAGGGGCTTTCTACATAAGAACATAAGAACATAAGAACGAAGGAACACTGCAGAAGGCCTACTGGCCCATGCGAGGCAGGTCCAAGTCCCTACCGGCTTAAGCCAATGCACCCAACCTAGTCAGGTCAGGTCACATTGAGTTAAGGGAGGAACACGGCAACCGACCTGTTAGCACAAGCTATCAGGTCTAACTCACACCCACCCACATCTACTCATGTATTTATCCAACCTATTTTTAAAGCTACACAACGTTCTGGCCTCTATAACGGTACTTGGAGTTTGTTCCACTCATCCACAACTCTATTACCAAACCAGTACTTCCTATATCCCTCCTGAATCTGAATTTTTCCAACTTAAAACCAATTGCTGCGAGTCCTGTCTAGGCTAGATATTTTCAGCACACTATTTACATCCCCTTTATTTATTCCTGTCTTCCACTTATAAACCTCAATCATATCCCCCTGATTCTACGTCTTTCTAGAGAGTGCAGTTTCAGGGCCCTTAGTCTATCCTCATAGGGAAGGTTTCTGATACATGGGATCATCTTTGTCATCCTCCTTTGTACATTTTCCAGAGAATTTATATCCATTCTGTAATACGGTGACCAAAACTTGTGCAGCATAATCTAAATGAGGCCTAACCAAGGATGTATAGAGTTGAAGAACAACCTGAGGACTCCTATTATTTATGCTTCTTGATATGAAGCCAAGGATTCTATTAGCTTTATTGCGAACACTTATGCACTGTTGTCTTGGTTTCAGATTACTGCTAACCAGAACTCCTAAATCTTTTTCGCAATCCGTAATATTAAAGATCTACATTACTTAGTTTATATGTGGCATGGTTATGTCCTGTCCAACATTTAGAACTTTGCATTTGTCTATATTAACTGCATCTGCCACTTCTCCGACCACTGCATCAGTCTATTCAAATCTTCCTGGAGTGCTCGAATGTCCTCGTCAGAATGAATTCGACGGCCTATTTTGGTGTCATCGGCAAACTTGCCGATGTCGCTCTTTTATGCCCCATCTATGTCGTTTATGTAGATTGTGAACAGCAGGGGGCCCAACACTGACCCCTGTGGAACACCGCTCGTGACGCTTCCCCACTCTGATTTCTCCCCATTTATGCAAACTCTCTGCTGCCTATTTGTCAACCATGCCTCTATCCAGGAAAAAATTTCTCCTCCTATTCCATGTGCTTTAATTTTCCTCAATAGTCTCTGATGTGGGACCCTGTCAAAAGCCTTACGGGAAGTCCATATCACAATATCATATTCATTACCATGACCCTACCTCCTCAAATACCTTAGTGAAAAAAGTTAATAAATTCGTAAGGCAGGAACGCCCCTTTGTAAAACCATGCTGAGATTCGTTGATTATTTATGCTTTTCAAGGGGGCTACGAACTGCCTCGGCAATTATTGATTCCATAAATTTTCCCTATGGAGGTTAGGCTTATTGGTCTATAGTTCGAAGCTAAGGACCTTCACCTGTTTTGAAAATAGGTATCACATTTGCCATTTTCCACTTATCTGGCACCATGCCAGTTTGTAGTGATATGTTGAAAAGATTAGCCAAAGGTGTGCTAAGCTCCTCTTTACATTCCTTTAGAACCCTTGCATACAGTTCATGGGGGCCCTGGGGTTTTGTTAGGTTTTAATTTATCTATTTGCCTAAGGACCCATGTCACTTGTGACCCTAATCGTGCACAGTTTATTATCGTCCTGTTCTACATAATTTATCATTACTGGAATATCGCTGGTATCCTCCTGTGTAAAAACTGAGAGGAAGTATGTGTTAAAAATTCTACACATTTCCTTATCACGTCAGTGAGCTGACCCGAGGAACTTTTGAGTGGGCCTATCTTGTCCCTGATCTTACTTCTTATACCTGAAAGAACCCTTTTTTGGGGTTAGTCTTCGATTCTCTTGCAACTTTAACCTCATAATCTCTTTTTGCTTTTCTAATTCCCTTTTTATTTCTCTCTTTAACTGAATATATCGATTTTTAATTGCCCCCCTCCTCTTTTGATTTGCCTATATATGCCTCTCTTTTGACCAATCAGATTTTTTAATCTATTGTTCATCCATTTAGGATCATTTTTGTTTGATCTGATTTCCCTATTTGGAACATAATTTTTACTGAGCAGCTAGAACTATGCCCTGGAAAGCATCATATCGGCAACCATCACCACCTACCTGACCCCTAGTCAGGTCATTCCAGTTCAGCCCACCTAAGTAATTTTTTCAGTCCAAAGAAATCAGCCAAGCGAAAGTCAGGGACGGAGACTTGATTGCCATTATTAGGGGAATTTTCCCTGATATGTTAAAACTGAGTGATTTGTGATCACTCTCCCCAAGCTCATCATTAACCTCAAGATTATTATTGTGTTTCCCTAACTGGCAAGAACCAAGTCAAGGAGGTTATTTCCCTAGTTGGCTCTGTCACAAACTGTTTTAAAAAACAATCCTGGAAACGTATCAAGAAAGTCACCCCACTCTAAATTTTCCTGTCAAATTGCTCCAGTCAATCTGTCTTAGTTGAAATCTCCCATTAGCACAACATTTTCGTATGTAGATGCCTTACGAATTTCGTCCCATAGAAGTTTACTGCACTCCCTATCAAGATTTGGGGCCCTGTAAATCACACCCAAAATTAGTTTTTCTCGGCCCCGAGAAGCTGTAACAAACAGATTCAGAGGCTGACGCTCTAATTTAATATCTTGTCTAACACAACAATTTAAATTGTCTCTGACATACATCGCTACTCCACCACCTTTCCTGTTGACCCTGTCAGTGTGGAATAATTTATAGCCTTGTATTGACATTCAGAGGGCATCTCTCTATCTTTCAGATTGAGCCAGGTCTCTGTTATAGCATAATATCTATGTTTCCTGCACTTGCAATTAATCTTAGCTCATCTATCTTATTTCTAACACTCCTGCTATTAGTATAGTAAACCTTAAGGGAGCTAGTCCCTTGCTGCCCTCTGCTGTCCCCCTTTGTTTGCTGACCTGTTCTATTGTCTTTATTTATAACTTCATGCTGAATGCCTTTATACATTTAAATTTCCAACCCTAGTGTTGCAACCTGCTTGTTTCCCACACACACCCATACCTTATCTTCCATCAGTTTAAAATCATAGGCATTTCACCAATGGCTTCTCAATCGAGTCTGCAAGTGCTACCACCCCTGCCCAGAGAGATGAACCCCATCCCTTGCATACATATCATGTTTGCCATAAAAGTTGTTCCAGTTGTCAATGAATGGGATTGCAAGCTCCTTGCAGTATCTGTCTAGCCAGCAATTTACACAATTGCCCTAGACAACCATTCATTTCCTACTCCCCTTCTAGGCAAGATGCTACATATGATTGGGATCCCTCCCTTAGACTTAATGAAATCTATAGCTGACCTGTACTTATCTAGCAGCTCTTCTCTCCTACCCTTCCCAATATCATTTCCACCAGCACTGAGACAGATAATGGGCTTGTTCCCATTACCTGACATGATATTATCCAGTCTGTTGACAATGTCCCCAACACCAGCTCCAGGGAAGCACACTCTATCTCTCATCTTCTTATTCCTATTACAAAAAGCACGGTCAACATATCATAGTATGTCAATGATGGCAGCTACGTCTGTAATGGTTGTATCATGTACGTGTAGAAATATTTATTATAATTATTATTATTACTATAGTTTGGAGTGATCAGTCCCTCAGCCTTGATAAAACTCATAACACTTCAACGATAGCCTAATGACACTCAATATTTCCCCGGTAGCAGAGTTTTCCCTGTGAACTTCACAGAAAACACACAAAGAACACCACAACTCAGCGAGTGTCAACATCAATGTTGTTGCCGTCGCTTCAGACTCTCATTATTTAATGAAAATTTGTGCCAAAGCTAAAATTACTTTTCAAATTACGTAACTGCCTCCTCTGTATTTTTCCTGCTCCATAATTCCTCGGTCAGGAGAAATTAAACCTAAGCACGAGATATTAAGGTTCCCAGAAAAATAAAGATGCATAATTTGAAGATCTTGTGTGGAAAATATTTCAGTTAGAAAGCAGAGAATCTAGTATATAAATGACAAGTTTAGCTAAAATCATATGGTCACACTATAGATTTAGATTAATTCTGCACATTTATGTATATTTCAGGGGTTATATCAAGTTAATATTAAGAGAGCCGGAGAATACAATATAAATGTTACATGATGGTATCATGCGAGATCTGCTGCGATGGTTTACAAGTGTTTGTGTTGCACCAACTAGACGTTAACTATTCATGTCTAGTTGCTGAAGCTTACATATGATTGCTGAATGAAGTATCTTGAATCTACAGAGTATATGTATATAGCTAAACTAGGCATTTGTATACACTATTTACATGCTACCTTGGAAATACTGTCCAATTGAGGACCCAAGGAAAGACTACCTGAACGTGTCAACCTCATATTACCATTCCTTAGGTGAGTGAACTTTGCTAGTGTTACCTGGACAACCTTGGTACACCTCGTGCAAATATTATCTTACCAGTAAGTTATCTCAAGTTTATCTAAACAATGATAAAGCTCTTATGTATATGTTAATATATATATAACTGTACTATCTGTTGTACTGTACAGTTGCATTTAACATGAGTTATATGACACCACTAATTCACACTAGACTTCATGTGAAGTATATGGCACCACTGTTAACTCACAATGGTACTTCATGTGAAGTATATGACACCACTGTTAACTCACAATGGTACTTCATGTGAAGTATATGACACCACTGTTAACTCACAATGGTACTTCATGTGAAGTATATAACACTACTGTTAACTCACAATGGTAACTTCATGTGAAGTATATAACACTACTGTTAACTCACAATGGTACTTCATGTGAAGTATATAACACTACTGTTAACTCACAATGGTACTTCATGTGAAGTATATAACACTACCGTTAACTCACAATGGTACTTCATGTGAAGTATATGACACCACTGTTAACTCACAATGGTACTTCATGTGAAGTATATAACACTACTGTTAACTCACAATGGTACTTCATGTGAAGTATATGACACCACTGTTAACTCACAATGGTACTTCATGTGAAGTATATAACACTACTGTTAACTCACAATGGTACTTATCGTGAAGTATATAACACTACTGTTAACTCACAATGGTACTTCATGTGAAGTATATAACACTACTGTTAACTCACAATGGTACTTCATGTGAAGTATATAACACTACTGTTAACTCACAATGGAACTCCAGGTGAATTTATAAACCACTACATACCAGAACTTACTGTGGATTTGTACAACTTGTAGTTACAGCTATACTACACATGGTTTATCTCGTACGACTGTACCATATACAGTCCATCCATTTTGTCTAGAATCATTTCCAATATCAGTGTTATTCCTATGAACACACCACTAGAGTAAATATATAATATTTCTGCCAGATACTGATGATGACACAGTATTTCCAGTGTTGAATATACAGGCCGATAATAATGCGACAAGTCGCACATATTGACTTTTGAATATTAATGGGAATAATGGGGAAGGACGTAGTTCTTATACTCAAAATTATTATAAGCGCTAAACCCATAAGGGTCATACTGCGCTGACTTGTACTTAAATAAATTGCAAAATCTTGACGGTGTTGGCGATGGCGTACACTATACTGAGTGGAGTAACTACCTGGAGGGGGCCTACCTGGAGTCTACCTGAAAGGCACTCTGGGGATCAATGTTCCCGTGGCCCGGTTCACGACCAGGCCTCCCGGTGGATCAGGGCCTGATCAACCAGGCTGTTACTGCTGGCCGCACATAGTCCAACGTACGAACCACAAGCCAGCTGATCCGGCACTGACTTTAGGTATCTGTCCAGCTCCCTCTTGAAGACAGCCAGGGGTCTATTGGTCATTCTCCTTATGGCTGGTGGGAGGCTGAGGCAGTGTAAGCAGGAGGAGGCTGAGGCAGTGTAAGCAGGAGGAGACTGAGGCAGTGTAAGCAGGAGGAGACTGAGGCAGTGTAAGCAGGAGGAGGCTGAGGCAGTGTAAGCAGGAGGCTGAGGCAGTGTAAGCAGGAGGAGACTGAGGCAGTGTAAGCAGGAGGAGGCTGAGGCAGTGTAAGCAGGAGGCTGAGGCAGATTGTAAGCAGGAGGAGACTGAGGCAGTGTAAGCAGGAGGAGCTGAGGCAGTTGTAAGCAGGAGGAGGCTGAGGCAGTGTAAGCAGGAGGAGGCTGAGGCAGTGTAAGCAGGAGGAGGCTGAGGCAGTGTAAGCAGCAGGAGGAGATCATGAGGCAGTGTAAGCAGGAGGAGCTGAGGCAGTGTAAGCAGGAGGATGCTGAGGCAGTGTAAGCAGGAGGAGGCTGAGGCAGTGTAAGCAGGAGGAGGCTGAGGCAGTGTAAGCAGGAGGAGGCTGAGGCAGTGTAAGCAGGAGGAGGCTGAGGCAGTGTAAGCAGGAGGAGGCTGAGGCAGTGTAAGTAGGAGGAGGCTGAGGCAGTGTAAGCAGGAGGAGGCTGAGGCAGTGTAAGCAGGAGGAGGCTGAGGCAGTGTAAGCAGGAGGAGCGGAGGCAGTGTAAGCAGGAGGAGGCTGAGGCAGTGTAGCAGGAGGAGGCTGAGGCAGTGTAAGCAGGAGGAGACTGAGGCAGTGTAAGCAGGAGGAGGCTGAGGCAGTGTAAGCAGGAGGAGGCTGAGGCAGTGGTAAGCAGGAGGAGGCTGAGGCAGTGTAAGCAGGAGGAGGCTGAGGCAGTGTAAGCAGGAGGAGGCTAAGGCAGTGTAAGCAGGAGGAGGCTGAGGCAGTGTAAGCAGGAATGAGTTTTTGATAGTGTAAACAGGAGGGACTTGGGGATAGTGTAAACAGGAGGGACTTGGGGATAGTGTAAACAGGAGGGACTTGGGGATAGTGTAAACAGGAGGGACTTGGGGATAGTGTAAACAGGGAAGGGACTGGGGATAGATGTAAACAGGAGGGACTGGGGGGAGATAGTTGTAAACAGGAGGGACTTGGGGATAGTGTAAAAACGGAGGGACTTGGGGATAAGTGTAAACAGGAGGGACTTGGGGATAGTGTAAACGAGGAGGGACTTGGGGATAGTGTAAACAGGAGGACTTGGGGATAGTGTAAACAGGAGGACTGTGGGGATAGTGTAAAACAGGAGGGACTGGGGATATGTGTAAACAGGAGGGACTTGGGGATAGTGTAAACAGGAGGGACTTGGGGATAGTGTAAACAGGAGGGACTTGGGAATAGTGTAAACAGGAGGGACTTGGGGATAGTGTAAACAGGAGGGACTTGGGGATAGTGTAAACAGGAGGGACTTGGGGATAGTGTAAACAGGAGGGACTGGGGATAGTGTAAACAGGAGGGACTGGGGGATAGTGTAAACAGGAGGGACTTGGGGATAGTGTAAACAGGAGGACTTGGGGATAGTGTAAACAGGAGGGACTTGGGGATAGTGTAAACAGAGGGACTTGGGGATAGTGTAAACAGGAGGGACTTGGGGATAGTGTAAACAGGAGGGACTTGGGGATAGTGTAAACAGGAGGGACTTGGGGATAGTGTAAACAGGAGGGACTTGGGGATAGTGTAAACAGGAGGGACTTGGGGATAGTGTAAACAGGAGGGACTTGGGGATAGTGTAAACAGGAGGACTTGGGGATAGTGTAAACAGGAGGGACTTGGGATAGTGTAAACAGGAGGGACTTGGGGATAGTGTAAACAGGAGGGACTTGGGGATAGTGTAAACAGGAGGGACTTGGGGATAGTGTAAACAGGAGGGACTTGGGGATAGTGTTAAACAGGAGGGACTTGGGGATAGTGTAAACAGAGGGACTTGGGATAGTGTAAACAGAGGACTTGGGGATAGTGTAAACACGAGGACTTGGGGATAGTGTAAACACGAGGGAATTGGGATAGTGTGAACGGAGGACTTGGGGATAGTGTGAACAGAGGACTTGGGGATGTGTAAACAGAGGGACTTGGGATAGTGTAAACAAAGGGGCTTGGGGATATGTAAACAGTAAGGGACTTGGGATAGTGTGAACAGGTGGGACTTGGGGATAGTGTAAACAGGAGGGACTTGGGGATAGTGTAAACAGGAGGGACTTGGGGATAGTGTAAACAGGAGGGACTTGGGGATAGTGTGAACAGGAGACTTAGGGATAGTGTAAACCGGAAGGGACTTGGGGAAAAGTGTAAACAGGAGGGACTTGGGATAGTGTAACAGGAGGAAATTGGGGATAGTGTAAAAAGGGGGACTTGGGATAGTGTAAACAGGGGGGACTTGGGGATAGTGTAAAAACAGGAGGACTTGGGGATAGTGTAAACAGGAGGAACTTGGGGATAGTGTAAACAGGGGGACTTGGGGATAGTGTAAAACAGGAGGGAAATTGGGGATATTTTAAACAGGAGGGACTTGGGGATAGTGTAACAAGGGGGGACTTGGGGGTAGTGTAAACAGGAGGGACTTGGGGATAGTGTAAACAGGGGGGACTTGGGGATAGTGTAAACAGGAGGGGACTTGGGGTGTGTAAAAAAGGGGGGATTGGGGATTGTTAAAGGGGGGAATTGGGGAAATGTAAAGGGGGGACTTGGGGGTAGTGTAAAAAGGGGGGGGGACTTTGGGGGATTTGTAAACAGGGGGACTGGGGGTATGTAAACAGGAGGGACTTGGGGTTGTGTAAAAAGGGGGGCTTGGGGGTAGTTTAAAAGGGGGGATTGGGGATAGTGTAAACGGGGGGACTTGGGGGTATGTAAACAGGAGGGACTTGGGGAAGTGTAAAAGGGGGGACTTGGGGATTGTGTAACGGGGGGAATTTGGGGTAGTGTAAAAAAGGGGGGGAGGGGAAAA
>NC_069415.1:36986255-37011787 GCF_026875155.1 Cherax quadricarinatus
CTCCCCCCACCACCCCCCACCTCACCCACCGTTACTACCCATCATACCCACCACTACCACCCACCACTATAACCCACCATACTCGCCCATTACACTCACCCACTGCTACCACCTATACCCACCCACCACTGCCACGTCCACACACTATTACCACTCACACCCACCCACCACTACTATTACAGCCCAGGTTTTCAAAGGCCTGTTATCCTGGGTGTAAAGGGAGCAAAATAAACACAGCAAAAAGACTTTGAATTATATTATCCTTCACCAAGTATACACAGCAGTATGTACACTATGTACAGCAATAGGTATTAGTACACCCCACGGTAATCAAGGCAGAATAGCAGCCAAGAGAAAGACCACCGTGCTTCAACCAGCTCTATAATGGAAATGACAAGGGTGAAAACGTGAGTGGTAACCACATCACCTTCACAATTGCCGGATCCACCTTCTCATTGGCTGAACCTAGATACTGATTTGACGATGGCCCCCCGTTGGATTGTCTGATCCTTAGCATCTGGTTCGCTGGTTGGTGAGGTAGCCTATGTGAGTGTGTTAACATGCTTCGAATAAAGATTACATACTCTTTGCATGCAACAACTACCACTCACACCCACCCACCACTACCACTAAAACTCCCACCCACCACTACCACTCACACCCACCCACCACTACCCCTCACACCCACCCACCACTACCACTCACACCCACCACCACTACCACTCATGCATACCCATGATTACCACCCACACACAACCACCACTACCACTCACACCCACTACAACTCACACACCCACCATTACCACTCACACCCAACCCACGATTACCACTCACACCCACCACGATTACCCCTCACACCACCACGACTACCACTCACACCACCCTTACTACTCACACACCCACTAAACCCCTCACACTCTCCATTACCGTTCACACCCCCCATTACTGCTCTCACACACCTCCATTACCGCTCACACACACCCTCCATTACCCCTCACACTCACCATTACCACACACACACCCTCCATTACCGCTCACACCCACCCACCAGTATCGCCCACACACATCCACCACTACCACTCACACCCACCAGTATCACCCACACACACCCACCACTACCACTCACACCCCCCCACCATTACCACCCACACACCCATCATACCACTCATGCACACCTACGGTTACCCTTAGTCTAAGGGTAACCGTGGCCGGTGACATCTACGCTACTCTGAGACCTCTCTCCCTGCTTTGGTTGCTCCCTTGTAACATTGCACAGCTCCTGATGACGCACTGAGAAGTGTGAAAGTACTTGAGCTAAAGATTTCCACCCCCCGTGGCTTGTTTGCAATATATATATATATATATATATATATATATATATATATATATATATATATATATTATATATATATTATATATATATATTATATATATGGTGGTTACAGGAAAGTGGGTGCAGGAGGGAAGAGGAGCGATTGGTGGAATGATGATGTAAAGAGAGTAGTAAGGGAGAAAAAAGTTAGCATATGAGAAGTTTTTACAAAAGTAGAAGTGATGCAAGGAGGGAAGAGTATATGGAGGAAAAAGAGAGAAGTTAGAGAGTGGTGAAGCAATGTAAAAAGAGAGCAAATGAGAGAGTGGGTGAGATGTTATCAACAAATTTCGTTGAAAATAAGAAAAGTTTTGGAGTGAGATTAACAAGTTAAGAAACCCTAGAGAACAAATGGATTTGTCAGTTAAAAATAGGAGAGGAGAGTTATTTAAATGGAGAGTTAGAGGTATTGGGAAGATGGAAGGAATTTTTGAGGGAATTGTTAAATGTTGATGAAGATAGGGAAGCTGTGATTTCGTGTTTTGGGCAAGGAGGAATAACATCTTGTAGGAGTGAGGAAGAGCCAGTTGTGAGTGTGGGGGAAGTTGTGAGGCAGTAGGAAAAATTTGAAAGGGGGTAAGGCACCCGGGATTGATGGGAAAAAGATAGAAAATGTTAAAAGCAGGTGGGGATATAGTTTTGGAGTGGTTGGTGCAATTATTTAAAAATGTATGGAAGAGGGTAAGGTACCTGGGGATTGGCAGAGAGCATGCATAGTTCCTTTGTATAAAGGAAAAGGGGATAAAAGAGAGTGCAAAAATTATAGGGGGAAAAGTCTGTTGAGTGTACCTGGTAAAGTGTATGGTAGGTTATAATTGAAAGAATTAAGGTAAGAGGAGAATAGGATAGCGATGAACAAGGAGGCTTTAGAAAGGTAGGGGTGTGTGGACCAGGTGTTTACAGTGAAACATATAAGTGAACAGTATTTAGATAAGGCTAAAGAGGTCTTTGTGGCATTTATGGATTTGGAAAAGGGTATGACGGGGTTTGGATAGGGGGGCAATGTGGCAGATGTTGCAAGTGTATGGTTTTGGAGGTAGGTTACTGAAAGCAGTGAAGAGTTTTTACGAGGATTAGTGAGGCTCAAGTTAGAGTATGTAGGAAAGAAGGAAATTTTTTCCCAGTAAAAGTAGGCCTTAGACAAGGATGTGTTATGTCACCGTGGTTGTTTAATATATTTATAGAGGGGGTTGTAAGGGGAAGTAAATGCGAGGGTCTTGGCAAGAGGCGTGGAGTTAAAAGATAAAGAATCACACACAAAGTGGGAGTTGTCACAGCTGCTCTTTGCTGATGACACTGTGCTCTTGGGAGATTCTGAAGAGAAGTTGCAGAGATTGGTGGATGGGAAATTTTGGTTTGGGTGTGCAAAAGAAGAAAATTTAAAAGTGAATACAGGAAAGAGTAAGGTTATGAGGATAACAAAAAGATTAGGTGATGAAAGATTGAATATCAGATTGGAGGGAGAGAGTATGGAGGAGGTGAAAAGTATTCAGATATTTGGGAGTGGACGTGTCAGCGGATGGGTCTATGAAAGATGAGGTGAATCATAGAATTGATGAGGGAAAAAAGAGTGAGTGGTGCACTTAGGAGTCTGTGGAGACAAAGAACTTTGTCCTTGGAGGCAAAGAGGGGAATGTATGAGAGTATAGTTTTCCAACGCTTTATATGGGTGTGAAGCGTGGGTGATGAATGTTGCAGCGAGGAGGGAAGGGTGGAGGCAGTGGAGATGTCATGTCTGAGGGCAATGTGTTTGGTGTGAATATAATGCAGAGAATTCGTAGTTTGGAAGTTAGGAGGAGGTGCGGGGATTACCAAAAATGTTGTCCGAGGGTGAGGAAGGGTTGTTGAGGTGGTTCGGACATGTAGAGAGAATGGAGCGAAACAGAATGACTTCAAGAGTGTATCAGTCTGTAGTGGAAGGAAGGCGGGGGTAGGGGTCGGCCTGGGGAAAGGGGTTGGAGGGAGGGGGAATAAAAGGGGGTTTTGTGTGCGAGGGGCTTGGACTTCCAGCAGGCATGCGTGAGCGTGTTTGATAGGGGGTGAATGGAGACATATGGTTTTTTAATACTTGAGTGCTGTTGGAGTGTGAGCAAAGTAACATTTATGAAGGGATTCAGGGAAACCGGCAGGGCCGGGGCTTGAGTTGGAGATGGGAAGTACAGTGCCCGCACTCTGAAGGAGGGGTGTTTTTGTTGCGTTTAAAAATGTAGTGTAAAGCACCCTTCTGGCAAGACGTGTGGAGTGAATGATGGTGAAAGTTTTTTCTTTTTCGGGCCACCCTGCCTTGGTGGGAATCGGCCGGTGTGATAATAAATAAATATATATATATATATATATATATATCTATCAATAAACTGCCGCTAGCCGGGGGATCGAACCCATGTTGTTTTAGCCCGCCTCGTGGTGGGAAGAGTGAAAATTCACGACGCTCTAAACCACTGGACCATACAATCCTACAAATTTTCGCGCTCTTCCCACGAGGTGGGCTAAAACAACATGGGTTCGATCCACTGGCTACCCGCAGTTTGTTGTTGATTAAATACCACTTGTTCGTGGTTACAATAATATATGTACTGCTTGTGGAGGCTAGTACACCAAACAGGGCGTAGAATGAAATTAGTCTGAGGCACCCACACCATCGTATGTCCTCGCAACGTGAAGCAAGCCTAGTTCGCTAGGCTTGTGTTGTTTGTAGGACTGTATGGTCCAGTGGTTTAGAGCCTCCTGAATTTTCACTCTCTTCCCACGAGGCGGGCTGAAACAACACTGGTTCGATCCCCCTGCTAGCCGCAGTTTGTTACTGATTAAATACCACGTGTTTGTGGTTACGCGCGCGCGCGCACACACACGCTCTCTCTCTCTCTCTCTCTCTCTCTCTCTCTTATATATATATATATATATATGTATATATATATAATATATATATATATATATATATATATATATATATATATATATATATATATATATATATATTTATATATATATAATATGAAATGAGGTTGTCTGATACTACATGATTCTCCCCAAAAAACTACAGTCACCTTGATGTAGCCAGATAGTGGAAAATGTCGCCTCAACATTGACTGAGAATGTAGGGAAAGGACAGAATTCACCTGGCAGTGAGAACTTCTCATACGGGAGGGAGGAAATTGTAGGCTATCCTAAATTCCTCTGTAGGACACGACTTGACCCGCGGACCATTTATATTGGTGTTAAACTTGGCGTCGTCGCTCGTCCTCGCTAAACAGGTGTATCTGTGGCAGTGCATTAACCCTTAAACTGTCCAAACGTAGATCTACGTTTTTTCAACATTTGAAAGTATGTAAAAAAATGTAGAGCTTTTTTTTCTTTTTCTTTTACATTTGAAAACGTGTAATAAAAACTTTGATCTACGTTTTTTTTTTGTTATTGAATATATGTAAAAAAACGTAGATCTACTTTTGGAGCACTACGAATGTGAATGTAGAGATGTTTGGACAGTTTAAGGGTTAATATGGTCTTGTCTGCTGTTGATATGAATGAAAGATCATTGGACATGAAGACGTTAACAACATAGAGGAGCTGTCTAACAGCTGGATGCTCAGCCGCCCCAACTATGTAGATGATGCTCAGCCGCCCCAACTATGTAGATGATGCTCAGCCGCCCCAACTATGCAGATGATGCTCAGCCGTCCCAACTATGTAGATGATGCTCAGCCGCCCCAACTATGTAGATGATGCTCAGCCGCCCCAACTATGCAGATGATGCTCAGCCGCCCCAACTATGTAGATGATGCTCAGCCGCCCCAACTATGTAGATGATGCTCAGCCGTCCCAACTATGCAGATGATGCTCAGCCGCCCCAACTATGTAGATGATGCTCAGCCGCCCCAACTATGCAGATGATGCTCAGCCGCCCCAACTATGCAGATGATGCTCAGCCGCCCCAACTATGCAGATGATGCTCAGCCGCCCCAAACTATGCAGATGATGCTCAGCCGCCCCAACTATGCAGATGATGCTCAGCCGCCCCAACTATGCAGATGATGCTCAGCCACCCCAACTATGCAGATGATGCATCAGCCGCCCCAACTATGCAGATGATGCTCAGCCGCCCCAACTATGCAGATGATGCTCAGCCGCCCCAACTATGCAGATGATGCTCAGCCGTCCCAACTATGTAGATGATGCTCAGCCGTCCCAACTATGCAGATGATGCTCAGCCGCCCCAACTATGCAGATGATGCTCAGCCGCCCCAACTATGCATATGATGCTCAGCCGCCCCAACTATGCAGATGATGCTCAGCCGCCCCAACTATGCAGATGATGCTCAGCCGCCCCAACTATGCAGATGATGCTCAGCCGCCCCAACTATGCAGATGATGCTCAGCCGCCCCAACTATGCAGATGATGCTCAGCCGCCCCAACTATGCAGATGATGCTCAGCCGCCCCAACTATGCAGATGATGCTCAGCCGCCCCAACTATGCAGATGATGCTCAGCCACCCCAACTATGCAGATGATGCTCTGCCACCCCAACTATGCAGATGATGCTCAGCCGCCCCAACTATGCAGATGATGCTCAGCCGCCCCCAACTATGCAGATGATGCTCAGCCGCCCCAACTATGCAGATGATGCTCAGCCGCCCCAACTATGCAGATGATGCTCAGCCGCCCCAAACTATGCAGATGATGCTCAGCCGCCCCAACTATGCAGATGATGCTCAGCCGCCCCAACTATGCAGATGATGCTCAGCCGCCCCAACTATGCAGATGATGCTCAGCCACCCCAACTATGCAGATGATGCTCAGCCACCCCAACTATGCAGATGATGCTCAGCCGCCCCAACTATGCAGATGATGCTCAGCCGCCCCAACTATGCAGATGATGCTCAGCCGCCCCAACTATGCAGATGATGCTCAGCCGCCCCAACTATGCAGATGATGCTCAGCCACCCCAACTATGCAGATGATGCTCAGCCGCCCCAACTATGCAGATGATGCTCAGCCGCCCCAACTATGCAGATGATGCTCAGCCACCCCAACTATGCAGATGATGCTCAGCCGCCCCAACTATGCAGATGATGCTCAGCCGCCCCAACTATGCAGATGATGCTCAGCCGCCCCAACTATGCAGATGATGCTCAGCCGCCCCAACTATGCAGATGATGCTCAGCCACCCCAACTATGCAGATGATGCTCAGCCGCCCCAACTATGCAGATGATGCTCAGCCACCCCAACTATGCAGATGATGCTCAGCCGCCCCAACTATGCAGATGATGCTCAGCCGCCCCAACTATGCAGATGATGCTCAGCCGCCCAACTATGCAGATGATGCTCAGCCGCCCCAAAACTATGCAGATGATGCTCAGCCGCCCCAACTATGCAGATGATGCTCAGCCGCCCCAACTATGCAGATGATGCTCAGCCGCCCCAACTATGCAGATGATGCTCAGCCACCCCAACTATGCAGATGATGCTCAGCCGCCCCAACTATGCAGATGATGCTCAGCCGCCCCAACTATGCAGATGATGCTCAGCCGCCCCAACTATGCAGATGATGCTCAGCCACCCCAACTATGTAGATGATGCTCAGCCGCCCCAACTATGCAGATCATATAACAGACGAAGCCTCCAGATTAAATTACCTTTCAAGCCTGATCCACCGGGAGGCCTGGTCATGGACCGGGCCGCGGGGGCGTTGATCCCCGGAATAACCTCCAGGTAAGCCTGCACAAATGGCTAGCAGGTGTGGGACTACACCTGCACAACCACATTGGCTGATCTTTCTGTGATGCAGCAAGGATGAAGGAGGTGTAGCTGCCACCTTCAAAAAGTCCCAAAAGTCTAACAAACAGTGAGGTTGCTCATCATCACATGATGGTTCTCAGCGGTTAAGAACGCATCCAAGTTCCTGAAGGAGTTAGGCTAAAGATTCTTTAGGAATATTGAAGGATCTCAGAGCAGCCAGTGTTATGTTCCAGCATGTCAGCGATGTAGTTCAGAGGATGCGGGGGGGGGGGGTGTCAGGGTAATGCCTAGAAGGCATATGTTGGGTGTGAACCCCAACTCTGAGGAGCTGGGTAAAGTATTTGCATTGTAATTATTGACATATATCCACATATTTGTAATGTATCCCTTAAACCTTTAGAATTATGTATGAACCATCTTTATAACATTAGTGTATCATTTAAATCTTGTGAATTGTGTTACATAATGAAGTATACATATATGTTCATTTATAAAGGATGGGGTAGTAAGAGAAGGAGAATATTCAAACAACCATAAGAAGAAATCTCAATATTATTCTTCGATGCCATTCTATTTCCGAGAATATGGGTCCCTTATATGTATATATGCACATATATATGTCGTGCCGAATAGGTAAAACTGTTCAACTAGCAAGAGCTCATTTAAAATTTAGTTCTTTCTAAAATTTTCTCTTATAAGTTTAGAGATACATTTTTCATTTATGTTATAGAATCAACATGGTTGTGTACAGCTTAGAAACCCTCAGTGTTGACATGCACAAGTAGACGAAGACATTCTTGTGGTTATTTAACCCATAAATTAATTAACCTAAAACAAAGAAAGTAGTGTGGTAACCTGGCTTTAGGCCGGTCTGCGGGGGTAAAAGAACCCTGGAAACCTAGACAGTGATGCTTCATCAGGATTCCACGTATAGTGTATACTTCACTAACACCCACCCACCTAGCTTTCACCAGGCTTAACTTTTAAGCCAAATTTTTACCTACAGTGCAGCTTTATCAAGTAGAGGCAGGTCCCACTTTATATGTTTCTCTAATACAGCAATATTAGAGACAGTATTCAGACTTCCTACAGTAAATATATCTACCACTCACTGTAAGCTAAGGGCGAAAATATTTTAAGTAATGTGTGTACTGTATATGCATTTTTTTAGGCCTAGCTCTATTGTTCACTTAATATATGATTGTGTAAACATGTTATCAATCTTTTATATGCATTTGAAAGTGAAAAAAAAAAAGGCTATGATTCACTTTACAGCGATTTTCGCTCTACAGCAGTAACCCGGAACCTCACCTGCTCTATAAGAGGGGCCTGCCTGTACTTTGCTGAAGTCCCACTCTGGGGTGAAACGTGGTATAATGAAGAGTTTCCCTGCTTTACTTGCCTGAAACTCCATAGGTATCTACTTGGTGTGGTTTGATTAGGTAAGGTTTGTCAGAAAACAGGACAAGCGTTTCCTGACGCGGGTCTTAGTCATGGTCATCTGACCAAGGCCTTCTGCTGGCTTACCGGGCCACCCCCTTTAAAAATTATGGTTATTATAAAATGCAAGTGTGAGGAGACGTGGTGCCCAGGGGTTTCATGTTACCCAGGATTCGACCCCAGATTATGTTTGTGAGGCGAGTGTTGTAGAAGCCAGCTGCAGTGTGGTGTGCAGCCTCCAGTGTTGCCAGTGTCCGTGTCTTGCACAGCCATTGTTCTCATGGCTGCTTCTGAAACACACATGTTCTCACGGACGTTTCAAGTACATTTACATTAATTTTTTAGGAGAGGAACCTTATGACGACGTGAAAATATAAACACGTATGCAGTATAATGTGATCCTTTATTGACAGCGTTTCGCCCACACAGTGGGCTTTATCAAGTCACAAACAGAAGGTTTGTGAGTATTTATAGGATGAATTCAGGTTGAGAATGCTGGGTCAGGTGGAGAAGGCTGCATGTGATAGTCTACCGAGTAGGCTCATAGAATCTAATACCTTGGGCAGCTTTGTAGAGAAACTGGGTAAGTATATGAGTAGACCTTCTGCAGTGTTCCATTCTTATGTTCTTTTGTGGGATAACGATGAAGTTTCTTGGCAAGGGGTTCAGCTGTGTTATAGAGGCAGTTGTTCTGGTTGAAGTTCTTGGATATACAGATAAGTGATGATTCCAGGATTCTTCGGTATTGAGTGTTGTCTTCTCTTGCATTTCTGTAGTTGATTAAATGGTTGTGTGAATTTCGGTGTTGAAAACAGACATTCCTTCAATCATCACATCTGGCTGCGTACTGGTGTTCTGAAATATGTGTTTGGAGGTCTCTTGATGTTTTGCCCACGAATAATTTGCTGCAGTCATTACAAGGGATTATGTATACCCCTGCAGAGGATGGAAGCTTGTCCTGTCTATTACTGGTAACGTCCTTGATGGTCGTGGTTGTGGAGGTAGATACTTGGAATGAGGTATTGGAAGAGATGTTGGAAACGTGTTTGGCAATGGAGTTAGTGGGGAGGACTATGTATCTCTTCTCGGCAGTGTTTTCTCTGGGTGTGTTGAAAATGTTTAATGCCCGTCGTCTGCAGTCTCAATGAAGTGACGAGGATAGTGAAGTTTGGGAAATATTTGTTCAATTATAGAGCATTCTTCTTCAAGGAACTCATTGCTGCAGATTCTGATTGCGTACAGGAAAAAGCCTATAATTACACCACGTTTAAGATCAAGTGTATCATCAATTTTCCTGTGCAAGAGATCGATGGCTTGTGTAGTAGGTACTTTGGTGAATAGGGAAGTTACGTCAAGGCTGGAGAGTTTCTTGTTCCTGATGTTGGTGTTGCGAATGCGATTGAGATCACCCAGTGTTGGAGATGTGCTGGACTGATTGTGCCCAAGAGTTTAGAGAGGTGTTTAGCGAGAATTTGAGAGTTGGTGGGGAGCACTGCCTATTCCCGAGGATATGGGCCTCAATGGGATACCTTGCTTGTGAGTTTTTGGTAGGCCGTACATTCTGGAAGGTCTGGGGTTACTGGGAATGGTGTGCAGAAGTTTCTTCCCTTGTATTGAGTCCATCAGAATGCTGCGAGTCCTGTGAAGAAATGTTTTGATAAGGTTGTCCACTTGGTTAGTTGTGAGGGGTTTGTAGGTATCTGGGTTATTAAGTAGATTGAATATTTTGTTCCTGTAATCGTCAGTTTACAACACCACCTCCTTTATCAGAGGTGGTAACCCTGATGGTCGTGTCTTCTGCTAAAGCTTTAAGTGCAATGATGTAAAGTCGAGGTATGACTGGGGAGCTGCGTGTTGAGATGGCCGCTGAGATGATGTGTTGAAGATAGCCTTTTTGGAAGTCGAAGTCATTGTGTCTGTAGTTTTTAGCGATGAAATTAAGGTCTTGTTTTGGTTTCGTAATTCCTGTTGCAAATTTTAGGTCTAAGCTGAGAGCTTCAGTTTCTGTGGTTGACAGTAGACGAGATGAGAGATTTTGAATAATTTCAGGTCTTCCTAAACTTTTCCAATGACTATTATAGCAGAGTTTGGAGTTTCCTAGTAAGTCTGATCTTCTGTTAGATATTCGCTGTGGTAACTCTGCTGCGAATGATTTCGGCGGTGTGTCTGTTCATGTTACCCCGGAGTGACGTGCCCAGTGTCCTGGCTTGGAGAAAAGCTTCCTTTGTAGCATTTAAGTCGTCTGCACACTCTTCAAGGTAGGTTTGAGCTGTTGCGGAGAAAGGAGGTTTGATGTTGGCAGTTTGAGGAGTAGATCTTGGTAAGACCATTTCTTGGATGCAGTTACGAAGAAAATTGTGTCTATTGCATCCAAGAAATGGTCTTACCAAGATCTACTCCTCAAACTGCCAACATCAAACCCCCTTTCTCCGCAACAGCTCAAACCTACCTTGAAGAGTGTGCAGACGACTTAAACAATGCTACAAAGGAAGCTTTTCTCCAAGCCAGGACACTGGGCACGTCACTCCGGGGTAACATGAACAGACACACCGCCGAAATTATTCGCAGCAGAGTTACCACAGCGAATGTTGATTAAAGTAAGGTCTAGTGTATATATTCGTGCAGCTCTTGGTGTATATATATCCAGTGGAACCTGTATTAGTGTATACTACCTCGTGAGGGAAGAGGGAGACTAATGGAGGGATGGAACACCGGGTAATGGGGAGAGAGAGAGAGAGAGAGAGAGAGAGAGAGAGAGGAGAGAGTGGTGCAAGATTCTGTACGAGGCACAAGTACGCTCACACCTTGAGTGTGCTCCACTTTCTTGGTTTGCCTGCCCTTCCCCCCTCATCTGCGACTGCTTGACAGAGTAGAGAACAGAGCAAGACGTCTCATCTCTCGCCTGGACTAATCCTGGATAGATCTGTCATTTCAGCAGAGCCTTCAACACAGGAGGGATGTGGGTGGCCTCACTGTTATGTACAAGGCCAATATTGTCAAAGTACTACACTTGGATCCACTTCGAGGACAGCGTGAAACAAGCTTCTATACCACAAGACGGGCAGAAAGCAGCAACTTCACTCTGGCTGTACCCTTCTCCAGAACATCACTTCATCTGAGATCATATATACCCAGGATGACTCGAGTATGGAACACATTCGTACATTATGATGTCAACGAGATAAAATCAGTTGATCAGATGAAAATGCTGGCCGACAGATGGCTCCAACTTCATCCTATTTCCTATTTGTATGTCTTATAACAATAAAAATGCTTTCAAATGAGCTGATGTAGGTAACAGCTCTTAGCTTGTCAATAAAGTTAGGAATCCTTAACCTGTAAATAGCTTGTCAATAAAACTAGAGATCGTTAACCTTGTCAAACCCTGTGTAAAAAAAAAAAAAAACTAGTGAGTGAGGAGTGAGGAGTAATAGTGGTGGACGATGTGAAAGGACGGAGGAAGGGGAGTTCTACCCTCAGTCAATGAGTACTTTCCTTCCCTGATGTCTGGTCCCTATGTTGTTGCTGCTGTGACTGTGTTGCTGTAACTGTTTGTATGACTGTGTGACTGTTGGTGTAACTGTTGTTGTGACTTGTCTTCACGGAGATTATGAGTGTTGTGGGCGTGTCAACTTTTGCCTCTGTTCTGTAGTGTCACCTCTGTTCTGTGGTGTCACCTCTGTTCTGTGGCGTCACCTCTGTTCACTAGTGTCACCTCTGTTCACTGGTGTCACCTCTGTTCACTGGTGTTGCCTCTGTTCTGTGGCGTCACATCTGTTCACTAGTGTCACCTCTGTTCACTGGTGTCACATCTGTTCTGTGGTGTCACCTCTGTTCACTGGTGTCGCCTCTGTTCACTGGTGTCGCCTCTGTTCACTGGTGTCGCCTCTGTTCATTGGTGTCGCTTCTGTTCACTGGTATCGCCTCTGTTCACTGGTGTCGCCTGTGTTCTGTGGTGTCACCTGTGTTCTGTGGTGTCACCTCTGTTCTGTGGTGTCACCTGTGTTCCGTGGTGTCACCTCTGTTCACTGGTATCACATCTGTTCTGTGGTGTCACCTGTGTTCTGTGGTGTCACCTGTGTTCTGTGGTGTCACCTGTGTTCTGTGGTGTCACCTGTGTTCTGTGGTGTCACCTGTGTTCTGTGGTGTCACCTGTGTTCTGTGGTGTCACATGTGTTCTGTGGTGTCACCTGTGTGGTGTCACATGTGTTCTGTGGTGTCACCTGTGTTCTGTGGTGTCACATGTGTTCTGTGGTGTCACGGATGTTCTGTGGTGTCACGTATGTTCTGTGGTGTCATGTATGTTCTGTGGTGTCACGTGTGTTCTGGGGTGTCACGTGTTTTCTGTGGTGTCACGTGTGTTCTGTGGTGTCACGTGTGTTCTGTGGTGTCACCTGTGTTCTGTGGTGTCACCTGTGTTCTGTGGTGTCACCTGTGTTCTGTGGTGTCACCTGTGTTCTGTGGTGACCCTCCTGTCCTCCAATGTCGTCACTCCAATTTCCCTCAACCTTTCTTTCGTAGGACATACCCTGAGCTCCGGAACTAGCCTTGTTGCAAACCTTTGCACTTTCTCTAATTTCTTGACGTGTTTGACCAGGTGTGGGTTCCAAACTGGTGCTGCATACTCCAGTATGGGCCTGATGTACACAGTGTACAGTGTCTTGAACGATTCCTTACTAAGGTATCGGAACGCTATTCTCAGGTTTGCCAGGCGCCCGTATGCTGCAGCAGTTATCTGGTTGATGTGTGCCTCCGGAGACATGCTCGGTGTTATGGTCATTCCAAGATCTTTCTCCTTGAGCGAGGTTTGCAGTCCTTGGCCACTTAATCTATACTCTGCGGTCTTCTTTGCCCTTCTCCGATCGTCATGACTTTGCATTTGGCAGTGTTGAATTCAAGAAGCCAGTTGCTGGACCACGTGACCAGCCTGTCCAGGTCTCTTTGAAGTCCTGCCTGGTCCTCATCTGATTTAATTCTCCTCATTAACTTCACATCATCTGCGAACAGGGACACCTCTGAGTCTATCCCTTCCATCATGTCATTCACATATACCAGAAATAGCACTGGTCCTAGGACCGACCCCTGTTGGACCCCGCTCGTCACAGGTGCCCACTGTGATACCGCATCCCGTACCATGACTCGTTGCCTCCCTGTCAGATATTCTCTGATCCATTGCAGTGCCCTTCGTGTTATACAGTGCCTGATCCTCTAGTTTCTGCACTAGTCGCTTGTGAGGAACTGTGTCGAAGGCCTTCTTGCAGTCCAAGAAAATGCAATGAACCCACCCCTCTCTCTCGTGTCGCACTTCTGTAACTTTGTCATAGAACTCCAGAAAGTTTGTGACACAGGATTTGCCCTCCATGAATCCGTGCTGGTTGTCGTTTATAATCTTGTTCCATTCCAGGTGCTCCACCACTCTCCTCCTGATAATCTTCTCCATGACTTTGCATACTATACACGTCAGTGACACTTGTCTGTAATTTAGTGCCTCTTTTCTGTCTCCTTTGTGTGTGTGTGTGTGTGTGTGTGTGTGTGTGTGTGTGTGTGTGTGTGTGTGTGTGTGTGTGTGTGTGTGAGTTGAAGTAAGAAAGAGCGAGGGGTGTGAGAGGAATATTGGAGAATGATTTTCTTTTAAATTGACATCATTAGGTACACGGATATCTTTTATCCAACACTTGAACACTCCAGCAGTTGCCAGTTTTTTTGCTATACGGGATATAACATTACAGTAGGTACTAGACTTATGCAGGATACTTTCCAGCAGGCACTGGAGTACTCTTAAACAGTGCTGGAGTGTTGTAACATTCCAGCAGGCACTGGAGTACTCTTAAACAGTGCTGGAGTGTTGTAACATTCCAGCAGGCACTGGAATATTCTTAAACATGACTATAGTGTTTTCTTACACAACATACAACAATGCAGAACCAATGGAATTTTCTTCAACATTTTTTTTAAAAGGAAAATTAGGGTGGGTTAAAATTTTAAAGGTTTTTATTTTTTATTTTTTGGGGTAGGGGAGGGGGGAAATTGTTTGGGTTATTATTTTTAAAAGGAGAGTGGGAGGGGGGGTGGGGTTTTTAGGGGAGGTGTAGGAGAGGGGGAAAAGGTGGGGGGGTTTTTTAGGTTTTTGGGAAGATTTGGGAAAGGGTTTTGGGTTTTTAGGGGGGTTTGTGGGAAAAGTGGGGGGGGTTTTTGGGGTTTTTTTGGGGGTTGTGGGGAAAAGTGGGAGGTTTTTGGGAAAATTGAGGGTAGGGGAGTGGGAGGGGGGGGGGTTAGTGAGGTTTTAGGAGGGGGGGGAGGGGGGGGGTTAAATTGAGGTGTAGGGGGGGGGAGGTGTTTTTTAAAGTGAGGGGGGGGGTTGGGGGGGGGTTTTGAGGTGTAGGGGGAGTGGGGGTTTTGGGTTAGGGGGAGGTGGGGGGGAGAGTGGGGGGTTTGGGTTGGGTGAGGTTTTGGGGAAAAGGGGGGAGGTTTTGGGGGTTAAATTGAGGTGTTGGAAAATGGGGGGGTTTGTGGGTTAGTGGGGGTGTAGGGAGTGGGAGGTGGGGGGTTAGTGAGGTTGGGGGGGGGGAAGGGGAGGTTTTTTGGTTTTAAAGGTGTAGGAGAGGGGAGGTGTGGGTTTTTTTGGGGTGTGGGGGGGGTGGGGGGTTTTGTGGGTTAGGGAGGTGTAGGGGAAGGGGGGGAGGTGGGGGGGGGAGTGGGGTGTAGGGGTGGGGGGGTGGGGGTTTAGTGAGGTGTGGGGGAGAGTGGGGGGGGTTTTGTTGGTTATGGGGGTGTGGGGAGAGGGGGAAAGGTTTTGGGGGGTTTGGGTGGGGGTGTAGGAAAAGGGGGGGGTGTTGGTTATTTGAGGTGAAAGGGAGAGGGGGGGAGGGGGTTGGGTTTAATGGGGTTTGTAGGGAGGGGGAAGGGGGTGGGGAGTGAGGTGTAGGGGGTTTGGGGGTGGGGTTAGTGAGGTGTAGGAGGGGTGGGGGGGTTTGTTGGGTTTGAGGTTTTGAAAGGGGGGTTTTTGGGAGGTGGGGGGGTTTTTTTAAAGGGGGGTGGAGGTGGGGGGGAGGGGGGGTTTGGGGTTTGGGAGTGAAAGGAGGGGAGGGGGAAGGTGGGGGTTTTTAAGGGGGGTTTGTGGGGAGAGTGGGAGGTTTTTGGGTTGGGTGGGGTTTGGGGGAAAGTGGGGGGGTTTTGGGTTAGTGGGTTTTAAGGGAAAGGGGTGGGAGGTGGGGGTTAGTGGGGTGTGGGGAGAGGGGGGGGAGGGGGGGGGTTTTTATTTTGAGGTGAAAGGGGGGGTTGGGGGGGTTTTTTGGGTTGTGAGGTTTTGGGAGAGTGGGAGGTTTTGGTTAGTGGGGGGGTAGGAGAGTGGGGGGGTTTTTTGGGTTAGGGGGTTTGTAGGGGTTGGGGGGTTTTTGGGTTAGTGAGGTGTAGGAGAGGGGGGAGGTGGGGGTTTAAATTGGGGTTGTAAAGGAAGTGGGAGGTGGGGGGTTTTATTTGGGGTGTAGGAGAGTGGGGGTGGGGGTTTTTAGGGGTTTTGGTTGGGGAAGGAGGGGGAAAAGGTGTGGGTTAGTGGGGTTTTTAGGGGGGTGGGGGGTTTTTGGGTTAGTGGGGGTGGGGGAAGGGGGTGGGAGGGTGTTGGGTTATTTGAGGGGTTTTGGGGGAAAAGTGGGAGGGGGGGGGGTTAAAGGAGGTGTGGGGAGGGGAAAGGGTTTTTGGTTAGTGGGGTTTTTGGGAGAGGGGGAAAAAGGGTTTTGGGGGTTAGTGGGGTTTTGTAGGGGGGAGTGGGGAAAGGTTGGGTTAGTGGGTGAGGAGGTGGGGGTTTGTGGGTTAGTGGTGGGGGTTGGGGAAAAAGTGGGGGGGTTTTGGGTCTTTGGGGTTTGTTGGAGAGTGGGAGGGTTGGTTTTTGGGGTTTGGTAGGAGAGTGGGAGGTGGGGGTTTTTGTGGGGGGGAAAGGGGGGGGGAGTGGGTTTTGTATTGAGGGAGTGGGGGTTTGGGGGGTTTTAGTGGGGTATTAGGAGAGTGGGGGGGTGGGTTAGTGGGGTGGGGGGTTTGGGGGAAAAGGGTTTTTGGGTTGTGGGTGTGGGGGGGTTGGGGGTTTTTGGTGGGGTGTAGGAGGGGGGAAGGTGGGGGGTTTTGGTGGGGGGTGTAGGAGGGGGGGGGGTTTGTGGGTGTGGGAGGTTGGGAAGGTGGGGTTTGGGGGGGTTGTGGGAGGGGGGAGGTGTGGGTTAGTGGGGTGTAGGGGGGTGGGGGGTTTGGGGGGTTAAGTGGGGTTGTTAGGTGGGGGGGGTGGGGGTTTAGGGGTGGGGGGTTAGGGGGGAGAGGGGGTTGTGAGGTTTGGGAGGGGGGAAGGTTTTTGGGTTAGTGAGGGGGAGGAGGAGGGGGGGGGTGGGTTAGTGGGGTGAAAGGAGAGTGGGGGTTTTGGGTTGGGGGGGGTTTTGTAGGGAGGGGGGAATTTTTGGGGGGTTTGTGGGTGTTAGGAGAGGGGGAAGGTGGGGGTTTGTGAGGTTTAGGAGAGGGGGGGTGGGGGTTTTTAGTGGGGTTGTAGGAGTGGGAGGTTTTGGGTTGTGGGTGTAGGAGAGTGGGAGGTGTGGGTTATTTGGGTTTTAGGAGGGGGGTTGTGGGAGTGGGGAGGGGGGGGGTGGGGTTAGTGGGGGGGTGTGGGGAGAGTGGGAGGTGGGGGTTTAAGGGGGGGGTGTAGGAGGGGGGGGGTGTGGGAGTGGGTAGGGGGGGGGGTTTGGGGGGTTTGTAGGTGGTGGGGGGGGAGGTGGGGGTTTAGTGGGGTGTAGGGGGAGTGGGAGGGGGTTGGTTGGTGGGGTTTTTGGGGAGAGGGCCCCCCCCCACACTGGGGGGAGTGGGGGGAGGTGGGGGTTTTGTGGGGTGTAGGAGAGTGGGAGGTGTGGGTTAGTGGGGGTAGGAAGGGGGGGGGGTGGGGGGGTGGGAGGTTTGGGGTTAGTGGGGTGTAGGAGAGGGGGAAAGGTGGGGGTTTTGTGGGGTTTTTGGGGAGGGGGGAAGGTGGGGGTTAGTGAGGTGTGGGGGAGTGGGGGTGGGGGTTTTAGTGGGGGTAGGAGAGGGGGGTGGGGGAGTTGAGGAGGGGAGGTTTTGGGTTAGGGGGGGTTGTAGGAGAGTGGGGGGGGGGGGTTAGGGGAGGGGGTAGGAGGGGGGGTTGTGGGCGTGGGGTTTTGGAGAGGGTGGGGAAAGGTGGGGGTGGGGTTTTTGGGTTAGGGGGGGTGTGGGAGGGGGGTGGGGTTGTGGGTTTGGGGGTTTTTTGGGGGGGGGTTGGGGTGTAGGAGAGGGGGAGGTGTTTATAGTGAGTTTTTGGGGAATGGGGGTTTTTGGGGAGTGGGAGGGGGGTGGGGGTTTTATTGAGGGTAGGGAGGGGGTGGGGGGGGGGGGGGGTGGGAGTGGGGGTTTGTGGGTTAGTGGGTTTGTAGGGGGGGTGGGAGGTGGGTTATTTGGGTGTTGGAGGGGGTGTGGGGGGGGTTGGGTTATTTAAAGGTGTAGGAGGGGGGGTGTGGGAGTGGGTTTGTGGAGGGGGGTTTGGGAGGGGGGGGGGGGAGGGGGGTTTGTGGGGTGTAGGAGGGGGGGAGTGGGGGGTGGGTTAAGGGGGGTTTTTGAGGGGGTGGGGGGTGGGGTTAGTGGGGTTTTGGAGGGGGTTTGGGGGGGGAAGGTGGGGTTTGTGGGGTTGGAAGGGGGGGTGTGGGAGTGGGTTAGGAAAATTAATGGGGGGTTTGGGGGTTGGGGGAGGGGGATTTGGGTGGGAGGGTGGGTTAGTGGGTTTTTGGGGAAAGGGGTTTTGGGAGGTTTTGGGTTAGGGGGGGTTGTGGGGGTGGGGGTGGGGGTTTTGTGGGGGTGTAGAAGAGTGGGGGTGGGGTTAGTGGGGGTAGGAGGGGGGTGGGGGGGGGGGTGGGGGGTTTAGTGGGGTGTGGGGAGAGTGGGAGGTGTTGGTTAGTGAGGTTTGGGGGGGGGAGTGGGAGGTGTGGGTTTTTTGAGGTGTAGGGGGGGTGGGGGGGGGGTGGGGGGTTGGGGTTAGGGTTTGTTAGGAGGGTGGGGGTGTGGGATTTGGGGGTTTTGGGTTAGGGGAGGGGTGGGGAGGGTGGGGGGTGTGGGGGGGGGGTTTGGGGTGTAGGGGGTGGGGGGGGGGTTTAGTGGGGTTTTTGGAGAGGGTGGGGGAAAGGGGGGGTGGGGTTAGTGGGGTGTAGGAGGGGGTGGGGGGGGGTTGTGGGTTAGGGGGTGTGGGAGGGGGGGGAGGGGGTGGGAAGGGGGGGGGGTGGGTTAGTGGGGTTTTGGGAGGAGGGGGGGAGGGGGTTAGGGGGTTAGGAGGGGGGTTAGGGGGTTGGGAAAGGGAGGGGGGTGTGGGGAGGGGGGTTTGGGGGGTGTGGGAGGGGAGGTGGGGGTTTTAAAGTGGGGTTTGTGGGAAATTGGGGGTTTTTGGGAGTGGGTGAAAGGGGGGTGGGGTTAGTGGGGTGTGGGGAAGGGGGGGTGGGGGTTGGGGGTTTAGGGAGGGGGGGTTTTTGGGGTTTGGGTGAGGTGTTGGGGAGGGGGAAAGGTGGGGGTTTTATAGGGGGTGGAGGTGGGGGGGTGTGGGAGTAGGGGGGGGGTTTAGTGGGGTGTGGGAGGGATGGGAAGGTGGGATTTAGTGGGTTGGGTGGGGTTTGTGGGGGTGGGAGGTGTGGGTTAGTGGGGTGTAGGGGGGGGGGTGGGGGGGTGGGGGTTTGTGGGTTTTTTGGGGGAGGGGGTGGGAGGGGGGGTTTAGGGGGGTGTTGGGGGGTTGGGAGGGTGGGTTATTTGAGGTGTGTGGGAGGGGGTGTGGGAAGTGGGGTTAGGAGATTGTGGGGAGGGGGGGGGGGGAGTGGGTTTATGGGGTTGTGGGGGGAGGGTGGGGGAGTGGGTTGGGTAAAGGGGTTTTGGGAGGGGGGGGGGGGTTTGGGTTTAGTGTGGTGTAGGGAGGGGTCGTGGGGGGGGGGTGGGGTTAGTGGGGTGTAGGAGGGGGGGGTTTTTTGAAGTGGGTTTTAGGGAGGGTGTGGGAGGGGGGTGTGGGAGTGGGGGGTTAGGGGGAGGGGGGGGGGGGGAAAGGGTGGGGTTAGTGGGGTGTAGGAAGGGGTGGGGGTGGGAGTGGGTTGGGGGGGTGTGGGAGGGTGGGTTAGTGAGGTGTAGGAGGGGGGTGGGGGGTTTGGGTTTGTGAAAATTTTGGGAGGGGTGTGGGAGGGGGGTTAGTGAGGTGTAGGGAGGGGTGTGGGAGTGGGTTAGTGAGGTGTGGGGGGGAGAGGGTTTGGGGGGGGAGGGGTTTGGGGTTTAGTGAGGGTGGGAGGGGGGTTTTTGGGGGGGGTTGGGGGTTTTGTGGGTGTAGGAGGGGGGGGGGGAGGGGTGTGGGGGGGGGTGGGGTTTGTGAGGTTTTTGGGAGAGGGTTTGGGAGGGGGTTTAGTGGGTTTTGTAGCAGGGGGGTTGTGAAGGGGGTTAGTGAGGTGTGGGAGAGGGTTTGGGAGTGGGTTAGGGGAGGTTACCCTGGGGGGGTTATTTTAGGGGATTCAAGGGGGGGGTTTAAAAAGGGGGTTAAATTTGGTTTAGGGGGGTTAAATGGGTTATGGGGGGATTAAAGGGGGTGGGAGTGGTTTTTGTGAGGTGAAGGAAGAGGGTGTGGGAGTGGGTTATTTGAGGTTTTGGGGGGGGTGGGGGGAGGGGGTTTAGGAGGTTTTGGAGAGGGTGTGGGGGGTGGGTTAGTGGGGGTGTTGGAGGGGTGTGGGGGGGGTTTTTAGTGAGGTGTGGGGGTTGGGACGGGGGGGAGGTGTGAGGGGGGGTGGGGTTGTTGTGGGTTTTGGGGAAGGGGGTGTGGGGAGGGGTTGGTGAGGTGAAAGGGGGAGGGTGGGGGAAAAGTGGGTTAGTGAGGTGTAGGTGAGGGTGGGGGAAAAGTGGGTTATTTGGGGTTGGAGAGGGCTTTTGGGAGTGGGTTAGTGGGGTGTGGGGGAGAGGGTGTGGGAGGGGGGTTTAGTGAGGTGTAGGATGGGGTTTTGGGAGGTGGGTTGTGGGGTGTTGGAGAGGGTGTGGGAGTGGGTTAGTGAGGTGTAGGAGGGGGTTGGGGGGGTTTAGGGGGGGAGGGGTTAGGGGGAGGTGTAGGAGAGGGTGGGGGGAGTGGGAGGTGTGGGTTAGGGGAGGTTTAGGAGAGGGGGGTTTGAGAGGGGGGTTAGTGGGTTTTGTAGGGAGGGTGTGGGAGTGGGTTAGGAGGTGTAGGGGGAGGGTGTGGGAGTGGTTAGTGAGGTGTGGGAAAGGGGGTGTGAGAGGGGGTTTTGTGAGGTGTAGGAGAGGGTGTGGGATTTGGGTTAGTGAGGTTTTTGGGGGGTGTGGGGGGGGGGTTGGGTTGGGTGGGGGGTTTTGGGAGGGTGGGGGGGAGGGGTTAGTGAGGTGTAGGAGAGGGTGTGGGAGGGGGGAGGGGGTGGGTTAGTGGGGTTTGTAGGAGAGGGGTGTGAGGGTGGGTTATTGAGGTGTAGGAGGGGGTTTTGTGGGAGGGGGTTAGTGATTTTGGGGAAAGGGGGGGTGTGGGGGGTGGGGTTAGTGAGGTTTTGGAAAGAGGGTGTGAGGGGGTGGGTTTTGAGGTGTAGGAGGGGTGTGGGAGTGGGTTAGGGGAGGTGTAGGAGAGGGGGGGGAGGGGGTTTTTAGTGAGGTGTAGGAGAGGGTGTGGGATTTGGGTTTTGTGGGGTTTTGTGGGGAGAGGGGTGGGGAGGGGGTTTAAAGTGAGAGGGTAGGGGAGGGTGTGGGGGGGGTTTTGTGGGTGTAGGGAGGGTGGGGGAGGGGGGTTAGTGAGGTGTAGGAGAGGGTGTGAGGGGGGGTTTAAGTGAGGTGTAGGAGAGGGTGGGGGAGTGGGAGGGTTGTGGGGGTTAGGGGGGAGGGTGTGGAGGGGGTGTGGGGGGGGTTTAGTGGGGTTTGTGGGAAAGGGGGTTTGTGGGAGGGGGTTTTTAGTGAGGGGGAAGGAAAAAGGGTGTGGGGGGGGTTAGTGTGGTGTAGGAGAAGGGGTTGGGAGGGGGTTATTTGTAAGATTTTTGGGGGGGGTTATATTGAGAGGTTTTTGGGGGGGGGGATTTTTAAATTATTTTATATTTAAATTTGAGGGGTTTTGGGTTAAGATTAAAGGGGTTATTGGGTTAAAGGGTTTTTATGATGTAATTAATGGGGTTAATTTTAAAGATGTAAGTTTAGTATTTATTTTTGGGGGGAAATTTAATATATTCTTTTATATTTTTTTTTGGGATGTTTGGGGTGGAAGTGGGGATTTGGGATTTTATAGGAAGATTTTATGGTTTTTTAAAATACAGGTACCTCAACAAACAATTTACAAACAACCCCCAAAAAAAACCCAAAAAAACTAATTTTAAACAAATTTTTAAGGAAAAAAATTTAAAAGTAGTCCTTTAACAGCTTCAAAAAGTTCGAAGGTTTTTTTTCTTTTTTTCACTCTTTCCCTTTTTCCCTTTTTGTTCACAACTGCCAAAAAACTTGCTAGAAGTTTTTTATGAATAATTCCCCCCAAAAAAACTTCATTGTAATGTTTTTTTTGTAAATGTGTTCGCTGATAAACCTTTACAAAATATTTTTACCAAACATGAACTTGGGAAATTACGGTTAAATTTTTAAACTACATAACTTGGAGCCCGCCTTGAACCCATTTGGCGTTTGTAACCTTTCGATACCATAAAAAAATTTGGGTAGTGGGATAGTAAATTAAAAAACCATGTTTTAAAGTTACCCCCCATGAAGTGGTTCCTTAAATCCACCTGGCGAGCTTTGCCCCCCAGGTGTCGGAGAATCTAAGCTTTCGTTTAGCATCAAAAGGGAGACGTAATGTATACTCAGTGTTGCCCAATGAGTATCCCCGTTTTAAACTGCGACCTACTCGTGACTTTTTTAAGTTGTCTGGTATTGCTGGTTTAGGAAACAGGTGTCACATCCTTCAGTTTTGCGTAATGTCCCCTATTTTAAGTGCAGATTTTTGTGGTGTGTGTGTGGGGTGTTGGGGTTGGTGGTGTGTGTGTGTTGTGTTCCAGCGTTCAGGAACTAAATGACTTCAACGGAAAGTTGAAAAAAAACACGGGGACATTTTTTGGGAAACTTTTCTGTTCTAGAACTTTTTTATCATTTTAAATGAACCCCGGAGCCTAGGAACATTTATAGGATCAAGGTCCCGGAGGAAACGTTTTCAGAAAATGTTTAGTATTTCATTTTGTGCTTCCACAACCCTGCCGGGTTCCATGGTGTTTTAAAATATATATATAAAATATAAAAATTATTATAAAATTTTTAATATTTTTAATAAAAATATATAATATATATATTATATAATTTTCACAATCGTCTTTTCCCCCCGAGGCGGGGGCCCAAAAAAAGAAAGAAAATCCCCAAAAAAAAAAAACCTTCATCACATTAAACACTTTCACCCACCCCATTATCATGCTTTTGCAGAGGTCTCGAACAACATTTAGGCAATACGTATAAAGATAACAACATATCCCTCCAATGCCATACCCAAACCCTCCTTTAAAGTGCAGGCATTGTTTTTCCCTTTTCCCCGGATCAAATCCCGACTTAGAAAAACCTTTTTCCCTAAATCCCTTTCACTAAAATATTCCCCTGCCACACCCCAACAGATCGTGGGGCCCCCAAGTATCATTCGTCTCCTTCCCCTCCATTAACAGCTCAGCACGCTTCGGAATCCAACCCCCTGCCCACAAAACCCCCTTTAAACCCCTTTTTCCCAAACCCCTTTTCGAGGACGCCCCCTACCCCTTTTCCCCTATAGTTTATATGCTTTCCCATGTCATTCATTTTGACCCATTTCTCAAATGCCCAAAACCCACCTAACAACCCCTCTTCTGCCCTTGACTAATGTTTTTTATTAATCCCACCTTCTCCAATTTCCCACACTCCGATTTTCTGCTAAATTTCACAACAATTCCCCTTAGACAGAACATCCCCACTGCCCCCAAACCGCCTCTCGCTGCTGCAATTTCCCACCCAGTTCACATCCATTAAAAAGTGTTTGGACTACATACTTTTTAACATTCCCCTTTTTTGCCTCCTAGTAACGTTTTTTGACTCCACATAACCTCAACGCCCCCCTCACCTTTTTTTTCCCCATCAATTCTATGATTTAACCTCATCCCAAAAACCCCCGCCCACACGTCAAATCCCAAATATCTGAAAAATTTTACGCTTCCATACTCCTCCTCCCCAATTTGATATCCTTTTTCTTTTTCAAAACTTTTATACCCCCACACCCTTTCTCTTTTCTATGTTCCTTTTAAAATTTTCCTTTACCAAAAATTCTCAAACCATCCCCTAACCTTTGCAATTTTTCTTTTGAAAACTCCCCTAAGCACGGGATCATCAGCAAAAAAGAACTGTGCAATTCCCCTTTTTAATTTTATTCCCCATAATTTAATCCCACCCCTTTTCCCAACACCCCGCCTTTTATTCTTTTACAACCCCATCTTAAATTATTAAAAAACCAGGGGACATTACAATCCCCTGTCTAAGCCACTTTTTACCGGGGGGGGATTCTCCCTCTCTTTTAAACACCCTAACCGGGCCCACTACCCCATAAAAACTCTTTCGCATTTAGTAACTTACCACCCATTCCATAAACTTGCAACACTGCCACATTGCCCCTATCCCTCTTTCATTTGCCTTTTCTAAATCCAAAATGCAATAAAAACTTCCCTACCTTTATCTAAATACGTTCACAAAATATGTTCAAATTAAACACTTGATCTAACATCCCCACCCACTCTGAAAACCTCCTTGCTCATCCGCAATTCTACATTTGTCTTACCTTATTTTTTCAAATTTTTTAACCCTACGTATACTTTTCCGGGATACTCAGAAACTTATTCCTCTTTTAAATTTTTTCAATTCTTTTTTTTCCCCTTTTCCCCCTTTAAAAAAGGGGGCAACATGCCCCCCCAATCCCCGGTATCTTCCCCTCTTTCAAAATTTTTAACAAAATACCCCAAACCCCCAAACCCTATATCCCCCCCCCTTTTAACATTTGTCATGATCCACAGTTCCAGTGCTTTTTCCCCCCTTTATTCTACGTAAGCCTCACGTACCTCCACCAAAACTTACATTTTTTCCCTTTTTCACTCCTAAAAAAAATGGGATACCTCCCTGGCCAGTGCATAAATTTCTCCTCCCTTTCTTCCCCAAAAAATTTAAAAGTTCCTCAAAATATTTCGCCATCTCCCCAAAACCCCCTCTCCCCATCACTAACTCCCCAAATCGTTTTTTTCGGGGCAAATCCATACTTTCCCAGGCTTTTTAACTTGTTTTAACTCACTCCCAAATTTTTTCTTATTTTTTTTAAAAATTTTTTGACGGCCTCTCCCATCTATCATCTCTCTCCTTTTGCACTCTCCCCACTTCCTTCACCTTTTTTTACTCTCATATACTTGCTCTTCTTAAACATCTTTTGTAAAAACCTCTCGAAAACTACCTTTTCTCTTTTATCACACCCTTTACTTTATCATCCCCAATCACTCCCCTTTCCCCCCTGCCCCCCCCCCTCCTTAAACCACAAAATTCTGCCCCACATTTTAATACTGCATTTTTAAAACTATTCCCCAAACCCCCTCAACCCCCCACTACTTTGGAGATATCGGGTTGAATAAGGGAAAGGGTGTTTTAGGGGTGTGTGGTGAGGAAATTTAAACGCAAATAAATGCGTATGAATATTTATCCGCAATATGTAAGTATAGGTTTTTTTTGGGGTTTGTCTTTGTTTTAATTTTTGTAGTCTTGTTTGGGGGGGGAATGTCTTAGATTTGGTTTTATGCTCATGCTTAAAAATTTTTGATTGAAAAGTATAAGATGTGGGTGCTGTGTATTTTTTTTTTTTGTGATAGTGTAGTTTAAAATGCTCATTTTTGTTATAATGTTGGGGGAATGTTGGGTATTTTTGTGTATTCTTATTTTTGTGCGAGTTTTAAAAAAAAATTTTTTTTCATGATCAATTTTTTTTG
>NC_069415.1:37012287-37027287 GCF_026875155.1 Cherax quadricarinatus
CCCAACTCGGACATATCAGATGCGCATTTTCCCCTGCCCCTCAGCCGGACTAAAAATTCGCTTTCCCTTCCCCCCCAGGTAGTTCTGTTTGTGACTTGAAAAAGCCCACTGTGTGGGCGAAACGTAGTCAATAAAGGATCACATTATACTGCATTTGTGTTTATATTGCCAATGTTACAGTATCCTGGTAACAACCAGCCTGAACAATGTACAGCAGCCTGGTAACAACCAGCCTGAACAATGTTACAGTATCCTGGTAACAACCAGCCTGAACAATGTTACAGTTGCCTGGTAACAACCAGCCTGAACAATGTTACAGTATCCTGGTAACAACCAGCCTGAACAATGCTGCAGTAGCCTGGTAACAACCAGCATGAACAATGTTACAGTAGCCTGGTAACAACCAGCATGAACAATGTCACAGTAGCCTGGTAACAACCAGCCTGAACAATGTCACAGTAGCCTGGTAACAGCCAGCCTGAACAATGTTACAGTAGCCTGGTAACAACCAGGCTGAACAATGTTACAGTATCCTGGTAACAACCAGCCTGAACAATGTACAGCAGCCTGGTAACAACCAGCCTGAACAATGTTACAGTATCCTGGTAACAACCAGCCTGAACAATGTTACAGTTGCCTGGTAACAACCAGCCTGAACAATGTTACAGTATCCTGGTAACAACCAGCCTGAACAATGTTACAGTTGCCTGGTAACAACCAGCAGGCCAACAGGCCTGCTGCAGTGTTCCTCCTTTCTTATGTTCTTATGTTCTTATGTCGCAGTAGCCTGGTAACAACCAGCCTGAACAATGTTACAGTAGCCTGGTAACAACCAGGCTGAACAATGCTGCAGTAGCCTGGTAACAACCAGCATGAACAATGTTACAGTAGCCTGGTAACAACCAGCATGAACAATGCTGCAGTACCCTGGTAACAACCAGCCTGAATAATGTTACAGTATCCTGGTAACAACCAGCCTGAACAATGCTGCAGTACCCTGGTAACAACCAGCCTGAATAATGTTACAGTATCCTGGTAACAACCAGCCTGAACAATGTACAGTAGCCTGGTAACAACCAGCATGAACAATGTTACAGTAGCCTGGTAACAACCAGCCTGAACAATGTTACAGTAGCCCTTTAACAACCAGCCTGAACAATGTTACAGTAGCCTGGTAACAACCAGCCTGAACAATGTTACAGTAGCCTGGAAACAACCAGCCTGAACAATGTTACAGTAGCCTGGTAACAACCAGCCTGAACAATGTACAGCAGCCTGGTAACAACCAGCCTGAACAATGTCACAGTAGCCTGGTAACAACCAGCCTGAACAATGTCACAGTAGCCTGGTAACAACCAGCCTGAACAATGTTACAGTAGCCTGGTAACAACCAGGCTGAACAATGTTACAGTATCCTGGTAACAACCAGCCTGAACAATGTACAGCAGCCTGGTAACAACCAGCCTGAACAATGTTACAGTATCCTGGTAACAACCAGCCTGAACAATGTTACAGTTGCCTGGTAACAACCAGCCTGAACAATGTTACAGTATCCTGGTAACAACCAGCCTGAACAATGTTACAGTAGCCTGGTAACAACCAGCAGGCCAACAGGCCTGCTGCAGTGTTCCTCCTTTCTTATGTTCTTATGTTCTTATGTCGCAGTAGCCTGGTAACAACCAGCCTGAACAATGTTACAGTAGCCTGGTAACAACCAGGCTGAACAATGCTGCAGTAGCCTGGTAACAATCAGCCTGAACATAAGAACGAAGGAACACTGCAGAAGGCCTACTGGCCCATGCGAGGCAGGTCAAAGTCTCCTACCGGCTTAAGCCAATGCACCCAACCTAGTCAGGTCAGGTCACATTGACTTAAGGGAGGAACACGGCAACCGACCTGGTAGCACAAGCTATCAGGTCCAACTCACACCCACCCACATCCACTCATGTATTTATCCAACCTATTTTTAAAGCTATACAACGTTCTGGCCCTATAACTGTACTCGTGAGTTTGTTTCACTCATCCACAACTCTATTAACCAAACCATACTTTACCATCTCCTCCTGAATCTGAATTTTTCCAACTTAAAACCATTGGCTGCGAGTCCTGTCTAGCTAGATATTTTCAGCACACTATATTACACCCCCCTTTATTTATCCTGTCTTCCATTTATACACCTCAATCAATATCCCCCCTAAATCTACGTCCTTTCTAGAGAGTGCAGATTCAGGCCCTTATCTAATCCTCATTAGGGAAGTGTTTCTGAACATGGGATCAACCTTTGTCAGCCTCCTTTGTACATTTTCCAGAGAATGTATATCCATTCTGTAATACGGTGACAAAAACTGGGTCAGCATAATCTAAATGAGGACTAACCAAGGATGTATAAAGTTTTAGAACAACCTGAGGAACTATTATTTATGCTTCTTGATATGAAGCCAAGATTCTATTAGCTTTTTTTGCGAAACAACTTTATGCACTGTTGTCTTGGTTACAGATTACTGCTAACCAGAACGCCTAACTCTTTTTCGCAATCCGTAATATTAAGATCTACATTATTTAGGTTTGTTAAATTGGCATGGTTATGTCCTGTCCAACATTATAGAACTTTTTGCCATTGTCTATATTAAACTGCATCTGCCACTTCTCCGACCACTCTGCATACATCCTATTTCAAATCTTCCTGAGTGCTCGAATGTCCTCGTCAGAATGAATCTCGAACGGCCTAATTTTGGTGCCATCGCAAACTTGCCGATGTCGCACTTTAGGCCCTCATCTATGTCGTTTATGTAGATTGTGAACAGCAGGGGGCCCTAACACTGACCCTTTTTACTGTGGAACACCGCTCGTGACGCTTCCCACTCTGATTTCTTCGCCATTTATGCAAACTCTCTGCTGCCCTATTGTCAACCATGGCCTCTACCAGGAAAAATTCCTCCTATTCCATGTGATCCTAATTTGCCTCAATAGTCTCTGATGTGGACCTCTGTCAAAAGACCTTACTGGAAGTCTATAACACAATATCATATCTTACCAGATCTACCCCAAATACCTAGTGAATAAAAGTTTAATAAATTCGTAAGGCAGGAACGCCCCTTTGTAAAACATGCAGCGATTCGTTGATTAATTTATGCTTTTCAAGGTGGCTACGAACTGCCTCGCAATTATTGATTCCATAAATTTCCTACTATGGAGTAGGCTTATTGGTCTATATTTCGAAGCTAAGACCAGTCACCCGCTTTGAAAATAGGTATCAACATTTGCCATTTTCCACTTATCTGGCACCATGCCATTTGTAGTGACATGTTGAAAAAGATAGCCAAAGTTGTTCTAAGCTCCTCTATAAAGTTCCAATAGAACCCTTGCATACAGTTCATCTGGCCGGGGATTTGTTTAGTGTTTTAATTTATCTATTTTGTCTAAGGACCATGTCACTACTTGTGACCCTAATCGTGCACGAGTTTATTAAACGTCCTGTTCTACATAATTTATCATACTGGAATACGCTGTTACCATCCTGTGTAAAAAAGCAGAGAGGAAGTATGTGTTTAAAAAACTACCTTTCCTTATCACTGTCATGAGCTGACCCCGAAAACTTTTGAAGTGGCCTATCTTGTCCCTGAGTCTTTACTTTCTGTAAACCGAAAGAATCCTTTTTGGGTTTAGTCTTTCGATTCTCTTGCAACTTTTAACCTCATACTCCTTTTTGCTTTTCTAATTCCTTTTTTTATTTCTCTCTTAACAGAATATATCGATTTTCTTAATTGCCCCACTTCCTCATTTGATTTGGGCCAATATATCCATCTCCTTTTGACCAATCAGGATATTTTAATCTAATTGTTTCATCCATTTAGATCATCTTGTTTGATCTGATTCCCTATTTGGAACATAATTTGACTGAGAGCAGCAGAAACTATGCCCGGAAACATCATATCGGCAAACCATCCACCATCTACCTGACCCTTATTCATGTCCATTCCAGTTTCAAGCCCACCACCCCTAAGTAATTTTTCAGTCCTATGAAAATCAGACAAGCGAAAGTCAGGAACGGAGACTTGATTGCCATTATTAGGGGAATTCCATGATAATTTAAAACTGAGTGATTTGGGATCACTTCCCCAGCTCATCATTAATCTCAAGATTATTAATTATGTTTCCCTACTGGCAAGAACCAAGTCAAGGAGGTTTGTTTCCTCTAGTTGGCTCTGTCACAAACTGTTTTAAAAAAACAATCCTGGATCGTATCAAGAAAGTCACCTGACACTAAATTTCCTGTCAAATTGCTCCATCAATCTGTCTATAGTTGAAATCTCCCATTACCACAACATTTCGTATTTAGAAAATGCCTACGAATTTTCGTCCCATAGAATTTTACTGCACACCCTTTCAAGATTATGGGTCCCTGCAAATCACCCCAAAATTAGTTTTTCTCACTCGGCCCTTCGATAAGGCTGTAACACGCAAACAGATTCAGTGGCTGACAGCTTCCTACTTTTTAATATCCTTGTCTAACACAACAATTTAAATTGTCTCTGACTACATCGCTACTCCACCCCACCCTTACCTGTTGACCCATCAGTGTGAATAATTTATAGCCTGAATTGTGACATTCAGAGGGCATCTCACTATCTTTCAGATTGAAGCCCATGTCTCTGTTATAGTCAAAAATAACAATTTTACCTGCACTTTTGCAATTAATCTTAGCTCATCTATCATATTTCTTACACAACTCCTGCTATTATTATGTAAAAACCTTAAGGGCGCAAGTCCCTTGCGACCTCCTGCTGTCCCCCTTGTTTGCTGACCTGAAATTCATTGTCTAATTTATAACTTCATGCTGATGCCTTTTTATACATTTTAACAGATTTTCCCCCCCAAACCCAAGTGTTGCAACCTGCCTTTGTTTCCCAACACACCCATACCTCTACTTCTATCATTATTAAAATCATAGGCATTTCACCAATGGCCTTCTCAATTGAGTTTGCAAGTGCTACCACCCCAGCCCCACGAGATGTAACCCTCAATCCCTTTCATACTATCATGTTTGCCATAAAAGTTTTTCCATTGTCAATGAATGGGATTGCAAGTTCCTTGAAGTATCTGTCTACCAGAATTACACCAATTGCCCTAGACAACCATTCATGTCCTACTCCCCTTCTAGCAATGGAATGCTACATATGATAGTGACCCTCCTTATACTTAAAAGAAACTATAGCTGACACTGTACTTACCTAGCAGCCTTCTCACCTACCCTTCCAACATCATTTCCACCATCACTGAGGACAAATAATGGGCTATGTTCCCATTACCTGACATGATATTATCCCACCTGTTAACTAGTGTCCCCAACAACCAGCTCAGGGAAGCACACTCTATCTCCATCTTCCTTATTCCTATTAACAAAAAGCACGTCAATATATCTTACCTGAGAGTCCCCAACCCAAGAATAGCGCTTATACCTCAGTTAGCAGGGTCATAGTATCCTATACCATTCACTGCCAGCAGCGAAGTACACTCCATCCTGAAAAAACAGAGAAGCGATTTTCCTACCATTCAGATCTTCCTCTTAACTTTCCTTAATCCTGATTCTCCTCCCATTACTGGTTACCACTCTCCACTTGTAGCAGGTGGCTTGGACTGCAACTCACTGCTGGTAGCCGTTGCTACCACGGCTCCCCTACTACAGCCTCCTCACAGGCGAGAGACAGACTGCACCTCACTACTAAAGCCGGCAAATCCCCCACAAACTCCAGCCCCCTCACACTCTCACCCAGACCCACTCAGGTGGACCTTCAAGCCTCCTAATCTCTCCTGAAAACCAAGACCTCCTCCTTCAACTCTCCAACCTCCATTTTACAAAACACTGCAGAAGCAAGCCACTGCTTGTAACGTCCACGCTAATCCCCAAAGCAGCTCGGGTCTGTACAGGTATCCAGGTAACAACCAGTCTGAACAATGTAACAGTAGCCTGGTAACAACCAGCAATAACAGCGTCACAGTAACCTGGTAACAACCCACTCAAACAAATGTTTACAGTAACCTGGATAACAACCATCTGAACAATGTACAGTAAGCCAGGTAACAACCATAATTACAGCGTAACATAGCCTTGTTAACAACCAGCCCTTAACAATGTACATTAGCCCTGGTAACAAACCAGGCCTGAACAATGTCACAGAGCCCCTGGTAACAACCAGCCTGAACAATGTAACAGAGCCTGGTACACCAGCCTGAACAATGTATACAGTAGCCTTGTACCAACCAGTCCTGAAACACTGATACAGTAGCCAGGTAACAACCAGCCCAGAACAATTTTACAGTTTAGCCCTGGTAAACAACCAGCCTGAAACAATTTTGACAGTGAGCTTGAAACACCAGCCTGAACAATGTTACAGAAGTCCAGGTAACAACCAGCCTGAACAATGTTACAGGTTTGCCTGTAACAACCATCCTGAACAATGTTTGCAGTAGCCTGTAACTAAACCAGCATAGAACAATGTTACTGTAGCCTGGTAACAACCAGCAAGAACCAATGTTGCAGTACCCTTGTAACAACAAGCCTGAATCAATGTTACAATAGCCTGGTAACAACCACATGAACAATGTTACTGTAGCCTGTAACAACCAGCATGAACAATGTTGCCGTAGCCTGGTAACAACCCAGCTTGAACAATGTTACAGTATGCCTGGAAACAACCAGCATGAACAAATGTTACAGTAGCCTGGAAACCACCAGCTTGAACCATGTACAGTAGACCTGGTAACAACCACTTGAAGAATGTAACAGTAGCCTGGTTAACAGAAACCAGCATTATGAACAATGTTACAGTAGCGGTAACGAACCATCATTAACAAAGTACAGATAGCCTGGTAACACCACTTGAACAATGTTACAGTAGTCCTGGTAACAACCAGCTTCAACAAAGTTACGTAATCCTTGTAACAACCATCTGAACAATGTTACAGAAGCCGGTAACAACCAGCCTAACAAATGTACAGATAGCCTGGTTACAACCAGCCTGAACAATGTCACAGTAGCCTGGTAACAACCAGCACTTGAACAATGCGCAGTAAGCCTGGTAACAACATCCTAACAATTTTACAGATGCCCTGTAACCACCAGCATGAACATGTGTACAGTACCTTGTAACCAACCAGCATTGAACAATATTTACAGTAGTATGACCTGGTAACAACCAGCTTGAACAATGTACATAGCCTGGTAACAACCAGCTTGCACAATGTTTTACAGTAGCCTGGTAAACAACCAGCTTGAACAAATTTACAGTAGCCAGTAACAAACCAGCCATAGACTAATTTGCAGTATCCTGGTAACAACCTCATCTTTGAACAATGTTACAGTATCCTGGTAACACCAGCATGAACAATGTTACAGCTATCCTGGTAACAACCAGCCTTGAACAATGTTACAGTAGCCTGGTAACAACCACATGAACAATGTTTACAGTAGCCCTGGTAACATCCACCCTTAAATGTTACAGTAGCCTGGTAACAACCAAGCTTGAACAATGTTACAGTAATCCTGTGTAAACCACCAGCATGACAATGTTACCGCACCTTGGTAAACAACCAGGCTGAACAATGCGGCAGTAGCCTGGTAACAACCAGCCTGGAACAATGTTACAGAGCCTGGTGTAACAACCAGCATGAACAATGTTAACAGTATCCTTGGTAACAACCATCTGACAATGTACAGTAGCCTGGTAACAACCAGCATAACAAGTGTAACAGTAGCGCGTGTAAAACAACCAGCCTGAACAATGATACAGTAGCCTGGTAACACCAGCCTGCATAATTTTATACAGTAGCCTTGTAACAACCAGCCTGAACAATTTACAGTAGACTGGTAACACCAGCTTGAACAATGTTACAGTAGCCTGTAACAACCATGCTTGAACAATGTAAAAAAAGCCTGGAAACCACAACATCAATACCAAAGGTAACAAAAGCTGTAACAACCAGCAGAACAATGTTACAGTATCCTGTTTAACAACCCGCCTGAACAATTTACAGTATCCTTGTAACAACCAGCATGAACAATGTTTTACAAAAGCCGGTAACAACCAGGTCATGAACAATGTAACAAGTAATCCTTTTAACAACCAGCTGTAACAATGATACAGTAGCCAGGTAACAACCATCATGAACAATGTTACAATACCTCGGTAACAACCAGCATAACAAGTTACAATAAGCCTGGTAACAAACCAGCATGAACAATGTTTACATAGCCTGGTAACACCCACTTGAACAAGTTACAGTATCCTGGTAACAACCAGCCTGAACAATGTATACAGTAGCCTGGTATGAACAAGCTTGAACAATGTTTACAGTAGCCTTGTAACACCCATCCTACAATGTTTACAGTAGCCCTGGGAAACAACCAGCAGAACAATGATTACAATAGCCTGTAACACCTGTCATGAACAATGTTACAGTAGCCTGGTAACAACCAGCTTGAACAATGTTACAGTAGCCTGGTAACACCCAGCATGAACAATGTTACAGTAGCCTGGTAACAACCAGCATGAACAATGTTACAATAGCCTGGTAACGACCTGCATGAACAATGTTACAGTAGCCTGGTAACAACCAGCTTGAACAATGTTACAATAGCCTGGCAACAACTAGCCTGAACAATGTTACAGTACCCTAGTAACATCCAGCCTGAACAAGTTACAGTAGCCTGGTAACAACCAGCCTGAACAATGTGACAATACCCTGGTAACAATAAGCCTGAAAAATGTTGCAATACCTGGTAACAACCAGCTTGAACAATGTTACAGTAGCCTTTTAAAAACCAGCCTGAACAATGTTACAATAGCCTGGTAACAAACAGTCTGAACAATGTTACAATAGCCTGGTAACAACCAGCCTGAACAATGTGACAGTAGCCTAGTAACCTGCCTGAACAGTGTGACAATAGCCTCTTAAACCAGCCTGAACAATGTTAAATTACCCTAGTAACAACCAGCCTGAACATTCTTACAGAAGTCTGATAACAACCATCCTGACCAATTGTTGCAGAAGGCAGCGTCAATCAGCTGTACCAATGTTAGTTCAGTCTGGCGTCAAGCAGCCTGTACATTGCTACAGACTGACTGACCCCAGATTACTGTAATAATGTGCAGGCTGCTTGACGCCAGACAAACAATGTGAGGCTGCTTGATGCCAGACTAACAATGTACAGTATGCTTGACGCCAGACTAACAATGCACAGGCAGCTTTTGAACGCCAGACTAGCAATGTGTACAGGCCTGCTTGACGCCAGACTAACAATGTACAGGCTGCTTGATGCCAGACTAACAATGTACAGGCTGCTTGATGCCAGACTAACAATGTACAGGCTGCTCTACGCCAGACTAACAATGTACAGGCTGCTTGACGCCAGACTAACAATGTACAGGCTGCTTGACGCCAGAACATACTATAATAATGTACCTTTATTCCATTATTTCTGGCGTCAAGCAGCCTGTACATTGTTACAGTAGTCTGGCGTCAAGCAGCCTGTACATTGTTACAGTAGTCTGGCGTCAAGCACCCTGTACATTATTACAGTAGTCTGGCGTCAAGCAGCCCTGGTACATTGTTACATAGTCTGGCGCCAAGCAGCCTGTACTTGTTACAGTATTCTTGCGTCAAGCAGCCTGTACAATTATTACAGTAATCTGGCGTCAAGCACCTGTACATTGTTACAGTAAGTCCTGGCGCAGCACCTGTCATTGTTACAGTATTCTGGCGCCAAGCAGCCTGTACATTGTTACAGTAGTCTGGCGTCAAGCAGCCTGTACATTATTACAGTAGTCTGGCGTCAAGCAGCCTGTACATTGTTACAGTAGTCTGGCGCCAAGCAGCCTGTACATTGATTTACAGTATGTCTGGCGTCAAGCACCTGTACATGTTTACGTAGTCAGGCTTCAAGGCAGCTTGTACAATGGTTACAGTAGTCCTGGCGTCAAGTCATCTTTCCTGTGTGACAAGAACTATGTTTCCAAGTCTATCACAACCACCAACCAGGATCATCTTCACACCACTACCTCATCACCATGTTAGATTAATATCTTTTATTATCACCACAAACCATTCTGCTGCGGGAGTAATCAAAGATTACAGAGGTGCGTAATGGGTCCTGGAACTGGGTCCCACTCATCACATGACATACAAGACTATATACTTGCCCTAAACCAATACACGTGTACTAATTCATAAATCAGGAAGTAATTTCATATATATACTATATACAAGGAATTCGCGAGAGCGTCAAATAAACACAAACACTGATCTCCTGGCTGAATGAGACTCGAACCTACGAACTTTGGAACAAGGTACACAGTGCTATAACAAACTCACCACACTGGAGTTTGGTATAGCACTGCGATGAAAAGCTGTAAGCCTTCTCCCTGAAAGCTGGCTGCCTTGGATCAAAGTCTAGCGCAAGCTGGACTCCAAGGTATTGGTCCAGTGTGGTGAGTTTGATATAGCACTGCATACCTTGTTCCAAGGTTCGTAGGTTCGAGTCTCCTTCAGCCAGAGATCAGTGTTTGTGTATATTTCGCCTTCTCTCGCGAATTCCTTGCATTGTTAAAATCTCTAGTAAGGCTGATGCATGCAGGGGATGAGATGTAAAGCTGTAAGCCTTCTCCCTGAAAGCTGGCTGCCTTGGATCAAAGTCTAGCACAAGCTGGACTCCAAGGTATTGGTCCAGTGTGGTGAGTTTGGTATAGCACTGCATACCTTGTTCCAAGGTTCGTAGGTTCGAGTCTCCTTCAGCCAGAGATCAGTGTTTATATATATATATATATATATATATATATATATATATATATATATATATATATATATAATATACAATAAGATCACAGTAAACAGGTGCTTTTAAAATATGCAAAACAACCACTGTGAAAGAGTAGTGAAATTCCAAGCGCTTTCGTGACTACTCACATTGTCAAGGAACTATTTGATAGTTCCTTGACAATGTGAGTAGTCACGAAAGCGCTTGGAATTTCACTACTCTTTCACAGTGGTTGTTTTGCAAAATATATATATATATATATATATATATATATATATATAAAATATATATATATATATATATATATATATATATATATATATATATATATATATATATATATATATATATATATATATATATATATATATATATATATATATATATATATATAAAATATATAAGCACACTGGCCGATTCCCACCAAGGCAGGGTGGCACGAAAAAGAAAAACTTTCACCATCATTCACTCCATCACTGTCTTGCCAAAAGGGTGCTTTACACTACAGTTTTTAAACAGCAACATTAACACCCCTCCTTCAAAGTGCAGGCACTGTACTTCCCATCTCCAGGACTCAAGTCCGGCCTGCCGGTTTCCCTGAATCCCTTCATAAATGTTACTTTGTTCACACTCCAAAAGCACGTCAAGTACTAAAAACCATTTGTCTCCATTCACTCCTATCAAACACGCTCATGCATGCCCGCTGTAAGTCCAAGCCCCTCGCACACAAAACCTCCTTTACCCCCTTCCTCCAGCCTTTCCTAGGCCGACCCCTACCCCGCCTTCCTTCCACTACAGACTGATACACTCTTGAAGTCATTCTGTTTCGCTCCATTCTCTCTACATGTTCGAACCACCTCAACAACCCTTCCTCAGCCCTCTGGACAATAGTTTTGGCAATCCCGCACCTCCTCCTAACTTCCAAACTACGAATTCTCTGCATTACATTCACACCACACATTGCCCTCAGACATGACATCTCCACTGCCTCCAGCCTTCTCCTCACTGCAACATTCATCACCCATGCTTCACACCCATATAAGAGCGTTGGTAAAACTATACTCTCATACATTCCCCTCTTTACCTCCAAGGACAAAGTTCTTTGTCTCCATAGACTCCTAAGTCCACCGCTCTCCCTTTTCCCCTCATCAATTCTGATTCACCTCATCTTTCATAGACCCATCCGCTGACACGTCCACTCCCAAATATCTGAATACATTCACCTCCTCCATACTCTCTCCCTCCAATCTGATATCCAATCTTTCATCACCTAATCTTTTTGTTATCCTAATAACCTTACTCTTTCAAGTATTCACTTTTAATTTTCTTCTTTTACATACCCTACCAAATTCATCCACCAACCTCTGCAACTTCTCTTCAGAATCTCCCAAGAGCACAGTGTCATCAGCAAAGAGCAACTGTGACAACTCCCACTTTATGTGTGATTCTATATCTTTTAACTCCACGCCTCTTGCCAAGACCCTCGCATTTACTTCTCTTACTACCCCATCTATAAATATATTAAACAACCACGGTGACATCACACATCCCTGTCTAAGGCCTACTATTACTGGGAAATAATCTCCCTCTTTCCTACATACTCTAACTTGAGCCTGACTATCCTCGTAAAAACTCTTCACTGCTTTCAGTAACCTACCTCCTACACCATACACTTGCAACATCTACCACATTGCCCCCCTATCCACCCTGTCATACGCCTTTTCCAAATCCATAAATGCCACAAAGACCTCTTAGCCTTATCTAAATACTGTTCACTTATATGTTTCACTGTAAACACCTGGTCCACACACCCCCTACCTTTCCTAAAGCCTCCTTGTTCATCTGCTATCCTATTCTCCGTCTTACTCTTAATTCTTTCAATAATAACTCTACCATACACTTTACCAGGTATACTCAACAGACTTATCCCCCTATAATTTTTGCACTCTCTTTTGTCCCCTTTGCCTTTATACAAGGAAAACTATGCATGCTCTCTGCCAATCCCTAGGTACCTTACCCTCTTCCATACATTTATTAAATAACAGCACCAACCACTCCAAAACTATATCCTCACCTGCTTTAACATTTCTATCTTTATCTCATCAATCCCAGCTGCCTTACCCCCTTTCATTTTACCTACTGCCTCACGAACTTCCCCCACACTCACAACTGACTCTTCCTCACTCCTGTAAGATGTTATTCCTCCTTGCCCTATACATGAAATCACAGCTTCCCCATCTTCATCAACATTTAACAATTCCTCAAAATATTTCCTCAATTTTCCCAATACCTCTAACTCTCCTCTCCTATTTTTAACTGACAAATCCATTTGTTCTCTAGGCTTCCTTAACTTGTTAATCTCACTCCAAAACTTTTTTTTATTTTTAACAAAATTTGTTGATAATATCTCACCCACTCTCTCATTTGCTTATTTTATATTTATATATATATATATATATATATATAAATATATATATATATATATATATATATATATATATATATATATATATATATATATATATGCAAAACAACCACTCTGAAAAAATAGAGAAATTCCAAGCGCTTTCGTGACCACTCACATTATCAAGGAAGTGTGATCTTATTGCATATATATATATATATATATATATATATATATATATATATATATATATATATATATATATATATATATATATATATATATATATAATATATATATATAATATATATATATATATATATATATATATATATATATATATAATATATAGTTATCTCATTGATAGTTATAGTTATAGTGATATTTTATCCCTTGTATAGAAATATAAACAGGACAGTGGCTATCTTTGTACTAGCAAATCAAAATTTTAATTACACATTGTAACCTTTACGAAGAAATAAACTTTATTTATTTATTTATTTATTTATAATGTGATCCTTTATTGACAACGCTTTGCCCACACTGTGGGTGGTGGCCTGGTGGCTAAAGCTCCCGCTTTCCAGGGCATAGTTCTAGCTGCTCAGTCAAATTATGTTCCCCAGGTCGGTTGCCGTGTTCCTCCCTTAAGTCAATGTGACCTGACCTGACTAGGTTGGGTGCATTGGCTTAAGCCGGTAGGAGACTTGGACCTGCCTCGCATGGGCCAGTAGGCCTTCTGCAGTGTTCCTTCGTTCTTATGTTCTTATTTGTAGATGAATGGTTCAGAGAACCGACATGTTGATAAATTAGACACATGTGCAACTCTTGGGTATCTTTATTGAGATTGATGGACTGAACACATCGACTCAAGGTTGAGGGACTGATTACCTCATTCTCCTCCTGTTCTTCAAGTTTCTCCTATGTATGGACTGATGAAGCCACTGTGTGGCGAAACGTTTCCTCAATAAAGATACCCAAGAGTTGCACATGTGTCTAATTTATCTTATGTTCTTATGTTCACATACGGAGGGCCCGGGTTCGATTCCCGGCGGGTGGGAACATTTCGACACGTTTTCTTACACCTGTTGTCCTGTTCACCTAGCAGCAAATAGGTACCTGGGTGTTAGTCGACTGGTGTGGGTCGCATCCTGGGGGACAAGACTGAGGACCCCAATGGAAATAAGTTAGACAGTTCTCGATGACGCACTGACATTCTTGGGTTATCCTGGGTGGCTAACCCTTCGGGGTTAAAAATACGAACGAAATCATATCTTACCTGGGTGAAAGGTACGTGATTATTTATAGGATGGAGTCAAGTGGAGAATGCTGGGTAGGTTGGATCTAATGAGGACCTGGTAGGTAAGACACAAAGGCAACAGTTAGGCAACTTTATTCCGAAACGTTTCGCCTACACAGTAGGCTTCTTCAGTCGAATACAGAAAGTAGGCAGTATTCGACTGAAGAAGCCTACTGTGTAGGCGAAACGTTTCGGAATAAAGTTGCCTAACTGTTGCCTTTGTGTCTTACCTACCAACCTGTCGGTATTTTATACCATTTTGATGTTCATAATGAGGACCTGCACGGGACTGGCGGGTGCGTATGTAGTTATAAAGTCCACTGTGTGGGCGAAACGTTGTTAATAAAAGATCACATTATACTGTTTATGTGTTTATTTTTCCTTTGTACCGATATTTTATACTATTTATTTCCATACCCTTGTATCTTTAATGTGTGGAATATAATTAGCTTAAACGTTATAGATATGGAAATTCTTCTATTCTAA
>NC_069415.1:37029787-37033402 GCF_026875155.1 Cherax quadricarinatus
ATATATATTATTCAACAAGTCGGTCGTCTCCCACCGAGGCAGGGTGACCCAAAAAAAAGAAAGAAAATCCCCAAAAAGAAAATACTTTCATCATCATTCAACACTTTCACCATACTCACACATTATCACTGCTTTTGCAGAGGTGCTCAGAATACAACAGTTTAGAAGCATATACGTATAGAGATACACAACATATCCCTCCAAACTGCCAATATCCCAAACCCCTCCTTTAAAGTGCAGGCACTGTACTTCCCATTTCCAGGACTCAAGTCCGACTATATGAAAATAACCGGTTTCCCTGAATCCCTTCACTAAATATTACCCTGCTCACACTCCAACAGATCGTCAGGTCCCAAATATCATTCGTCTCCATTCACTCCTATCTAACACGCTCATGCACGCTTGCTGGAAGTCCAAGCCCCTCACCTACAAAACCTCCTTTACCCCCTCTTTCCAACCCTTTCGAGGACGACCCCTACCCCTCTTTCCTTCCCCTATAGATTTATATGCTTTCCATGTCATTCTACTTTGATCCATTCCTCTAAATGACCAAACCACCTCAACAACCCCTCTTCTGCCCTCTGACTAATGCTTTTATTAACTCCACACCTTCTCCTAATTTCCACACTCCGAATTTTCTGCATAATATTTACACCACACTTTGCCCTTAGACAGGACATCTCCACTGCCTCCAACCGTCTCCTCGCTGCTGCATTTACCACCCAAGCTTCACATCCATATAAGATGTGTTGGTACTACTATACTTTCATACATTCCCTTCTTTGCCTCCATAGATAACGTTTTTTTGACTCCACATATACCTCAACGCACCACTCACCTTTTTTCCCACATCAATTCTATATATATATTATATATATATATATATATATATATATATAATATAAGGTAGTAGGTTGGTAGACAGCAACCGCCCAGGGAGGTACTACCGTCCTGCCAAGTGAGTGTAAAACGAAAGCCTGTAATTGTTTTACATGATGGTAGGATTGCTGGTGTCCTTTTTTCTGTCTCATGAACATGCAAGATTCAGGTACGTCTTGCTACTTCTACTTACACTTAGGTCACACTACACATACATGTACAAGCACATATATGCACACCCCTCTGGGTTTTCTTCTATTTTCTTTCTAGTTCTTATTCTTGTTTTATTTCCTCTTATCTCCATGGGGAAGTGGAACAGAATTCTTCCTCCGTAAGCCATGCGTGTTGTAAGAGGCAACTAAAATGCCGGGAGCAAGGGGCTAGTAACCTCTTCTCCTGTATATATTACTAAATTTAAAAGGAGAAACTTTCGTTTTTCCTTTTGGGCCACCCCGCCTCGTGGGATTACGGCCGGTGTGTTGAAAGAAAGATATATATATATATATATAATATATATATATATATATATATATATATATATAATATATATATATAATAATATAATATATATATATATATATAATATATATATATATATATATAATCGTGCCGAATAGGCAGAACTTGCTATCTTGGCTTAAATAGCAACGCTCATCTTGCCATATAGGACAAGCGAAAATTTGTGTATGCAATAATTTCGCTAAAATCATTCTGAACCTAACGAAAAAAAATATATTTCACTGTGCTTGTTTAGTATTAAAATATTGTAAACAAATCTAAAATATATTTTGTTAGGTTAGGCTAAAATAAATTGTTCTTGTTAAAATAAGGTTAGGTAAGTTTTCTAAGATTGTTTTGGAGCAAAATTATAAAATTTTACATTAACATTAATGAAAAAAATATATCTTTAAACGTATAAGAGAAAATTTTAGAAAGGACTTAATTTTAAATGAGTTCTTGCTAATTGACCAGTTTTACATATTCGGCACGACATATATATATATATATATATATATATATATAAATATATATATATATATATATATATATATATATATATATAATATGTGTGTGTGTGTGTGTGTGTGTGTGTGTGTGTGTGTGTGTGTGTGTGTGTGTGTGTGTGTGTGTGTGTGTATAAAACTGAAGAGGCATTTTTTTCTGAAATGTAAGATAAAAATATACTATGACATGACCATCACATTAATATCACAACTAGATATAACGTTTGATATCGATTAGAAGAGGCATTCTGTAGATATCACGAGGCAACCAGAATTGATCTTTGTTAAATATAGTGAAAGTGCGACCTACACACTGGACATTGAGTCGTAAACTGAGATTCAAACCACATTAACTATTGCAAAACACACCAGCATGATGATTTAAAGACGATCGGAAGGCGCAAGACCATGATAGATGGAAGACCATAATAGAAGTAAGACAATGACAGATGTAAGAATGACAGATGTAAGACAATGACAGATGTAAGACCGTGACAGATGTAAGACAATGACAGATGTAAAACCATGACAGATGTAAAACAATGACAGATGTAAGACCATAAAAGATGTAAGACAATGACAGATGTAAGAATGACAGATGTAAGACCATGACAGATGTAAGACAATGACAGATGTAAGAATGACAGATGTAAGACCATGACAGATGTAAGACCATGACAGATGTAAGTCCATGACAGATGCAAAACCATAAGAGATGTAAGACCATAAGAAATGTAAGACCATAATTAATGCAAGAAAGTGACAGATGTAAAACCATAACAGATGTAAGATCATAGCATATGGAAGACCATGACAGATGTAAGACCATAATAGAGGAAAGACAGTGACAGATGTAAGACCGCAACAGATGTAAGACCACAATTGTAGCAATATTATAACAGATGTAAGATCACAATTGTAGCAATATTATAACAGATGTAAGATCACAATTGTAGCAATATTATAACAATGTAAGATCACAATTGTAGCAATATTATAACAGATGTAAGATCACAATTGTAGCAATATTATAACAGATGTAAGATCACAATTGTAGCAATATTATAACAGATGTAAGATCACAATTGTAGCAATATTTTAACAGATGTAAGATCACAATTGTAGCAATATTATAACAGATGTAAGATCACAATTGTAGCAATATTATAACAGATGTAAGATCACAATTGTAGCAATATTATAACAGATGTAAGATCACAATTGTAGCAAGATTATAACAGATGTAAGATCACAATTGTAGCAATATTATAACAGATGTAAGACCACAATTGTAGCAAGATTATAACAGATGTAAGATCACAATTGTAGCAAGATTATAACAGATGTAAGATCACAATTGTAGCAATATTATAACAGATGTAAGATCACAATTGTAGCAAGATTATAACAGATGTAAGATCACAATTGTAGCAATATTATAACAGATGTAAGATCACAATTGTAGCAAGATTATAAACAGATGTAAGATCACAATTGTAGCAATATTATAACAGATGTAAGATCACAATTGTAGCAATATTATAACAGATTAAGATCACAATTGTAGCAATATTATAACAGATGTAAGATCACAATTGTAGCAATATTATAACAGATGTAAGATCACAATTGTAGCAATATTATAAAGTGTAAGATCACAATTGAGCAATATTATAACAAAGTAAGATCACAATTTTAGCAAATTTTTAAAGATGTAAGACACAAATTTTCG
>NC_069415.1:37033902-37071244 GCF_026875155.1 Cherax quadricarinatus
GGGGTTATCCTGGGTGGCAACCCCTTTCGGGTTAAAAATACGAACAAATATATCTTACCTGGTGAAAGGTACGTAAATATTTATGGGATGGAGTCAAGTGGAGAATGCGGGGTGGGTTGGTTTCTAATGAGGACCTGGTAGTAAGACACAAAGGCAACAGTTAGCAACTTTATTCCGAAACGTTTCGCCTACACAGTAGGCTTCTCAGTCGAATACAGAAAGTAGGCAGTATTCGACTGAAGAGCCTACTGTGTAGGCGAAACGTTTCGGAATAAAGTTGCCTAACTGTTGCCTTTGTGTCTTACCTACCAACCTGTCGGTATTTTATACCATTTTGATGTTCATAATGAGGACCTGCACGGGACTGGCGGGTGCGTATGTAGTTATAAAGTCCACTGTGTGGGCGAAACGTTGTTAATAAAAGATCACATTATACTGTTTATGTGTTTATTTTTCCTTTGTAACCGATATTTATACTATTTATTTCCATACCCTTGTATCTTTAATGTGTGGAATATAATTAGCTTAAACGTTATAGATATGGAAATTCTTCTATTCTAACACCATGGTTTAAAAATAAAACCATGACAGCCGTGGTGTACATTTTCTATAATAACCTCTTACAGAAAATGGAAGCCATACAAAGATTCCTATGAAGAGAAAGTGAGGATTAGTCGCCTCAGAGAATCCTGTGTATGTGTTGTAGTCTAAAGATATACTTACATAATGGGTCTATGGACTGGGCATCTGGGCATCAGTACAGTGATAGCTTAGCAAGTTACAGCGGCAATTAACTTCTTACAAGTAGTATTCTCCATTCGAAATAAGTCACTTGACTTTTATGGGTTATCCTGGGTAATCTACACATGTGCTGCTATGTATGATAATTTATGTAAGTGAATTTATGTGTACCTATACCTGAATAAACTCTGATCTGGTTTCAGTCGCAGTGAGTTAGTACAGACATGAATTCATTCAATAAATATTAGTATAAGGTGCATAATAAAGAAGCTGAAGTAACTGCACATCTATGTATCCCATTTCAAGAATACCTAATTAGGATCAATGTGTAATATGTGAGGCTGGGATGTGTTTAGAGTACAGATGCCGGTATATAAGTAGGTTTATTTAGGTACAGGTTGACAAATAGTTACAAAATTTATCATACTTAGTAACATATGTGTAAATAACCTAGGATAAAATCTCTCTCCATATATATATATAATATATATATATATATATATATATATATATATATATATATATATATATAATATAAATATATATATATATATTTTTTATGACACATTGGCCGTTTCTCACCAAGGTAAGGTGGCCCAAAATAGAAAAACTTACATCATTCACTCTACTGTGTCGCCAGAGGCGCGCTTACACTACAGTTATAAAACTGCAGCGTTACCACCCCTTCTTCAGAGTGTAGGCACTGTACCTTCCATCTCCAGGACTCAAGTCCGGCCTGCCGGTTTCCCTGAATCCCTTCATGTTACTTGCTCATACTCCAACAGCACGTCAAGCTCCTAATGCGCTCACGCATGCTGCTGAAAGTCCAAGCCCCTCGCATACAAAACCTCCTTTCCTAGGCCGACCCCTACCCTGCCTTACGTCCACTACAGATTTATACACTCTCGAAGTCATTCTATTTTGTTCCAACCTCTCTACATGACCGAACCACCTCAACAACCCCTCATCAGCCCTCTGGATAATAGTTTGGTAATCCTGCACCTCTTCCAATTTCAAACTACGAATTATCTGCATTAAATTCACACCACAACATTGCCCTCAGACATGACATCTACACTGCCTCTAGCCTTTTCCTGGTTGCAATATTCATCACCCATGCCCACACCCATATAAGAGCGTTGGTATAAAATAAACCTCATCATTTTCCCTCTTGCTTCCATGGACAAAGTTCTTTGTCCCCCAGACTCCTCTTTCATCACTCCCCTTTTTCCCCCCCTCTCAATTCAGATTCACCTCTTTTTTAAAGACCCATTGCTGACCGCCCACTCCAGATACTGAATACATTCACTCCTCCAATTTTTCCCCCTTTCCAATCTGATATCCAATCTTTATTTACCTATTTTTTTTTACCTCACACCTTCCCTTTTTCCAAAAATTCACTTTAAATTTCCTTTTTTACATGCCCCAAACCACCCCAACCCGCAACTTTCTTTCAAATCTCCCAAAGCACGTGTCATCACAAAAAGAAAACTGTGACAACTCCTACTTTGGGTTAGATTCTTTATCTTTTAACCCCCACCCCCTTCCCAAACACCCCGCATTTACCTCTTACAACCCCATCTATAAATATAAAAACAACCAGGGTGACAACACATTCTTATAAACTTACTTTTACTGGAAATAACTCCTTCACTACCTCGAAAAATTCTTCACTTGTTTTAGAAATTGTAAAAAATTCAACCACAAAAAATATATAATTTTTTGTTTTACTTAATTTCCGTAGTTATATTAAATTTTTTATGTTTTACCTCGTTAAAAAAAAAACAAATTTTAATTTTCTTCAAAATTTTGGGTAAAAAAAAAAAAAGCCTAATAAGCAATGATAATTTAAGGGTTTTTATATCTACGATTCTTTCGCTCTGCCCAAAACGTCAATAATTGATTTGTAGGCCCAAAAAAAAAAAGCTATCTCAAAAAAATAGCGCAGTTGTTTCAGAAAAAACACGACCACAACAGCATTTTATTTTTAATAATAAAATATATATATAAATATATATATAATAATAAATTATATATTTAAAAGTGTGTGTGTGTGGGGGTTGTGGTGTTTGTGTGGTGTGTTTGGGGTTTGGGGGGGTTTTGTATAAAACGAAGGCATTTTTCAAATGTAAGATAAAAAATACTATGATGACCACACATAATACCCAAATAAAAAAACGTTTTTATATCGATTTTGAAGAGGCACTGTAGATATCACGAGGGAACCGAATTGATCTTTTTTAAAAAATGAAAATCCCTACACACTGGGCATTGAGTCGTAAACTGGATTTTAAACCACATAACATTTCAAAAACACCCATCTGATTTAAAGACATCGGAAGGGCAAGACCTGATAGATGGAAACCCTAATAGAAGTAAAAACAATGACAATGTAAAAGACAATGTAAACAAAGACAGATTAAACCGTGACAATTAAAAAAAGCAGATGTAAAACCTGACAGAGTAAGACCATACAGATGTAAAACAATGACAATGTAAGACCAAAAAGAGTAAACAATGACAGAATAAGAATGACGATTAAAACCATGGAGATGTAAACAATGACAGATGTAAAAGAAAATTGTAAAACCATGCAGATTAACCCAGAAATGCAAAACCAAAAGAGATGAAACCATAAAAAATGTAAACCAAAATTTTAATGCAAGAAATGACAGATGTAAGACCATACAATGTAAGATCAAAACATAGGGCCCATGCAATGTAAGACCATAATAAATGAAAAAAGTGAGGAAATGTAAACCATAACAGTTAAAGACCAAATAAGGAAAGACAGTGACGATGTACGACCGCAACAGATGTAAGACCACAATTGTGCAATATTATAACAGATGTAAGATCACAATTGAAAGCAAGATTATAACAATGTTAGATCACAATTGTAGCAAGATTATAACAGATGTAAGATCACAATTGTAGCAAGATTAAAAACAGATGTAAGATCAAACTGTAACAAGATTATAACAGATGTAAGATCACAACGGGTAGCAAGTTTTATAACAGATGTAAGATCACAACTGTAAAAGATTATAACAGATGTAAGATCACAACTGTAGCAAGATTATAACAGATGTAAGATCACAATTGTAGCAAGATTATAACAGATGTAAGATCACAACTGTAGCAAGATTATAACAGATGTAAGATCACAATTGTAGCAAGATTATAACAGATGTAAGATCACAATTGTAGCAAGATTATAACAGATGTAAGATCACAATTATTGCAAGATTATAACAAAATGTAAGATCAAAATTTTGTAGCAAGATTATAACAGATGTAAGACCACAACTGTAGCAAAATTATAACAAATGTAAGATCACAATTGTAGCAATATTATAACAGATGTAAGATGGCAACTGTAGCAAGATTATAACAGATGTAAGACCACAATTGTAGCAAGATTATAACAGCTGTAAGATCACAATTGTAGCAAGGCTATATGTAAAACTATAACAGATGTAAGACCATAACTGATGTACGACCATAACTGATGTACGACCATAACTGATGTACGACCATAACTGATGTACGACCATAACTGATGTACGACCATAACTGATGTAAGACCATAACAGATATAAGACCACAACTGTAGCAAGACTATATATAAAACTATAACAGATGTAAGACCATAACTGATGTACGACCATAACTGATGTACGACCATAACAGATGTACGACCATAACTTATTGTATAAACCATAATTTGTTTGAAAGGGACTATAACAGATGTACGACTATAACTGATATACGACCATAACAGATGTACGACCATAACTGATGTACGACCATAACTGATGTACGACCATAACTGATGTACGACCATAATGATGTACGACCATAACAGATGTTAGACCATAACAGATGTAAGAGGATAACACACGTGAGAGCATAACATGTAAGAGACTAAGAGATGTTAGGTTATGACTAAGTAACATCGTAACAGATGTAATCAATAAGAGCTGAAAGATCAAGACAGATGTAACATCATACCAGTAGGAAGATTATAACAGTAAGAAGATCATAACAGTAGGAAGATTATAACAGTAAGAAGATCATAACAGTAGGAAGATTATAACAGAAAGAGATCAAAACCCAGTAGGAAATTTATAACAGTAGGAAGTCAAACAGTAGGAAGATTATAACAGTAGGAAGATCATAACAGTAGGAAGATTATAACAGTAGGAAGATCATAACAGTAGGAAGATTATAACAGTAGGAAGATCATAACAGTAGGAAGATTATAACAGTAAGAAGATCATAACAGTAGGAAGATTATAACAGTAGGAAGATCATAACAGTAGGAAGATTATAACAGTAGGAAGATCATAACAGTAGGAAGATTATAACAGTAAGAAGATTAAACAGTAGGAAGATTTAAACAGTAGGAAATTTTTAACAGTGGAAGATTATAACAGTAGGAAGATTATAACAGTAGAAAGATTATAACAGTAGGAAGATTATAACAGTAGGAAGATTATAACAGTAGGAAGATTATAACAGTAGGTAGATCAAAAACAGTGGGAAAGATTTTAACAGTAGGTAGTTTTAATAACAGTAGGAAATTTTAAAAACAGTAGGAAGATAAATAACAGTAGGAAGATCTTAACAGTAGGAAGATTATAACAGCAGGAAGATTATAACAGTAGGTAGATCATAACAGTAGGAAGATTATAACAGTAGGTAGATCATAACAGTAGGAAGATTATAACAGTAGGAAGATCATAACAGTAGGAAGATCATAACAGTGGAAGATTATAACGTAGGAAGATATAACAGTAGGAAGATCATAACAGTAGGAAGATTATAACAGTAGGAAGATTATAACAGTAGGAAGATCATAACAGTAGGAAGATTATAACAGTAGGAAGATTATAACAGTAGGAAGATTATAACAGTAGGAAGATTATAACAGTAGGAAGATTATAACAGTAGGAAGATTATAACAGTAGGAAGATTATAACAGTAGGAAGATCATAACAGTAGAAAGATCATAACAGTAGAAAAAACATAACAGTAGGAAGACCATAACAGTAGGAAGATTATAACAGTAGGATGATTATAACAGTAGGAAGATTAAACAGTAGGATGATTATAACAGTAGGAAGATCATAACAGTAGAAAGATCATAACAGTAGAAGATCATAACAGTAGAAAGATCATAACAGTAGGAAGATCATAACAGTAGGAAGATTATAACAGTAGGATGATTAAACAGAAGGATGATTATAACAGTAGAAAGATCATAACAGTTGAAAGATCATAACAGTAGGAAGATCATAACAGTAGGAAGATTATAACAGTAGGATGATTAAACAGAAGGATGATTTTAACAGTAGAAAAAATCATAACAGTAAGATCATAAACAGTAGAAGATTAAAACAGTAGGATGATTATAACAGTAGGAAGATCATAACAGTAGGAAGATTATAACAGTAGGATGATTATAACAGTAGGAAGATCATAACAGTAGGAAGATTATAACAGAAGGATGATTATAACAGTAGGAAGATTAAACAGTAGGATGATTATAACAGTAGGAAGATCATAACAGTAGAAAGATCATAACAGTACAAAGATCATAACAGTACAAAGATCATAACAGTAGAAAGATCATAACAGTAGGAATATTATAACAGTAAGATGATTAAACAGAAGGATGATTATAACAGTAGAAAGATCATAACAGTAGAAAGATCATAACAGTAGAAAGATCATAACAGTAGGAAGATCATAACAGTAGGAAGATTATAACAGTAGGATGATTATAACAGTAGGAAGATCATGACAGTAGGAAGATTATAACAGTAGGATGATTATAACAGTAGGAAGATCATAATAAATGCAAGATCCTAACAGTTGCAGGACCACAACAGAAGCGACACCATAACGGGAGCAGGACTATAACAGACGGTAGTGATGAGATTGCTGTTATTACTGGGAGATTCTCCCGTTACTCCACCATGGCTGGTGGCCGCTCCTCTCAAGCAAGTTAATAATATATATTTATTTACTATAAGTACATGTACAAGGTATACAGGCCTAGCTGACATCAATGACATACTACTATATAGAAAGCCGCTTGTTATACTGAGCATTTCGGACAAATTAGGTCAGTTTTGTCCCAGGATGCGACCCACACCAGTCAACTTAACTCCCAGGTACCCATGTATTAACTACTGGTGAGTCTAACTTGTGCCGAGTGAAGTTGTTATTGTCACATGCTTCCGTTGCTTTTCTGCTAATAGGCAAAACAGATCTGGAATTGAGTCGTTTTCATATATTTTAGTTCTTTCCTGAAGTTTAGCGTAAAGTGCATCTCAGATGTGTGGTTGTTACTGAATTACGTGTGGCGTGGCGTGTGTTTATGGCATTGTTTGAAGAATGGGTATTTTTTGGCATGATGTTGTCATATAGAGATGCTATTAATGTAGAGATTTTACCGCAAAAAAAAAAGAAAAAAAGAAAGTGAGAACAATGTAGAGGCTGTGACGTGGGAGTCGTGCTGCTGGCAGTGCGGTACGTGTCTTCTCCCGACATCTCCAATAGCTCCTCCCACTCTTACTCTCATTACCAACATTTAAATCTCTAATACATATTTTTTTTCATTAAAGTAATCACTTGCGTAAAATAGAAAACAACAGCAGTTATATTGGGAATGACTAAACAGAGGGATGGAGATAAATCGCAGTGTTTAACTTTATTGAAATATTTTAGGTTAATCCATGTAATGTGTTTTTTATGTGCCCATGACGTTTGTGTCCCCTTAATACAGCTGTAAAAAGAAATGTATGTTATGTGCCGGAAGCGTTAATAAACTTTAGTGCTTGCTGACGTACTTCCTACGATAGACAGTATAATAACCTATGTGACATGTCAAGATATCTTATTAATGAAAATAAGATACCATATATACTAAGCAAATTTCCTAAATTTGCTTGTAACAGATAAGTGAACTATAGATATGTAGATATAAATCCATATGTATTCATGTTAACCCTCTGGGGCCTAGTTCCTAGGCCTTTTGTGTATCCATATGCTCTCGCGCTACCGTCCACAGGATGGATATGGGCGGCACAATAAACTAGCCACTTCGGTGGCAAAATCTAAATCTTCCTACGATAACTCCAATGTAAACAGATCTAGTTCATTTATTTTTTTTTACTGGGTTATTATAGGTTACATTCTGCATAATGACCTATATAAAAACCATCGTAAAAATAAATTTACGTATAAAGCGTAAGTAGAAACTCAGTTATGAATGATGAGGCGACGTCTGGCAGGGATGTGGAGAATGTAAACAGTGGAGTTGAGACGTGGAGGAGGAGTGGAGGTGTTGTTGTTGCTGGAGTGGAGGTCTTGTTGGAGTGGAGGTGTTAGTGGTGGTGCTCGTCCTGTTAATACCACGACTACACATGACGTGCGTGTGCACTCAACCAGACACCACCTCAACACCGTACGTCAACCATACTACAGTGATTTATTGTGACGGTGTTACGTTTGTGATGTGTCTGGCCAGCGTGACGCCAGGCTTGTGTGCCGTGATCTGTCACTTGATCAGCTGTGCTGGTGACACTTCATACAGTGACCTCTCTCCCCAGGCACTTGATCAGCTGTGCTGGTAACTGTTAGTGCAGTGATATCTCTCCAGTCACTTAATCAGCTGTTCTGGTGACACTTGGTGATGCGATCTCTCTCCAACCACTTGATCAGCTGTGCTGGTGACATTGTTGCTAGAGTCATCTCTGTTCAACTTACATCTGTTATGGTCGTACATTAGTTGGTGACCCAGTTGATGTAGTGATCTCTTTCCAGTCACTTGATCAGCTTGAGGCTTACAGTGGGTACAGACAAATAATTAACATTGTAAGTCTAATGTAAAGACCTTAATTGTGTAGAGCATTTCAGGAACCAGTTGTGGTGGTGATGCTGTTGGTGTCAGTGGTGGCACCAGAATTTCTGTACTGGGGTGTTTAGGGTGGGGTAGGGGCTATCTGGTTGGAAGAGGGGCAAGTAGACTTCTTTTGAATCAGTATTACAATTACTATTTTACTGGGGGTGAGGAAACTTTCGGGACTCCAGGTATCGCAGACAATACACTCATATCATAACATAATATAGGTACAGACATGTATGTTCAGGGTCCCTGACCAGCACAATGTGATCAGTCATGAGGGTGCCTTCACCAAATTCGACTTTAATAACAAAAACATACAGTGGAATCAAGTCAACCATGTCCTAAATGAAACAAGCTGGGAAGATACCCTAAACAACATGGATCCAAACCTTTACCTAGAAAGAATTAGCTCTGTGGCACTTAGGGTATGCTCAAGGCACATTCCTTTAAGAAAAAGGAAGAAAAGATGTAAACTAGAAAGAGATGCTCCATATTCAGGTGAAGGTAAAGAGTCACAGAGCTGCTGAGAGGGGCCAGTATATCTGAAATACGAAGGAAGGCATTGGGCAGAGAAATAGCAAATGTCAAACTTAAGCTTAAGGAATCATATATGAGACAGGAAACTCATGAAGAGGTAAAAGCAATAAACAAAATTGAAAGAAACCCAAAATATTTCTTCTCTTATGCCAAATCCAAGGCAAAAACATCATTGAGTATTGGACCCATGCTTTATTATGCACCCCATACCCATTATGTGGATGGTAGTCAAAAGATTACAGAGGTACATAATGGGTCCAGGGACTGGGTAGCAAAGTTTTGATAGCTAAACAACTTAAAGTGGTAATGAACTATTTACATGTTTATATTTGGTCACAGTCGTAATGAGTTATTTATCCAGATAGGCTGTGGGAATATTTGGGGTGCTGAAGCTCCCCTAAACCCACTTTTGGTGCTGCTGCAGGTTGGTGCAATGATTTCTAGTTACTTGATCAGGTGTGCTGGTGACATTGTTAGTGCAGTTATCTCTCCAGTCACATGATCAACATAGATGATGATGTAGACATTAGGTGCTGGTGTCAAGGTGCTTGATCTAGCAGTTTCTCTCCTTGCAAGATCATTTTTCTCAGAACTTTAAAGTGCTCTACATTTCATTTCAGAATTTTGAGGAGATGACTTTTAACTGATGATGCCAAATAATTACAATTTAGTGTTGTGAGAGCAAAAGGGTATGTTGATATGCCCATACAAGAAGTTACAGCTTTTAATCCACAGACTGATTTAGATGACAATCTGTGGCTTTGTTTTCCTTAAAATTAAATCGATTTTGGTTGGCAATACTTTCCACTTACCCACCTGCCAATACATACTTGTATCTTTTTGAGTAAATAATTTTAAGCAACTAAAAATGGATTTATACTTCAGCTACTACAGTAGATTATATACTGTATATACTGTATAAAACTTTCATAAATAATCAATCAGAGTTCATTCCTATAAGCTTATAAAGCTGCTGATGACTGCCTTACTGCACTGGGAACACTATTATATCCAACATTATGAAGCAGGGAACTCAAACTGGAAACCCTGAAGCACTACTGTAAATTATTATTCCTTTTTTTAACACATCGGTCATTTCCCATGGAGGCAGGGTGACCCAAAAAGAAAGAAAAACCCAAAAAGAAAGAAAAATACTTTCATCATCATTCAATACTTTAACCATCACTCATATACAATCACTGTCTTTGCAGAGGTGCTCAGGTATGACAGTTTAGAAGTCCCTCCAAACTGCCAATATCTCAAACCCCTCCTTTAAAGTGCAGGCATTTCCATTTCCAGGACTCAAGTCCAGCTAACCGGTTTCCCTGAATCCTTTCACAAAATATTACCCTGCTTACACTCCAACAGCTCGTCAGGTCCCAAAAACCATTTGTCTCCATTCACTCCTATCTAACACTCATGCATGCTTGCTGGAAGTCCAAGCCCCTCGCCCACAAAACCTTTACCCTGTCCCTCCAACCTTTTCAAGGACGACCCCGACCCCGCATTTCCCTACAGATTCATATACTCTCCAAGTCATTCTTTCTACTTTGTTCCATTCTTTCTAAATGACCAAACCACCTCAATAACCCCTCTTCACCCCTCTGACTAATACTTTTAGTAACTCCACACCCACACCTCCTCCTAATTTCCACACTGAATTCTCTGCATAATATTTACACCACACATTGTCCTTAGACACGACATCTCCACTGCCTCCAGCCACCTCCTCGCTGCAGCATTTACAACCCAGGCTTCACACCCATAGAAAGAAAAGTGCTTAACCTGAGTAGGTCATATAGTGCTAGATTTGCTATAAAAAAATAATGGTATTTATATGTAAATTTTTGATCTGTAATAAATGAAGTAAAATGAAACCTGAGGTTGCACCACTTGAGGGAGGTTCCTTGATGCTGGTGAGGGACTCTTGACCCAAGGAATTAGATGAACTTCCTTTCCTTAGATTGAATCTGATTGCTTTCCATTATCCCCAGGTGCTGTATGATCCCTATGGGTTCGGAGCTCCCCCAAGAATAATAATACTATTATATTACATTAAGTACAGCCTCTCCTCACTTAGTGATGTACTCGTTTGCCAATGCCTTGGACTTACGATGGGCTCTCTGACCAGTATTCATACCTAAATAATGTACTGTATATTAGAGCTGATTTCCTTTATTCTGCTTATTTCAATATACAGCACACTACTGACGACGTACGTTAGCGTCACCGAGCTCTCAGTAGTACCATACCAGCAACCAGTTACCAGTGTCAGTAGTGACTCACTACCAACCGTCTGTGTGAATCACTTGTTATTCAATGTTACAGCTGACCTTAGCATGTTTTGAATGCCACTCACCCCTAGGAACCATCTCGTGAGGCAGTCGTAAAGATAGGGAGCAGAGAGGCTGGTCAGGCTTGGTGCTTCCCATATATTTCGTTTTTAATTATACTCCATTATTGCCTATGTGAGTATCCTTACCCAATCCACATTCCAAACCCTACGGGACAAATATACAGTACACTACTGTATAAACGTTTAAAAATATACCAAAAATGTTATAAATGGTGCAAAGATGACATTAAAACAATATCGAAGATGGTTGACACAAACTCGCTACCATTATAGCATGCTCCTCCCTTAGCAACAAATTTGTTCAATGATGTGGTCTCAGGAATGGAACTCCATTATTAAGTGAGGAGAGGCTGCACTATATTTTAATTAACTTTAAAAATTTTACTATTCATAATTGACTACATATATCTTACACACAACCATAATAGTTGCAGAAAAGTGACATTTATCCACCTGCTTCCTTATTATTTATTAGTTACCTGTTGTCAACACAATATAAATCTTCTTTCTCATTTACTCATTCATTTTCTTGGTGTCCTTATTACTTTTTCATGATTACAGTACAGTGATTAACATTTATCTATTTGTGGTACTCCATCATTTAAATGTTCCCTTAGTATGTGATTAGTGTACAGCTATACATTACATTCATTACTTGCATTGCTGATTTATTGACTTGTAGTTACTGGAGGTCATCTTTATATTAAGATAAAACAAAACAACCAGGAGCTAATTTTCATATAAGTGGCTTTAACTCAGTAGAGCACACCATTGTAAGAGAAGTCTTTAAGTCTTCCATACAAACTGTTTAACTTATGGTGCAGACCTGAAATACAAAGACCATTGTATAGGAAGTAGGTAATATGAAGTTAAAGTTTTGTTTCCTTGCTGTTGAAAATGACAGCTAATTCAGGTAAGCTTACATGTAAATTTAGGCAGATGGGATTCTTGTGTAATAACACTTATTTTGATTGTTATTCTTGAGACAGGGTATTTACAAAACTTTGTATAAGCAATATGATTCATTATTATCTGCAGAGCAGCTCTGCATAAAAAGTAGGATATATTTTTATATACAGTATTTGTTTCAGCTTTACCTATAGGATTGGCAGGCTGAGACCTAGAGCCTCAAAATCGAGGAGGCCTCTGGCCAAGGTGTATAATTTTTTTGACACGACTGTCAAAACCCTTTTCCCACACACTTCATAACACACGAGTTTTAAAACAACCCTTCAGTAATGTTCCTTGCACTCCATTTCAGAATAATAACTCGTCACTAGCATTGATTTTGTCCTTCCAGGAAAGCAGTGAGATAGATGAGTTGATTAAGGCCCTAGTTTTTGTACTCGAGTTAATGAGAGGGTTACCGGGCTTCAAGTAAAAAATTTTTTGCAAAAAATGGAAAAGGAATTTATGTTTATGCTGCTTTTTTGGATCTGTGTACTAGGTTATTTCCATTTGCACTTTCACTTGCATGTGACACAAAGCCAAAGACCTAGAGAAAAGGGGTCGCCGTCTCATACAGACCTTTACCAAATTATACAGTACAAAGAAAAAATTCAGATGGCCTTCCCAATGGGAACAATCTTGCGCTATTTCTAGTTTAAAAAGGCACTAACTGAGAGTGAGTGAGAGGGTGAGAGTGGTAGAGGAGGAGAGTAGGAAGTGATGAGAGTGAGTGAGAGTGATGGAGTGATTGAGTGAGAGAGTGAGTGAGAGGTGATGAAAGTGAGTGAAGATGAGTGAGAGAGGGGATGAAGAGTGGTAGAGATGAGTGAGAGAGGAGTGAAAGTAGGGGAGGATGAAAAGGTAGTGAGAGAGTGAGTGAGAGGTATGAGAGATGGTGTGTGTGGTGTGTTTGTGTTTTTTGGTGTGTGTGTGTGTGTGTGTGTGTGTGTACTCCCTATTGAGGTTGCAGGAGTAATCCAAGTTTGGCCCTGTGTGTGTGTGTGTGTGTGTGTGTGTTGGGGGTGTGTTGTGTGTGTGTGTGTGGGGGGTGGGGTGTGTGTGTGGGTGTGGGGTGTTTTTGTAGAGTCTTTTTCAAGCCTAAATTTTTAAATTCGGGCACAATTCTTGAGAGGTTTTCTGCTTTGAGCATTCTGTGCATTGAAAGGGGGGAGGTTTTGGGGGGGGGCCTCACAAGTGAAAAAACCAAGGCTCTCTTCATCTGAATCGCACGTACAGTACTGTGCAAATGCAGTACTTAATTCGTATTTCCAACAGTTCAAAAAGGGGGGTTTGGATTATTAATATACAGTGACCCCGCCAAACGTTTCCCCCGAAAAGGAAAAATTATGAAAAGTGATTTATTAATGCGTTTGTACGTGTATGTTTGGGGGGCTGAAATGGGCAATCACTTCACAAATTCCTTATGGAAAAATTCGTCAGTACTGGCACCCCGAACAAATATGGAGTAAAAAAAATACTTAAACCGGGGGTCCACTGTACGGCTTCTGCTGTCTCTTTTGGGGATTTTAAAAAAATGATCTCTTTGGGTTTTTAAAAAATTAATGATTATTTTGGGAGTGAAAAAAATTATTCATTCGCTTCAGTTTTAAACGACAAAATTTTGGGTTTTCCCTAAAATGCATAATAGAAAAGGGGCCCCCGTAACGTCCCACCCGAAAGCGACCAATTATGTAAGTGTATTTATTAAGTCATTTGTATGTATGTTAGGGGGGGCGAAATGGACTAACACTTTTACAAAAATTTCCTTATGGGGAAAAAATTCGGTCAGTACTGGGATCTGAAATACTTCTGGAGTGAAAAAAAACGTTAACCCGGGGGGCCACTGTATATCTGTGTGAGTATAGATAGGAGGTTAAAATAAAGAAAATTTAGAGCACTTTTATTTTTTTTATTAGTTAAAATTAATTTGGGCAGTTAAACGTCCTTGGAACCCTACTTACGAGTACACCCATCGATTTTTCTAAATACGAGCATCACTCAGTTGATTTTTTTTTCCAGATGTGAGCAAAGTTTTCCCAAAGTAGTGGGGCCTCAAGGGATTTTTTTTGATGCGCTGAGGGGCTCTTGCTCTTGATTAGGGAATTGGATCTCGTTGTTTGTTGAAAAGTTAAACTTTGGGAATGTAGATGGAAAAATGCCTTTAATGTACACCAAAAATGAAAGAAATCGGGCCCTAAAAAAGGGTTCATTTTAGGCATTAGCCTCCCCCTTTGCTATATTTCGTTGGTTTTTTTTATTACCTGGATTTCCTGGGGAGAATTTTCCCGGGGGCAACGCCCCCCTGGCCGTCTGTGACCAGGCCCCTGGGGATCAACCCGATAAAAAGGGTTTTAATTTTCATTTTTTGGTTTCATTTGATGAATGGAAATAACTGCAGAAATAGATAGATTTTGAGTGTTTCACGCCGAAAAGTACCTTGGGAAAAAGAGCTCAAATAGCAGAAATGTTTACTTCTTTTGGGGATGTTCAAAAGTAAACAAATGATGTCCCCGTCCCAAAACCTGTCCATTGGCACGCCCTTCAACCTTCACATATAAGGAACTCTTCAACAAAAAGGGGGGCAACATCATGAGGGAGCAGTGGCAACAAAAAAAGCAGCATGGCAACAAAATTGAAGCAGCAATGGCAGACAGCATGAAGCAGCAATGGCAGACAGCATGAAGCATTAGTGGCAGACATCATGAGGTAGCAGTGGCAGATGTTTCGTGCAGTTATTTTGTGAAATCTTGTTTCTAACCATGGGTCCTAAGAAAGCAAGTGCAAAGGACAGTGCTGAGAAGAAAAAGAGGATGATTTCCATGGAATTAAAGCAGGAAATCATAGATAAACAAACTAGGTGGAGGGTTAAGGACTTGGCCAGGCATTACCAAAGTACCACTTCTACAATATGTACAATACTAAAGCAGGAGGAGTCAGTGACAAAGTGTAGCTTTAAGAGTGTAACACTTATATGTCACTCATTCTGACTTTTTTGGGGTTATCCTAGGTTCTCTATACGTGTAATCCGGAGCAGGAATGGCCGCTGTGGTGGCCCTATAAACCCCAACAATAACAATGGCCACTGTCACCACCACTAGCCACATACGTAATGACATGTATTTTATTCATTCTAGTGTATATATCATGTTTCTGTGTTATTAATATTGTTTATTATGTCATATTACATGAATTATGATAGATAAATAAGCCATGGAGTTGATATTAGGGAAATTATTGAAGTATTTTGTCATGCCTGGAATTCCACTGGGACGAATTAATACCATTTCAATTAATTTAAATGAGGAAAATTGACAATGCAAGCGAACAAATCCAGAAGCGAGCAAGGTCACAGAATGGATTAAACTTGTAAGTAGAGGTTCCACTGTATTTGAATGAGGAATATATAGGTTGAGCTGTACAGAATATATTGAGAACATATAGAGACTATTAGCAAGTTTCTTTTCATAATTTCAGGTGAATACATAGATTACAGTAACAGGTATAATACTGCACGTATTTTAACATTAGTCTATCAAATTTTGAAGATTTTTGATTAATTACTTGTTGTTTATACAGTATTTTGTGTATGTTAACTGGAAGAGTGGGAAAATTTTTCTGGTATGATACATGTGTAGTGACTGTCAACTTAGAGTGCTAACAGTAGTACATGCTCAACTTTACATTACATTTACTTTAAAAATTCTCAAGGTTGGAATAGTTACTAGAAAGAGTACATAATGCATAAACACTTTTGTGAGGTGTTAGTTACATTTGCATTGGATTAAGTACTCACCTCACCTAGTTGAGGTTGCAGGGTCGAGTCCAAGCTCCTGGCCCCGCCTCTTCACTGAAGTGCAGTGCATTCAGATAATTGCACAGATATAATTTGGTGATGAATGAGACTGCAACTGAAGTGGGGATGTTAAAAGTATGGGCTTTGGGCTTTCCCTTCTCTGAAACCTAAGTCTGAGTAACAGGTTTCCCTGAATCCCTTTAATAGATACTGTACTGCTGTCCACTCTTCAATAGCATCTCGCCTCCAAAGACTTTGATTAACTCGGGTCTAGTTTGGCTCACATTAAACATAAAACTAAAATATCCAACATGCTCTTAATACTGTTTATTTAATGCTTTGAAAAACATGGTAAACCCTCCTTTTAACAGACTTCGGAAATACGGAACAAAATCTGCTGGGTCAGTAGATTTGGAAACAGTAGACAAAGTCCTTTGGTTTCAGAATTGTTCATTATTGTTTCAATCATGGGAAAACAATCCTTTTTTTCTATGCACTACAGTGGTCCATTACTGGCCACCTGCTTCTTCCCTTCCTCCCTAATTTTGAAAAACTGAAAAGAGTACATATTGTAATAATAACTATTCTCCTAATTAACATTATGTGTACAAGACACTTGAATCATTATCAGAGATGGGTAGTAAGAGTTATGCAAGACAAACATGTGTTCCGTACCTTTTAAGAAGGATGGGCAACGTGGAGTTTCACTGAGTGTAAAAGTTCTTTCTTTCTTCTTTCAACACACCGGCCATATCCCACCAAGGCAGGGTGGCCCAAAAAGAAAAATGAAAGTTTCTCTTTTAAATTTAGTAAATTTATAGGGAGAAGGGTTACTAGCCCCTTGCTCCCGGCATTTTATCGCCTCTTACAACACGCATGGCTCACGGAGGAAGAATTCTGTTCCACTTCCCCATGTGTAAAAGTTGTGTACTATAATACGATAAGATATAAATTTATGAAAGGTTCTGTTAACAGTAGATAAAATCTTGTTTAGTACTTTCAACAGGAATAACGAGAAGCTGTAAATATAAAATGGGAAAACATACAACCAAAGGGATACTGGGAAACTTTTCTTTACAGAGTAGTAAAGAATGGAATAAGTCAAATAAGAGTAGCATGTGTAATGACCATTGGAAATTTCACAAAAACTATATGATGAACATATTAATGAAAAAGGGACACGATGAGCATAGCTCTGCTTCTGTAGCTACAAATGGGTAAATAAAACTAATGCATGGAGATAGAAGTTGGTGTTGAGAAAATTGTAATCTGATAATGTGAAGAACTTCCCACTGGCTAAGGTACATAGATAAGATTTGTGGAATTATCTTAAATTTTGATAACTGTTATTGTTTTGAGAGATGTGAGTGAATAGTAACAACTGGTATGAATAGTTCAACTAAGATGCATGATAAAACATTGCTCCTAATTTTGGAATGTATTGCCTGTTAATGCTTAATAAAACATTTTTTGATCTCAGTACAGTATCTAAAGAAGTGATTTTCTTTCTTAAACTGTTGTTGCTAACTTTAATGCTAAATTAATTTAGCAACTGTGATGGATGTTGGTATAAATGTTGATAGATAAAATACAGATTTAATCCTGAGAGGTACCTATGAAATTTGTGCTGGTATCCTTATCAATCTACCTCATTAGCCTTGATAGTGACAAAACCCTAGTTAATTGTTAAAAAATGAATTATTCCCTGAAGCTAAATATTCTTGATTCTAAATGTTTTTTGGTTTTTCATTTTTGAGACCTGCTAAAATTTACTTGCATGGTAAGTCACAAGTTTCATAAAAAGAAAGGCACTTGAATTAAATACTGTACTGTAATTTTTAAGAAAGTGTTTGGGTTAAGCATGTTTTACAGTTAATAAAAGTTTTTGATAAAGATGAGGGCCAATGACTGATTAATGTCTGGTAGCCAGTGTTCAAGTAGATTTAGTAGAGGTATGATAAGGACATTGTAATTAGGATAGAAAGTAATTGTATAAAATAACCACATGATGAATAAAGACACAATGCAGTATAATGCGATTGTCTGTTGACAACATTGTCAAAAAGAATTGCATTATACTTCATTACATGTATATTGTAATTAGTAAGTGTAGAATGGCAGAGTAAAATAATTTGCTTTAAAGCAGGTTAGTTGCAAAGAGAAGCATTTAATTCATTCTAATTTACTTTACAAGACCATACTCTACTGAATAAGAAGCATGTTCTGTAAGATTATAATGCAAAATATGATAGTGAATGATATTTGTGTGTTAGCAGGATTGTTAATTTGTGAAAGTCCTGTTGTGATATTATAGTACACTACTAATAATACATAATTGTCTGTCTTACAGGTGGTGGAGCATGTGTGCAATGTGAATATTTTAGAAAACATTGAAGGTAAGCATGCAAGATAATTGTCTCTGTAATTACTGTTTATTTATTGTATTATTTATTAAAAATGTTGTACTTTTGCTATGAATATTTTTGGAAAAAATTCATGCAGTTTTTTAGATGACTATTTTCTGTGATGCTCACAGTATGCACTCTGCACAGCATTTCTTCCTTTGAAATCAATATCAATAATCTTCGGTGAAAGTACTTTACCATCTTTCATGTGGTCACTTATCATTTTTTTAATCTGTGTAAAGTTTTGTTTGTAGTAGTTTCTACATTCCTGCTCTATCCAGTCCTGTCCTTTGTGACTTACACCCAAACACTTTTACTCCTTCCTTATATGTCTTTTTCTCCACTGTGCCGTTGTTTTTTCTGGGACTATAGTAGGGATGCACGTCTTAATGCATTTTGCTGTATTGTTGATTTGGTACAGTGGTAAATGTTATTGTGCCCTAGTGGTGCAAAGTCTGAACTTATTAAAGATATTACAATGAGATATTCTGAAAATTCTTATAGCAGTACCTATAAATTCAATTCCTCCCTTATTTGTAGTTTTCACTTATCCTTCATTTTTCTGGCTCTGTGTTATTTATTTCTTACGTATGCTAATATTAACCACATTAGAATGATATAGAGATATGGAATCACTAATGCAAAATTAACTTAAATTAAAAACTAATACAAAACTAGGTTTGTTATGCAAACTTAATTTTGTGGTATTTGCAGTTTCGAGTTTCATGGGACTTGCAGGATCATAACCTCCTATGAAATTGGAGAGATAAATGTAGGGGAGTTAGTAGATGGGGAGAGGAGGTATTAGGTAGATGGTGAGAATATTTTGAGGAACTTTTAAATGTTGAGGAAGAAAGGGAGGCAGTAATTTCATGGCACTGGCCAGGGAGGTATTCCATCTTTAGGAGTGAAGAAGAGCAGAATGTAAGTGTGGGGGAGGTATGTGAGGCATTACATAGAATGAAAGGGGGTAAAGCAGCTGGAACTGATGAGATCATGACAGAAATGTTAAAGCAGGGGGGGGGGATATAGTGTGGAGTGGTTGGTACTTTTGTTTAATAAATGTATGAAAGAGGGGAAGGTACCTAGGGATTGGCAGAGAGCATGTATAGTCCCTTGATATAAAGGGAAGGGGACAAAAGAGATTGTAAAAATTATAGAGGTTAAGTTTACTAAGTATACCAGGAACAATGTACGGTATGGTTATAATTGAAAGAATAAGAGGTAAGACAATGTAGGATTGCAGATGAGCAAGGAGGTTTTCAGAGTGGGTAGGGAATGGTAGATCAAGTGTTTTACATTGAAACATATATGTGAACAGTATTTAGATAAAGTAGGGAAGTTTTTATTGCATGTATGGATTTAGAAAAGCATATGATGGAGTGGATAGGGGAAGCAATGTGGCAGATGTTGCAAGTATATGGAATAGGTGGTAAGTTACTACATGCTGTAAAGAGTTTTTATGAGGATAGTGAGGTTCAGGTTAGGGTGTGTTGTAGAAGAGAGGGAGACTACTTCCCAGTAAAAGTAGGTCTTAGACAGGGATGTGTAATGTCACCATGGTTGTTTAATATATTTATAGATGGGGTTTGTAAAGAAGTAAATGTAGGGTGTCAGGAGAGGGGTGGGATTAAATTATGGGGAATCAATACAAATGGGAATTGACAGTTACTTTTTGGCTGATGATACTGTGCTTATGGGAGATTCTAAAGAAATTTGCAAAGGTTAGTGGATGAGTTTGGGAGTGTGTAAAGGTAGAAAGTTGAAAGTGAACATAGAAAAGAGTAAAGTGATTGAGGGTATCCAAAGATTAGATAAAGAAAAATTGGATATCAAATTGGGGAGGAGGATAAGGAAGAGTGAATGTTTTAATATTGGGAGTTGAGTGTCGACGGATGGTTTATGAAGATGAGGTTAATCATAGAATTGATGAGGGGGTGGTGGGTTTTGAGGTTTTGGGGAAAAAAAAAGTTTTTGGGGGGGGGGTGTTGGTTTAGAGTTTTATATGGGGGGGTTGGGTTGTGTGGGGGGGGGGGGTTGGGAGGAGTGGAATTTGTTGGTGTGTGGTGTAAATATATGAGAAAATTAGGAGTGGGAATTAGGAAAAAGGGGGGTTAAATAAAAGTTAGTGAGGGAAAGAGGGGTTGTTGAGGGGTTTGGTTTTAAGAGAATGGATAAAGTAAATGACGGGGAAAGATATAAATTGTAAAAGGGAAGGGCGGGGGGGGGGTCTCCCGAAAATTTTGAAGGGAAGGGGGTAAAGGGGGTTTTGTGGAAAGGGGGCTGATTTCCCAGCAGCGTGCATGAGGGTTCGATAGATGAAGGGACAATGGTATTTGGGACCTGACGATCTTTTGGGAGTTGAGCAGGGAAAATTTATTTAAAGGGGATTCGGGGAAACCCCGGTTATTTTTATAACCCGGGACTGATTCTGGAAAGGGGAAACAGTGCCTGCACTCAAAAAGGAGGGTTTGGGGGATTTACTTTTTGGGGGGATAGTTAGCTCTTTATACGTAATGTTTTAAAAACGTTGTGTTTGACACCTCTGAAAAAACAGTGTTTTAGGTGTGAGTGAGTAAAGAGTTGAATGAGAAAGTATTTTTTTTTGGGATTTTCTTTTTTTTGGGGTCACCCTGCCTTTTTGGGAGGGGCTGACTCGTTGAAAAAAATTTTATAAATTTAATTATATTAAAAATTAATAGTGTTATTGTTTTTGGGGGACTGGGGGTAATGAAGTTTGACCCAAACTAAGGGGAGGGAACTAATTCCTTGAATTAAGAGGCCTTCCCCAAACTCAGACACTTTTTTGAAAAATTTTCAAAGGCTTTTGGGGATGATAAAAATTCTGTATTTTGTTTTGAATAATAGCATTTAAAATTTTTTAAATTGTTAACCAAATATCTTGATGTTTAAACACACTGAAATTGTTCATAACCGAGGGGGAGTTCAAAGGTTTGGACACAACTAACTAAGTTTGAGGGTTTGTGACAAAGGTAGTTTTATGAAACTTTTAGGTTTTTATGTGGTTTGGGTAGGGTTGTCTTAGGCGATTTTTTTATACAATATATTCAAGAAAGGCTTATTGCCTTTCTTGAATATATGGTAATAATAATAATAATAATAATAATAATAATAAATAATAATAATAATAATTAATATAATCATTATTATATCTTAAAGGTAACACAAGCTACCATAAAGTCTTTCATTATTTACTCCATTGAACTTAGATCCATCAAGGGAGGTGCCTTTTTGCTGGTAAGGGCTCTTGATCCAAGAAATGGGATTTATCATCCTCTTGGATTGAGCCTGACTGCCTCCCATTGCCTGTCCAGTATCTGTTAAACAAATACTTCTTACCCCTGTTTTATCACTGGGTGTCCCTTAAGTACTTGTATCTTCAGTATCTTGACCTGTATGCATTAATTATTCTATAAATAATTAAATCAAACAAAATTCTTTTTCTTTTTAGAGGATGCAAAACTTCAGTCCAGAATGGGTACAATCAGCCATGGGGTCTAGTGTTGTGGTGTGGCCACCCTGGCCCAGTAAGTGGCTAGACAGCCACCATATGGACACAATGACTGTCATGGCCACTGAGTACCACCCGTGGATCTGCTCTGTAATTGCAGCCTTGACTGTTGGCCTGGCTGGCATTGTGGCCCCTCCTCTTTATCCCCACTGATCATGAATTGAAAACCAGCAGTGGTGAGTATGCTAATGCTTTCTTGCATGTAATTATTTAAAAAATTTTGATTTTATATCTACTGTATAATTTTCTTTGTAATCGTACAAATGGGAGCAAACATTGATAAAGCTACAATACCAGTATGATGGAATGGATTGTATTAGGCTTTGATATGTAAGCCTGCCATTAAACATGACCAGGATACTGATATAGGTTTCATTGTATTATTGTATAGGGGAAGTGTGGAAATGTTACAATTAGCCAAGGGGGTCTTATGGTTTTGCAAAGAGCCCAAGTGTCTTTGAGATCATCTTTGTCCTCACTAGAGTATTGAACTATGTAGATACTAGTGTATACCAATTTTATTGGATATTTTATTTGGTAACTTCATTATGCATCCCATACTGATCAAGTAAACAGTAGTTAAAAAAGATTACAGAGAAACATGATAGATCCACAGACAGGACACCAAAGTTCTTTCATAAACAAGTTGCAGTGGCAAAGAATTACTGAATTACAATAAGTAAAGTTGGGATATTGCATTTGACTACTATTTTTGGTAGTAATATATGTCATGGGGGAAGTATTATAGATACTCCTTAAATATCTGTGAAGGACACCTGGCCCATGGCCAGGCTCCAGGAGTAGAAGGACTCTTGAAACTCATCAGTGGTATAAGGCTTTGGATTATCTGAATTCAAATATAAGTAGTATATAATGATGGAAGGTGTGAGAAGACTTGTTCTCGGTTTTACATTTAGTGAGATTTACATGAGCTAGTGGCAGAAACTCTAATATTTGCATGTATCATAGCCATAGCTGGGCACTAGTTTCATATAGAAATCTGATGGTTTTATTGCACAAGCCATATGTGTTTTGGTGTTGCATGAGAGTATCATACAAGACCATTCCAAGACTGCTGTGTCCACACTTACTCACAGGTGGTTTTCAACAAAGTATGCCTAAGAGGGGCATATGATAAAGAACCTGTGATAAGCATGTGATCACTGGTTTTCATTACCATCAGTTCATCAAAAACTTATCAGTCAAGTTGACCATGATAAGTCAGAATAGTGGATGCTGCAGATGTATGTACCTGTCATCATATTTCTACCTGTGCTTTTAATATGTATGCATGGTATGTTAAATTAAAAAATTCTAATAAAAAATAGCCTCTGAGATGATGAAAACTAGTATGTACTCTGTTATTAGGTGATCTGCAAGGCTGTTGAAATCATCATCATGGTAGTAGTGTCTGGGTTGCTTTATGATGCAAGACTGGCAATGATTCAGCTGTATCTTGGTTTTCATTACATGTCATATCCATTGAGCTAACTATTCTCTCTCCTGCTGGTCAGCATCCTCGTTATAACCAGATACACTTCCAGGTATTAGTTTTATGTATCAGGTGTTTGCTAGACAGTAGGTATTTAGTTATATATCAGGCGTTTGCTAGACAGGTGTAGCTTGTGAAAACACTGAGGTTTCATGGGGCGAGGATTTGATTGTGTAATGCCACGTGATTGCTACTGCATTTTTGTATTTCTTCAGTCGTGATTAGATTTTAAAATATGTAAATATTCCATGATGAGCAGGGAGGCTTCAGAGTGGGTAGGGGATGTGTAGATCAAGTGTTTACATTGAAGCATATATGTGAACAGTATTTAGATAAAGGTAGGGAAGTTTTATTGCATTTATGGATTTAGAAAAGGCATATGATAGAGTGGATAGAGGAGCAATGTGCAGATGTTGCAAGTATATGGAATAGGTGGTAAGTTACTAAATGCTGTAAAGAGCTTTTATGAGGATAGTGAGGCTCAGGTTAGGGTATGTAGAAGAGAGGGAGAATACTTCCCGGTAAAAGTAGGTCTTAGACAGGGATGTGTAAATGTCACCATGGTTGTTTAATATATTTATAGATGGGGTTGTAAAAGAAGTAAATGCTAGGGTGTTCGGGAGAGGGGTTGGATTAAATTATGGGGAATCAAATTCAAAATGGAACTGACACAGTTACTTTTTGCTGATGATACTGTGCTTATGGGAGATTCTAAAGAAAAATTGCAAAGGTTAGTGGATGAGTTTGAGAATGTGTGTAAAGTAGAAAGTTGAAAGTGAACATAGAAAAGAGTAAGGTGATGAGGGTATCAAATGATTTAGATAAAGAAAAATTGGATATCAAATTGGGGAGGAGGAGTATGAAGAAGTGAATGTTTTTAGATACTTGGGAGTTGAACGTGTCGGCGGATGGTTTATGAAGGATGAGGTTAATCATAGATTGATGAGGGAAAAAAGGTGAGTGGTGCGTTGAGGTATATGTGGAGTCAAAAAACGTTATCTATGGAGGCAAAGAAGGGAATGTATGAAAGTATAGTAGTACCAACACTCTTATATGGATGTGAAGCTTGGGTGGTAAATGCAGCAGCGAGGAGACGGTTGGAGGCAATGGAGATGTCCTGTCTAAGGGCAATGTGGTGTGTAAATATTATGCAGAAAATTCGGAGTGTGGAAATTAGGAGAAGGTGCGGAGTTAATAAAAGCATTAGTCAGAGGGCAGAAGAGGGGTTGTTGAGGTGGTTTGGGTCATTTAGAGAGAATGGATCAAAGTAGAATGACATGGAAAGCATATAAATCTATAGGGGAAGGAAAGAGGGGTAGGGGTCGTCCTCGAAAGGGTTGGAAAGAGGGGGTAAAGGAGGTTTTGTGGGCAAGGGGCTTGGACTTCCAGCAAGCGTGCATGAGTGTGTTAGATAGGAGTGAATGGAGACGAATGATACTTGGGACCTGACGATCTGTTTGGAGTGTGAGCAGGGTAATATTTAGTGAAGGGCTTCAGGGAAAACCGGTTATTTTCATATAGTCGGACTTGAGTCCTGAAAATGGAAGTAACAATGCCTGCACTTTAAAGGAGGGGTTCGGGATATTGGCAGTTTGGAGGGATATGTTGTGTATCTTTATACGTATATGCTTCTAAACTGTTGTATTCTGAGCACCTCTGCAAAAGCATTGATAATGTGTGAGTGTGGTGAAAGTGTTGAATGATGATGAAAGTATTTTTCTTTTTGGGGATTTTTTCTTTTTTGGGTCACCCTGCCTCGGTGGGAGACGGCCGACTTGTTGAAAAAAAAAATCCATAACTATAAAAAGGAGCAACTTTGGGTCAAAAATATTTTTTTTTCTGATTTATGACCGATAAAAAATAAACCCCTTCTAAAAATTTAAATCATAATACTTATTAAGATGACATTGGGCCATAACAATTGACAATCAGAAATCGGGTACTAATTGGGCTAGCAAATTTAAAATTTCAGGAGTCGCCACCCCAAACCCTGCCCTGTTTGGTGCCTACTTGCTCATAAGTCTTTTCAATTTTTTTTTTCCCCTTTTTTTTGTTATAACCTCCCCTTTTTTAGCCCAGCCAGGGTTTCCCAACGAAAAAAGAATGCTTCTTGTTGTTAAAGCCATAACCAACATTGTCCATAAAAAATAAGGGGGTTTGGGAACCACGTTGGTTGAAAGACTCACTCACTCAGATAAGCTGTGACCGGTAAAATTTGCCCTACATATGAGAAATAGTCTGTGTGGTAAGTGTGCACTACAGTGGAACCTCATATATGACCAGCTCCCTACTCGACAGAGCTCAGCACTCTACCAAAAAAATACAACTGCCAGAACTTCGCTATAAACTATTTTGTTTTTCTTAATTTTTTTGGTGTTTTTTTGTATTGTATAAATAAGCACATGGCCCTATGATTAGTGTAACCAACCAAACAGAAATTGTTGGAAAGAACTTGTTAAATTCCAAACAGAGCGGCACTTGAACACCCTTTATGGAATGAATTTAAGTTGTATACAGGTTCCACTGTATATAAAAAAAATCTGCAGAGCAGTGCAAAATGAGGATAAACTTCGACGTGTTTTTTGGTGTAAAACAGCGATTTTTGTGGTGTATTTTTGTAGGGTTTTTATGGTTTATTCTCGTTTTTTTTGGTCTTCAATTGATAAATTTAGAAGATTATTACAGAAATAGATAGATTGGATTGGTTTTCATGAGGGAAAGTACTTGAATTGAGCTCAAAGTAGCGGAAGGTTGGGTTTTTGCTGATTTTCAAGAGAACAAATTTCCATATGGCCCAAATTGGCCCAAATTTCTATACACTGTCGTGATGGGTTTGAAAATTATTATAAATTATACAAAATGTAGTAGTCTGCATAACAGAAAATCTTCTGTTTTTTGTGTGAATAAAAATTTTCAAAATGGAAGCAAGTGTAATAAAAAAGGGGGTCTGAGATGACTAATGAACAGAGAAGTTTTAATTTTAGTGCCAAGAAATGTCTGTATTGTTTACTTGGACCCAATTTTGAATTGGATCTTTGAAATTGTGTGAAATTGGGGCCCAAATTACCGATTTCGACCACTTTATTGGAATATTTAAATGTGGGAAATGAGTGTTTCTTGTACTAAGTCGACAGAATAGAAGAATATTTGTGAAATATCTATGATTTGGTTAGACTAAACAATGGAAAACCAAAGTAGGGGGTAAAGTGAGTGAAATCTCTGATGGTAAATACGCCTTGGGTTAAGTGTATTCTAAAAACCCTCTGTAACCCCGAAAAAACATAACCGACACCCTACAGGCCAAGATGAAATTTAGTGATTGTCAACCTGTCCCATAAGGATACAGTACAGTACATTTTTTATTTCTATATGTTATCAGATAACTCGCATTTTATGTTATCTTGTTCTTGGCTTAACCCTTTCGGTCCGTCCCGAGATCTACGGCTTTACGTTCAGGCCAAACCTAGATCTAGCCATGAGCTCAGCTCACTCTGATAAAACTGTGAGTGGTACTTTGGGCTAGATATGGAGAATACATCTATGGGGGTATGTGTTGCACCACATAAAAGATCCGCAGACACTGTGTATAATGAGAGAAAAAAAATGAATCATGATTTTCGATTAAAACGCACTTTTGCGTGTTTTTTTCGTTTTTTTTATAGTTTATTTGCGATTTCTTGGTCCTCATTTGATAGAATGGAAGACATATTACAAAAATTTGAGATGATTTTGTTTGGGTTTTTGCATTGGAAATGTTTGGGAAACTGAGCCAAAGAGGGGAAATGTTAAATTTTTGCCGATATTCAAGAGTAAACAAACGACCTCGCACATCTAATACACGCAGCTGGTGGGTCTAATATACATTCACAAATATGGTGATGATATTTATACAATTTATTACAGTATTGCATAAGAGTAAATCTTCTATTTTTTGGGTGAATAAAAATTCATTTTTGTGAATAAAAAATCAAAATGGAATTTATTTGTAAAGCCTAAAAAACATAACTAATGAACAGAGGAAATGTTAGTTTAGTGCCCGGAATGCCTACATTGTTCATTCTGGACCCTATTTTTAAATTGGAATATTTTTGAACTTTTGTGTTAAATTGGCCAAATTAACAATTTCCGATCACTTATTTTGTAGTTGAAAAAAGTTGACTTGGCGATTTCTTGTGCTCAATCGATAAAAATAGAAGTAATACTAGTGAAATAGCTAAGAATTTGGTTGATTGGAATAATGTAATTGGGCCTAAAATGGGAGTCAAAGTCGGCAAAATCGCCGATTCGTAAATATCGCTGACACATCAAAATTCGCGAGAGCATAATTTCGTCAATTTTCCACCAAATTTCGTACTTTTTGTTTTATTACCTTCACAAAAAGATTCTCTACAATTTCATAAGAAAAAATAACAAATTTTTTTTTTGAAAATTCTTGGACACTGGTGCGTGACCCCAGATTTGGGCCTTGGACCTGAAAGGGTTAAATTTTATTTTTTAATTTAAAGTTTTATTCTTTCTTCATTTTTTAATGTTTAAACTTATAAAAACTAAAAATAATTAATTTTGAAAAATGCAGTAGTACTTGCACACCTTAAATTTCTTGTACTGTATGTGTAAAATTTTAAAGGGCTTGTTTATTTGCCCGGTTCTCTCATACTTGACTTTTTGTTAGGTTTTGGTGTAACTTTTTTAATTTTGTATTTTTTGGGGGAAATAGTATCTGAGAAAAATATGTATTTGCTGTGTAAAGCCTCAATTTGCATGTCATGGACATCACTGAAAATTTAAAAGAAATTTTTTTTTGCATACATTTCCTTGATTAATATTCATACTTTTATTTCTTTTAGAATTCAAGATTTGGAAATTTTTTTGTGAATTTGTATTAGTAAAGCCATGCAAAGACTGTGTTTTTGGGGAGAGTCTGACCTTTTTATACCTGCCTGCATGTGAATAACAAGTGTCATGCTAAAAAAACACTTGTAAAAATCACATAAAAAGACACTCACACTCAGCTGTTATAACTCTTGTCACAACATTCACATTGTGAAACTTTGCCATTTTTGTGGTGACCATTTTGTGTAGTAAATTCTAATAGCATGAAAAAAAAGAATAGACATCTAAAAATGAACACTGTAAAAGATATAACACTTTCTGACTTTTCTGTGAGGTGAAGAACCTGCGGTCTTGAAGCTTAATAATGCATATTAGCACATCCTTGCATTTTTTTTATATAAGTATTGAAAATATACCCTATTTAATATGTCATTCTGCAATAAGGTTCAGAAATGCTTTTTTTTGTTTAAGTTCATTTTATTTCCTTTGTTTAGCTCTACAATCTTCCCCAACAAGAATATTGTAAATATTTTTTCTGGCATCAGTTACTATTTATTCTTTTGCCTGATTCCCACTGTACAGTAATAGGACTACAACTTACTGGTTTCCCAAATTCTTTCATAAAAGTTTCCTTTTTCACACTTAACCCTTTGAGTGTTGAGACCCCCGCTCGCAAACTTTCTCATAGGGTCGAAGAACTGAAAAAAATGTATATACTTTTTCTTATGAAATAATCAGAAATCCTTTTTCAAAAGGTAATGAAAGCAAAATTCAAAACTTGATGGAAAACTTACAGAATTGCGTTCTCTTAAGGTTAGTGGTCTCTGATATTTATGCATCTGTGATTTTGCCCATTTTGGGCCCTATTTTGTGCCCAATTCCTTTGTTCCACTTGACCAAACAAATAGCTATTTTGCTAGAACTTTTTTATTCTATTGATTGAGTACAAGAAACTGCCCAATTACCTATTTCATCTATCAAAAAAGTGCTCAGAAATTATTAATTTAGCCAATTTCACACAAAAACTCAAGAAAGGTCAATTTCAAAATAGGGTCCAGAATAAAAAATTTGCAGACGTTCCTGGCACTAAAATAAGATTTTCTCTGTTGATTAGTCATAATCTCCAGGCCCCCTTTTATATACGTTTGCTTTTCATTTTGAATTTTTATTCACACAAAAAATAGAAGGTTTGCTGTTATTCAGACTACTGTGTAATTGAAAACATTTTATAAATATAATATCAACGCATTCATGATTGAATATCAGATTCAAACCCGTTGACATGCATTGGAGCTTTATGTGATTTATGTACTCTTGAACACTGTCAAAAATCGAAAATTTTTGGGTACTTTGAGTTCAATTTCAAGCTACTTTTATTCTGTAAACCATTCAAAATTTTTTCTCTATTTCCATAATATATCTTCCATTCTATCAAATGAGACCAAGAAACAAGAATACAACCATAAATACTATATGAAAATTCACTGCAAAGTTGCTGTTTTAAGCCAAAAACACAGTCAGTGTTTTTTCTCATGCATTACGTGCTGCAGGTTTTTTTTATACAGCTTACACTGGGCCACCCCGACCCATTCTCTCATATGTAGGGATACCAGCTTTCTCCTGCAAGATTTGAAACCGCTAGAATTTTGGCGTAGTATTACGGGACCAACACTGGCTTCAAAGTCATAATATTACGGGACCACACCGAAGGGGTTAAACAGTGCATTCAGTCATTGCAATCACTTGCTTCCACTCCTATCCAACATGTTCACACAAACCTGTTGGATGTCCAAGCCCCTAGTGCTCAAAACCTTTAGCTCTCCCCATCCCAGCCTTCCTTAGATGACACCTCCCCCTCCCATCCTCCACCCCAGATATACATGCATTCCTAGTCACAGTACAGTACAGATGTGTAGGAGTGAGAAACAGTTGGAGTACCTCCTTTTTCTAAATTCTGTTATTGGCTTGCACTCTCTCATACATTGTATCTAAGAATACTCTACATATGCTCACCACCACTCGCCATATTTTTGGTGAGGAAACAGCCGATGTGTTAAAAAAAAAATGCACCTGGGTATATATGTTGGGACAGTAATGGTGATTATTGTATGAGGGATAGTGTGACATTAGCAAGCAAACTCTGTCTTGCATTTCACTTACCAGACATGCTAAAGGGACAGGAGGGTCAGGGGAGACATGGTAATGACATACAAAATAAATGCGTGAATAGATAAGGTGGAAGAGACAGGATGCTCCAGAGAGGGGACAGAAACAAGTGGTCACCAATGGAAGCTGAAGACTCAATGAGTCAAAGGGATGTTAGGGAAACACTTCTTCAGTCATAGAGTTGTCAGGAAGTGGGAAAAGTCTAGCAAGTGATCTAGTGGAGGCAGGAACCATACATAACTTTAAGACGGGGTATGACAAAGCCAGGAGCAGAGGAAGAAAGGACTAGCAATGATTTAGTGAAGAGGCAGGGCCAGGGGCTGAGTCTCGACCCCTGTAACCACAATTAGGTGAGTACATGTATGTCCAGGATGCTGGCAGCAACTAGCCATGGCTTCATTTAGTAAAAACTAAGAATTTTTTAATTCAGCCTTGAGAAAATCATAAATATTAAATCTAATTCTTGACCATTCTCTATCTATCCAAACAAATATTTTCTCTCTGTGCACATATAAAATGAGCATACTCAAAGTATTAATGCATTTGTTTAAAAACTGAGGAAATAAATGTTTACATTATGTATTACCGCGGGTTCAAACCCCACCTGTGGTATGGTTTGTTTGCAATCGTGTCATTACAATTTCGTGAGTTATGCAGAGAGCATCGCAAGCCTGAGCCCTAAACACACTCCTTTGTGAGGCATGAAGTATACATTAATATTTTTTTACAAAAGTTGCCATATTGTGATTAATATTTTTGCCAGCTTAAAATTATAAAAAAATGGTGGTTATTTTCAAACTTCTGGGTTTATTACTACATAATTTTTTGTTGAGAGAGAGAATTGTGGGGATTCAATCCTGGGTTAAGCATAATGAAAACCCAGAATGCTAGCAGCCTAGCTGTGATGGCTACAGTAATGAATTTTCAAACCATCCACCTGCTGTGCACTGGTAAGGTATTAGCAGAGGCCACTAAGGCCCAGTTGCAAGTTTTTACAGAAGACTCATTCTGCCAATACAACTGCTGCAAAATTCATATATAAACAACTACTGCCTGTATCTAACTCTTGTTCCAGTTGTAGTCAAGGAATCTGAAAAACCATAATAAACCACTGTAACTTCTTGGGGTAAAATATAATGCGAGCCCACTGAGCTAGTATTCAGACTATACCTGGAGGTGATATGATGGCTACAATATTACACCTTGACAGTTGTACTAATGGTAGAATTGTGTACTGACAATATGTTAAGTAAAAGGAAACAGGTGTAACTAATGTGACATTTTTTTGTGGCAACGTTTTGCTCTCCAGGAGCTTTGTCAAGCCATAACAGCTTGACAAAGCTCCTAGAGAGTGAAACGTTACCACAATAAAATTTCGCATTAGTTGCACTTGTGTCCTTTTACTCAACAACTTGACAGTTGGGGAGAATATTGAACTTTAATGAAGATGCCTTCCAAGGATTACCCAAACAGCAATCTTGTTCATAGAATTTATGTGAAACAAAAGTCTTAAATGATTTGCGCTCTGGCAGAATTGCTAGTTTTCACCTATCTCGAGAGCATGCAAGATGATAGGTAAATCTAACAAAAGTATACTTGGCATATATTACTACATGCAAGATGAGGTGCTTGTGGCTTTTTTGGGTAGTGTCCTCAGCTCACACACTGAGGGTCGTGATCAAATCCTGGCATGGGTTAAAAGTTGAGCAAATTTTTCTTACACCTGTTGCCCTTGTTCACCTACCAGTAAGTAGGCACCTGTGTTAGTAGCCAATTGTTATTATTGTTATTATTATAATCATAACTAAGAGCTAAATCAACAAGGGTCATACAGCACTAGCTAAACCGTTGAGTCACATCCTGGGGGTGCGAGATTAACTTAGGCTGACCGAAATACTCTGCACAATGAGGACAAATTTCCCAATTACTTTGCTATGGAAAATTCGAAGAAAAAAAACTGGATCAGAGTAAAAACAGATTCCAACCACACAATAGAGTGAAAAACTAATGTGAAGGACTGGGAAGTGATAATGTTAGAGGATCTTTCTCTCAAGATTACAACAGTGTGTCTACCACATCTGCTAGGAAAATGATAGGATGGATAATGAGAACCTCAAAACTAGGGATGCCAAGCAAATGCTAATTCTCTTAAAATTTCTTGTTCTATCTAAGCTGGAGTACTGCTGTTCACTAAAGGCCCTTTTCAAGGCAGGCAAAATTGCAGACCCGGAGAATATACAAAGAACTTTCACTGCACGTATAAGTACAATAAAGTCCCTTGACCTGTAATCCTTCGAATGCAGTGAGAAAGATACATCATAATGTACAAAAGACTTGGCAGGTGGTGCAACATCCCCCCAATGAAAAGCAGGGGGGCCATGAGTACGCAGTAAGTGTTAGGCTTAAGACTATTCAACTTCCTCCCAGCATACATAAAGGGGATTACCAATAAATCCTAGCTGTCTTCAAGAGGGAGCTGGACAGGCACCTAAAATCAGTTTTTTGACCACTGGGCTATGTTTCGTAACTTTTTGATTATAATAATAATAATAATAAAATAATAATAATAATGTTTCGTAAGTTGGTTTGCATGTGGCCCGCAGTTAAAAAGCCTGGTTGATCAGGCCCTGATCCACGCATGGCCTGGCCATGGACCAGGCCCTGTAGGCATTGACTCCTGGAACAAAGGGACTTTTTTGTAAAAGATACTATAATGTTAACTAGGTCTGTATCAGTTGTATTGTGTACTTTGTGAAAAAAAAAAGTTTTTTTTTTTTTTTTTTTTTTTTTTTTGTCGTCGATTTAATGGAGCAATTGGGGAGAGCAGGTGGCTGGCAATGGTGATAATGCTCGACAATGACGAGATTGTTTGGCCAAGATCATAATATTGGACAATTTTATAACCAATTTACTCGGTTGTTTCAGAATCAATTTATGAGTCTGGTTTTTAGATCAGGTCACTAGGATAGGGTGATCATTGAATCATTAAGAAATATTCATATAGCTTGTTCCATTTGATTATCGTCCTGCAACTGAAGTATGTCCTAATGACTATGTCGTTTATCTGTGTTTGTAGCTTCTATCCATGCCCTGTCTTCCCTATACTTTTAACGTCAGTCTCTGTTGACCCTCTCAGAACCTCTTGAATTTCTTGTGCATCATACTCATGTCTCCTCTGGTCTGTTTCTCCTCTTATTTCATAGGTGAATCCTCTCAGGTGAGACTAGTTTTGTTGTAAATCTTTCATCCTGCTGAAAGTTTAGAACTTTATTCACAATGTGCAGGTTCCATGCTGGTGCATATTCTGCCAGTGTTATGATTTTTTTTTCATTTCAGGCAAAATTCTCAGTGTAACATTCACCCGAGAATCTTTATTCTTGTGTGACATTTGTGGCTCCTCACTTGTTCTCTATCCCTCCCCAGCTAACATGACCTTGCACTAGTTTGGATTGAACTCCAGCAGACACGTTTGCCACCTTTCTAAATCTTTCTATTGTCTGTCCTGATCCTCTCCATGTTCTTATTCCTTGCATTAGCTTCATTTCAATGGTAAGCAATGATATGCAGGTTTCACTTCACTCTAGGAGGCCATTTATACACATTTAGAAGAACAAAGGCTCTAGTACTGATCCTTAGGGGACCTCGTTTTGAGAAGTGACCCTTACTCTCAGCCTTCTCCTGTTCACCAGATATTTCAAGAATGCAGCTGACCCTTTCCTGTTTTGGTTAACCTGTTACAGTAGCTGTACGTGCTGATTCCTGGCTTCCAGAACTTGATTATACTTACTATTTCATTGTGTATGGTGTTTGCTTCCTTCATTCAGTTTGCTCCACTAGATGAAGAGGCGGTGGAGAAAGTTTAGAGAACTTTCACTGCCTGCCTCAGTTCAAACACCTAAATTGTAGTAATTGCCCAAAGTTCCCTAAACTACTCCTGAAGTGCAAGTGAGAAAGAAATGTCATAATTGATACCTCAAACATTGCTTCCAGATCTGCATGAACAAGTAACTGTTAACAGAATGGCCTGGCAAAATACCTCTACTGAAAAGCAAGAGTAATAAATATTGGAACTTAACAAATTTCTCCAGTCTATTACTAATTAGTCGATATGTGGTACCCTGTTGAACATTCGAAAGTAAACTGGATCTCTATTTACTCAGTGTGCCGGGTCAACTATGCTGTGATGATTATGTGGGCCACCAGCAGCAACAGCATAGTTGACTAAGCAATTAACAGAAGTCAGTGCTGTTTCTGGTATATGTGAATGACATAACGGAAGGGAAAGATTCAGAGGTGTCCCTGTTTCCAGACGATGTGAAGCTAATGCTGATAATTCAAGCGGATAAGGATCAGGTATTACTACAAAGGGATCCGGACAGGCTGCAAGCCTAGCCCAACAACCTGCTCCTGGAGTTTAACCCCACCAAGTGCAAAGTTATAAAGATTGGGGAAGGTCAAAGAAGATTGCAGATGGAGTATACGTTAGGGAAGCCAAAGGCTGCAAACCTCACTCAAGGAAAAGGATCTTAGGGTGAGTATCATACTGAGTACATATCCTGAGGCGCACATCAGCCAAATTACTGCTACAGCATATGGGCGTCTGACAAACCTAAGAATAGCATTTCGACACCTGAGTAAGGAGTCATTCAAGACACCGTACACTGTGTATGCCAGGCCCATATTGAAGTATGCAGCATCAGTGTGGAACCCACATCTGGTCACGGGCGTAAGAAATTAGAGAAAGTGCAAAGGTTTGCAGCAAGCCTCGTCCTGGACCTAAGAGGAGAGGTTAAGGAAAATCAACCTAATGACACTGGAGGACAGGAGAGATAAGGGGGACATAACGTGTGTGTGTGTGTGTGTGTGTGTGTGTGTGTGTGTGTGTGTACGAGTTTGTAGATGAATGGTTCAGAGAACCGACATGTTGATAAATGAGCAACTCTTGGGTATCTTTATTGAGGAAATGTTTCGCCACACAGTGGCTTCATAAGTCCATACAAAGGGGAATCTTGAAGAACAGGGGGAGAATGAGGTAATCAGTCCCTCAACCTTGAGTCGATGTGGTCAGTCCATCAATCTTGAATAGAATACGGCATACGTGCTGAGAAGGAGCTTATAAACCGTTGGCAGGAGAGGTGCAGCAGTCATAAATGGTGTAACATTTGTTCAATGTTGAAGTAGGTCGTGCCCAAGAATTAGGCAAGCGAAGAATTCCCAAGTATTAAGATCCCAAGAAGTTGCAGTGTCTGACAGGTTTGTAGATGAATGGTTCAGAGAACCGACGTGTGTGTGTGTGTGTGTGTGTGTGTGTGTGTGTGTGTGTGTTGTGTGTGTGTGTGGTGTGTGTGTGTGTGTGTGTGTGACTCAACAATCAGTATTTGCACCAATAACTCATTACAGTTGTGACCGTGTGTGGAAGTGTGAATTGCTCATTACTCTGGAATTTGTTCATGATTGTACCCATGTATAAACGTAAGTAACCATTCTTATAGGATTCATTACCTTTGTAACTTGTGAGTTCATTACCTTTGTACCTAGTTCAGCTATCAAACTTTGGAGCCCAGTCCCTGGACCCATTACGTACCTCTGTAATCTGTAAATACCTTTGTAACTTGTCATAAGTGTGACTAGACCTACCTGGAGTTCATTACCTTTGTAAATTGTGAGTTCATTACCTTTGTAAATTATGAGTTCATTACCTCTGTAACTTGCTCAGCTATCAAAACTTTGGGGTCCAGTCCCTGGACCAATTATGTACCTCTGTAATCTTTTGACTACCGCCCACAGGATGGGTATGGGGTGCATAATAAACATATTAAACTAAACATAACAGAAAATACTGAGAGGAATTGACAAGTGACAGAATGTTTCAGAGATGGGACACAGTAACAAAGGATCATAACTGGAAGTTGAAAACTCAGATGAGTCATAGAGGTGTCAGGAAATGGAACACTCTAGAGAGTGATGTAGTGGAGGCAGAATCCATACATAGATTTAAGAAGAGGTACGATACTGCTCTTGCAGCAGGGAATGTGTGAACCTATTAACGACCAATGATGAGGCGGGTGTGGAAAATTTTTTGATTTTCCGAAACTATAGTGCCTAATAGGTGTTTAATGTGTCTATATGGGTCAAAAATGTATTTGAAAATAAGAGTAGAACCAAGAGTTCCCTTTGCGCATGCGCGGATGTGCGGGGAGGAGGGCGCGTATTGTTTTGAATGGTGGTGAGGAAGCTGAGAAAACATGGAACCACGAAATTGACGTTTTCACGGTGGCCTAAGGTTAATATAGGGCCCCATTTCATAATAAGAAGTGTCGTAATTGTTCCTGGGGGAGAGTGGGGAACGGGGTTTACGGGACCACGTAATTTGAGTGGTAAAAGTGTGATAAGAGAAGGAGCGGGTGACTGACGCGCCACAATGGCCCGTGTCCTGGGGAAAATTACCCCTTTGGATTAATCATCACTCATCGGTCTCAGATCTTAATGGAGTGACCTCTAGTTTGTATTATAGTTATGAGACGTTAAATCGGTTGTAATTGTAATGTAATTAATTAAAAACGCAAGTTAAAAGAATATGTGAATGAATAAGTCGTTTGGGGTCCCATGAACACGCTAGAC
>NC_069415.1:37071744-37090484 GCF_026875155.1 Cherax quadricarinatus
AGACAGCATGAAGCAGCAATGGCAGACAGCATGAAGCATTAGTGGCAGACATCATGAGGTAGCAGTGGCAGATGTTTCGTGCAGTTATTTTGTGAAATATCTTGTTTCTAACCATGGGTCCTAAGAAAGCAAGTGCAAAGGACAGTGCTGAGAAGAAAAAGAGGATGATTTCCATGGAATTAAAGCAGGAAATCATAGATAAACAAACTAGGTGGAGGGTTAAGGACTTGGCCAGGCATTACCAAAGTACCACTTCTACAATATGTACAATACTAAAGCAGGAGGAGTCAGTGACAAAGTGTAGCATTAAGAGTGTAACACTTATATGTCACTCATTCTGACTCTTTTTGGGTTATCCTAGGTTCTCTATACGTGTAATCCGGAGCAAGAATGGCCGCTGTGGTGGCCCTATAAACCCCAACAATAACAATGGCCACTGTCCCCACCACTAGCCACATACGTAATGACATGTATTTTATTCATTCTAGTGTATATATCATGTTTCTGTGTTATTAATATTGTTTATTATGTCATATTACATGAATTATGATAGATAAATAAGCCATGGAGTTGATATTAGGGAAATTATTGAAGTATTTTGTTATGCCTGGAATTCCACTGGGACGAATTAATACCATTTCAATTAATTTAAATGAGGAAAATTGACAATGCAAGCGAACAAATCCAGAAGCGAGCAAGGTCACAGAATGGATTAAACTCGTAAGTAGAGGTTCCACTGTATTTGAATGAGGAATATATAGGTTGAGCTGTACAGAATATATTGAGAACATATAGAGACTATTAGCAAGTTTCTTTTCATAATTTCAGGTGAATACATAGATACAGTAACAGGTATAATACTGCACGTCATTTTAACATTAGTCTATCAAATTTTGAAGATTTTTGATTAATTACTTGTTGTTTATACAGTATTTTGTGTATGTTAACTGGAAGAGTGGGAAAATTTTTCTTGGTATGATACATGTGTAGTGACTGTCAACTTAGAGTGCTAACAAGTAGTACATGCTCAACTTTACATTACATTTACTTTAAAAATTCTCAAGGTTGGAATAGTTACTAGAAAGAGTACATAATGCATAAACACTTTTGTGAGGTGTTAGTTACATTTGCATTGGATTAAGTACTCACCTCACCTAGTTGAGGTTGCAGGGGTCGAGTCCAAGCTCCTGGCCCCGCCTCTTCACTGAAGTGCAGTGCATTCAGATATAATTGCACAGATATAATTTGGTGATGAATGAGACTGCAACTGAAGTGGGGATGTTAAAAAGTATGGGCTTTGGGCTTTCCCTTCTCTGAAACCTAAGTCTGAGTAACAGGTTTCCCTGAATCCCTTTAATAGATACTGTACTGCTGTCCACTCTTCAATAGCATCTCGCCTCCAAAGACTTTGATTAACTCGGGTCTAGTTGGCTCACATTAAACATAAAACTAAAATATCCAACATGCTCTTAATACTGTTTATTTAATGCTTTGAAAAACATGGTAAACCCTCCTTTTAACAGACTTCGGAAATACGGAACAAAATCTGCTGGGTCAGTAGATTTGGAAACAGTAGACAAAGTCCTTTGGTTTCAGAATTGTTCATTATTGTTTCAATCATGGGAAAACAATCCTTTTTTTCTATGCACTACAGTGGTCATTACTGGCCACCTGCTTCTTCCCCTTCCTCCCTAATTTTGAAAAACTGAAAAGAGTACATTATTGTAATAATAACTATTCTCCTAATTAACATTATGTGTACAAGACACTTGAATCATTATCAGAGATGGGTAGTAAGAGTTATGCAAGACAAACATGTGTTCCGTACCTTTTAAGAAGGATGGGCAACGTGGAGTTTCACTGAGTGTAAAAGTTCTTTCTTTCTTCTTTCAACACACCGGCCATATCCCACCAAGGCAGGGTGGCCCAAAAAGAAAAATGAAAGTTTCTCTTTTAAATTTAGTAATTTATACGGGAGAAGGGGTTACTAGCCCCTTGCTCCCGGCATTTTAGTCGCCTCTTACAACACGCATGGCTCACGGAGGAAGAATTCTGTTCCACTTCCCCATGTGTAAAAGTTGTGTACTATAATACGATAAGATATAAATTTATGAAAGGTTCTGTTAACAGTAGATAAAATCTTGTTTAGTACTTTCAACAGGAATAACGAGAAGCTGTAAATATAAAATGGGAAAACATACAACCAAAGGGATACTGGGAAACTTTTCTTTACAGAGTAGTAAAAGAATGGAATAAGTCAAATAAGAGTAGCATGTGTAATGACCATTGGAAATTTCACAAAACTATATGATGAACATATTAATGAAAAAGGGACACGATGAGCATAGCTCTGCTTCTGTAGCTACAAATGGGTAAAATAAAACTAATGCATGGAGATAGAAGTTGGTGTTGAGAAAATTGTAATCTGATAATGTGAAGAACTTCCCACTGGCTAAGGTACATAGATAAGATTTGTGGAATTATCTTAAATTTTGATAACTGTTATTGTTTTGAGAGATGTGAGTGAATAGTAACAACTGGTATGAATAGTTCAACTAAGATGCATGATAAAACATTGCTCCTAATTTTGGAATGTATTGCCTGTTAATGCTTAATAAAACATTTTTTGATCTCAGTACAGTATCTAAAGAAGTGATTTTCTTTCTTAAACTGTTGTTGCTAACTTTAATGCTAAATTAATTTAGCAACTGTGATGGATGTTGGTATAAATGTTGATAGATAAAATACAGATTTAATCCTGAGAGGTACCTATGAAATTTGTGCTGGTATCCTTATCAATCTACCTCATTAGCCTTGATAGTGACAAAACCCTAGTTAATTGTTAAAAAATGAATTATTCCCTGAAGCTAAATATTCTTGATTCTAAATGTTTTTTGGTTTTTCATTTTTGAGACCTGCTAAAATTTACTTGCATGGTAAGTCACAAGTTTCATAAAAAGAAAGGCACTTGAATTAAATACTGTACTGTAATTTTTAAGAAAGTGTTTGGGTTAAGCATGTTTTACAGTTAATAAAAGTTTTTGATAAAGATGAGGGCCAATGACTGATTAATGTCTGGTAGCCAGTGTTCAAGTAGATTTAGTAGAGGTATGATAAGGACATTGTAATTAGGATAGAAAGTAATTGTATAAAATAACCACATGATGAATAAAGACACAATGCAGTATAATGCGATTGTCTGTTGACAACATTGTCAAAAAAGAATTGCATTATACTTCATTACATGTATATTGTAATTAGTAAGTGTAGAATGGCAGAGTAAAATAATTTGCTTTAAAGCAGGTTAGTTGCAAAGAGAAGCATTTAATTCATTCTAATTTACTTTACAAGACCATACTCTACTGAATAAGAAGCATGTTCTGTAAGATTATAATGCAAAATATGATAGTGAATGATATTTGTGTGTTAGCAGGATTGTTAATTTGTGAAAGTCTGTTGTGATATTATAGTACACTACTAATAATACATAATTGTCTGTCTTACAGGTGGTGGAGCATGTGTGCAATGTGAATATTTTAGAAAACATTGAAGGTAAGCATGCAAGATAATTGTCTCTGTAATTACTGTTTATTTATTGTATTATTTATTAAAAAATGTTGTACTTTTGCTATGAATATTTTTGGAAAAATTCATGCAGTTTTTAGATGACTATTTTCTGTGATGCTCACAGTATGCACTCTGCACAGCATTTCTTCCTTTGAAATCAATATCAATAATCTTCGGTGAAAGTACTTTACCATCTTTCATGTGGTCACTTATCATTTTTTTAATCTGTGTAAAGTTTTGTTTGTAGTAGTTTCTACATTCCTGCTCTATCCAGTCCTGTCCTTTGTGACTTACACCCAACACTTTTACTCCTTCCTTATATGTCTTTTTCTCCACTGTGCCGTTGTTTTTCTTTGGGACTATAGTAGGGATGCATGTCTTAATGCATTTTGCTGTATTGTTGATTTGGTACAGTGGTAAATGTTATTGTGCCCTAGTGGTGCAAAGTCTGAACTTATTAAAGATATTACAGTGAGATATTCTGAAAATTCTTATAGCAGTACCTATAAATTAAATTCCTCCCTTATTTGTAGTTTTCACTTATCCTTCATTTTTCTGGCTCTGTGTTATTTATTTCTTACGTATGCTAATATTAACCACATTAGAATGATATAGAGATATGGAATCACTAATGCAAAATTAACTTAAATTAAAACTAATACAAAACTAGGTTTGTTATGCAAACTTAATTTTGTGGTATTTGCAGTTTCGAGTTTCATGGGACTTGCAGGATCATAACCTCCTATGAAATTGGAGAGATAAATGTAGGGGAGTTAGTAGATGGGGAGAGGGAGGTATTAGGTAGATGGTGAGAATATTTTGAGGAACTTTTAAATGTTGAGGAAGAAAGGGAGGCAGTAATTTCATGCACTGGCCAGGGAGGTATACCATCTTTAGGAGTGAAGAAGAGCAGAATGTAAGTGTGGGGGAGGTATGTGAGGCATTACATAGAATGAAAGGGGGTAAAGCAGCTGGAACTGATGAGATCATGACAGAAATGTTAAAAGCAGGGGGGGGGGATATAGTGTTGGAGTGGTTGGTACTTTTGTTTAATAAATGTATGAAAGAGGGGAAGGTACCTAGGGATTGGCAGAGAGCATGTATAGTCCCTTGATATAAAGGGAAGGGGGACAAAAGAGATTGTAAAAATTATAGAGGTATAAGTTTACTAAGTATACCAGGAACAATGTACGGTATGGTTATAATTGAAAGAATAAGAGGTAAGACAATGTAGGATTGCAGATGAGCAAGGAGGTTTCAGAGTGGGTAGGGAATGTGTAGATCAAGTGTTTACATTGAAACATATATGTGAACAGTATTTAGATAAAGGTAGGGAAGTTTTTATTGCATGTATGGATTTAGAAAAGGCATATGATGGAGTGGATAGGGGAGCAATGTGGCAGATGTTGCAAGTATATGGAATAGGTGGTAAGTTACTACATGCTGTAAAGAGTTTTTATGAGGATAGTGAGGTTCAGGTTAGGGTGTGTAGAAGAGAGGGAGACTACTTCCCAGTAAAAGTAGGTCTTAGACAGGGATGTGTAATGTCACCATGGTTGTTTAATATATTTATAGATGGGGTTGTAAAAGAAGTAAATGCTAGGGTGTTCAGGAGAGGGGTGGGATTAAATTATGGGGAATCAAATACAAAATGGGAATTGACAGTTACTTTTTGCTGATGATACTGTGCTTATGGGAGATTCTAAAGAAAATTTGCAAAGGTTAGTGGATGAGTTTGGGAGTGTGTGTAAAGGTAGAAAGTTGAAAGTGAACATAGAAAAGAGTAAAGTGATGAGGGTATCAAAAGATTTAGATAAAGAAAAATTGGATATCAAATTGGGGAGGAGGAATAAGGAAGAAGTGAATGTTTTCAGATACTTGGGAGTTGACGTGTCGACAGATGGATTTATGAAAGATGAGGTTAATCATAGAATTGATGAGGGAAAAAAGGTTGAGTGGTGCATTGAGGTATATGTGGAGTCAAAAAACGTTATCTATGGAGGCAAAGAAGGGAATGTATGAAAGTATAGTAGTACCAACACTCTTATATGGGTGTGAAGCTTGGGTTGTGAATGCAGCAGCGAGGAGGCGGTTGGAGGCAGTGGAGATGTCCTGTCTAAGGGCAATGTGTGGTGTAAATATTATGCAGAAAATTAGGAGTGTGGAAATTAGGAGAAGGTGTGGAGTTAATAAAAGTATTAGTCAGAGGGCAGAAGAGGGGTTGTTGAGGTGGTTTGGTCATTTAGAGAGAATGGATCAAAGTAGAATGACATGGAGAGCATATAAATCTGTAGGAGAAGGAAGGCGGGGTAGGGGTCGTCCTCGAAAAGGTTGGAAGGAAGGGGTAAAGGAGGTTTTGTGGGCAAGGGGCTTGGACTTCCAGCAGGCGTGCATGAGCGTGTTCGATAGGAGTGAATGGAGACGAATGGTATTTGGGACCTGACGATCTGTTGGAGTGTGAGCAGGGTAATATTTAGTTAAGGGATTCAGGGAAACCGGTTATTTTTATATAGCCGGACTTGAGTTCTGGAAATGGGAAGTACAGTGCCTGCACTCTAAAGGAGGGGTTTCGGGATATTAGCAGTTTGGGGGGATATGTTATGCATCTTTATACGTATATGCTTCTAAACTGTTGTGTTCTGAGCACCTCTGCAAAAACAGTGATTATGTGTGAGTGAGGTGAAAGAGTTGAATGATGAAAGTATTTTCTTTTTGGGGATTTTCTTTCTTTTTGGGTCACCCTGCCTCTTTGGGAGACGGCTGACTCGTTGAAAAAAAATATATATATTAGATTATGTATATAGAAAAGTTATATAGTGTTATATAGTTCTTGGGGACTAGGGGGTAATGAAGTTTGATCCAACTAAGGGGAGGGTAACTAATTCCTTGAATTAAGAGGCCTTCACCAACATCAAGACACTTTATTGAAGGAATATTCAAATGGTCATTTGGATGATATAAATTCTGTAGTTTTGTTTTGATATAACTAGGCACTTGAAATTTTAAATCTGTTGTAACAGCAAATATCTTGATGCTTAATCGACACTGTAATTGTTCAGTAACCGAGGCTGTGTAGTTGCAAAGGATTGGACACAACTAACAGTAAGTTTGATGAGTTGTGAGCAAAGGTGATGTTTTATGAAGACTTTTAGGTTTTTATGTAGGTTGGTAGGGTTGTCTTAGGCTGATTGTTATACAATATATTCAAGAAAGGCTTATTGCCTTTCTTGAATATATGGTAATAATAATAATAATAATAATAATAATAATAATAATAATAATAATAATAATATAATCATTATTATATCTTAAAGGTAACACAAGCTACCATAAAGTCTTTCATTATTTACTCCATTTGAACTTAGATCCATCAAGGGAGGTGCCTTTTTGCTGGTAAGGGGCTCTTGATCCAAGAAATGGGATTTATCATCCTCTTGGATTGAGCCTGACTGCCTCCCATTGCCTGTCCAGTATCTGTTAAACAAATACTTCTTACCCCTGTTTTATCACTGGGTGTCCCTTAAGTACTTGTATCTTCAGTATCTTGACCTGTATGCATTAATTATTCTATAAATAATTAAATCAAACAAAATTCTTTTTCTTTTTAGAGGGATGCAAAACTTCAGTCCAGAATGGGTACAATCAGCCATGGGGTCTAGTGTTGTGGTGTGGCCACCCTGGCCCAGTAAGTGGCTAGACAGCCACCATATGGACACAATGACTGTCATGGCCACTGAGTACCACCCGTGGATCTGCTCTGTAATTGCAGCCTTGACTGTTGGCCTGGCTGGCATTGTGCCCCTCCTTCTTATCCCCACTGATCATGAATTGAAAACCAGCAGTGGTGAGTATGCTAATGCTTTCTTGCATGTAATTATTTAAAAAATTTTGATTTTATATCTACTGTATAATTTTCTTTGTAATCGTACAAATGGGAGCAAACATTGATAAAGCTACAATACCAGTATGATGGAATGGATTGTATTAGGCTTTGATATGTAAGCCTGCCATTAAACATGACCAGGATACTGATATAGGTTTCATTGTATTATTGTATAGGGGAAGTGTGGAAATGTTACAATTAGCCAAGGGGGTCTTATGGTTTTGCAAAGAGCCCAAGTGTCTTTGAGATCATCTTTGTCCTCACTAGAGTATTGAACTATGTAGATACTAGTGTATACCAATTTTATTGGATATTTTATTTGGTAACTTCATTATGCATCCCATACTGATCAAGTAAACAGTAGTTAAAAAAGATTACAGAGAAACATGATAGATCCACAGACAGGACACCAAAGTTCTTTCATAAACAAGTTGCAGTGGCAAAGAATTACTGTAATTACAATAAGTAAAGTTGGGATATTGCATTTGACTACTATTTTTGGTAGTAATATATGTCATGGGGGAAGTATTTAGATACTCCTTAAATATCTGTGAAGGACACCTGGCCCATGGCCAGGCTCCAGGAGTAGAAGGACTCTTGAAACTCATCAGTGGTATAAGGCTTTGGATTATCTGAATTCAAATATAAGTAGTATATAATGATGGAAGGTGTGAGAAGACTTGTTCTCGGTTTTACATTTAGTGAGATTTACATGAGCTAGTGGCAGAAACTCTAATATTTGCATGTATCATAGCCATAGCTGGGCACTAGTTTCATATAGAAATCTGATGGTTTTATTGCACAAGCCATATGTGTTTTGGTGTTGCATGAGAGTATCATACAAGACCATTCCAAGACTGCTGTGGCCACACTTACTCACAGGTGGTTTTCAACAAAGTATGCCTAAGAGGGCATATGATAAAGAACCTGTGATAAGCATGTGATCACTGGTTTTCATTACCATCAGTTCATCAAAAAACTTATCAGTCAAGTTGACCATGATAAGTCAGAATAGTGGATGCTGCAGATGTATGTACCTGTCATCATATTTCTACCTGTGCTTTTAATATTGATGCATGGTATGTTAAATTAAAAAATTCTAATAAAAAATAGCCTCTGAGGATGATGAAAACTAGTATGTACTCTGTTATTAGGTGATCTGCAAGGCTGTTGAAATCATCATCATGGTAGTAGTGTCTGGGTTGCTTTATGATGCAAGACTGGCAATGATTCAGCTGTATCTTGGTTTTCATTACATGTCATATCCATTGAGCTAACTATTCTCTCTCCTGCTGGTCAGCATCCTCGTTATAACCAGATACACTTCCAGGTATTAGTTTTATGTATCAGGTGTTTGCTAGACAGTAGGTATTTAGTTATATATCAGGCGTTTGCTAGACAGGTGTAGCTTGTGAAAACACTGAGGTTTCATGGGGTGAGGATTTGATTGTGTAATGCCACGTTGATGCTACTGCATTTTTGTATTTCTTCAGTCGTGATTAGATTTTAAAAATATGTAAATATTCCATGATGAGCAGGGAGGCTTCAGAGTGGGTAGGGGATGTGTAGATCAAGTGTTTACATTGAAGCATATATGTGAACAGTATTTAGATAAAGGTAGGGAAGTTTTTATTGCATTTATGGATTTAGAAAAGGCATATGATAGAGTGGATAGAGGAGCAATGTGGCAGATGTTGCAAGTATATGGAATAGGTGGTAAGTTACTAAATGCTGTAAAGAGCTTTTATGAGGATAGTGAGGCTCAGGTTTAGGGTATGTAGAAGAGGGGGAATACTTCCCGGTAAAAGTAGGTCTTAGACAGGGATGTGTAATGTCACCATGGTTGTTTAATATATTTATAGATGGGGTTGTAAAAGAAGTAAATGCTAGGGTGTTCGGGAGAGGGTGTTGGATTAAATTATGGGGAATCAAATTCAAAATGGGAACTGACACAGTTACTTTTTGCTGATGATACTGTGCTTAGGAGATTCTAAAGAAAATTGCAAAGGTTAGTGGATGAGTTTGAGAATGTGTGTAAAGGTAGAAAGTTGAAAGTGAACATAGAAAAGAGTAAGGTGATGAGGGTATCAAATGATTTAGATAAAGAAAAATTGGATATCAAATTGGGGAGGAGGAGTATGGAAGAAGTGAATGTTTTTAGATACTTGGGAGTTGACGTGTCGGCGGATGGGTTTATGAAGGATGAGGTTAATCATAGAATTGATGAGGGAAAAAAGGTGAGTGGTGCGTTGAGGTATATGTGGAGTCAAAAAAACGTTATCTATGGAGGCAAAGAAGGGAATGTATGAAAGTATAGTAGTACCAACACTTTATATGGATGTGAAGCTTGGGTGGTAAATGCAGCAGCGAGGAGACGGTTGGAGGCAATGGAGATGTCCTGTCTAAGGGCAATGTGTGGTGTAAATATTATGCAGAAAATTCGGAGTGTGGAAATTAGGAGAAGGTGCGGAGTTAATAAAAGCATTAGTCAGAGGGCAGAAGAGGGGTTGTTGAGGTGGTTGGTCATTTAGAGAGAATGGATCAAAGTAGAATGACATGGAAAGCATATAAATCTATAGGGGAAGGAAAGAGGGGTAGGGGTCGTCCTCGAAAGGGTTGGAAAGAGGGGGTAAAGGAGGTTTTGTGGGCAAGGGGCTTGGACTTCCAGCAAGCGTGCATGAGTGTGTTAGATAGGAGTGAATGGAGACGAATGATACTTGGGACCTGACGATCTGTTGGAGTGTGAGCAGGGTAATATTTAGTGAAGGGCTTCAGGGAAACCGGTTATTTTCATATAGTCGGACTTGAGTCCTGAAAATGGGAAGTACAATGCCTGCACTTTAAAGGAGGGGTTCGGGATATTGGCAGTTTGGAGGGATATGTTGTGTATCTTTATACGTATATGCTTCTAAACTGTTGTATTCTGAGCACCTCTGCAAAAGCATTGATAATGTGTGAGTGTGGTGAAAGTGTTGAATGATGATGAAAGTATTTTCTTTTTGGGGATTTTTTCTTTTTTGGGTCACCCTGCCTCGGTGGGAGACGGCCGACTTGTTGAAAAAAAAAAATCCATAACTATAAAAAGGGAGCAACTTTGGGTCAAAAATATTTTTTTTTCTGATTTATGACTGCGATAAAAAATGAAACACATTCTAAAAATTAAATCATGAATACTGTATTAAGAATGTACAGTTCGGCCATCACTAATCTGACAATCAGTAATCTGGTACTAATTTCGGCTAGCATAATTTCAAATTTCAGGAGTCGCCACACCAACCTGCTGCTACTGTTTGGTGGCGCTACTTGCTGCATAAGTCATTTCAATTTCTTTTTCTCCATTTTTTGTTATAACCTGCTCACTGTTAGCCCTAGCCATGGTTCCAACGAATAAAAGAAGTGCTTCTTGTTGTGTAAAGCACATACACCATACATTGTCCATAAAAAATAAGGTGGCTTGGAAGCCACTGTTGGTTGCAATGAGCTCAGCTCACTCAGATAAGCTGTGACCGGTAAATTTGCGCCTACATATGAGAGAATAGGTCTGTGTGGTAAGTGTGCACTACAGTGGAACCTCAGTATATGACCAGCTCCCTACTCGAACAGAGCTCAGCACTCTACCAAACAAATACAACCTGCCAGAACTTCGCTATAAACTATTTTGTGTTTCTTCACATTTTTTGGTGTTTTTTTTGTATTGTATAAATAAGTCACCATGGGACCTATGATGATTAGTGATAACAGCCAACCAAACAGAAAATTGGTTGGAAAGAACTTGTTCAATACTCAAACAGAGCGGCACTTGAACAGCCTTATGGAATGAATTAAGGTCGTATACAGAGGTTCCACTGTATATAAAAAAAAATCCTGCAGCACGCAGTGCATAATGAGAATGAACTTCGATCGTGATTTTGGTGTAAAACAGCGACTTTGTGGTGTATTTTTGTATGGTTTTTATGGTTGTATTCTCGTTTTTTTTGGTCTCAATTGATAGAATAGAAGATATATTACAGAAATAGATATGATTTGGATTGGTTTCATGATGGAAAGTACCTTGAAATTGAGCTCAAAGTAGCGGAAAGGTTCGGTTTTTGCTGATGTTCAAGAGTAAACAAATTGTCCAATATGTGTCCAATTGGCCAATCTAGTACACTGTCGTGAATGGGTTGATATTATTTATACAATTATTACAATAATGTAGTAGTCTGCATAACAGTAAATCTTCTGTTTTTTGTGTGAATAAAAATTCAAAATGGAAGGCAAGTGTAATATAAGAGGGGGTCTGGAGATGTGACTAATGAACAGAGAAGATGTTATTTTAGTGCCAAGAATGTCTGTATTGTTTACTCTGGACCCTATTTTGAAATTGGCATCTCTTGAAATTTGTGTGAAATTGGCCAAATTACCGATTTCTGACCACTTTATTGGATAGTTTAAATGTGTAAATGAGTGGTTTCTTGTACTAAGTCGACAGAATAGAAGGAATATTAGTGAAATATCTATGAGTTTGGTAGACTAGAACAATGGAATGAGCCAAAAGTAGGGTGTAAAGTGAGTGAAATCTCTGATGCGTAAATATCGCCGTTGGGTTAAGTGTATTCTAACCTAACCACTCTGTAATCCGGCAAAATCACTAATCCGACACCCTACAGGTCCCAATGATGCCAGATTAGTGATTGTCAACCTGTACCATAAAGGAGTACAGTACAGTACATGTTTTTAGTCTATATGTTATCAGATAACTCTGCATTTTTATGTTATCTTGTTCTTGCTTAACCCTTTCAGGGTCCGTCCCGTAGATCTACGGCTTTACGTTCAGGGTCCAAACCGTAGATCTACGCCATGAGCTCAGCTCACTCTGATAAACTGTGAGTGGTACATTTGGGCCTAGATATGAGAGAATACATCTATGTGGTATGTGTGCACCACATAAAACAGATCCTGCAGCACACTGTGTATAATGAGAGAAAAAAAATGAAATCATGATTTTTCGATTAAAACAGCAACTTTGCAGTGTTTTTTCGTATGTTTTTTATAGTTGTATTTGCGATTTCTTGGTCTCATTTGATAGAATGGAAGACATATTACAGAATAGAGATGATTTTGATTGGTTTTAGCATTGGAAATGGCTTGAATACTGAGCTCAAGTAGCGGAAATGTTAAATTTTGCCGATATTAAGGAAAAACAAACGACCTCGCACATCTAATACACGTCAGCTGGTGGGTCTAATATACATTCACAAATATGGTGATGATATTTATACAATTATTACAGTATTGCATAAGAGTAAATCTTCTATTTTTTGGTGTGAATAAAATTCATTATGTGAATAAAAAATCAAAATGGAATTTATTTGTAAAGCCTCAAAAACATAACTAATGAACAGAGGAAATGTTAGTTTAGTGCCAGGAATGCCTACATTGTTCATTCTGGACCCTATTTTGAAAATTGGAATATTTTGAACTTTGTGTTAAATTGGCCAAATTAACAATTTCCGATCACTTTATTTTGTAGTTGAAACAGTTGACTTGGCGATTTCTTGTGCTCAATCGATAGAATAGAAGTAATACTAGTGAAATAGCTAAGAATTTGGTTGATTGGAATAATGTAATTGGCCTAAAATGGGAGTCAAAGTCGGCAAAATCGCCGATTCGTAAATATCGCTGACACATCAAAATTCGCGAGAGCATAATTTCGTCAATTTTCCACCAAATTTCGTACTTTTTGTTTTATTACCTTCACAAAAAGATTCTCTACAATTTCATAAGAAAAAATAACAAATTTTTTTTTTGAAAATTCTTGGACACTGGTGCGTGACTCCAGATTTGGGCCTTGGACCCTGAAAGGGTTAAATTTTATTTTTTAATTTAAGTTTTATTCTTTCTTCATTTGTAATGATTAACTTATAAAAACTAAAAATAATTAATTTTGACAAATGCAGTAGTACTTGCACACCTTAAATTTCTTGTACTGTATGTGTAAAATTTTAAAGGGGCTTGTTTATTTGTCCTGTTCTCTCATACTTGACATTTTGTTAGGTTTTGGTGTAACTTTTTTAATTGTATTTTTTGGGGGAAATAGTATCTGAGAAAAAATATGTATTTGCTGTGTAAAGCCTCAATTTGCATGTCATGGACATCACTGAAAATTTCAAGAAATTTTTTTTTGCATACATTTCCTTGATTAATATTCATACTTTTATTTCTTTTAGAATTCAAGATTTGGCAATTTTTTGTGAATTTGTATTAGTAAAGCCATGCAAAGACTGTGTGTTTGGGAGGAGTCTGACCTTGTATATCCTGCCTGCATGATGAATAACAAGTGTCATGCTAAAAAAACACTTGTGAAATCACATACAAGACACTCACACTCAGCTGTTATAACTCTTGTCACAACATTCACATTGTGAAACTTTGCCATTTTTGTGGTGGACCATTTTGTGTAGTAAATTCTAATAGCATGAAAAATAGAATAGACATCTGAAAAATGAACACTGTAAAAGATATGAACACATACTGGTACTTTTCTGTGAGGTGAAGAACCTGCGGTCTTGAAGCTTAATAATGCATATTAGCACATCCTTGCATTTTTTTTATATAAGTATTGAAGATATACCCTATTTAATATGTCATTCTGCAATAAGGTTCAGAAATGCTTTTTTTTGTTTTAAGTTCATTTTATTTCCTTTGTTTAGCTCTACAATCTTCCTCAACACAGAATATTGTAAATATTTTTGCTGGCATCAGTTACTATTTATTCTTTTGCCATGATTCCCACTGTACAGTAATAGGACTACAACTTACTGGTTTCCCCAAATTCTTTCATAAAAGTTTCCTTTCTCACACTTAACCCTTTGAGTGTTGAGACCCCTGCTCGCAAACTTGCTCATAGGGTCGAAGAACTGAAAAAAATGTATATACTTTTTCTTATGAAATAATCAGAAATCCTTTTTCAAAGGTAATGAAAGCAAAAGTTCAAAACTTGATGGAAAACTTACAGAATTGCGTTCTCTTAAGGTTAGTGGTCTCTGATATTTATGCATCTGTGATTTTGCCCATTTTGGGCCCTATTTTGTGCCAATTCCTTTGTTCCACTTGACCAAACTAATAGCTATTTTGCTAGAACTTTTTATTCTATTGATTGAGTACAAGAAACTGCCCAATTACCTATTTCATCTATCCAAAAAAGTGCTCAGAAATTATTAATTTAGCCAATTTCACACAAAACTCAAGAAAGGTCAATTTCAAAATAGGGTCCAGAATAAACAATGCAGACGTTCCTGGCACTAAAATAAGATTTTCTCTGTTGATTAGTCATAATCTCCAGGCCCCCCTCTTATATTACGTTTGCTTTTCATTTTGAATTTTTATTCACACAAAAAATAGAAGGTTTGCTGTTATTCAGACTACTGTGTAATTGTAAACATTTTATAAATATAATATCAACGCATTCATGATTGAATATCAGATTCACCAGTTGACATGCATTGGATGCTTTATGTGATTTATGTACTCTTGAACACTGTCAAAAAATCGAAAATTTTTGCTACTTTGAGTTCAATTTCAAGCTACTTTTATTCTGTAAACCATTCAAAATCTTCTCTATTTCCATAATATATCTTCCATTCTATCAAATGAGACCAAGAAAACAAGAATACAACCATAAATACTATATGAAAATTCACTGCAAAGTTGCTGTTTTAAGCCAAAAACACAGTCAGTGTTTTTTCTCATGCATTACGTGCTGCAGGATTTTTTTTATACAGCTTACACTGACCACCCAGACCCATTCTCTCATATGTAGGGATACCAGCTTTCTCCTGCAAGATTTGAAACCGCTAGAATTTTGGCGTAGTATTACGGGACCAACACTGGCTTCAAAGTCATAATATTACGGGACCAACACCGAAGGGGTTAAACAGTGCATTCAGTCATTGCAATCACTTGCTTCCACTCCTATCCAACATGTTCACACAAACCTGTTGGATGTCCAAGCCCCTAGTGCTCAAAACCTTTAGCTCTCCCCATCCTCCAGCCTTCCTTAGATGACACCTACCCCTCCCATCCTCCACCCCAGATATACATGCATTCCTAGTCACAGTACAGTACAGATGTGTAGGAGTGAGAAACAGTTGGAGTACCTCCTCTTTCTCATTCTGTTATTGGCTTGCACTCTCTCATACATTGTATCTAAGAATACTCTACATATGCTCACCACCACTCGCCATATTTTGGTGAGGAAACAGCCGATGTGTTAAAAAAAAATATGCACCTGGGTATATAGTGTGGGACAGTAATGGTGATTATTGTATGAGGGATAGTGTGACATTAGCAAGCAAACTCTGTCTTGCATTTCACTTACCAGACATGCTGAAGGACAGGAGGGTCAGGGGAGACATGGTAATGACATACAAAATACTGCGTGGAATAGATAAGGTGGACAGAGACAGGATGCTCCAGAGAGGGGACAGAAACAAGTGGTCACAACTGGAAGCTGAAGACTCAGATGAGTCAAAGGGATGTTAGGGAGCACTTCTTCAGTCATAGAGTTGTCAGGAAGTGGAATAGTCTAGCAAGTGATCTAGTGGAGGCAGGAACCATACATAACTTTAAGACGGGGTATGACAAAGCTCAGGGAGCAGAGAGAGAAAGGACCTAGCAATGATCAGTGAAGAGGCAGGGCCAGGAGCTGAGTCTCGACCCCTGTAACCACAATTAGGTGAGTACATGTATGTCCAGGATGCTGGCAGCAACTAGCCATGGCTTCATTTAGTAAAAACTAAGAATTTTTTAATTCAGCCTTGAGAAAATCATAAATATTAAATCTAATTCTTGACCATTCTCTATCTATCCAAACAAATATTTTCTCTCTGTGCACATATAAAATGAGCATACTCAAAGTATTAATGCATTTGTTTAAAAACTGAGGAAATAAATGTTTACATTATGTATTACCGCGGGTTCAAACCCCACCTGTGGTATGGTTTGTTTGCAATCGTGTCATTACAATTTCGTGAGTTATGCAGAGAGCATCGCAAGCCTGAGCCCTAAACACACTCCTTTGTGAGGCATGAAGTATACATTAATATTTTTTTACAAAAGTTGCCATATTGTGATTAATATTTTTGCCAGCTTAAATTATAAAAAAATGGTGGTTATTTTCAAACTTCTGTGGTTTATATACATACATAATTTTTTGTTGAGAGAGAGAATTGTGGGGATTCAATCCTGGGTTAAGCATAATGAAAACCCAGAATGCTAGCAGCCTAGCTGTGATGGCTACAGTAATGAATTTTCAAACCATCCACCTGCTGTGCACTGGTAAGGTATTAGCAGAGGCCACTAAGGCCCAGTTGCAAGTTTTTACAGAAGACTCATTCTGCCAATACAACTGCTGCAAAATTCATATATAAACAACTACTGCCTGTATCTAACTCTTGTTCCAGTTGTAGTCAGGAATCTGAAAACCATAATAAACCACCTAACTTCTTGGGGGGAAAATATAATGCGAGCCCACTGAGCTAGTATTCAGACTATACCTGGAGGTGATATGATGGCTACAATATTACACTTGACAGTTGTACTAAAGGTAGAATTGTTGTACTGACAATATGTTAAGTAAAAGGAAACAGGTGTAACTAATGTGACCATTTTTTGTGGCAACGTTTTTGCTCTCCAGGGCTTGTCAAGCCATAACGCTTGACAAAGTCCTAGAGAGTGAAACGTTACCACAATAAAATTTCGCATTAGTTGCACTTGTGTCCTTTTACTCAACAACTTGACAGTTAGGGAGAATATTGAACTTTAATGAAGATGCCTTCCAAGGATTACCCAAACAGCAATCTTGATTCATAGAATTTATGTGAAACAAAAGTCTTAAATGATTTGCGCTCTGGCAGAATTGCTAGTTTTCACCTATCTCGAGAGCATGCAAGATGATAGGTAAATCTAACAAAAGTATACTTGCATATATGTACTACATGCAAGAGTGAGGTGCTTGTGGCTTTGTTGGTAGTGTCCTCAGCTCACACACTGAGGGTCCGTGATCAATCCCTGGCATGGGTTAAAAGTTGAGCAAATTTTCTTACACCTGTTGCCCTTGTTCACCTACCAGTAAGTAGGCACCTGTGTAGTAGCCAATTGTTGATTATTGTTATTATTATAATCATAACTAAGAGCTAAATCAACAAGGGTCATACAGCACTAGCTGACCGTTGAGTCACATCCTGGGGGTGCGAGATTAACTTAGGCTGACCGAAATACTCTGCACAATGAGGACAAATTTCAATTACTTTGCTATGGAAAATTCGAAGAAATAAAAACTGGATCAGAGTATAAAACAGATTCCAACCACACAATAGAGTGAAAAACTAATGTGAAGGACCTGGGAGTGATAATGTTAGAGGATCTTTCTCTCAGAGATTACAACAGTGTGTCTACCACATCTGCTAGGAAAATGATAGGATGGATAATGAGAACCTTCAAAACTAGGGATGCCAAGCAAATGCTAATTCTCTTAAAATTGCTTGTTCTATCTAAGCTGGAGTACTGCTGTTCACTAATGGCCCTTTTCAAGGCAGGCAAAATTGCAGACCCGGAGAATATACAAAGAACTTTCACTGCACGTATAAGTACAATAAAGTCCCTTGACCTGTAATCCTTCGAATGCAAGTGAGAAAGATACATCATAATGTACAAAAGACTTGGCAGGTGGTGCAACATCCCCCCAATGAAAAGCAGGGGTGCCATGAGTACGCAGTAAGTGTTAGGGCTTAAGACTATTCAACTTCCTCCCAGCATACATAAAGGGGATTACCAATAAATCCCTAGCTGTCTTCAAGAGGGAGCTGGACAGGCACCTAAAATCAGTTTCTGACCAGCTGGGCTATGTTTCGTAATCTTTTTGATTATAATAATAATAATAATAATAATAATAATAATAATGTTTCGTAAGTTGGTTTGCATGTGGCCAGCAGTAACAGCCTGGTTGATCAGGCCCTGATCCACTGCATGGCCTGGCCATGGACCAGGCCATGTAGGCATTGACTCCTGGAACAAAAGGGACTTTTTGTAAAAGATACTAGTAATGTTAACTAGGTCTGTATCAGTTGTATTGTGTACTTTGTGAAAAAAAAAAGTTTTTTTTTTTTTTTTTTTTTTTTTTTTTTGTCGTCGATTTAATGGAGCAATTGGGGAGAGCAGGTGGCTGGCAATGGTGATAATGCTCGACAATGACGAGATTGTTTGGCCAAGATCATAATATTGGACAATTTTATAACCAATTTACTCGGTT
>NC_069415.1:37090984-37221324 GCF_026875155.1 Cherax quadricarinatus
TTCGCCTCCCCCCTCCTCATTGTTTTTAAAAATTCCACATATCCAAAACATTGCTGGGACATATAAAACTTTGTATATATTCCAAGACAATATAAATGGCTAAGGCGGGTTTGTAAATGTCCACCTTTTCAATGTGTTTGTGACAATTTGAGTACAATTTCAGTACCTAATACTAGTGTCAGAACAAAGATTGGTTATAAAATGACAACTACTACAAATTGTAATTATCAAACATAAAAATTACATGGATTAAATATGAAAAATAGAAAAAAAAGGTATATGGGCAACACTTCTGAAAAACGGCAGGACTCGATTTTTGCTGTCACATGAGCATCCAGTGCCAACTCTCGGCCTCATATCTCGGTAAGTACTGACCCTAATTTTGTTTTTATATTCAAAAAATACTTAAAAAAATGCCCCTTTTTTTCTATAAAAAAAACTATTTTTTTTTTCAAGATATTCGGGGTTTGGACCGTTTAAGGGCTAAAATATCCAGTTAATTATTATTCAAAAAAGGAATTTTTTTTTACCTGGAAATATGTTGCACAGGTGGAGCAGGTACCCATGAACCCTTTCACTCAGGTGGGTTTGTGTGTCCTGGCAGGGATCTTCTTGTTTATCTTTGGGTGGAGATGATGGCTACACACGGCTCAGCTGGCCCAACCAACAACAATACCAAGGGCAACCCAAAAAACACGAAGGAGGTAGGGTATTAATTAGGTATCCTAAGTAGGTACCTAATGATTACCTATTTTGTTATTTTTATTTTTTTATTTTATGTTTTTTGCAAACAGTACATTGAGATTTTGTATTTACAAATAGGGGGTTGCAATGCAAAGAGAGCCTCTATTATGCCTAGGCATTATGGACCAACTTAACATTTTTGGCTTACTGACTACTTAACACTAAGGAGTATATCATATTGTACAGTAGGAAGTAATTATTTCATAGTTGTACAGTAGAAATTAATTATAAATGAATCAAAATTTTTTATAAGACAAATATTTTTAAAATTCGAAAATGCTTGTGTGAAAACAAATGATTCAAATTTTATTCCTGTCAAAAATAGATAAAAGGTTCAGTGTGATTGTTTCAGTTATGATGTGGGAGTACAAAAGGTAAAGAAAAGTTTGTACTGAGAAATTTAGCATTTAGTCGGGGTGTTTAAAGGTGGCTTTTGAAAAAGGGGTTTTTTAAATTGATTTTCGGGGACTGGGTTTAAATTTTAAAAATATATTCGGGAAAAGAATTAAAATTTTTTGGGGCCCTTTTAAATTTTTTTGCATAGAGTTTTTACATAGTGTGTTTGGGAAACACGGGGAAAATTTAAAAAAGAGATCTTTTTCTTGTTTTTGTGGTCATGTGTCCGTTTAGGTTGGTGAGGGGGAATTTTTAAAGTTGGGGTTTTTGGGTTTGCCTGAAATTGTTCTGTGTATGAAAAATTACTTTAAAAAAGTATGGTTTGTTTTTAAATGGTTAGCAGTTTTCAGATTTTAAAAAAATTTGGGGGGGTGGAGAAATGTTTGGCGGGAGGGGAATTTTTTAAATCTTTCTTACTCTCCCTTTTGCGGGGTTTATTAGAGGTTTTAGGTGATTTGATAAAGGTTGTTTCCCCCTGCAAAAATTCCATATGAAAAGGTGGGGGAAATAGGGAGGGGAATGGAAATTTTTGCCAGAAGCTATTGTGGAACGTAGAAACCTTAAACTTTGATATTTATGCCCCAGGTTTTGGGAGATTTTTTTTTGGTGATTTTTTGTATGTGTTCCAAAACCCTTAAAGGGCCCTACGGGTCAAGGTGGATACCTGGGAATTTTCCCTCTGGGGAGTCTTGTGATTTATGATCCATTTAGCTTTTAATGTTAAATTTAGTTTTCCTTCCCGGGGCTTTGTTTCCAAACTGAAGGGAAATGGGTTTTTTATAAAGGGGTTCGGGGTAATTTTTGTTGGGCATCACCCAGGCAGATTTTTTCCCTGAAATTTCAAAAAAGACTTTGTTTGCTATGTGACTGTTTTTTGGGTGGGAAAAGACATAGGGAATTTTCCCTCTGAAAATAAAAAAGGGGTTTTGGTGCTGTGATCCCTTTGGGTAGATCTTTGATGTAGATAAGAAAGAGGAGTGGCCCCCAAGGACTTTTTTCCCCTTAGGGGGAACTCCAAACTGTGTTTGGGTTTGGGGTAAAAGAGTTTGCATCTTTTTGCATACACTATTAAAGTTCTTTTACTAAGGGTATATTTTAGGTATTTTGGGAGGGGTGGCCTCTGATACCAAGTAATTTTTTTTGGAGTCCAGCGGTTCATGGTCGACTTATCGAAAGTTTAAAACGTAAATCAAAAAAAAGGGCCTAGCGGGACTTCTTTTTTTTCCCAAGTGGGTACATATTAAATTTTTTCCCATTTGAAAGGATAGAAAATCATTTGTGCTTTATTTCCTGAACCCAAAACTGAAAAGGGTTTTAAATTATGTTGTGTAAAACAAGGTGGGAAACCCCGTCAAATTTTTTAAATTTTTTCAAAGATTTTAGAGAGTATGGTAAGTTAATATTGGTCTATAGTTTTTTCAAGCCCACCCTTGGTCACCCCTTTTAGGATCAAAAGTCCCCCTTTCGCTTTTTTTGGGGATTTTTGGGGAAGGTGGTGATTAAATTGTATTTTTTTAAAAAGAGCTTTGCAAAAATTTGGGTTTGACAATATTTGGGAGAAGCTTTTTTTTACATAAAAGTAGGCAAGTTTTTTTATGCTCCTGCCTTTTTTAAAAAGGGTGTTTATGATAAGCAAACTTCAGGGGGGGTTTGTTGGACTAGGAATAGCGAAATTTGGGGTAGGTACCTATGAGGAAATTTTTGGGGGGGGGAGGGGGGGAGGGGTTTGGCTTGGTATTTTGTTTGCTACACTTTTTCCTAGGGTGGAAAAAAAAAACATTAAGCCGGGTTGTTTGGGTTTGGACAGAGAAAAAAAAGGGGTTCTCGTTTTATTATTTTGGGATTGTTTTTTTTTGGGATAACTTTTTAGCTCCAAATTTTCAGATAGATTTTTTTTCCAGTTTTTTTCATATCACCTTTGATGTTTTTTAAACCCCTTTTTTTCATAAAAAAAATTTTTTTTGACCTTCTTATCGGGCCTGGTAATTGCTGACGAGTAATTTTTTCGCTGTTCTCTAGTTAACTTTAAAATGGAATAAAATCCCAAACCCGGGTTTGTAGGGTAAGAAAACATATGCAAATTTAGATATCTTTATTTCGAAACGTTTCGCATACACAGTAGGCTTCTTCGGGCCCCGAGTCAAAAAAGTTGATAGAAGCAAAGATATTTTGAAGACGATGTAATCACCCCTCCCCCCCTTTAAGCTTTTTTGGGGGTTTGGGTGGAGTCCCCCCCAGACTGGAAAAGGGAGAAAACCCCCCCATATTCTAAAAACAATATGGAGCTAAAGTGACGGGTTTGGAGCTTTAAATAAACTGCCAGGTGGTGAGTTTGGGGCAAACCAGAAAGGGGGAAAAAATAAAAGTCATTGGGGGGTCAGTCCCCCCCAAAACCCACCCTTTCCTCACTATTTAAGAATTTGGGTCAAAGGGTTGATTCAGGTCGTACCAAGAAAACCCTTGTTTTTTGCAGTGTCTGACAGGGGAAAAAATTAAAAGGGTTTAAAAAAACCGACAATTGTTAGGTAAGACACACTCATTTCCCATGGATTTCACTACCTTATCACAAGATGGGGGCCACATGGCTTCAAAACCCGAGGGGGAGGACTCGGTTTTGGGGAAAATGGGGTGGGGAAAATTCTAGCGAAAAAATTTTCGAGACCACCCCGTTTTCATCAAAGGAAAAGGGGGAAAATCCTGCTCACATTGTAGCAGATCTGACAGTTCTAACCATGGAGCCCAGCGAAAAAGGAAAAACAGGGGGAAAAAAAACCCCCCCCCCCCAAAAAACCCAAAGAAGGATGGATCCCTTTTGGACACAAAAAGAAGCCGGCCCGTCCAAGGACCCAGCAAACCAGCTCAACCGAACCGGGCCAAATTTCCAAGGTGAAGTTTAGGGGCCCCAACAAACCCCCCCTATGGCACTTTTTCAAACCGGGGAATAAACGACACAACCTTAAGTTCAAGATAGGGTTTAACTTGAGGGGAGAACCAATTTTGGACTCCCTCAACAAGGAAATGTACCCCAAACCTTGAAGAGAGTCATGAGACAGATCGCTCATTTTCACCCTGAGGAACTGGACTCTCGGCAGAAAATAAACCAAAGGGGTGTAGTAAACGAAAACCCGCTAAAGGTGCCCATCGAGGCAGTAGCAGCTCACCCCAGTGGGGGGGTGCCCACTAAACGTCTAAAGGGCAAAAAACGGCAGGCAACACCCCCAACCCACCAGGCCCTTCATTTCAATGTGGGCCCAAATTTGCCAAATCCCAGCTGGCCCTGGGTTTCTTGGGGCAAGTATAAAGGGAAAAAAGGGACCTTCACAGCAAAACCCCTTTTCGCTTTTTCAAGTGCCCAGCGTTATGGAAAAACCCCGGGGGTGCACCTGTCCGAACAGAGTAATCTGCGGTGTCTGAAAGCCAGCACCACCCAACCGAGGAATGCATCCCCAAAGCTAAAAAAATGCAATCCCAAAAAACCCCACCCACAACCCAAACGCGGGCCCAAAAACCCCATGCCGGGAAAATCCTCGATCCCCCCCAAAAGGCTCGCCAGAATTAAAAGATTCTGGAAGACCCCAAAAAAACTCGGAAAACGGGCCGAGGGAAATTCTTTACTCTCAGCAGACGAGGGGTTCAGAAAAAACCCGTGATATTTTGCAAATTTCTCAGCGGGCTAACCCAATAAATTTGCCCGGGAATTCCCCAAACCCCCTCGAACCCTTCAACCAGGCGTAAAGGGTTAAAAAGAACCTCCTTTGAACCCCAACCTAAACGAAAAAACAGAAACAAAAAGGAACAGGAGGCGCCCCAACAGGGAAACATCTGGTCAATGAGATCAGCCGGGGCATTTAAACGAGCCCCCACCGGCCATAAAAATGACAACCCCGGCACTCCAAACCTGGTACGGCGTTTGAAAGGCCCCAATTTGGGGCCCTTTCCCAAACCCAACCCCAAAGCTAATCAAACCGGGTAAAACAACAACGACCACGGGGCAAAACAATAAAAAATCCAACCCTCAAAAGTCCCTACAACCACAACACCCAGAAATCCCCCACTGTTTCGAACCCCCCCCCTAAAGCGGGGGCCCCAACCAGGGAAAAATCCGAAACACTCATCAGGGTTTCTTTGTTTTTTGGGGTTTGCAACACGTCAACTCCAAAAGAACAACAGAGCAATTCAGAAGATGATCAGTACGTTTCCTGAGGGTGTGTTTAAACGGGACTGAGGAGGGGGAAAAGGGGAAATGCCATGAATTTGCAGGTTCCTCAGATCTGCGGGAGCCAGTCCCCAAATTCAGGAAACAACAGCCCAAAGGGAAAAACAACGGTACAAAATCACACCCTCAAGGTCCTCCAAAGGAAAAATTCCAAAACCTGAGGGGGGAAACAGGGACCCCCCTTGCGGGAGGCAGTAACCGGGATCAGGTTGACATCGTTCGCCAAAAAGCTCTTTACGCCCAACTATTGCCCAAGACTACCCGGTTTTTGCTGGGTAAAATTTGGCACAGGACCCCCCGGGTTTCACTGGGAGAGGGAAGCTTTTTTTTGTATCCAAAACAAAACCTCACGAGGGTTTTAAAACCAACCCTGTGGACTGTGGGGGGGATGTGAGGTTTCAGGCCCCTCCTGCAAAACATACCTGGGGCGGGCCCCCTTACCATCCCATAACATTTACAAAAAACCCCCAAAACACACCCTCAAAATTGCCAGAGCCCTCCCCACTAAACAGCCCCTGAGTGTATTATTGTGGGGAAAATTTTTAAAAGCACATACCCCCAAGCGCACTCCCCACTCAGCAAACCCAATATTTTTTTGCTTTCAGAACACATAGCAATGCTCCTACCCGAAATTCCCGAGGTAAAGTTTTTTTAAAAAATTTGGGGCCCCCACACACCCGTTTTGGGGGGCTGCTTTCGCCTTAAACCCCTTGGGTTCCCGACAACTTGCAGCAGGAGCCACATGGGGAAAATCATCCTCACCTTTTTCAGTGACCACTTTGGGAGTGATCACCACCTTTAACAAAAAAAAAGGCCCCCCACAGTTTGCTGCCCCAAAATGGGGACGTAAAAGGGCCAACTGGAAGGTGTTTTCCAGGGTTTTCTTCAAACTGGGTCCACATACCCCTCTATCGAAGATGGGAAATTGGGGAACAGGGGCTAAACACGTTCTCAACCGGGAGCAGAATGCGGGAATTCCAAAGAAGTCCGCAGGGTGCACTCACAAAAAGAGAAATGGTGGTTTTAAAAACGACGAGGTTCGGGGGCAGAAACCCCCGCAAAAAAAATCTTTTAAGGGAAACTTTTCAAAGGGGTAACCCTATGGGAAGAACAGGAAAAACTCCCGATACCAAAGTGCAGCATGCCCGCAGAGTCTCTCTCAGAGTAAAAACTGAGAAAATGGCGGAGTGGGGGCTCAACTTTCGGGCCCCACAAACCCCCTTTTTTCTGAGATATTGGGGGGAAGCTCAACATAGCAAATGGCAAGAGCAACCCGAGCCACCACACAAAAACCCCAACCCAAACCCCCGGGAAACTGGGAAAATTTGTGGACTTTGCACTTTCCCCGGGGAAACCTCCCCTCCCGCCCCACAGGACATCCGAAATATACGACAGAACTTTTGCCACAGCGCCAGCCCAAAGATAGAAGCTTTCAAAGTTTAGTCAGAAGATTTTTACTGGGTGAAACCCAAAGGACTTTTAAATCCAACATGGGCCCTTAAACAAAACAGGGGACACTGCCCCGGCAATTTGGGTGGTGTTACGTAAACCCCTGATTGCAAAAGGGGGGCATGGGATGGGAGGGGCCCCTACAAACGTCAATAAAAAAGTCGTGGGGGGGCCGGGGAAAACCCCCCCAGCAGCTTGGAAGAAAGCAAACCCTCAAAACCAATTCCCCAGCCCAAGGGACCCGCAGTATCAACCCATATCACTACCAAATGCTTAGGCCCCAAAACTGGGTGAGAGGATGGGTTTAAAACTGGGCCCCTATGGAAACTTGGCCCCCATCATCACATATTTTTTCTTCAAACCCAAAAAGGGTGGTACAGCAATTTCATAACCAATCACTAAGGGGCCCAAAATTTCTGATAGTAACAAAAAAACCTAGTATCCCCTACCCGACCTAGAGAAGGGATTTTTAACTAGCCAGCCCCACAGCAATTCCCAGCAAATACTAAATCGGAAAAAGGAAAACAAAAAGGGCGCCCCTGGCCTGGGTAGGTCCAACCCCCAGGGGGAGGGGAGGGCCCGTGTCAGCCTTTTAGGACACTACCTTCCTTAAAAAACCCCGGAAAATGGCCAAAGACACAAGGTGGGCTCATCCTAAAACCCCGTTTTTGCATCCTTAAGCAGGAACTTGTTAAAAAGGGAAAATCAATTTAGAACGACAGGGTCAGAGAGCTTTGGACCTAATTTTCGCATCTTTCAAAGAACTAGGCCTCAAGATCCGGCCGAAAAAATCCTTCAATTTAGTTTTAAGGGGCCAGTCCTTTAAAAAGATTACTTTTTCAGGATATAGAACTTGAGTGGACGGGCCCCTAAACCCGTCTTTGGGGGTCCCAAAATTGATAAAAAGCGACCTTTCAGAAACCCGGCCGAGTATTCAGGTCACGGGGCCACTCAACTAAAAGCCATGAGAGCCAAGACGAGGCAACCGTGCAGGGCAAGCAAAAAATGTCCCTTAAATTGTACTATAAAAGCTATACACTCGCTCATTTAAATACAGTGCACCGGAGTTTTGCTCCTCTCTTCCCGGCAGGGGCAGGCAAAGGGTGGAGGCCCTTTCAAAACCCCGGGAAAAAGAACTATGCTTGGGGCCCCCCTCTGGACCCAACACAGTATGTCCAAACTGAGGGCCCGGATTTTCCTTCCTTGGGTGACAGAGTAAGATACATAAACGCCTGCAAAGGAGCCACGATTCCCGCAAACCGGGAGCAAGGACCCCACTAAGGAGACGGATAAAGACAAACCCTTACACAAATCCCACCCTTTATTGGGCTACTCCTGTATTCCCTTTGTTTTGTGCGGGTGGGGGAAAACTGCTGCCTATACAACTACTCCTTGAGAAGAGTTTTTTACCTTTTTTGTTTCCCCGGGTACCATCCACCACCTCCCTGGGCGGGCCCCGACCAAACCCAATTTTTCATTTAAGCGCTACCCCTCTCTAAACGTCTCTGCAGTCAAAAACACCCTCGGCCAAAACATGCGGGGAAAAAGCTTTGGGACTGGGGAAGGGAGGCACAAGTGCAGTGTTTTTTTCAAAAAATGGTTCTGTCGACCCTTTACGGAAAGAGCAGCATTTTTGGGCTGTAAACCCCCAATGGCACACACAAAGGGTGGCGACTCCTGACCACGCAGATTTCAAACTGAAAGGGGGTGGGAAAACAGCAGGGATTGAACCCTGCCCCACGGGCATTTGACTCCCACCTGCATAAAATGTTGGAAATTTCCCCCTCGCCCAATTTAATGCCCTCTCCCATTTCCCAACCAAAAGGACAATGTTCACCCACACATCGAACCGACATAAAAGGGCAGCTTTAGGGAAATTTAGGTAACAGATCGACATTGGGAAAAGGATCCCCAACCATGCTGGAATCCGGGGAAATGAGGGGGGCGAAGAGGCAGCCAAGGCAGCAACAGACTATCCACAGTTGGGAATTTCGTCCCCATCAGCCCAAGACGACCCCAAATGGGGGGGCAGCCCGAGCCAAGAAACTTAAAGGGGGAGTCTTTGGGGATTTTCCCCATCTCAACGGGGGTACCGAGCAGCGACTCTGGGAGAACCCCCTTTCCCTAAGAAAATAAGCTTTGGCCAGAGCGCAGTGTAAAACCCCCATCCATTGGCCACTTTGGGCAAACCCCAAAAACCAAAAAAGATGGTAAAAAAAGGGTGAGGAGATGGGGGCAAGGACGTAAACACTTTTCCCCCGGCCCCCCCAACACACTAACATCTGGAGTGCGAAATTTTCGTGCCCCTCCGCAGGCAAAAAGGACTGATATTCCCCCCCGAAGGGACCCAGAGATGACTGGGAGCCCCACTATGTACCATGGGGTTTAACAAACCAAAACAAGCGTTTAAATCGGGGATAAAAACATAAACCCCTCCTCGCTATGTCCCCATAGTTAGGAGTACATAGGTGTGTCGCTTTAATGCAAACCCTTGAACTGACCAGAAGAGTGGGTTGACAGCAACGTCGCCCCAAATTTTTGAAAATTTTCTCCCCTGGGGGCCCGAGATGGGTCATTTGGAAAAATTGAACCCGCCAGGACACAGTCTTTGCAAACTTATACATAAAAGACTTCCTCCATATTGTTTTTAGGAAATGTGGAAAAAATACTCCCTTTTTCCAACTGAGGGGGTGACCACCTCAAAAAATTTTAAGGTGATGGACTGATTACATCATCTTCAGTCCTTCTGTTCCCAAACAATTTCTGTACTTTGACTGAAGAAGGGCCCACTTTTGGGAGGGGGAAACGTTTCCAAAAAAAAAACCTAACTGTTGCATAAAGTGTTTCCTGTTTCTCTAGTTATTTTTAAACCCCTTCTATACCGGTTTTTTTAAAATTTTTTGCCCTTTTTGTTAATGGAATTTTTGGATGCTTTGGGGTTTGCCAGGGATTAATTCAGTCTCTTTGGGGGGGGTGTGAAACCTTTTATTTTTTTTGGGGCAATTTTCTGTTTTTAAGGCAATTTGGGTTTTTTTGAAAATTAAAAAGTAAATTCATTCAAAACTGTATTTGTTTTTAAGCTCATTTTGCCAACATGTTATTTAAAAGCTGCTAGAAGTTGTTAACCCGCTGTCTCAATTTTGTAGTCCCGAAGGTTTCTTTAGAAAGTCCTTTGTGCAGTTTCCCAATTAGTTTAGAGAAAGGTTTGGGGAAATGGTCGTAGGTTTCTGTGAAAAATGCTGATTTTAAAGGGGATAGGTGGGTTGCCCAAAATTTAAACTATTAAAAGGGGATGGGTTTTCTCGGAGAATTTTTTGTAGGTTTAAATATTGCTGGTAGCAACAGGCAGTTAATCATTGTGTTGTAAATCGGTTACTTGGAACCCGTTGTGTAAGGGGTATTTTTATGTTGAAATCTCCTGTTGGTAGTAGGTGGTCTTTAAATTCATGGTGCATCGGCAATCATGTTTCCTAGTTTTTCACAAAGCGATAAATGTTTGCTGGTGCTAGAATAGTTTTATAACTGTGAGGGGTTTTGGGGTCTTTTGATTTAAATTTGCAAATAAATATATTCTCCTTTGTTCGTCCCTTTGTGCAAATTTATTGATACATTGAAGTTGATTTGAGTAAAAATTATAGCTGTTTCCCCCTTGCTGGTCTTTCTACAGTTGGTTTGGCCATGTAGCCATGAATGGTATAAAATCTGTAAATCAGGTCTTAAGCCAGGTTGTGTGATGTAAATGAATGATATTTTTGGAATAAGGAACTGATAATGCGTGAGGTCGTAAATGTTTGCTCAAAGATCTGACATTGTAGTTAAAAGAGGTTAGTTATTTTTTTGCACTGAGTAATGTCTTTGTTGGTCTGCTGTTTTTAGTAATTACAAGTTAATGGTTGATTTCGTGTAATTTCATTTGTAAAAAGTTTCCATCAGGATTATCCTGTAAATAATAGGAAATGAGATAATTTTATAAACTAGTTTTTCTGAGTAAAATTAATGTAAATTTATAGTATTAAAATCTACAACAGATTTAAAGACTAAGACTCTGTGATTAACAAAACTTGTAAAAATTTGAAGAAAAAGGGATTATAAAGAAATAGATAATTCAGTTATCATTTAAAGCATTAACAGCACCTTAATTATTATAACAATGAGTTTAGGGAACTACAGTAGATTTTACAGCTAAAATTAAAGGAGTAATGAATAATTATAATAAAGAATGTTTTAAAAGCAAAATCATAGCCCTGAGGTAGTCAATAGCACTGGAGTATTTAATAAATTGACTATATGGATAAGAGGACGAAAAAAAAATAAATTAAATGAGCTTGGGAATATAATGGCAAAATAGTGAACTTATTACACTTTAGCCCCCTGAGAATACACTTTGATTATTTTAACAATTGTGAATATGTGAACAAAAGGAAGTTATATAAAGCTAAAATAAAGGAGAAAATATTAGGACTAAATTAAGTATGGTAAACAAAGTTCAATGGACAGATGTCACTATGATATACAGTGGACCTCAAAAATCGACTTAAATTTCCTTCCAGGAGCTAGTTCTAAATCGAAAAAAACTGAAATTCGATAGACATTTCCATAAGAAATAATGGAAATACAATTAACCCGTTCCAGAAACCCAAAAATTTCACACAAAAAATACATTTTATAGAGATTAATTACAGTTTTGGCATAAAACCAAATACTAGGTTTTTTAATTATGTATAGAAATACATTAACTTTTTTACTTACCTTTATTGAAGATTGGTGATGGCATTCTGGAAGATAGGGAGGAGGAGAGAGGAGTTGGGTTTAGTGGTTTGGAAGGAGAATGCCCCTCATGAGGAATCAAGAAAAGGGCCTTTTTGGGGGTTACTTCCCTCTCTTTTCTTTTAATGCCACTAGACCAGCTTAGAGCACTGGACCCTGTCCACAAAATAACTGTCCACAGGTCCTCTGTTTCTGGGCCTCTTTAACATTTCCCTAAAATGGACATGTTTCTGTCACTGAACTTGTTGCAAAGAGGTTTGGGTTTCAGCTTGCTCAGGTGGTACTTCTGCACAAAATTTGGACATCATTCCACTTGGCAAAAATCTCTTTATTTAAAGAAGCACCCATCCCTCCTATATTAAATCCTTTCACAAAAATCAGCTCCTTTGATTTGTTCTTTCTTTGACAGGTAGAGCCGATGGTCGATTGTTTTTCCATTCATCCGGCAAGGCTCAAAAAGTCTCACCCACTTTTCATACTTTCTGTTTATTTCCCCTTTCCCTTCACATTAGGGTTTTTTCTCACTTTCTTTACCACAGGGGTAACTACTAGAAAGTTTCTTTGGCCCATGGCAGCTTATTCACATCCCACTATGCATAAACACAACAAAATAATGTAAAAAGCATGAATGAGAGTGCGGGTTTTAGTGTTCACTCAAGCATAAACAAAAGTTTAGACTGCTCACGGCGCCTGCGCGTGACGCGGACAGAGCGGGCGGCAGACAGGTCCCGTACCTGGTGGTCCGAAAATAGGGACGCGTTCGATAATAGGGACACAGTTTGTCCGAAAAAATGGTCCTATTTTCGAAACGTTCGATGTGTGATATGTTTGATTTTTGAGGTTCCACTGTAATATTGATTTGGGAGTAAGATCTGATTTCTAATGTATAATAAGTTGAGCAATTAATTGCACTATAAAAAGTAGAGAAATATGAGGTAGCGGGTATTTAGTTTTACAAAAGATAGTTTTGGACTCGCACAATAATGTAATTGGAATATACACTAATTGCACACACAATATAAAAGGGACTAAAAAAAAGTAGTGGTAAACAGAAGTAAATGGACAGGTAGCAACCATGAATAACATTAATTTGGAGTAAGATTTGACTTGCAACACAAAATTATGAGCAATTAATACAATTAAAAATAAAGTATTTGATTACCCTGTATTAGCTTAAAAGGAAAAAAAATAATAAGCACAATAAGTAATAGTAATGTACACTATATGCACCCACGTATATATGTTTAAGGACACTTAAATTAATCTGTTACAGAAATGGTCAGCTTTTCAAAGGGAAAGGAGAGAAATCATGTTCATTTGAGATGGTATTGTTTTTTCCTGTTGAAGTTTTTCTAACTAGTTATTTTCCCATCTCGAGTGAAACATTGATTATTTTGTTTTTCCTGTTTAGTTTTCTCAACCTGAACAGAAGGGTTTTTTGAACGTTTCTCGTTAGACATTTCGTTGGTTTGAACATTTCCATTTTTCTTTGTAATTGCTGATTTAATTAAGTCCTTTCTTTATCATATGAAAAAGTCGATCATAATACTGTGTTTACTACCTTGTTTTCCTAGCAAATGTGTTTCTTTGATTTCATTGTTTTGCACGATAACTTTTACGTGGTCCTGTATTATCCTGATACCAGTTTCTTTGCACTGTTCTTGGGTTATTTCACTAGGAATGTGTGGACTGTTTATTATAACTGCATCAGACAACTTATCTTGCTCAGTTTTGTCGTCTTGGAAATCAAGGTATTCATTCAATCGAGTGTGCATGTTCTGATTCCAGTCCTTGATTGCTTCTTCAACCTTCATATTTATTGTTGTTATTTGCTCAGTGTGACTGGCTATAGCTGCTTTTACAGTATTTTCTGTGTCAACACTTCCCGATGTAATCTTCTCTTCAAGGTTTTGGATCTTGTTCTCGAGGTTGGTTATCTTGGATTCTTGTCGCGCAAGTGTTGCTTTAATATCTTTGATTTCGCTTTCTAGAGCGACGATGTAGTCCCTGATATTGTCAGGAATAATTATACCTGAGTTATCATGGGTGAATCCTTTGAAGGGAGTGGAGTTGGAGGGGGAGTCAGCCATGTTTGTTGTTGTTGTACATTGTTACATTATTTCTTGAGAAAGTTTCCTTGTTTTAATTTATAATATTAAAACATTTCTGTAGTCATTATACAGCGGACTGGCCAGCATCGCTGAACTACATCACACTTGGCTAGTACCAAAAGATGTGCTGAGGTCTCAGTTGAAAATGTATTTCAAGAATGTTTTTTCTATAGGTACCTCTCTGTAATATTCCTTTTTAAATTATCTCCAGAATGATTAAAAGAGAATAATTTAATATTTTATATTCCCCTCATACTACCAACAAATCCAGACTTTGTTGAATATTCACTTAAATTGCCTTTACCCTATCTGTTAAACATTTAAGGACTATGGGAACGGGAACACCAGAGTAGGTCCTGCTGGCCCATGCTAATCAGGCCCTAATTCACATTCGCCACACCACTCATGTTCCCTTCCAACATTTTTTAAAAATACCCAAAAGTTTTCACTTAAAGTGGTGCTACCTGAGAGCTTGTTGCACTCATTAAACTTGAATTCTTTTCTGTGAGTTGATTGTTGTCCTGGTTAAATATTTTTAGCAATTATTTATACCCCTTTTTTCCCTTTTTTCCCCATTTGTACATTTCAGTCATATTTCCCCCTAATTCTAAGCCTTACCAGAGTGCAAATTCAAGTCCCTTCATCTATTTTCATGGGAAAAGTTTTTTGATACAGGGGAATAACTTCATCATACTGTTCTGTGTATTTTCCAAGCATTTTTGTGTCCATCTGGCAAATTTGGAAGCCCAAAACCCAAAGCAGCATTATCTAAATGAGGCCTTGTTATGAAGCCAGGAATTCTATTATCGAGGGTCTGGGTTCGATTCCCAGTGAAGGTAGAAACATTGGGCATGTTTCTTTACACCTGTTGTCTGTGTTCCCCCATCAGTAAAATGGGTACCTGGGAGTTAGTTGACTGGTGGGGTCGCATCCTGGGACAAAACTGACCTAATTTACCGAATGCTCTGCATAACAAGCAGCTTTCTATATAGTAGTATGTCTTGATGTCAGTTAGGCCTGTATCCCATGTACATATCCTTGCAGTAAATAAAGATACGTATTAGTATTATTGCATAGGGGAACAGTTATTCACTGTTGTCTTGGCTTAAAAAAATTTTTTACTAACCATAACTCCAAAATTTTTTTTTGCTATTCTGTTTCCTTTTGCCTACGTAGCCTTCACCCTACCATTCATCAAAGAATTTTTGATGATTTCCTGTTTATCATGAGCGGGTAGACCCTTAAATTTTGACCTCTCCTTCAATGCACTCTCTCCGACTGAGCTCCAAAGCATCCCAAATTTTAATGCTGATTTTATCCATGATTTCTTAACCGAAACTGACTTGCTACACCAACTATTGCTTCTTTTATTTTTTTGCACATAAGCTCATCATTTATGCTTCTTTTAGCACGGTGGTTAGCATAAAAGAGTCTCCTCACACAGTGTGTCCGTGGTTCAGTCTCTGGCATAGGTGATAACGTTGGGCATGTTTCCTTCACCTGCTGCCTCTGTTCACCTAGCAGTAAGTAGGTACCTGGGTGTTAGTTGACTGGTGTGGGTCATGTCCTGAGAGACGAGACAGTGGCATCATAAGGGGGGAGGGCTGCCCCGGGTGACACCATCTATGGGTGACACTATAGAACCTCTAAAGGTGACACTATGCCAAACAGTGCTGCAGCAACATAAGAGAAAAACCCTTTTCATTTCTACATAGCTTCTTATAAAAATTGCTGAGTACAAATAGGCCTATACATGTATAGGGAAAATAATTTATTTTGATGATGGTGATAGATGATTTTGCAGGATTGAGGCAAGGAAATGAAAGATCATTGAGATGTTACCTGTACTCAAGGTCAAATCAGAAACTAGTGTTTCTCTGTATTGCAATGTTTTTCTCTATTTTTCAAGTTTTTTTTTTTTTTGCATTGTTGAAGTGAATAAATGTAGAATATGTTGCCTGTACTTGAAGTGGTATTTGAGTTTGTTTCCTAAATATTACTGCAATTATCTATTTTTTCATTAAAAAAGTTTATGGCCCTTAAACTTTCTCATTGCTAAACATTAGTCACTGGGCAGGGCATCAAAAGAGTGAGAGTCATCTTTATGAATCAATATTATTGACATTAAGAGGGATGTTGCAGCGAGGAAAGGCTGGAGGCAGTGGAGATGTCAGGGTCTAAGGGCAATGTGTGGTATGAATATAATGCAGAGAATTCGTATTTTGGGAAGTTAGGAGAGGTGCGGGATTCCCAAAAACTGTTGCCCAGAGGGCTGGGGAAAGGGTTTTGTTGAGGTGGTTCAGACATGTAGAGAGAATGGAGCGAAACAGAGTGACTTCAAGAGTGTATCAGTCGTAGTGGAAGGAAGGCGGGGTAGGGGTGGGCCTAGGAAAGGTTGGAGGGAGGGGGTAAAGGAGGTTTTGTGTGCGAGGGGCTTGGACTTCCAGCGGGCATGCGTGAGCGTGTTTGATAGGAGTGAATGGAGACAAATGGTTTTTAATTTACTTGATTGCTGTTGGAGTGTGAGCAAAGTAACATTTATGAAGGGGTTCAGGGAAACTGGCAGGCTGGACTTGGGGTCCTGGAGATGGGAAAGTACAGTCCCTTTGCACTCTGAAGGAGGGGTTTTAAAATGTTGCAGTTTAAAAGCTGTAGTGTAAAGCACCCTTCTGGCAAGACAGTGATGGAGTGAATGGTGGTGAAAGTTTTTCTTTTTCGGGCCACCCTGCCTTGGTGGGAATCGGCCAGGTGATAATAAAAAAAAAAATAAGAGGGATGTTATAAAGTGAATAAGAAAAGCTAAACATAAACTACAAAATTGTAGTTGCTAGGGATCGAAAACAAACCCAAAAAGGCTTTTTCGTTTATAGAACAAAAGTTAGAGATAAGATTGGCCCCTTTTAAAAATAAATTTGGGCTTCTTACTGCAAGGAGAATGAAATGTGTTCGTTTTTTAATAATTATTTTCTCTCACTTTTCACACAGGAAGATACTAACAATATCCCAGTAAACTAATTTTTATAGTGGGCCTGAAAAGATAAATTATGTAATATCAAAAGTCACTAGTGAGATGGTTTTGAAACAGGTAGACCCACTGAAACAAAATAAATTCCTGGGTCCTGATTAGCTTTTTCAAGGGTTTAAGGAAGCAAAATGGAACTCTGGAACCATTAACTAATATTTTTATTTTCTTCTTCAAACAGGTTTTACTGTCTGATATGTGGAGATGGCTAATGTAATTCCTATTTTTAAAGCAGGGGACAAGTCATTACCATCAAATTACCACCCAATAAGTCTGACCTCTATTGTAGGCAATTACTAGAGTTCAATTATAGCTGATATTATAAGAAGCCCTCTGATAAGCATAATTTGATTATTTCACTCGGCATGGATTTATGAGATGCTGTTCTATCTAACTAATTTTTAACCTCTTCAGTAAAGCTTTTTTAGGCTGTTGATCACTGTGGCATGCAAAAATACGTAACCCTTTATTCGGGCTTTTACACACCCTCATTTACAGGCTATCTCCCCCAACCAGCGAAACCCGGTTGCTTAAGAGTTGATGATGGGGCCCCGTCGTTCAACTAGTGACCAGGTTCTAGCCAATAAGAAGATGGTTTTGGCAATCGCAGAGGTTATGTGGTACCGCTCTCCTGTCTGCCCTTGTCATTCCCATTCTAGAGCTGGTTTTAAGCACGGTTGCTATCTTGTGGCTTCTATTTCTGCCTTGCTTACCGTGGAGTGCACTATACTTATCACTGACATAGTGTACTTATTGCTGTTCTAAATTGGTGAAGGATAATATAAGTCTAAACTTTTTTTGCTGTGTTTATTTTGCTCCCATTACACCCGGGATAACAGGCCATTTGGAATCCTGGGGGTTTTAATATGGGGGCCTGTCCGGAGCTGGAGCTGACTTAGAGAAACGGTTGAGCTTAGGGTGAAGCTCGTAGCAGGAACATTGTGCAGCTTGCTGTCTGGGATTGCTTTACAAATTTTGCGTGTCAGTTGGTTTGTTATGGTCAGCCTTGCTATTGTGTGATCGTTCAACAGCTCACTACTAGCTTGTTTTGGTGTGCTCGCTTCGCTACGGTCAATCTTCTAGAACAGTGGGGAGCTGTCTGGCATTGCTTTACAAATTTTCGTGTCATTGTTACTAGCCTGTTTGGTGTGGAGAATTTTGCAGTCATCTTTGCTTGTATGCATATTCTACAATCGTACTGTGCATAGCTAATCGTGTTCTGCAAATTACGTGTTTTCGTTTGGGGTATTCTGCAATCGTACTGTGCATAGCGAATAAAATTTTTGCCACCTAGACGAGTCAAAACGTCTGGTGTCGGCATATACTTTGCATAACCTACCTAAATTGTCCCTACAGCGTTGTTGGCAAATTGCTCGTTCCATTGGCATTACATACACACGCACTCTCACAGCTGCGCAACTGCGTTCACTGATTGCTGACAAACTTATAGAAGAAGAGATGGCACATCAGACTCCTCCCTCTACGGGAGCTAGGGCAAAAACTACAATTTTCTCGCAGGAGGAAGATAATACACCTATGGAGCAAAATGGTCAGTATAGTGCAGCTGGGTTGTCTCAGGGTGAATCAGCGTCATTGGCACTTGAGCTGGCAAAAATCAATCTTGAGCAAACTAGGGAACAGAGAGCATTCGCAAGGGAAGAATTTGATAGGGAAAGAGAAAGGAGGCAGTTTTTGCATTCTGTAAATGATTTTAGTTTACAAAAAGCAGTACAGCTTGTTCCCCGCTTCAATGAGGCCGAACCAGAACAATTTTTTGAAAGCTTCGAAAATCAGGCTCGAGCCTTGAGGTGGCCGGAACAGCATTGGGCATCGTTGGTTCATACAGCATTATTGGGTAAGGCAAAAGGAATTTACGTCAGTATTAAATGACGCTGAATTTTCTGATTATCAAGTAGTGAAAGACCACAGGTTGGGAGCATATACATGTATCCCAGCCAAATACCCCGTAAAACTTTTTTAAATTAAGCAGGCGGCAGCTTGGTCAATCCTAGTGGGCTTTGTGAGACAGCAAACCAAAGCTTTTACAGCTGGTATAAAGCAAGTGGTTGTCTCTACCTTTGAGGAGCTGGTACAGCTTATTCTGATTGATACCTGCTGGAGTCTGTGGGGCCAGAGGTTCGAGTTTTCTGCAGGATCGTGACTTAACCACTGCATTTGGGGGCAGCCAAGGTTTGGGTGATACCTTCGAAACTAACCGCTCCTTGTCCGAGCGGTCCCGTCTCTCTTTTCAACAGCCTGGCAAGAGCAGAGATCGTCAACCTTGGAGAATGAAGTGCCAGCTGGAGGGGGAACGTCTACGTCAGCCAACTAAGTTCACCTGGTGAGCCACGCTTCTCAACATATGGTCCACCTGCGGAGAGGCAAAAATACTCATGGTGCATCTCGACAACAGTATCCAGAGAGACACCAGCCAGAACGACACCATTGCAACGTCAGCAGGGAGTAAAGAGCAAGCCTGTCGTCTGCTTCCTCTCAACAAAGTCGTCACATCCGTCCCAACTGCCCCCATAAACCCCAACCCATTGGAAAATCTCTAATATCCCTAGTACATGTCCCCTAGAGAAGTGAAAAAGGTATGCCCTTAATATTACAAGAGTCTTATTTCCCTTCAGGAAAACTCAGAAACAGCTGAAGTAAAGACCTTTAGAGAACTGGAGCATTATTGCTCACTTGTTAGAGAAGGAATATTACCGCTTTCAGAGAACACTTCCTTGAATTCCTCTGTTTTATTGGAAGCATTTGGAGAGCTATATATTCTGTTCCTTTGCATAAAATTTATGTACAGTGCAAATATTACACTGGGTACTTGACTGTAGGTGTCCAAAAGGATTCCCCCTGAAAGATGCCATGTTATACTGGGTAATTTAAAATTTACTACTGTTAGTTCGTGTCCTGAACCTATAATGATTAATTCTTCTCCGGTGTTGGCCATAACTCGGGCAAAAATCCCAAGGGTTGTCTGGAGGGAATGTTGACCTATCCTTGGACGACTCGATCTCGGAATAGCCACATTGTTTTACGAGGAAAACTGGCCAGAGCCTCGTAGATCAAGTGAACAGACCCCCATCAAGCCTTCCTATTCCCAGGTTGCAGGATTGCCAGATGTCTCTTGTTTCCATGCCCGAGGGACTGTCCTTCCGGAGGAACAATGAAAGGGCCCTTCTTTAAAATTCGCTTTGAGGCAGCCATGGGTAAATCCTCTTTGGGGCATCCGGGCAAGTATGAAGTTAAAAACGATTATTTGATCTGCACTGAATGGTAAGGAGATAGAAAGGGGCCGGCAATTGTATGACAGGTTAGTGGTTCAACAAAGTATAGACCTCAAATATTAAATATAGCTCATAATACGTCATTAGGAGGTCACTTAGGAATTACAAAACCTTGTATAGAATCACAAAAAGAATTTTATTGGCCAAAATTAAAGAAAGATGTGAAGGATCATATTAGGTGTTGCCGAGAATGTCAGCAAGTTGGGAAACCTGGACATTCCATTAAACCTGCACCTCTCCAACCTATACCTGCTGATGGAGAACCTTTTGCAGATTTAATTATAGATTGTGTAGGTCCACTACCTAGGTCAAAGTCTGGAAATCAGTATTTATTTACAATTATGGATAAAGTAACCAGATACCCTGAAGCAATTCCCATGTGCAGTATTAATACTAAAGCTATTCTCAAAGCTTTAACAAAATTCATTTCTTGTTTTGGCATTCCTAAAACTACTCAAAGTGATCAAGGTACTAACTTACTGCCAAAACATTTAGGGAAGTATTAATTAGGTTAGGGATAATCCACAACTTATCCATTGCCTATCATCCTCAGTCCCAAGGCGCCTTGGAAAGATTCCATCAGACATTAAAAACAATGATGAGAACTTTTTGATGCACTTTCCTACAGACTGGGATGAATCACTCCCTTTTTTGCTGTTCTCAGTACGAGAGACTGTGCAAGAGTCTACAGGGTATAGTCCGTTTGAGCTGACTTTGGGCACAATGTACGAGGTCCTCCTTCGGGTGCTCAAAGAAGGATGGATGGGAGAAGATGTTAGCTCAACACTCTACAACCCATCTTCAAGGTTGCAGGTGGCACGTCAGTTAGCCAAGGCTACCCCAAAGACAGCTCAAAGTAAGTGAAACAGAGGTATGACAGAAGTGCACAATTCCCCTCCTTCCATCCAGGAGACAAGGTGTTGGTGCAGGAACCTATACCTGGCCACACCTTGAAAGTTAGATTTACGGACCTATGCAGATTGTAAGTTTGATTATTGATGTAAATTATGTGGTAGCTCCCTTGATAAGACCTTTAAAAACTAAAACTTACCACATTAATCAATTAAGTATTTCATACACCAGATAAAATCCCAGTTTAAAGACTCTGTCCTCTACCTCTGAGGACGACTCGACTCTTTGCACTCTACTCTGAAATTAATATTAAAACTTTCAAATTCTGTCTTCCTCAAGGATCCTAGCCCTTTAATGGAGGGATTATCTGAAAACGCAAGCAACAAATTTAACGGGCTTCTACAGTCATATCCTAATATTTTTTCAGATGTGCCAAAAAAATGTAAGTTAGGTTATCATGATGTAGATGTGGGAAACTCTAAAAACCCAAATTAAAACTCTCCCCCCACAGAGCTAATCCTGAAAAGCAAAGGCTACTTCAGCAGGAAGTAGAATTTTTTGTTAAAGCATGGTTTAGTGGAGGAGGAGTCTAGTCCATGGGGTTCACCGTGCATCCTTGGAAAAGGGGATGAAGGGTTTCGTATGTGTACAGACTACCGTAAAGTGAATGAGGTCACAATTACAGATGCTTACCCTCTTCCTCGTCTGGATGACGTAAAATTTACTTTGTGGTAAGGCTACTTTTGTGTCCCAAATTAGATCTCCTTAAAGGCTACTATCAGGTACCTTTTACAGATAAGGGGAAGGAAATCTCTGCCTTCGTAATTCCAGGGGGTCATTATCAATACACATTACCCCTTCGGAATGAAAAATTCCCCCTCTTCATTCCAGAAACTTATCCATCAGGCTATTAAAGGACTTGAAGGCACGGCAGCGTACCTAGATGATATTGTTGTGGTGTCTGATACTTGGGATCAACACCTACTTAGACTTAAGGCTCTTTTTGAGACCTTTAAGAGTTCCCATTAACAGTTAATTTATCTAAACCTTCCTTTGGCCAGGCCACTGTCACTTTTCTAGGCCATGAAGTAGGGTAGTGGTAAGTTGCACCTAAACTTGCCCAAAGTTCTTTCTATTAAAGATTATCCAGTTCCTCATGATAGGAAATCTCTTCAACGTTTCCTAGGCATGATAGGATTTTACAGAAGATTTTGTAAGAATTTCTCAGATATTGTAGCCCCCTTACTCTCTTACCAGTCACAAAGTTTCCCCTTTTAAATTTGGGCCTCGACTGTAAAAACTGCTTTTAATAAAGCAAAAAAATTATTGTGTACTGCAAACCCCTTCTTTTGTCTCCAGACTTTTTCCCAAAACCCTTTTTTATTACAGGTTGATGCTTGTGAGTCTGGGGTTGGGGCAGTACTATTACAAATCGGGAACGGGGGAGTTGCAGCCTGTAGCATACTTTTCAGCCAAGTTCCAGCCACATTTAGAGGGCTTACTCTACCATTGAAAAAAAAGCCCTCCCTGCTGGTTCTGGCTTTTTGGGGCATTTCGATGTTTATGTGGGCCAGACATCGCAGGTGGTCACAGTCTTTCAGTGATCACAATCCTCTAGTAATATCTCCAAGCCTTGAAGAACCACAACACAAGGCTTATGCGCTGGATGCTAAGGCTGCAGCCCTATAATATTTCCATTAAATATTTTTGCCGGCAAAGAAAATAGGTTGGCGGCTCTTTATCTAGAGTCTAATATTTTTATTTATTTAGGTTAGGATGTTATTTGTGGTAACCCCTTTTCACGCTCTTTTTTTTTTTTATCCCCTGGTGTGGGTTTTTTTTTTTAGTGAGGGGATGCGGGCTACCGTCCGCCTGTATCTTGGACCTATGCTAGCCTGTCTGACTGCTGTCTCACTCTAAGTTTAGGTTTGGCCTTTGGTCACGAGAAAAGCTGAGCTCTATCTAAGAGTTGGATGGTGGAGAGGAAAGGCAGTCCCATTATTTTGTGCCATGGCGGCACGGTTACCACTGGGAGGTGGCAGCCTAATCCTGAGCCTTCTCGGGGTGGGGGTGTGGCATGCAAAGAGTACGTAACCTTTATTCGGCGCATGTACACACCCTCATTTACAGGCTATCTCCCCCAACAGCGAACCAGGTTGCTAAGAGTTGATGATGGGGCCCCGTCGTTCAACTAGTGACCAGGTTCTAGCCAATAAGAAGATGGTTTTGGCAATCGCAGAGGTTATGTGGGTACCGCTCTCCTGTCTGCCCTTGTCATTCCCATTCTAGAGCTGGTTGAAGCACGGTCTGCTATCTTGTGGCTTCTATTTCTGCCTTGCTTACCGTGGAGTGCACTATACTTATCACTGTACATAGTGTACATATTGCTGTTCTAAATTGGTGAAGGATAATATAAGTCTAAACTTTTTCTGCTGTGTTTATTTTGCTCCCATTACACCCGGGATAACAGGCCATTTGGAATCCTGGGTTGTAATAATCACGATAAAGAATTTGATGTTGTTTATTTAGATTTTAGTAAGGCTTTTGATAGAGTACCTCACCAAAGACTGTTAAAGAAAGTGGCAGCTCATGGCATTGGGGAAAAAGTGCTGTCATGGATTGAGTCATGGCTCATAAACAGGAAGCAGAGAGCATGCATAAATGGGGTTAAATCCAAGTGGGGGTCTGTAACAAGTGGCGTTCCACAGGGATCAGTCTTAGGCCTATTGTTCATAATACATATCAATGACCTTGATGAGGGAATTACTAGTAAAATGAGCAAATTCACAGATGACACAAAGATAGGTAGGATAATTGATTCAAACATAGATATCATGGAACTTCAGTAGGATTTAGACAAACTCAGTACCTGGTCAGAAAAGTGGCAGATGCAGTTCAATGTAGATAAATGCAAGGTTCTGAAGCTTGGGAGTGTCCATAATCCTAGCACTTATAAGTTTAATAATGTAGAACTTTGCCATACAGATTGTGAAAAGGACTTGGGGGTTATGGTAAACAGCAACCTTAAACCAAGACAGCAATGCCTAAGCATACATAATAAGGCAAACAGATTACTGGGATTTATATCAAGAAGTGTAAGCAACAGAAGTCCAGCTGGTTATATACAGCTTTGTACATCATTAGTAAGACCTTGCCTAGATTACACAGCTCAGTTCTGGTCTCCATATTACAGAATGGACATAAATTCATTAGAAAACATTCAGCATAGAATGACTAAATTAATACATAGCATTAAAAATCTTCCTTACGAAGAAAGATTGAAGATCCTTAAACTACATTGACTTGTAAGACAAAGATTGAGGGGAGACATGATCGAAGTGTATAAGTAGAAGATGGGAATTAACAAAGGGGATATAAATAAGGTTTTGAGGATATCCCTCCAAGAGAGAACCCACAATAATGGATTCAAATTAGATAAGTTTAAATTTAGAAAGGAAATAGGGTAGTTAGGAGTACATTGGTTTGTCGTTATAGAGGCCCATTTAAAACGGGCCAAAGAAGTGGGCTGGAAAGCATAGTGCATTTTTTGTAGAAATTTTTTCCCCCCTTTCGGGAGCCGGATTTTTTCCATCCCCAAGATTGAGACCGTTCCGGGGGATCCCGTTTTGAAAACTTTTAATAAAACTTCAGCTCCTTTTTTGTTTCAGACTGTGGGAATTTTTACCTTCTCCAGAACTGGGGGACGGGACCAACCTCAAAACCCTTCCCAAGGGTTTTGGATGGACTGATTACTCATCTTCAAGTCCTTCTGTTCTTTTTAAACTTTTCTGTAACTCAAATAAAAGAAGCCTCTGTGTAGGCAAAAATTTCCCAAAAATGTTTCCTAACTGGGGCTTATGTGTCTTACCTGTTCTTGTTTTTTTAAAACCCTTCAAATTTTTTTTTTTCATATTTTTTCTTTGTTTTTAAATTGGTTTTGAGGTGCTTGGTGTTAGCCGGGGAAATTATTCAGGCTCTTTGCTGTGATTGTTTAGTTTTTCTGGGGGCAATGCCCGTTATAGGGGCATTGGGCTTTTTTAGAAAATTATTTGAAATTTCATTCTTTTTTGTATATGTTTCAAGCTCATTTGCCTTTCGATTTTATTCATACCTGCTATGTGGTTTTTAAACTGCTTTCTCTTTATGTAGTTTTTGAAGGTTATTTTTAGAAAAGGTCTTGTGGCAGTTTCCCCAGATTATTTTTTGAGAAAGGTTTGGGTAGGGGGTTCTTTTTGTGTTGTCTGTGTTTTTGCCTGTTTTTTAAAGGGGAAATTTTGGGATTTCCAAATGTGATTTTAAAAGGAGATGTTTGGTTCGGAAAATTCTTGTAGGTTTAAATTTTTGTTTGGAAAGCAACAGGAAAGGTTACTCTTTTGTGTTTGGGGAATTGGGTTTTCTTGGGGGAATTTTGGTTGTGTAGTTTTTTATGTTGAAACCCTCCGGGTTGGAAATTTGGTTTGGTCTTTATTATGTTTTGCATCAGAAATTTAATGTTTCCTTTTTTTCATTTAAAAGCGTTTAAATGTTTGATGGTTTTTTGAATATGTTTTTTAACTGTGAGGGGGTTTTGCGGTCTTTTGTTTTAAAAATTTTGGTTTATGATATATTTCCATTTTTGTCCCTTGTGAAAAGTTTTTATTGATCCCCATTGGGTTGATTTGGAAATTTATAGCTTTTTCTCCCCCTTTCCCGGGTCTGTTTCAGTTGTGTTTCCCCCCATTTAGCCATAAATGGTATGGAAATTGAAAATTTCGGTTTTAAGGGGGGTTTGGGTTTTTGAGTGGGTGATTGATATATTGGAATAAAGGGGAAACTAAAGAAATTGCTGTAAAGGGGTTTTCATAATGTTTGCTAAAAGATCTGACATTTAGTTAAGAGGGTTTATGTTTTTTTGGTTTGAACTAAAGAAATTGTTTTTGGCTTTGGTCTGCGGTTTTGTAATTACAGTTACTGGTTGTTTCCGGGGAAATTATTTTGAAAAAAGTTTTCCATCGGATCTATCCCTGAAAATTTGGGGTGAGAAAATTTTTAAACTAGATTTTTTTTGAGTAAAATTTTTAAAAAGATTTTATACGTTTTGGAATTTTAAAATTTAGACTTATGATTTTTGACTCTGTGATTTAATTTTAAAAATTTTGGTAAAAATTTAAAAGGGAAAAAGGGATTATTACAAAATTAGATAATTCAGTTATACATTTAAAGCAAAAAAGGAAACCTTTAAATTTTTTAACAATGAGTTTTTTGAAACAGTAATATTTACAGCAAAAAAGGAGCTAAGTATATAATAAAAAATAGGTTTTTAAAAGAAAATCATTTAGCACCTGGGTATTCAATAGAAACCGGGGAGTTTTTAAATTTAAATGTGACTATATGGTTTAAGAGGGGGGAAAAAAAAAAAATTAAAAAAATTTGGTTTGGGGAAATTTATAATGGAAAAATAGTAAAATTTTTTCATTTTCCCCCCTGTAAAATTTGCACTTTGATTTTTTTAAACCCAATTGTAAATATGTAAAACTAAGGAAGTTTTTTAAAAGTAAAATAAAAGGGAGAAAAATATAAGGGCAAAATTTTAAGAAATTTGGTTAAAAAAAAGTTCAAGGGAAGTTTGTAAATATAAATTTACAGTGGGAACCTAAAAAATTCAAATTTTTAACCTTTTCCAGGACTAGTTCAAAATTTCGAAAAGCCTGAAATTCGAAGAAACATTTCCCATATGAAAAAAAGGGGAAAATAAAATTTAAAAATCCGTTCCAAAAACCCAAAAAATATTCACTCAAAAAAAACATTTTATAGGGATTAATTAATTTTTGTTTAAAAACAAAACAAATATTTTTTAAATTTATGTATAGTTTTATCATATAACTTTTTTAACTTACCTTTATTGAAGTTTGGTGAGGGCCCATCTGGGGGATAGGGAGGAGGAGAGAGGGATTTGGGGTTAGTGTTTGGAAGGAGAATGCCCCCCCAAAATGGGACTTATTTTAAAAGCCCTTTTTTGGGGGTTACTTCCCCCCCCCCCCCCCCCCCCCCTTCGGTTTTAATGCCCCTAGGACCTGCTTGAGAGTCACGGGCCCCCCCTGTTTTAAACAAAAAAAACTTTTCCACAGGCCTCTGTTTTGGTCCCTCTTTAACTTTTCCCCTTTAAAATTGGGGAAACTTTTGGTTCTGTCACGGGAACTTGTTCCCAAAGGGTTGGCCCTTGTTTCGGCTTGCTCAGGGGGGTTTTTTCCCCAAAAAACATTTGGACTTTCATTCCACTTGGCACAAATTTTTTTAATCTTTGAAGAAGGCACCTATCCACTCCCTTTATTAACCCTTTCAAAAAATCAGTTCCTTGATTTGTTCTTCTTTGGGATGGATTAGGCCGTTGGTCGACTTTTTTTTTCCCTTACACCCTGGCAAGTCACGTCTCACCCCTTCATCTTCGATTTTTTTCCTTTTCTAAAATCTAGGGTGTTTCTCCTTTTTTCCCCCCACGGGGGTACTTTAGCAAGTTTTTTTTGGGCCCCCATGGAGCTTTTTTCCGGGTCCCACTTGCCTAAACAAAAACCCAAAAATAATCGTAAAAATGCTTGAAGAGAGTGCAGGGGTTGTTTTTCCTCAAGAAATAAAAAACAGATTTTGCCTCCACGGCGCCTGGCGTGACGCGGACAGAGGGGCGGGGGCAGGTCCCGTACCTGGTGGGTTTCCGAAAATTAGGGACGCGGTTCGATAATAGGGCCCCCAAGTGTGTCCGTAAAAATGGTTTTTATTTTGGGAAAACGTTCGATGTGGGGGAATTTTTGTTTGTTTTTTAAAGGTTTTCCCTGTAATTTTGTTTTGGGGGGTTAAGATCTGTTTTTAATGTATTATAAGTTGAGCAATTAATTGCCCCTTTTAAAAAGTAGGGAAAATTGAGGTACCCTTTTTGGTACTAGCTAGAAAAAAGATAGTTTTGGGACCCCCCACAATAAGGGTTTTTGGGAATTTTAAAACACTTTTTTGCACACACAATAAAAAAGGGGGACTAAAAAAAAAGTAGGGGGTAAAACAGAAGTAAATGGCAGGTAGAAACCTTTGAAAAAAACTTTTTTTTGGGAAAGTAGGGTTTTGACTTGCAACAAAAATTTTTATGAAAATTTTAAAATTTAGAAAATTTAAAAAAGTAAAAAGTATTTGGGTAGCTGGTTTTAGCTAGTAAAAGAAAAAAAAATTTTTTGCCCAAAAAAGGAAATAGTAATGTTCCTTTTATGCACCCACAGTTTTATGTGTTAAAGGGGACTTAAATTTTAATCTGTTACAGAAATGTCAGTTTTTTAAAGGGGAAGGTAGGAATTTCATGTTTTTTGTGAGTTGGTATTGTTTTTCCTGTTGAAGTTTTTCAAACTAGTTTTTTCCCATTCGAGTGAAAAAATTGATGTATTTTTTTTTCCTGTTTAAGTTTTCCCCAACCCTGAACAGAAGGTTTTGAGTTTTCTCGTTAGACACTCGTTGATGAAAAACTCATTTTTCATTGAAATTTGCGGGTTTTTAAATTAAGTCCTTTCTTTTATCATATAAATAAAGTGGTTCTTTAATACGGGGGTTTACTAACTTTTTTCCCACAAATTTTTTCTTTTTTTTAAAATTTTTTCCCACTTTCCCCCTTTTAAAAAGGGGGTTCCGGTTTTTCCGGGCCCCGGTTTTTTTTTCCCCGGTTTTGGGGGTTTTTTCCTGGAATGGGGGAAACATCCGAAAATTTATAATTTGTTTTTTAACAAATTTTTCTTGCTTTTTTGGGAAAAAGTTTGGGGGGTATAAATCGGGTTTTAAAATTCAAAAATAAAAAAAGTTTTTTGAGGGTTTGTTTCCAAGCCCGGGGTTGTTTTTTCCCCCAAACCCCCCAATTTTAAAGTGTTGTTATTTGCTCGTGTGCCTGGCTTGCGCTGCTTTTACAGTTTTTTTTTGGTTTTTAATTTCCATTGTAAAAATTTAACCCCAAATTTTTGGTTTTGTTTTCCCAGGTTTGGTTTTTTTCTTGGTTTTCTTTTCCCAAATTGGGGTTTTATTTTTATTTCCCGGGAGAAAACCAATTGAAAAACCCCAAAATTGCGGGGTTAATTTAACTAGTTATTTTGGGTAAATTTAAAAAAGGGGTGGGGGGGGTTTGGGTTTGGGGGTTTAAAGTCGGGGGCCAAAAATTTTTTCGGGTTTTTTGGGTGAAAAACGGAAACCTTTTACTTGGGGGAAAGGTTTCCTTTGTTTTGAAATTTTTTTTTAAAATTAAATTTCTTTTTCTTTTTTATGACTGGGGTTACCTTCCCCCAATTATAACCCGGCCCCATGTAATTTACTCACATTGGCTTATTTTTTTTTGTGTGTGGGAGGAAAATGTATTTCGGGGAAATTTTTTTTTTCTTTTTGGGTCCCTTCTCTTTTAATTTATTCCTTTTTTTTTTAAAATTTATTAAAAGAAATTTTCCCTAACTTTTTACCCCCTTCTTATATACCCCCTTCCAGACTGTTTTTTAATTTTTTCCTTTAAAATTGCCTTTATTTCCCTTGTTTAAAAATTTTAAAGTTGGCCGGGGAAAACCAACCGGTTTTTTTGGGGCCTGTTTTGGTTTTTTTTTCAATTTTGGGCCAACCCATCAACTTATTTTCCCTTTTTTTTCTTTCCCCCAAAGGTTTTCATTAAAGGTGGTTGCTTTCCTTATTGTTGTTTTAAACCTTCTTTTTAAAAATTTTGGGTTTTTTCTTTTGGGTAAAGGGTTGTCCTTTTAAAATTTTTTTTTTTGGATACATTAATTTTTTCCCTTTTTTCCGTTTTCCAATTTGTAAACTTTTTTTTGCCCCAGTTTTTTTAATTTTTTTTTCCCATTTTCTCCCCCCCGTCACGAGTGCCCTATTTTTAAAGGTTTTTCAATTTCTATCTTCTTTAGGGAAAGGGGGGGTTTTTTTTTTTTTACATTTTTTAAAACTTTTTTTCAAAATTTTTCCTTTTTTTAATTTTTTAGTTTTTTGTGTCCAACGGGAAAAATTTGGCAACCCAACTTGGCTTTTAAAAAGTTTTTTTTTAAAAGGCCAGGGAAATTTATTTTCGGGGGTTTGGGGTTTTTTCCCCATAAGGAAAACCTTTTGGGGAATTTTTTTTTTTTCCCCTGTTTGTTTTGGAAAAATTAAAATTCCCCTAATATTAAAAATTGGGGGGTTGTTTTTCCTTTTAAATTGCCTTTTAATTTCCTTTAAAATTTTTGGTTTTGGATAAACAACGGGTTTCCCTTTGGAGCTTTTTTCTTGGCTTTCATTAGCGCCCTTTTACCATGCCCCTTCCCCTTTTTTTAAAAAAATCCCCAAATTTTATTATTGTCCAATTTTTGCCACTTTTTTAAAATTGAATTTTTTTTTTCTTGGCCTTTTAAAATTTTTTAAAATTTTTTATACCCTTTTAATTCCTTTTTTTTGCTTTTCGGTTTCCCCCCTTTTCCCTTTAGGTTCAAATTAACCCTTTCCATTCACCCAAAGGGAATGTTTTTTGTTTTCCGGGTTTATTTTCACAATAAGCGGGTAACCCTTTTTTGGTCCCCCTTCAAATTTTGGGACCCCCCAAACCTGAGTTTTAAAAAAAGGCCCTTTTTTAAATGAACCCGGAATTTTTTAATGATTTTCAAAACCCAAAATGATTGGTTAAAAATTTTGGGGCTTTTTTCTTTTATTTTTTTTGCCCACAAAAAGGTATATTTAGGGGGTTCCCTTTTGGGGGAAAAACTGACTAAAAGAAGTCCCCTCAAAAAACAGTTTGTTGTGGTTAGTCTTTGGGAGGCATTGGGGGAAAATTCCCATTTTTCTTACCTTCCCTTGTTATTAAAGAAGTTTTGAAATTTTCCTGGGTGTTATTACGGGTTGGTCGGGTTTTTTAAAAAATATTTTTAAAACCATCCCCCTAACTAAATTCTTTCCCTTTGCCTATTAGCCTTTAAAAATACCTATTCCCTAAACGGAGTGGGGCCTGCAAATAGGGGAAAAATTTTTATTTCCCCTAAAATCCCACTTTTTTTAAAATTTCTGAGTTCCAAAGGGCCTTAAAAATTTTAAAAGGGAAAATTTAATTTTTTTAAAAAACTCGGTAATAATTTTGCCAGGATTTAAGGGCCCAAAATTTAAAGTTTTTTTTGAGGGGGTTATTTAAAAAATCTTTAAAATCAAAATTGGGGTTTTCCTGGTTTATTGGGAAATTTTTTTCCTAAAATTTTTTTTTTATGCTTTTAAGTAATTTATTTTTATTTTTCGGGTTGGGGCAGTACGGGGAAGGGACCGAGGTTTTTCATAAATAAATGCAATTTCTATTTTTCTTTAAAAAATCAAGGGCCCTAGGGCCCTTATAAACAAAAATTTTTCTTTTCAAAACTTTAGTTCATTTTGGGGGCTGGTTCAAAAAGGTTAACATTTGGGGAAAAAAATTTTTTTTGAATTGGGGGGAAATTTTGTTGCAACCGAGGGAAAGGTGGGGGCAGGGGAGATTTTCCTGTCTAGGGGAATTTTTGGGGTTATGTTTTTGTTAGAATTGTTGTTTTTTTTTTTTAATTTTTTTTTTGCGGGAATTAAAAAAATTTTGAAAGGGGTTGGTAAAGGGTTTTGGGGTTTTTTCCCCAAAGGGTTTACTAATTTAAGAGGAAACGGGAGCAAAAAAGTAGGGGGAATTTTAAAAAGAGGGGAATTCATTTTGAATCAAAAACAGGGGGGTGGTTCCCCAGCGAAAAGGTTGGGGGGGGCTTTTGGAGGTTTTGGGAAAAGGGGTTGGGATTAAAGCAGGTTTTCTTTGGGGGTTTGGGTTAGGAAGGGGGTGCCGGGAAACCCAAAATTTTTTAAAATAAAGGGTTTTTGGGGTTGGGTGGTAGAAATGTAAAAATGGGGGCGCAGGGAAATTTCCCAAGGGGGACTTTGGTTGGGAAAAAAAGGGGGTTCCCGGGTGGCCTGGAAATTGGGGGGGGGGGTTTTAATGGGGGTTTTTTTGGCTGGGGGTTTTTGGGACCACCCTGCAAGGACTTTTTGATGGAGTGAATGGGGGGAAAATTTTTTTTTCCCCCCTTGTTGGTGGGTTGGAGTGTGAAAATAAAAAAAAAAATTTGGAGGGGAGGGGTTTGGGATGGGGATGAAAAGTCCTTGCCTCAAAATTTTTAAGTTGCTTTAAAGGGATTGAAAAACCCCCCAAAAGGTTTTTCCCAAAAATTTTTTTTAGGGCCCAAATGTTGGGGAATACCAGGGTTTTTAAAAAAAAAAAGGGGTTAAAAAGGGAAAGGGAAAAATTAAAAGGGAAAAAAAATTTTTTAATAAAATTTTCCCAAAAACTTTTTCAATTAAATAAACAAAATTAAAATTTTTAAATTTTTCCTTTTTAAAAATAAAAATTTTTTAATTTAAATTAAACCCCTTTCTTTTTTAAATTTTTTTTTCCCTTTTATTTTTACAAAAATTTTTTTTTTAATTTTTTTTTTTTTAAAAGGGAAAATGAAATTCCCCCACCTTTTAAAACCCGGGTCATTTGGGAAACAAAATAAATTCCTGGGTTGTTTTGTTTTTTTAAAAGGGTTTTTAAAAGAAGGAAAAGAAAAAAAGGGAAAACCCTTTTGAACCCATTAACTAATATTTTTGATTTTCTCTTCAAAACGGGTTTTAAACTGTCTGATATGGGGGAAGTTGGCTTTGTTTTTTCCATTTTTTTAAAAAGAAAGGGGACAAGTCTTTTCCCCATCAAATTCCCCCCCCCAATAATCTGCCTCTATTTTTTGGCAAATTACTAGATTTCAATTATAGTTTATATTAAAATGAGCCCCCCCTTGAAAAGTTTAATTTTTTAAATTGCCCCTCGGCATGGTTTCCATGAGTGCTGTTCTAATCAAACTTTTTTTAACCTTTTCGAAAAACTTTTCAGGCTTTTGGAACCCACTGGGGCCATGCAAAGAGTACGTAACTTTTTTCGGGCTTTTTACACACCCCATTTTCAGGTATCTCCCCCAACCAGCAAACCGGTTTGGTTTAAGGTTGATATGGGGCCCCGTCTTTTTCCAAAAGTGCCCCGGGTTTTCTACCCAAATTAAGAAGGGGTTTTTGGGCAATCGAACGGGTTTATGGGGGTCCCGCTTCCTGTTGCCTTTGCCCCCCTTTTTCTAGAGCGGTTTTGAAGCAGGGTTTTTGCTATCTTGTGGCTTCTATTTCGGGCCTTGCTTACCGTGGAGGGCACTTTTTTTATCACTCGACTTTGTTTTCTTATTGCTTTTTTAAAATTTGGTGAAGGAAAATTATATTTTCTTTTTTTTTTCTGTTTGTGTTTTTTTGACCCCCATTACAACCCGGGGATAATAAAAAGGCCAGGGGGAACCCTGGGTTGTAAAAATGGGGGCCCCCTGCCCGGGGCGGGGAGCGGAACTTGGGAAAAAGGGTTTTGGACCCTTAGGGTGAAGGTCTTTTGGGAACATTGTCCCAGTTTTCGGGTCGGGCCATTGTTTTACCAAATTTTTGCGTTGGCATTTGGTTTTTTTAGGGGCGCCTTGTTTATTGTTGGTCTTTTCAAAAAGCTCATTTTACTGGGCTTGTTTGGTGTGCTCGCTTCGTTCGGTAAAATTTTTTTTTCTAAAACAGTTGTAGCTGTCTGGCATTCCCTTTAAAAAAATTTTTTGGTGTCACTTTTTTACTACCCCTTTTCGGGTGGAGAATTTTGCGTTTCTTTGTTTGTATGAATATTTTTTAAAATTTCCGTTTGGCTGTTTACGTTTTCTGCAAATTAACGTTTTTAAATTTTGGGGAAATTCTGCAACCCGTACTGTGTTTTTGCGAAAAATTATTTGGCCACCTAGACGAGTAAAGACGTCTTTTTTGCCCGGGCCATTTATTTGCAAAACCCCCTTACCTAAATTGTCCCTAACCCTTTTGTTGGAAAATTTGCTCGTTAAATTGGGCCCATTACTTACACACGCCCCTTCACAGCTGCGCAACTGCGTTTCTTGATTGCTGAAAAATCTTTAGAAGAAGAGATGGAAACCAGACTCCTCCCCCTCTACGGGAGCTGGGGCCCAAAAACTACAATTTTCTCGCGGGGAGGAAGATTAACCCCTATGGAGAAAAAATGGTCGTTTAGTGCCCGCTGGGTTGTTCGGGGGTAAATTTCGGGGCATTGGCACTTGGTGGCAAAAATCAATCTTGAGAAAACTGGGGAAAACAGAGGCATTGCGGGGGAAGAATTTGATGGGGAAAGAAAATGGGGGGCAGTTTTTGCATCTGTAAAAGATTTTTTTTTTTAAAAAAAAAGCAGTACAGCTTGGGTTCCCCCTTCAATGAGGCCGAACCAGAACAATTTTTCGAAAAGCTTCGAAAACGGCCCCGAGCCTTTTGGGGGGCCCGGGAACCCGCTTTGGGGATCGTTTGGGTTTATACGCATTATTTGGGGAAGGCCAGGGGAAATTTTTCGTCAGTATTAAATGAGCTGAATTTTCTGAAATTTTCATGAGTGAAGGAAAACCCCAAATGTTGGGGAAAACATATACATGGTTTCCCCGCCAAATACCCCTAAAATTTTTTAAATTAAAAACGGCGGGGGTTTTGGTTTAACCCCAGGGGATTTGTGGGACAGCAAACCAAAGCTTTTTCCCGCTGGTATAAAAACAAGGGGTTTTCTCTTTCCTTTTTTAGGAGCTGGTACAGGTTTTTTTGATTTATAAACCCGCTGGGTCGGGGGGCCAGAGGGGTTTTTAAGGTTTTTTTGCTGGATTTGTGACTTTAACCCCTGCATTTTGGGGGCAGCCAAAGGGGGGGGTGATTCCCCTTTGAACTTACCGTCCTTGTCGGCGGGGCCCCTCTTCTTTTCAACAGCCTGGCATGAGCAGAGATGTCAAACCCCTTTGGGAATGAAAGTGCCGCTGGAGGGGGGAACGTCTACGGGCAGTTTCCCCTAAGTTTTTCCTTGGTGAGCCCCCGCTTTTTCAACATATGGTTTCCCCCTGCGGAGAGGACCCAAATTTTTTTATGGTTTCATTTTCAAACAAAAAAGTATTTCCCGAGGACACCAGCCAGAAACGACCCAATTTTGGGTATCTGGGGGGGGGGAGTAAAGGCCCGCCTGTGTCTGCTTCCTTTTGCAAACAAAGTAGGTCACATCCGTCCCAACCTGCCCCCATTTAAACCCCAACCCCCTTTGGGTTTTTTCTAATATCCCTAGAAATGTCCCCAGAGAAGTAGAAAAAGGTTGGCCCCTTTTTTTATTTTCAAGAGGGGCTTATTCCCTTCAGGGGGAAAAATCAGAAAACAGATGGAAATAAAAACCTTTAGAGGAACCCGGGGTTTTTTGCCCCAATTGTTTTTAAAAGGGAATTTTACCCCTTTCAGGGGAACAAATTCCTTGGAAAATTTTCTGTTTTTTTTGGGAAAACAAAATTTTGGAAAGGGGCTATATATTTTTGTTCCTTTGCATTAAAATTTTGTTTCAGTTTCAAATATTACACTGGGGTACTTGACTGTAGGTGTCTCCCCAAAAAGGGTTCCCCCCTGAAAAATGCCCTGTTATTAAATGGGTAAAAAAGTTACTACTGTTAGTTCGGGTCTGAAAAATATAAGATTTAAATTTTCTCGGTTTTTTGGCCATTTTCTCGGGCAACTCCCCAAAGGGTTTTTTCCCGGAGGGGAAAGTTGGGCCTATCCCCTTTGGGCGACCCCTGGGTTTTGGAATAGCCACCTTGTTTTAGAGGAAAAAATGGCCCGGCCTCGTAGATCAAAGGGAACAGACCCCCTTCAAGCCTTTCCCCTTTTTCCCAAAGGGTTTCAGGTTGCCCGGGTGTTCTTTTTTTCCAAAGCCCGGGGAAATGTCCTTCCGGGGGGAAAAATGATAGGACCCCTTTTTAAAAACCTTTTGAGGGGAAACCTTGGGGGAAAAACCTTTTGGGTCATCCGGGCAAGTATGAAGTTTTAAAAAAAGATTATTTTTTCGGCACCTGAGAATGGTTTAAAGGGGTTTGAAAGGGGCCGGCCCCCAAATTTTATGACAGGTTAGGGGTTCCCAAAAAAAGTTTTATCCTCAAATTTTAAATTTTAAACTCATAATACCCTATTTGGAGGTCACCCCTTTTTAATTACAAAAAAACCTTTTATAGAATTTACAAAAGAATTTTTTTTGGCCCCCAAAATTAAAGAAAGATGTTTAAGGATCATATTAGGTGTTGCCGAGAATGCAGCAAGTTTGGGGGAAAACCCGGTTTCCATTAAAAATGCCCTCTCCAACCTATACCTGCTGTTTGGGAAAACCTTTTTCAGATTTTTAAATTTTAGATTTTTGGTCCACTTTCCTAGGTCCCAAAGTCTGGAAATTTAGTATTTATTTTCCCAAATTTTTGGATTAAAAAACCAGATACCCTTTAAGCAAAATTTCCCCTTTGCGTATTAAAACTAAAAGCCCATTCTCCCAAAACTTTAAACAAAATTCATTTCTTGTTTTGGCATTTTAAAAAAACTACTAAAAGTGATCCCGGGACTAACCTTTTCTGCCAAAACTTTTAGGGAAGTATTTTTTTAGGTTTTGGGATAATCAAAAACCCTTTTCCCTGGCCTATTTAAACCCCCAAAATACCAAAGGGCCTTGGAAAAAATTCCATCAGACATTTAAAACAATGAAGGGGAAATTTTTTTGTGGGCCCTTTCCCACAGACTGGGGGGAAACACTCCCTTTTTTGTGTTTTTTCAGTAAAAGGGCTGTGCAAGAGTCTAAAAGGGTTATAGTCCCTTTGAGATGATCTTGGGCACCCAAAGTCGGGGGGTCCTCTTGGGTGCTCAAAGAAGGTTTGGGTGGGAGAGTTTTTTAGGGTCAAACTCTTAACAACCCCTCTTCAAGGTTGAAAGGGGGCCGTCGTTTTGCCAAGGCTAACCCCAAAGACGCCAAAATAAGTTTAAACAGAGGTTTATTTACCCCGTGCACAATTCCCCCTCCTTCCCATCCAGGAGACAAGGGGTTGGTGCCCGGAAACCCTTTTCCCCGGGCCCTCACCTTGAAAGTTGATTTACGGGACCTATGCAGATTGTTTAATTGATTATTTGATTTTTAAAAATTTTGTGGTGCTCCCTTTGGGTTTTGACCCTCAAAAACTAAAAACCCCTTTCCCCATTAATCAATTTTTTGTTTTCCCATTCCCAGAAAAAATCCCCATTTTTTTAATTGTCCCCTACCTTGAGGACCCTCTTTTTGGGCTCTTTGCACTCTTTCTGAAAATTAAAATTTTAAACTTTTCAAATTCTGTCTTTCCCCAAGGATTTTTAGCCCTTTTAAAGGAGGGATTTTCTGAAAACGCAAAGCAACAAAATTTTTAAAGGAAACCCCCCCCCTTTTTCTACGTATTTTTCCCAATAATTTTTTTTTGAAGGTTTCCAAAAAAATTTTTAAGTTTGGGTTTTATGTGTTGATGTGGGGAAAATCCTAAAACAAATTAAACTTCCCCTACAGAGTTAAACCTGAAAAAACAAAGGCTACTTCGCAGGGAGTAGTTTTTTTGTTAAAGCAAGGTTTTGTGGGGGAGGGTCTAGTCCCTGGGATTTTTTCCCCTGCATCCCCTTTTGGAAAAAAGGTGTTTAAAAGGGTTTTTTGTATGTGTAAAAGACTACCCTTTAAAGTGTTTTTGGGGAAATTTTCAGATGCTTAACCCCCTTTTTTTCCCTCTGGTTTGGGAAATTTTATTTGGGGAAGGCACTTTTGTTTTTCCAAAATTAGTTTCCTTAAAGGGTACTATCAGGTTCCCTTTACGGGTAAAGGGGAAGGGGAAAAATCTTTCCCCTTCCCTAAAATTTAGGAGGTCATTTTCAATAACGTTACCCCCTTCGGAATGAAAAATTCCCCCTCTTCTTTTCCGAAAATTATCCATCAGGTATTTTTTTAAAAAAACTTTAAGGCACGGCAGCGTTTCCTAGATGATTTTGTTGTTTGGGGGCTGGATATTGGGTTCAACACCTACTTTGACTTTTGGGTCTTTTTGAGACCTTTAAGAGTTTTCCCCTTTAACAGTTAATTTATTTTAAACCTTCCTTTTGGGCCCGGCCCCCTGTCACTTTTCTAGGCCATGAAAGGGTAGTGGTTAAAATTGCACCTAAACTTTTCTAAAGTTCTTTCTATTAAAGGGTTATCCCGTTCCTCATGATAGGAAAAACTCTTTTTAAAGTTTTTCCCAGGGGAGGAAAAGGGTTTTAAAGAAGATTTTGTAAGAAATTTTTAGATATTGTTTTGCCCCTCTTACCCCTCTTACCGTAACCCAAAATTCCCTTTAATTGGGCCTCGCTGTAACCCCTGCTTTTTAAAAAAGCAAAAAAATTTTGTGTATGAAACCCTTCCCCTTTTTTCTCCAGATTTTCCAAACCTTTTTCATTAAAAGGTTGTTTCCTTTTGAGTCTGGGGTTTTGGGGCAGTACTATTACCAAAAACGGGAACTGGGAGTTGCCGCCTGGAGGCTTTTTTTCAGCCAAATTTCCAGCCAAAATAGGGGGGCTTACTCTACCCTTGAAAAAGAAAGCCCTTCCCTTTCTGGTTCGGGGTTTGGAGCATTTCGATGTTTATGTGGGCCAGAAATCGAGGTGGTCCCCAAATCTTCAGTGATTAAAAATTTCCCCTTTGTAAATTTAAAAACCCGAAGGGGAAACCCCAAAAAAACAAGGCTTATGCGCCTGGATGTAAGGGTGCAGCCCCATAAATTTTTTTCCTTTAAAATTTATTGCCCCCGGAAAAAAAATACGGTTGGCAGGCTCTTTATCTAGAGTCTTTTAAAATTTTTTTTTATTTAGGTTTGGATGTTTTTTGTGGTAATCCACTTTTTAAAGCTCTTTTTTTTTTTTAACCCCGGGGGTGGGTTTTTTTTTTAGTAGGGGGATGCGGGGCTACCGTCCCCCTGTATCTTGGACCTAAGCTAGCCTGTCTGAATGCTGTCTCACTCTAAGTTTAGGGTTTGGCCTTTGGTCACGAGAAAAAACTGGCTCTATCTAAGAGTTGGATGGTTGGGGGAGGAAAGGCAGTTTTCCCTTATTTTGGGCCAAGGCGGCCGGTTACCACTGGGGGGGGTGGAGCCTAATCCTGAGCTTTTTCCCGGGGTGGGGATTTTGGCAAAGCCAAAAAGGGAGTTAAACCCTTTATTCGGCGCCTTTTACACAAACCCCCCATTTTCAGGCTATCTCCCCCCAAACCCGCGAACCAGGTTGCTAAGAGGGTTTATGATGGGGCCCCCCTCGTTAAAATTGGGGGCCAGGTTTAGCCAATAAGGGAAAATGGTTTTTTGGGAATTTGAGAGGGGGTTGGTTTCCGCCCCTTTCCTTTTTGCCTTTTCATTCCCATTTTAGAGCGGGTTTTAAGCACGGTCTGCAAACTTGTGGCTTTATTTTTTGCCTTTCTTACCGTGGAGTGCACTATACTTATCATGTTCATGTGTACATATTGCTTTTTTAAATTTGGTGAAAAAATAATTTTTAAATCTTAAAATTTTTCTGCTTGTTTATTTTGCTCCCATTTCACCGGGATAAAAAAGGGCCCTTTGGGGGCCTGGGTTTGTAAAAACACGATAAAGAAATTTTATGTTGTTTTTTTGATTTAAATAGGCTTTTTTATAGAGTACCTCACCAAAAAAAATTTTTAAAGGGAAGTGGCAGCTATTTGGGATTGGGGAAAAAAAATGCTGTCTTGGGTTTTTGTTATGGTCATAAACAGGAAGAGAGAAACATTTTCATTTTAAAAGGGGTTAAATTCCCAAATGGGGGGGCGTAACAAGTGGCGGTTTCCCCAGGGAACGTCTTAGGCCCATTGGGTTAAAAAACATTTTCAAAAGGGCCTTTGATGAGGGAAAAATTTCTAGTAAAATGAGCAAATTACAGTGACCCCCAAAGATTGGTAGGATAATTGATTCAAAATTTGATAAACATGGAACTTTTTGTGGATTTAGACAAACTCAGTACCTTTGGGCAGGAAAAAGGGGGAGATGCAGTTCAATTTTAGATTAAAAAAGCAAGGTTTTGAAGCTTGGGAGGGTCCATTTTCCTAGGGCCTTTTTTAAATTTTTAATGTAGAACTTTGCCCTTAAGATTTTGAAAAGGACTTGGGGGGGTTTTGGTAAAAAAGCAACCTTTAAAACCCAAAACGCAATTTCCTTTTGCTTTAAAATAAGGAAAAAAGTTTTCCGGGGTTTATATCAAAAAGGGTTAAACAACAGAAGGCCGGGGTTTTATACAAACTTTGTACATCCCTTGTAAGCCCTTTCCTTGATTACCAGTCGGGTTTTGGTTTCCATATTCCCGATTTGGGGAAAAAAATTATTTTGAAAACCCTTCAGCATAGAATGACTAAATTATTTCATAGCATTTAAAAAACTTTCCCCTTACGGGGAAAAAAGATTTTAAAATCCTTAAAATTCTTGGGTTGTAAAAAAAAAAAAGATTTAGGGGAGCATGATCGAAGTGTATAAAAATTTGAAAATGGGGAAATTTAAAAAAAGGGGATATTAATTGGGTTTTTTGGGGTTTCCCTCCAAGGGGAGAATCCCAAAAATGGGGATTCAAATTTGATAAGGTTTAAAATTTTTTAAAAGGGAAAAAGGGTAGAATTTATGGTGGAATTTTGGGTTTCCTTAGGAGGGTTTTCAAAACTAAACCCTTGGGGTTTTTTTCAAATTTTGGTTGGGGTAAAATACATGGTGAGAAGGGGGGTTGGGGTTTGAGTGGGGTTGCCCTGGTAAAATTTGAAAATTTTCAAAGCTTATTGCTTGGGTGCGTTTTTTTTTGTTAGTGGGTTGGGTTTGTGAAGGACCCGCGTAGTATGGGCCAAACAGGCCCATTGCGTGTTTTCCCCCTTTTTTTTTGTTCTTATGTAAACCCAAGGTTTTAATCCCTTTCCCCTCCCCCCCCCCCTTTGGGTTTTTTATGGGGGTGACACCAAAGATGCTGCCCGGGGGGACACCAAACCCCCAGCAAAAAGCCCCCTGGGATGAGTTTTTTTAAAGCTTTAGTGGAAATAAGGGCAGACAAACCTCGTGATGCACGGGCTTTTTTGGGTTTTTTTCTGTAGGGGTTTTAAACCTTTTGGGTTTTAAAAATTTCCCAAAAAAAAATCTTATTTTTTTTTTACAATGGTTGGACAATTTACCCAAAAAAAAAGCATGAGGGAGGAACTTATGCGGTTTCGGTTTGGGCCTGCCAAAATTATAATTTAATTTAAAAATAATCTTTATTTACTACAAAAAACATGTACTGGTATACCCGTCCTAGCTGACCCCAAATTTACATAATACAAAAGAAAGCCCCCTTGTTATGCTGGGAAACTTTGGGCAAAAATTTGGTCAGTTGTCCCAGGAGGGGACCCACACCGTGGAAATAACACCAGGTTTCCCAAATTTTTTCTGAGGGGGGAACAAAAGAAAAAAGGGGGAAAGAAAAAAGCCCAATTTTTTTACTTTGGCCCGGGGTTCAAAACCCCGGGCCCCTCGCCGTGTGAAGCGGGGGGAAATGTTTAAACCCCCCAGAGCCCGTAAAAAGTAACAAAATTAAAAAGGGTTTTGGGATTTAAATGGGCCAGGTTTGGGCAGAAAAAATCTTTATAATTTTCCATTCCTCAGTACAAGTTTTTGGTGAGGTTGTTGGGTTTTCGTGAGGTGTATGACTTTAGGCAAAACCCTGCTGTACTAAATTCTCAGCTAGCTGGTGTATGACTTAAATGGGTTTTCCCCAAAAAACTGTTTTCTCCTACTTGGGGTTTTGGGGTTTCCGGAATCTAAAGCCAATTTGGGGTTGGGCAACTTCACTCTTGGGGGTTTTTCCGTTTGCCCCGGGGCCTTTATGGTCTCTTACCAAACTGGGGATACTTTTCCACCGGTTTCAATCCTTTTTACATGAAATAAACCCCATGAAGTTGGGGGGTTTTGCCCAAAATTTTACCCTTAAAACAGGTTTTTTTTTATTTTTTATTTTATTATTAATTTTTTTATTTATTATTTTTTTTTATTATTATTTTCAGTGAAAACCCCCCCGTTTTCCCACCAAAGGCAGAGTGACCCGAAAAAAAAAATGGCGAGTTTTTTATTTTTTTGGCAAAAGTTTGTTTTTTTGACCTTAAATTTTTGTAATTTATACAGGGGGGGGTTATAACCCTTTTTGGGTCCTGGCATATTAGTCCCCTCTTACAATACTCAAGGGTTAAATTTAAAGGGAAAAATTTTTTTTCCAATTTTCCCCATGAAATTTAAAAGGGGAAAAAAATTTAAAAAAAAAAGAAAACCCCCGATTTGGAGGTTTTGTAAATAATATGCATTTTAATACTTTCATGTGTAGTGTTTAACCCAAAGGAGTAAGTTGAAGTAGCAAAATTTAAAACCCGTTTTTTTTTGCATGTTTAGAGTAGGGAAAAAAGGGCACCAGCAATCCTTCCATCATGTTTAAAAAAAAAACCCCTTTCCGTTTAAAACTCATTGAGGGTTTGGGAGTACCTCCCCGGGTGGGTGTCTTTCCCAAAAATTTCTACCTAGGATTTTATTATTTTTTTTTATTAATTTTCAGGAAAGATGAGTGGGGTGGTGGGAAAAGATTGAAGTAAAGGGTGTGCTTAAAAAGAGAAAAAAGGGAGCTTTTTGAGGGGTTTTTACAAAGCAGAAGTGTTATAAGAAAAATAGGTATATGGAGAGTTAAAAGGAAAAAGGGAAAGAGAGTGGTGGGGGGGTTCCCAAAAAGGGGAGGGAATGTAGAGTGGGAGAGGCCCCTGTCAAGAAAAATTTTTAAAGAAAATAAGAAAAAAATTTGGGTGAGTTAAACCCAAATTTTAAGGGGAAACCCCCGAGAATGAATGGATTTGCAGTTAAAAACGAGGGGGAAGGGGGTTAGTAGAGGGGGGGGATGGAGGTTTTGGGGAGATGGCGAGAATATTTTTAAAGGAAAATTTTAAATGTCGAAAGGAAAAAAAGGGAAGCGGTTTAAATTTATTCCCCCTGGCCAGGGAGGGATAAACCCTTTTTTTAGGAGTGAAGAAGAACAGGTTTTGAGTGTGGGGGAGGTGCGTGGGGGGCATTCATAGAATGAAAAGGGGTTTTTTAAAACAGCTGGAACGACGGGAAACATGACAGAAAAGTTAAAAAGAAAAAGGGGGGGATTTTAGTTTTTGGATTTCTTGGTTTTTTTTGTTTAATAAATGTTTTGAAAGAGGGGAAAAGGGACCAGGGGGTTTGGCCAAAAAAGAGCTTGTATAGTTCCCCTTTTTATTTAAAAGGGGAAAGGGGGGGCAAAAAGAGTTTTTAAAAATTTAGAGATTGGGTTTTTTGGGGTTTTAACCCGGAAAGTGTACAGTAGGGTTTTTAACTGAAAGAAATTAGAGGTAAGACGAATGTAGGTTGCGGTTTTGGGAAGGAGGGTTTTAGAAATGGGTTGGGATGTGTTTTGATCAAGGTTTACATTGAAGCTATATGGAACAGATTTAGATAAAGGTAGGGGGAAATTTTATTGGGCCCTTTAGGGATTTTGAAAAAAGGGTATGATAGAGTGGATAGGGGGCAATGTGGCAGATGTTGCAAGTATATGGAATAGGTGGTAAATTTTCTAAATTTTGTAAAAAGGGTTTTTTTTGAAAGGGTATGAAGCTTGGGTTTGGGTGTTTTAGAAGAGAGGGAGACTAATTCCTGGTAAAAAATAGGGCTTTGACAGGGTTTGTGTAATGTCACCATGGTTTTTTTTAAAAATTTTATAGATTTGGGGGGGAAAAGAAGTAAATGCCCAGGGTGTTCGGGAGAAGTTTTTTTGGTTACAGGAAAGTGGGGTGAAAGAGGGAAAAGGAGCCCAATTTTGGGGGAAAGATGATATAAAAAGAGTTGTAAGGGGGGAAAAAGTTAGCTTTGGAAAATTTTTTTAAAGTAGAAGGGAAGCAAGGAGGGGGGAGTATATGGAGGGAAAAAAAAGAGAGGTTAAGAAGGGGTGATTTAAGCAATGGAAAAAAAAAGGCAAATGGAAAAGGGGGGTGAAAATGTTTCAAAAAAATTTTGTTTTTAAAAATAAAAAAAGGTTTTTGGGGTGAGATTAACAAATTAAGGAAGCCTAGAGGGAAAAAATGGAAATTTTTTTATTTTAAAAAAAGGAGAGGAGGTTTTTAAATGGGAGTTAGGGGGTATTGGGAAGATGGGAAAGGGAATTTTTTTTGGGAATTTTTTAAATGTTGTGATTTTGTTTTTTTGGGAAAAGGGGGAATAAAAATCTTGTAGGGGGTGAGGAAGAGCCGTTGTGAGTGTGGGGGGAAGTTCGTGAGGCAGTAGGTTAAAAAGAAAGGGGGGTAAGGGGGAGTGGGGGTTGATGGGATAAAGATAGAAAAGTTTTAAAAAAAGGTGGGGGGGTATAGTTTTGGAAATGGTTGGTTTCAATTATGTAATTAAAAGTATGGAAAAAGGGGAAGGGTACCTTTGGGAAATTGGGGAAAGAATTTCATATTTCCTTTTTATTTAAAAGGGAAAGAGGACAAAAAGGGGAGTGCAAAAATTATTTTTGGGGGGTTTTAAATTTTGTTGAGTATACCTGGTTTAAAAATGTTTTGGTAGTTTTATTTGAAAGAAAATTAAAAATAAAACGGGGAGAAAAGGATAAACAGATGAACAAGGAGGCTTTAGGAAAGGTTTGGGGGGGGTGTGGACCAGGGGGTTTACAGTGAAACATATAAGTGAACGTTGTTTAAAGGTTTTAAAAAGGGGTTTTTTGGATTTATGGATTTGGAAAAGGCAAAATGACAGGGTGGATAAGGGGGCAATTTTGGGAGATGTTGCAGGTTTTATGGTTTTAGGGGTTGGTTTTTCTGAAACAGTGAAAAGGGTTTTTTCGAGGATTTGTGAGGCTCAAGTTAGAGTATGTAGGAAAGAGGGGATTATTTTTCCCCGTTTAAAAATAGGGGGCCCTTTTTCAAATTTTTGGTGATGTCACCGTGGGGTTTTTTAATATTTTTTATAGTGGGGTTGTAAAAGAGTAAAAGCGAGGGGCTTGGCAAGAGGCCCTGGAGTTAAAAAAATAAAGGGAAATTTCACAAAAAAGTGGGGTTTCACAGTTGCCCCTTTTTTTGAGCACTTTTTGCTCTTTGGGGGATTCCCAAGGAAGTTGGGTGAGGGGGGTGGATGGGTTTTGGGAGGGTATGCAAAAAAGGGGGAAAATTTAAAAGTGGGAATTTCAGGAAAGAGTAAGGGGTTTTGAGGTAAAAAAAAAGAATTAAAGGTGAGGGAAAAAAATTGGTTTTTCCGTTGGAGGGGAGAAAAGGGGATAGAGGAGGTGTTTTTATTCAGATATTTGGGGGTGGACGGTTTTCAGGAAAAGGGGTCTAGAAAAAATGAGGGAAACATAGAAAATGATGAGGGGGGAAAAAGGGTGATTTGGGGCACTTAGGGGGTCTGTGGAGACAAGAACTTTTTTCCTTGGAGGGGAAAGGGGGAATGTATGGGTATAGTTTTTCCAACGCCCCTTGGGTTTTGGGGATGAAGCTTTGGGGGAAAGAATGTTTCCCGTGAGGAAAGGTGGGGGGGCAGTGGAGATGTATGTTGAGGGCCAAAGGGGTGGTGTGAATTTTAATGCGGAAATTTGGTTTGTCTTTGGGAAAATTGGAGGGGGTTTCGGGGGTTAAAAAAACTATTGTCCAGAGGGCCCGAGGAAGGGTTGTTGAGGTGGTTGGAATTGTAGAAAGGGAAAGGAGCCCAAAAAAGAATGATTCACGAGTGTATCAGTCTGTTGTGGGAAGGGGAAAGGGGAAAAAATTTGGGGTCAGTAAAGGAAAAAGGTTTTGGAGGGGAGGGGGTAAAAGGGGTTTTTTGGTGAGGGGCTTGGACTTCCAGCGGCATTTCGTGAGCGGTGTTTGATAGGAGGTTTAAAGGGGACAAATGGTTTTTAATACTTTGGGCGTGCTGGTTGGAGGGTGTGGGAAAATAATATTTTTGGGAAACGTTTTAGGGGGGAAAAAGGCAGGCCGGCTTGAGTCCTGGAGATGGGAAATACAGTGCTTACACTCTGAAGGGGGGGGTGTTAATGTTGCAGGGTTTTAAAAAATTAGTGTAAACACCCTTCTGGCAAGACAGTGATGGAGTGAAAAGTGGTTGGGAAAATTTTTTTTTTTTTCGGGGCCCCCCTGCCTTGGTGGGAAACGGCCGTGTGTTAATAAAAAAAAAATTTAAAAAAAAAAAAATGCAAAATGAGAATTGGGACAGTTGTTTTTGCTGATGATACTGTGCTTATGGAAGATTCTAAAAAAAAATTGCAAAGGTTAGTGGATGGTTTGGGGGAGTGTGTTTTAAAGGTTTAAAAGTTGAAAGTGAACATAAAAAGAGAAAGGTATGGGGGGTATCAAATGATTTAGAAAAAGAAAATTGGATATAAATGGGAGGGGCGTATGAAGAATGAAGGTTTTCGATACTTGGGGTTGACGTGTCGGCGGATGAATTTATGAAGGATGAGGTTAATCAAAAAATTGATGGGGGAAAAAAGGTATGGGGCATTGAGGTATATGTGGAGAAAAAAAACGTTATCTATGGGGGGGCAAAAAAGGGAAAATTTATGATAGTATAGTGTCCCAACCTCTCTAGGTGTGAAGTTTGGGGTTTGTGAATGCACAGCGGGGAGGCGGTTGGGGCATGGAGATGTCTTCTAAGGGCAATGTTTGGTAAATTTATGCAAAAAAATTAGGAGCGGGAAATTAGGAGGTGTGGATTAAAAAAAGTATTAGTCAGAGGGCTGAAAGGGGTTTGTTGGGGTTTTTTGGTTTTAGAGAGAATGAACAAAGTAAAGACAGGGGGCTTTAAATTTAGGGGGAAGGAAGGCGGGGGAGGGGGGCTCCTCAAAAGGTTGGAAGGGGGGGGTAAGGGGGGTTTTGTGGGCGAGGGACTTGGACTTCCCCAGGCGGCAGAGCGTGTTCGTAGGAGTGAATGGGGAGAATGGTATTTGGGGGCCGACGATCTGTTGGGTGTGAGCAGGGGAATATTTTTGTGAAGGGGTTCAGGGGAAAACGGTTTTTTTTTATATAACCGGATTTTAGTTTCTGGAAAAGGGAAAGTACAATGCCTGCACTATAAAGGAGGGGTTTGGGGATTTTAGCAGTTTGGAGGGAAAAGTTGCTTCCCCTTTTGCAAAACCTTTCTAAACTGTTTGTTTCTGGGGCACCTCTGTAGAAACATGATTTGTGTGAGTGGGGTAAAAAGTTTTGAACGATTTGAAAGTTTTTTCCCTTTTTTTTGGGGGATTTTTTTTTCTTTTTGGGGGGGGAAACCCCCTGGGTGGGGGGCCCGGCCGACTTTTTTTAAAAAAAAAAAAGCAGAAATAATATTAATATAATCAGGGAGGTACAAAACCAATCCTGACAAATTAATGTGAAACAGAAACCAGTAATTTTTTTACACAGTGATGGGAAAATTGCTGTTGTCTTTTCTTTGTCCCAAAACCCCAAAAAAAGGGAAGTCACATCTTGCTGCTTCTGTTTAAACATTTATTTCATAAACCCCTTGCATGTCCCAAATTATATACATCCATCGAGTTTTCTTCTGTTCTTTTTTTTTATTTTTTTAGCACATTGGCTATATCCCACCGAGGCGGGGGTGACCTTAAAAGAAAAGGGGAAAAAAGTTTTTTTTTAAAAAAATTTTGAAATTTTTATAAAAGGAAAAGAGATTATTAGCCCCTTTTTCCCCAGCATGTCTCTTACATGCTTGGCTTATGGAGGAAAATTTTTTTAAAACCCCTTTTACTTTTTTGGGGCGTATATATACCCTCTTACGAGCCCGTGTTTCCCGACGTATATATCACAATAAATTTTAGCGGCTTCAAAACAAGCGAAGAAAGCTGGTAGGGGGCCCCCAAGGAGAGAAGGGAAGTGTGGTCAGTGTGCACCCACATAAAAAAAATCCCGCAGGGCCCCAGTGCGTAAAGGAAAAAAAAAATGATCGTTTTTTGGGTTGGGGGGAAAAACCGACTTTGAGGGGTATTTTTCCCTATAGTATTTATCGATGTATTTGCGTTTTCATGGTCTTAGGTGATAAAATGGAAAACATATTAAAGAAATAGAGATGATTTTTATTACTTTGATGATGAAAACGACCTTGAAACTGAGCTCAAAGTAGCGGAAATGTTCGATTTTTACCAATGTTCAGGAGTAAACAAATCACACCACACGTCCAATACACGTCAACTGGGGAGTCTAATATTCTCTCACTAGTGCACTGATATTATTTATACCATTTTTACAATACAGCAGGGCCCCGCTTTACGGCGTTCCGCTAATACGGTCATTTCAAATTATGACCAAAACTCGCTATACGGCTCCCCCCACCTGACTTTCTAATACGGTCACCGCGCCCCACCTTGTTTGTTTACATTCTTCGTGAGCTCAGTAAGCACTAAGTCTCTCCATTTTGTCTGGAAACTCCAAAATTTCAAATGTTTTTTAAAAGTTATTTCATATTTTATATATACTCTGATAATTATACTTATGTATACCTGTACTTAAATAAACTTACATACTGTGCTGGCATGCAGGTACACATTAAAATCAGTAAGAGTGTCTTAAGTCTCCAGACGTCATATTAGTAATGATAATAATAATCATCGAGTCTCATTTAAATGTCGTATATTACGTTAAATACACATTTTCATTAATCCATCTATGATATTTTTTCAAAATTATATAATAAACACGATACATAACATAAAAAGATGATAAATACACCCCACAATAGAATAAATAAACATAAATATGAGATGTGGTAGCAGACGACTTGCACAAGTGACGCCATATTAGAAATGCTGATAATAATAATAATAATCACCGAGTCTCATTAAATGTTGTATATTACGTTAATATACACATTTTCATTAACCCTTTGACTGGCGCGGCCGTATATATACGTCTTACGAGGTACCGTGTTTGACGTATATATACTCATAAATTCTAGCGGCTTCAAATCAAGCAGGAGAAAGCTGGTAGGCCCACATATGAGAGAATGGGTCTGTGTGGTCAGTGTGCACCATATAAGAAAAATCCTGGAGCACGCAGTGCATAATGAGAAAAAAAAAACTGGCCGTTTTTTTTAATTAAAATGCCGAATTTGTGGTCTATTTTCGTATAGTATTTATGGTTGTACTCTCGTTTTCTTGGTCTCATTTGATAGAATGGAAAACATATTATAGAAATAGAGGTGATGTTGATTGATTTTACTATAAAAAGAACCTAGAAATGGAGCTCAAAGTAGGGGAAATGTTTGATTTTTGCCAATGTTCAAAAGTAAACAAATGATGCCATTGTCCAATAAATGTCCAACTAGCCATTCTAATATGCAGTCATGAATGGATTGATGTTATTTATACAATTATTACAGTATTGCAGTAGTCTGCATAATAGTAAGTCTTCTATTTTTTGTTTGAATAAAAATTCAAAATAGAAAGCGAGAGTAATATCAGAGGGGCCTGGAGACATGACTGATGAGCAAAGAAAATGCTATTTTAGAGCCAGAAATATCTGCATTGTTCATTCTGGACCTTATTTTGAAATTGTCATATTTTTTAGTTTTCGTGAAATTGGCCAAATTGCAAATTTCTGACCACATTATTAGGTAGTTGAAATCTGTAAATGGGCAGTTTCTTGTACTCAATTGATAGGAAAAATGGAGTTCTAAAGAAATAGCTATGAGTTTGGGCGACTGAAACAATGGAATTAGCCGAAAATAGGACTCAAAGTGGGCGAAATCGCCGATTTGTAAGCAGCGCCGAGGTCGCTAACTTCGCGAGAGCATAATTCCGTCAGTTTTCCATCAAATTTCGTTTTTTTGGTGTCATTACAATCGGGAAAAGATTCTCTATCATTTCATAAGAAAAAATAATTTTTTTTTTTTTTTAAATTTTGCGACACCAGGAGACACCTCAGGATTGGGGGTTGCGACAGCCAAAGGGTTAAGGTAAGTAATGAGTGCACTATGTGTGTGTATTGTACTTTTTTATTGTTTTTTGATGCCTGGTTCTATTGCTAACTTAATATATGTTAGTGTAAACTTTGTTATCTAGTGTTTGTATGCATTTGTAAGTGGAAAAAAAGGGTGTTCCACTTTACGGCGGTTTCCGCTTTACGGTGGTAGCCTGGAACCTAACCAGCCGTATAAGTGGGGCCTTCCTGTATATATATATATATATATTATATATATATATATATATAATATATATATTATATAATATATAATATAATATATATATATATATATATATTTATTATTATCACACTGGCCGATTCCCACCAAGGCAGGGTGGCCCGAAAAAGAAAAACTTTCACCATCATTCACTCCATCACTGTCTTGCCAGAAGGGTGCTTTACACTACAGTTTTAAACTGCAACATTAACACCCCTCCTTCAGAGTGCAGGCACTGTACAGTGGACCCCCGTTAACGAACTTTTTTTCATTCCAGTAGTATGTTCAGGTGCCAGTACTGACCGAATTTTTTCCCATAAGGAATATTGTGAAGTAGATTAGTCCATTTCAGACCCCCAAACATACACGTACAAACGCACTTACATAAATACACTTACATAATTGGTCGCATTCGGAGGTAATCATTATGCGGGGGTCCACTGTATATACATGCAGGTCTGCCATCACAAATCCGGCAATCAGTTATTCGGTTCCTTCAGTTATTCGGCACTAATTTTGGCTAGCATAATTTCAAATTTCCAGGGTCACCACACCAACCTGCTGGTACTGTTTGGTGGTGCTACTTGCTGCATAAGTCATTCTAATTTCTTTTTCTCCATTTATTGTTATAACCTGCTTACTTTTAGCCCTAGCCATGGTTCCAATGAATAAAAGAAATGCTTTTCATTGTGTAAAGCACCTACACAGTACATTGTCCATTAAAGATAAGGTGCTTTGAAGCCACTGTCGGTTGTTACGAGCTCAGTCTCGTGATGCAGGAGAATGTTTTATTATTATGCTTATATCAACACTACAGCTTATTGCCTATCACAATTGATCTAATATGACATAATAAACAATATAAATAACATAAAATATGTTAAATATTCCAGAATTAATAATATTTGGCATAATACCAAGCAGTTCAATGGAGGTATGAAGAGGATACGAGATACAAGTACCATTCTCCTGACCCTGTCATGGGGCTTATATTAGAGAAAACGGAGTGTAGCACAGGGCTAACTGTGATATACACTTGTACTGCACCATAAACCTGAAACAAAAAAGCTGTTTTCTCTATGTAGATTACCACACATAGCAGCATATGTGTAGAGAACCTAGGATAACCCAAAAAAGTCAGACAATGTGGCTTATTTCTAGTACCTGGCTTGGGTTAGCCATATATGATTTTTGGTAAATATTCGATTCCCAGCCAGGGTAGAAACACTGGGCATTTCTTTACATCTGTTGTCTATGTTCACCCATCAGTAAATGGGTACCTGGGTGTTAGTCGACTGGTGTGGGTGTTATCCTGGGACACTGACCTAATTTGCTTGAAATACTCTGCATAACAAGCAGCTTTCTATATAGTAGTATGTCACTGATGTCAGCTATGTCTGTATCCTATGTACATGTACGTGTAGTAAATTATTATTCTTTCTTTCTTTCAACACACCGGCCGTATCCCACCGAGGCGGGGTGGCCCAAAAGGAAAAACGAAAGCTTCTCCTTTTACATTTAGTAATATATACGGGAGAAGAGGTTACTAGCCCCTTGCTGCCAGCATTTTAGTTGCCTCTTACAACACGCATGGCTTACGGAGGAAGAATTCTGTTCCACTTCCCCATGGAAATAAGAGGAAATAAACAAGAACAAGAACTAGAAAGAAAATAGAAGAAAACCCAGAGAGGTGTGTATATATATGCTTGTATGTAATTCCATTTCAGTTAATTTAAGTGAGGAAAATTGACTACAAACAAGAAAATCCAGATGCAAGCAAGGTCACGGAACGAATTAAACTCATTAGTGGAGGTTCCACTGTGTGTGTGTGTGTGTGTGTATGGTATATATATAAATATATAATATATATATATATATATATATATATAATATTAAATATATATATATCTTCTTTCTTATCACACACCGGCCATATCCCACCGAGGCACGGTGGCCCAAAAAGAAAAACGAAAGTTTCTCCTTATACATTAGTAAAATAACAGGAGAAAAAGGTTCTAGCTCCTTGCCCTGGGATTTTTGTCGCCTCTACAACACGCGGCTTACGGAGGAAGAATTTTTGTTTCCCCCCCATGGGGGTAAAAAGAAATAAACAGAACAAGACCCAGAAAGAAAAAAAAGAAAACCCAAAGGGGTGTTTTTAAAAATGCTTTTCATTATGTGTAGTGTGACCTAAGTGAATAGAAATAGCAAGACATCCCGAAATCTTTCATGTTAGAGACAGAAAAAAAAGAAAACCAACAATCTTACCAACGTGTAAAACAATTACAGGCTTCAGATTTTTTCACTCCTTTGGCAGGACGTAGTACTTCCCTGGGCGGTTGCTGTCTACCAGACCTACTACCTTTATATATATATATATATATATATATATACTATATATATAAATATCTTCTTCTTTCAACGACCAGCCGTATCCCACTGAGGCGGGGTGGCCCAAAAGAAAAACTGAAGTTTCTCCTTTTAAATTTAGTAATATATACAGGAGAAGGGTTACTAGCCCCTTGCTCCCAGCATTTTAGTCGCCTCTTACAACACGCATAGGCTTACAGAGGAAGAATTCTGTTCCACTTCCCCATGGAGATAAGAGGAAATAAACAAGAACAAGAATTAGAAAGAAAATAGAAGAAAACCCAGAGGGTGTGTATATATATGCTTGTACATGTAATGTTTAGTGTACCAAGTGTAAGTAGAAGTAGCAAACTTACCTGTAACTTGCATATTAGAGACAGCAAAAGACCACCATGCAATCCAACCTCATGTAAACAATTAACAGCTTTCGTTTACACTCACTTGCAGACGTAGTACCTCCCTGTGGCGGTTGCGTCATACCAACCTACTACCTAGATATATATATATATATATAATATATATTTTTTTTTTTTTTTTTTTTATTATCACACCGGCCGATTCCCACCAAGGCAGGGTGGCCCAAAAAAAAAACTTTCACCACTTTACTCCATCACTGTTTTCCAAAGGGTGCTTTACACTACATTTTTTTAAACTGCAACATTAACCCCCCTCCTTCAGATGCAGGCACGTACTTCCCACTCCAGACTCAAGCCCGGCCTCCCGGGTTTCCCTGAATCCCTTCATAAATGTTACTTGCTCACACTCCAACAGCACGTCAAGTATTAAAACCATTTTCTCCATTCACTCCTATCAAACACGCTCACGCATCCTGCTGGAAGTCCAAGCCCCTCGCACACAAAACCTCCTTTTACCCCCTCCCTCCAACCCTTCCTAGGCCGACCCCTACCCCGCCTTCCTTCCACTACAGACTGAAACACTCTTGAAGTCATTCTGTTTCGCTCCATTCCTCACATGTCCGAACCACCTCAACAACCCTTCCTCAGCCCTCTGGACAACAGTTTTTGGTAATCCCGCACCTCCTCCTAACTTCCAAACTACGAATTCTCTGCATTATATTCACACCACACATTGCCCACAGACATGACATCTCCACTGCCTCCAGCCTTCTCCTCGCTGCAACATTCATCACCCCAGCTTCACACCCATATAAGAGCTTGGGGAAAAAACCTATACCCCTCATACTTTTCCCCTTTTTTGCCACCAAGGAAAAAAAATTTCTTTGTCTCCACAAGGACTCCTAAGTGCACCACCCCTTTTTTTTTCCCTCACAATTCTATATTCACCTCATTTTTCATAACCCATCCGCTAAACCACGTCCACTCCCAAATATCTGAAAAACTTTTCACCTCCCCCATACCTCTCCCCCCAATCTGAATTCAATCTTTCATCACCAATTTCTTTTTTTTTAAACCTCAAAACCCTTACCCTTTCCTGAATTCCCCTTTTAATTTTCTTTTTTTTCCACCCTACCAAATTCATCCCCAACTCTGCAACTTCTTTTTCAGAATCTCCCAAAGCACAGTGTCATCGGAAAAAGACACTGTGACAACCCCCCACTTTGTGTGTGATTTTTTAAACTTTTAACTCCACGCCTCTTCCAAAAAACCCTCGCATTTCCCTTCTTTTACCCCCCCAAACTAAAAATTTATATTAAAAAAACCACGGTGACACCCACACATCCTTGTCAAAAAGGCCTACTTTTACGGGGAAAAAAATTTTCCCCCTTTTTCCTAAATACTCTAATTTAGCCTCACTATCCTCGTAAAAACCCCATTCACTGCTTTCAGTAACCTACCCCCTACACCATACACTTGCAACATCTGCCAAAATGCCCCCAAATTCCACCCTTCAAAACCCTTTTTTCCAAAAACCCCATAAATGCCACAAGACCTCTTTAGCCTTATCTAAAAAACTTTTTTCCTTTTATTATTTTCCCTGTAAACACCTGGCCCACACACCCCCTCCCTTTTCCTAAAGCCTCCTTGTTCATCTGCTACCCAAACCTCCCGTCTTACTCTTAATTCTTTCAATTATAACTCTACCAAAAACACTTTACCGGGAAAAACTAAACAGATTTATCCCCCTAAAATTTTTTTGCACCCCCTCTTTTTATCCCCTTTGCCTTTAAACAAAGGAACTTTTGCAGCTCCCTCCCAAATCCCTAGGTCCCTTTAACCCTCTCCAAACTTTTTATTAAAAATTGAAACCAACCACCCAAAAACTAAAACCCCCACCTTCTTTAACATTTTATTTTTACCCAAACAATCCCCCTGCCTTACCCCCTTTCATTTTCCCAAATCCCTCACGAATTTCCCCCCACACTAAACAACTGGCTCTTCCTCCCCTCCAACAAGATTTTAAATTCCTCCTTGCCCATAAAACGAAATCAACAGGTTCCCTATCTTCTCAACTTTTTAACCCAATTCCTAAAAAAATTTTCCCTTTCCCCTCTTCCCAATACCTCTACCTCCCTTTTAAAATAACCTCCTCTCCTATTTTAAACCGAAAAAACCTTTTGTTCTCTAGGCTTTCTTAACTTGTTAATCTCACCCAAAAACTTTTTCTTATTTTCAAAAAAATTTTGTTGTAACATCTCCCCCCCCATTTCTCTCATTTGCTTTTTTTTTTAAACATTGCTTCAACCACTCTCTTAATTCTCTTTTTTTTCCCCATAAAACTCTTCCCTCCTTGCATCACTTCACTTTGTAAAAACCTTTTCAAGGGTAAATTTTTTCCCCCTTAATACTCCTTTACATCATCATTTCCCCCAAACGCTCCTCTTCCCTCCTGCACCCCACCTTTTCCCGGGAACCACAAACTTTTGCCCGAACACCTAACCCCACATTTTTAAACCTAACCCCCTACCCCTTTGACCCCAAAAGGGCCCATGCTCTCATTTCCCATCTATCCTCCAATAACTGTTTATACTTTTCCCCCAACTGCCCCTTTTTAGTTTATAAACCTTTACCTCCCCTCTTCCCCCGATGGGTTCTTTCTCCTTTTATCCCATCTACCTTTTAAATCTCAGTGGAAACTACAACTAAAAGTGATCGATATATCTGTGGGGCCCCCCTATAAACATTACATCCTGAAAAACTACTCAACAGTCTTTTTTTCTACCAATAAAATTAAAAAAACCCCCAAAACTACTGTCATTTCGCCCTACTTTTAAACGTGAAAACTTATTTTACCCTTTTTTTTTTAAAAAATGTATTAAACCCATAACTAAACCCCTTTTCTATACAAAGTTTCCCAAACAAAAAGCTCCCCTTAACATTTACACCCGGGCCCCCAAAATTTCCTTTCCAACCCCCTCAAAAGTTTCTCCTACTTTTGCATTCAATTCCCCCACCACAAAATTTCTCCTCACTTGGTTTCCCAAAAAATCCTATACATTCACTTAAAATCTCCCAAAAAACTCTCCTCTTTCCCCGCCCTTCCTCTCCCTTTTCCCAATTTCCCTCACCTTATTATGCCCCCCCTTCTCGCATCCAAAACCCTTTTCTTTAAAAACCACATAAATTTTTGAAATTTTCACATCATAACCTTTCCCCTTTTCTTTTTTCCTTCCATAACTGTTTATTTAACCCTTACTCTACCTCCCCTTCCCCCTTTTCCCCTAACTCTCTCAATACTCCAAAATTTTAAACCCATTTATTTCCCCCCCCGAAAAATCCCCCACCCCCCTTTAGCTTTGGGTTTTGCTTAGGGCCGGACATCAACTTTTTTTCATTCTAAAATCACAATCACTGTTTTTTGTCATCCGCACTACATCCAACGCACTTTAAAACAACCCAGTTTTTTTAAAGTTTTTTCTTTTCCTTTTTTGTAATTGTATACAGAAAAGGGGTTACTTTGCCCTTGCTTTCCCCGGGATTTTTGTCGCCTCATACGGGCACCATGGCTTTTCGGGGGAAAGATTTTTTTCCACTTTCCCCATGGACAATAGAAGAAATAAAAAAAAACAAGACTATTTAGAAAAAGGGGAAAAACCTAGATGTATGGGGTTTTATATATATATGCATGTTCGTGCTTTTGAAGTGTGACCAAAGTGTAAGTAGGGGTAGCAAGATATCCCCCGTTATCCAAACGTGTATAAAAATATATATATCCCATTTTATAAAAAAAAAATACATGTATAATTTTAAATATATAACAGTACTGGTTTTGTTTTGTATTTGTGGGGCATGCATGATTTTATGCTTATTGATTTCGTCATGTTTTTAAGTGTAAAACGTGGACCCCCGGTTTTCGTCCGTGTGGAAATCATACAATCGGGTTTTTTAAGCCTTTTTTGGGGGGTATTTTCCTCCAGGTTTTTTTAATAACTCGGGAATTGTTAGAACAGACCAAACCCCCACCCGCCCGAAATGCCCCTTCCACGCATTTCCAGACTCAGTCTCCTCTGTCTCTCATTGAGTTTGCAATACTTTCCCCTCGTTCATCCATTTTTTGTGCTTGTTTATTGATTGCGATTGTGAAATAAGCCACCATGGGGTCAAAGAAAGTTCAGAATGCAAGCCCTTTGATAAAGGTGAGAAACATGATAGAATTCAAGAAAGAACTTGTAGCAAAATATGAAAGTGGCGTACGTGTGGCCAAATTCGCCAGGATGTATGAGAAGTTGACATCGGTAATCAGTTCCACCCTGACAAAGAAAGCAGAAATCAAGGAAGCTGATGTTGTGAAAGGGGTATATATGCTAACGAAACAGAGATCACAAACAATCAAGGATGTGGAGTTGTTGTTGTTGGTGTGGATCAACGAAAAACAGCTATTGGGAGATAGTGTTGTGAAGGGCTTTGGTATGGCTTTTGATAGGACTTAAATACCAGAAGTCCTTACGGAGGAGGATTCCCCTTCCACACAGTAACCTCTCATCTCTCTCCCCTCCTCACCTTCTTCCATACGCCAACAAGAGTCTTCAATAAAGGTATGTAATAGTTAGTTTAATATGTTTATTATGCACCCCATACCCATCCTGTGGGCGGTAGTCAAAAGATTACAGAGGTACATAATTGGTCCAGGGACTGGACTCCAAAGTTTTGATAGCTGAGCAAGTTACAAAGGTAATGAACTAGATCTGGTCATAATCATGACCAAGTTACAAAGGTAATGAGCTCCAGGTAGAGCTGGTCACACTCATGAATAATTGCAAAGGTAATGAATCATAAACACATTAATCATGAGAATTTACAAAGGTAATGAGCTCCAGGTAGAGCTGGTCAAAATCATGACAAGTTTCAAAGGTAATGAATGATAAACACGTTATCACATGATTACAATCATAGACAAATTACAGAGTAATGAGTAGTTAACAAACATAGCAGGGAATTCATCCATTGCCCCAACAACAGATGTTGCTAGGTGCCTGTCTCTCCTCGGCAGACAGCCATTGCAAACAGCAGCAAGTTGCCCCAGGATCTGCTGCTTGCACGAGCACCATCGACCCTCCCCAAGAGGTCCAAGAAGCCAGTTACTCCGTTAGCAGCCCGATGGAGAGCTGCCCTAGGGACATGTCAGCGTCCTGGTGGTCGCCAAGTTAATTGAAGATCCCAGGCCCTCGTGTGCACAGATGTTGAAGCTTGAGGAACTGAGTACACACTGCCTGTGGCACACCTGACAGCTGCCTCGCGGTCGAACTCCACGATGCTGTCCCTGTAGTGGAAGTTCCTGTGAGCCCGGCACTCCCTGCAGTGCCATCGCTGACATCGTGGGTTAGGGGAGAAGTACCCTCTACAGATGGGGTGGCGCTGGGAGTTGGGTGGGTGAGGCGGGGAAGACGCGCAGGGGTGAGGCGTTATGAGAGGGTCACTGTTTACTACACACGCCCTCCCCCTCCCCCCCAGCTGAGAGGGGGGGAGGTGCTGACTGGTCCTGACTCGACAACACCAAATCCTCTGAAACTGCACAACACTTCAACTATTTACGCTGAAACGATGCACTGGGATGTCCGTTCGCTGCTCTGGTATCTTCTCAAAGCATTCACACTGAGTTCTGTTAAGTAGGGACCTGGTCAGCCTCTTTGACCAGGAGCTATCCTTGAAAATCCCGCAGCTAGCCCGCTACACAACCTGCCGTGTCGGCCATGTTGAGCCCTCCCTGAGGTATGTAATAGTGATTTAAATGTTCATTTATCCATTAAAATTAGTGCTTTATATTTATTTCTTATTGTTTTCTGTATGTAAAATTATAGTTATTCTCTATAAAACGTATTTTTTGTTAATATTTTTGGGAGCCTGGAACAGATTAATTGGATTTACTACATTATTTCTTATGGGAAATATTACTTCAGTGTTCATCCATTTTGGATTTCGACCGAACTTCTAGAATGGATTAAGGACAAAACCGGGTTATTACTGTATATACTTACCTGTAAGCAGTTTTGACTGTTCTAATATTTTTGTTTTGATTTCAGGGTTCAGTCGATGGGAGGCCACGAAGGCTCAGATGTACACAGCTGGTATTGGTTTAATGGGTGCATTGTTTACACTGTTCATCGGCACCTCCAATGTCTTGGGTGAGTTCGTACTAAACAGTGCACCATTTAATTACCACTCCTCTTGTCCTGATCAAAAGTAAAAGTTTTGAGGAGAAAATAATCATGGGTGGGTCTGCCTATCTTTCTGCTGTAGATGGTAGTTAGTTAGTCATGAGGATAAGTCATTCTATGGTACTGTATTTTATGTTGTGGATTACTACAGAAAAAAAAATATCACTTATCAGCAACAACGGCATAAATGCACATTGCGGTACTTTTGTTCTAACACTCTGGTCGTCTCCCACCGAGGTTGGGTGACCTGAGAAAGAAACACTTTCACCATTATTTACACTATCGCTGTCTTGCCAGAAGCACATAGATACAGCAGTTTAGATGTCCCTCTAAACACTAAATATCCCAAAACTCTCCTTTAGAGTGCAGGCACTTTTCACCTCCAGGACTCATGTCCGGTACTGGTTTTACAATGTATATGTAGACATCAAATTATGATTGTTTTTCCAATTTATTAGTGTCCAACACTACGTATGCTAGTTTCTTATGATGCTAGACATACTTCAAGGTGTTTCATTAAGTACAGTAAATTATTTCCTTTGGAATATCTGGGGACTGATTTGTTTGATAAACTTCAAGCACTAAATGCTGGTGTATCTTAATTAGAAGTACAGGCATTCCACGACTTGTGATGGGGTCACGTTCCGACGTATCCATCATAAGTCAAAAATATCGTAAGTCGAATGTGAATATGATACACTAAATAAATTAGTAAATAAATACTACTCTCACTGAATAAGTAAATAAACATAATTTTTGTAATTAACTGAATACCAGTATTGAAAAGTAAATAAACGATTACAAGTTATGGACTTGCCACCTTCATGCTTTTGCACCATGGTAAATTTGAAATATTGTAAATCGAACCATTGTAAGTCAAGAAACACCTGTATTTTTTATATTATTTTTGGCTTATGTAGGTGCCAGTTTTATGAAATAATATTTAAAAAAAAATCAAAATAAAATATTTTGTTGTGCAGGATTGTATAGCATTTTAACCCTTTGAGGGTCGACAGGCCCTCTCCGAGACTTGTTCTCAGGGTCGGCCAAATTTCAAAAAAAAAAATTATTTTTTCTTATGAAAAGAAAGAATCTTTTCCTGATCATAATGACACCAAAAGTATGAAATTTGATGGAAAACTTACGGAATTATGCTCTCGCGAAGTTAGTGGTCTCGACGATGTTTACGCATCGGCGATTTTGCCCACTTTGAGCCCTATTTTCAGCCAATTCCTGTGTACTAGTCAACAAAAATCATAACTATTTCTCTAGAACTCCATTTTTTCTATTGAATGAGTACAAGAAACCACCCATTTACTGATTAAAACTATCCAGTACAGTGGTTAGAATTTGGCAATTTTGCCAATTTCACACAAATTTCAAAAGATGCCAATTTCCAAATAGGGTCCAGAATAAACAAGAAAGACATTCCTGGCACTAAAATAACATTTCCTCTGTTCGTTAGTCACATCCCCAGGCCCCTCTTATATTTCTTTGGCTTTCCACTTTCAATTTTTATTCTTACAAAAAATAGAAGATTTACTGTTATGCAGACTACTGCATTAGTGTAGAAATGGTATAAATAATATCAGCGCACTTGTGAAAGAATATTAAACTCACCAGTTGACGTGTATTGGACGCTTGACATGATTTGTTTACTTTTGAACTTTGGTAAAAATCGAACATTTCTGCTACTTTGAGCTCAATTTCAAGGTACTTTTCATTGTAAGACCAGTCAAAATCATCTCAATTTCTGTAATATGTCTTCCATTCTACAAAATGAGACCAAGAAAACTAGAATACAATAATAAATACCATAAGAAAATACAGTGCAAAGTCACTGTTTTATTCCAAAAACACGGTCGAAGTTTTTTTTTTTCTCATTATGCACTGTGTCCTGCAGGATTTTTTTTATACTGTGCACACTGACCACATAGACCCATTCTTTCATATGTAGGCCTACCAGCTTTCTCCCACTAGATTTGAGGGCGCTAGAATTTAGGAGTACTAGTACGTCAAAAACCCTGGTGCGTAAGCCGTACTAGTACGACCGAAACCCTCAAAGGGTTAAATAGAATGTAAATGAAAAAGAAAACTGGATAAAAATAAAAATTCATGTTTTTATGGTAGTTTTAATTTACAAATAATAGGAACATCTCTGCAGTATTATACCTTCACACTGTTGAAGCCGAGAGTTCACTGAAACACATGTATTGAAGATTGAGACACTTATACAGCATATGGGAATCTTTGTTCAGGAAACGTTTCGCCACACAGTGGCTTCATCAGTCCAATACAAAGAGGAAGGCGTAAGGAGAGGAGCAGTATGAGGTAATCAGTCCCTCAGCCTGGAGTCGATGTGTTCAGTCCATCAATCTTGTAGAATGTACAGCATAGGGCCATAGACGTGGCTTATACAGTGGACCCCCGGTTAACGATATTTTTTCACTCCAGAAGTATGTTCAGGTGCTAGTACTGACCGAATTTGTTCCCATAAGAAATATTGTGAAGTAGATTAGTCCATTTCAGACCCCCAAACATACACGTACAAACGCACTTACATAAATACACTTACATAATGGAAGAGGGTAAGGTACCTAGGGATTGGCAGAGAGCATGCATAGTTCCTTTGTATAAAGGCAAAGGGGATAAAAGAGAGTGCAAAAATTATAGGGGGATAAGTCTGTTGAGTGTACCTGGTAAAGTGTATGGTAGAGTTATAATTGAAAGAATTAAGAGTAAGACGGAGAATAGGATAGCAGATGAACAAGGAGGCTTTAGGAAAGGTAGGGGGTGTGTGGACCAGGTGTTTACAGTGAAACATATAAGTGAACAGTATTTAGATAAGGCTAAAGAGGTCTTTGTGGCATTTATGGATTTGGAAAAGGCGAAATGACAGGGTGGATAGGGGGCAATGTGGCAGATGTTGCAAGTGTATGGTGTAGGATTTAGGTTACTGAAAGCATGAAGAGTTTTTACAGGATAGTGAGGCTCAAGTTAGAGTATGTAGGAAAGAGGGAAATTTTTTCCCAGTAAAAGTAGGCCTTAGACAGGATGTGTGATGTCACCGGGGTTTTGTTTAATTTAATTTATAGATGGGGTTGTAAGAGAAGTAAATGCGAGGGTCTTGGCAAGAGGCGTGGAGTTAAAAGATAAAGAATCCACACAAAGTGGGAGTTGTCACAGCGCTCTTTGCTGATGACACTGTGCTCTTGGGAGATTTGAAGAGAAGTTGCAGAGTTGGTGGATGAATTTGGTAGGGTGTGCAAAAGAAGAAAATTAAAGGTGAATACAGGAAAGAGTAAGGTTATGAGGATAACAAAAGATAGGTGATGAAAGATTGAAATCAGATTGGAGGGAGAGAGTATGGAGGAGGTGAACGTATTCAGATATTTGGGAGTGGATGTCAGCGGATGGGTCTATGAAAGATGAGGTGAATCATAAAATTTGATGAGGGAAAAAGAGTGATGGGTGCACTTAGGAGTCTGTGGAGACAAAAAAACTTTTGTCCTTGGAGGCAAAGAGGGGAATGTATGAGAGTTATTTTTTTTAAACCAAACGCTTTTATAGGGTGAAGCGTGGGTGATGAATGTTGCAGCGAGGAGAAGGCTGGAGGCAGTGGAGATGTCATGTCTGAGGGCAATGTGTGGTGTGAATATAATGCAGAGAATTCGTAGTTTTTGGAAGTTAGGGGGAGGTGCGGGATTACCAAAACTGTTGTCCAGAGGGCGAGGAAGGGTTGTTGAGGTGGGTTTTTGGACATGTTGAGAGAATGGGGCGAAACAGAATGACTTCAAGAGTGTATCAGTCTGTGTGGAAGGAAGGCGGGGTAGGGGTTTGGCCTAGGAAAGGTTGGAGGGAGGGGTAAAGGGGTTTTGTGTGCGAGGGGCTGGACTTCCAGGAGGCATGCATGAGCGTGTTTGATAGAGTGAATGGAACAAATGGTTTTTAATACTTGACGTGCTGTTGGAGTGTGAGCAAAGTAACATTTATGAAGGGATTCAGGGAAACCCGCAGACCGGACTTGAGTCCTGGAGATGGGAAGTACAGTGCCTGCACTCTGAAGGAGGGGTGTTAATGTTGCAGTTTAAAAACTGTAGTGTAAAGCACCCTTCTGGCAAGACAGTGATGGAGTGAATGATGGTGAAAGTTTTTCTTTTTCGGGCCACCCTGCCTTGGTGGGAATCGGCCAGTGTGATAATAAAAAAAAAAATACTTACATAATTGGTCACATTCGGAGGTAATCGTTATGCGGGGGTCCACTGTATACTGTAGTGAGGAGAGGTGAAGCAGGAGGAGGCGGGGTCATAGTGGTACCATCCACTAGTCGAAGTAGGTCTTCGTCCAAGGGTTGAACAAGGTCAAGGTTCAACACTTGTTCAACCTTTGGACGAAGACCTACTTCGACTAGTGGATGGTACCACTATGACCCCGCCTCCTCCTGCTTCACCTCTCCTCACTACAGTATATAAGCCACGTCTACGGCCCTATGCTGTACATTCTACAAGATTGATGGACTGAACACATCGACTCCAGGCTGAGGGACTGATTACCTCATACTGCTCCTCTCCTTACGCCTTCCTCTTTGTATTGGACTGATGAAGCCACTGTGTGGCGAAACGTTTCCTGAATAAAGATTCCCATATGCTGTATAAGTGTCTCAATCTTCAACTTGTCGGTTTTTCAAACCATTCATCACGAAACACATGTATTGTCAATTTTTTACTGGTAATAGTCACTTGTTTGAATAATAGTGACATTCATAAGTCTGTTTTTGGGTCATTAGGCTGAATTCCACTGTTATCATAAAATTGAGAAACATTGGGAACAAATTATTCATTTTCCCTGATCCACACTCTGCTTTCTGGTGGTTTTGTACTTGGTGGTATCATGGCTTCTGGTGCCACCTGTGTGTATGGTGCAGTAGCTTGTGTCAGGACTCCTTGTAATGCCACATGTGGTGTTTGTAACAAAACATGTGTTAATAATACAACTAAAACAACTAAAATAATTTTCAGCAGAATCACTCACACCCACACTCAGTACCTTCTCCCACATCACCAGTAGTATCTCCATGAAATAATGCAAGTGCATATGCACTTGTATGATGATGGACAAGTTTATGCTTGATAGGGGAATATTGGGCCCCACTGTGACTTGAATCAACAGGATTCGCCTTGTAATTTTAATCCTGCCCTCTGTCACCACTCAAACTGCTCACTTCATTTTCACTTTGATAAGCAAAGAATTTTTTTTTCCTGTGACTTAATGCACCTAGATCTGTCATTGGCACAGTTTACATTCCCGTTGTCACTTAACATTTTCAGTTCATTCTATACTGGAGAATTCCTCTTAAATATGCCACCCCTCTGTCACTGATGACTCCAGTATGTAATATTTGCTGGATTTCATTTTGAGTCAAGCTGTGGTGTCGCACTACCATTGTTTCAACATTGCTACTGAGGCTGTGTTACTCACACTTCCCTGGGACTTACCATGTGGCCAGCTTTTTTTTCTTTGGCATCACAGGTAGGTGAGAGACATAAATAATTGAGCTTAGGCCTAAGATGGTGGCAGGTAGCATATTTGAAGGCAGGAAAAATCCTACAGTGTATGTCAGACAATGTTTGAGGTCCTGATGTACAACAGTATGCATCAGAAACAGTTCAAGGTTAAACACTTTCGTATTTCATTTTAGACAGTAGTTTGTTGGAATACATATTGGTAGATAAAAGACTGTTGGGTAGACTTCAGGATGTACATGTTTATAGAGGGGCCACAGATATATCAGATCACGTTTTAGTTGTAGCTACAGTGAGAGTAAAAGGTAGATGGGGTACAAGGAAAATGGAAGCATTAGGTAAGAGAGAGGTGAAGGTTTATAAACTAGAGGAGGAGGCAGTTAGGGTAAGATATAAACAACTGTTGGAGGACAGATGGGCTAGTGTGAGTATAGGCAATGGGGTGGAAGATGTATTGGGTAAGTTTAAGAATTTAGTGTTAGAGTGTTCAGTAGAAGTTTGTAGTTATAGGAAAGTGGGTGCTAGAAGGAAGAAGAGCAGTTGGTGGAATGATGATGTAAAGAGAGTAGTAAGAAGTTTTTACAAAGTAGAAGTGATGCAAGGAGGGAGGAGTATATGGAGAGAAAAAGAGAGGTTAAGAGAGTGGTGAAGCAAGATAAAAAGAGATCAAATGAGAGAGTGGGTCAGATGTTATCAACAAATTTTGTTGAAAATAAGAAAAGTTTTGGAGTGCAATTAATTAGTTGAGAAAGCCTAGGGAATGAATGGATTTGTTAGTTAAAAATAGGAAAGGAGAGTTATTAAATGGAGTTATGAAGATGGAGGGAATATTTTGAGGAATTGTAAAAAATTGATGAAGATAGGGAAACTGTAATTTCATGTATAGGGAGAGGAGGAATAACATCTTATAGGAGTGAGGAAGAACCATTTGTGAGTGGGGGGTTAAGTGTGTGGGGCAGTGGGTAGAATGAAAGGGGGTAAAGCAGCTGGGATTGATGGGGTAAAGATAGAAATGTTAAAAGCAGGTGGGGATATAGTTTTGGAGTGGTTAGCATTTTTATTTAAGAGGGTAAGGCACCTAGGGATTGGCAGAGAGCATGCATAGTTCCTTTGTATAAAGGCAAAGGGGACAAAAGGGAGTGTAAAAATTATAGGGGTATAAGTCTGTATAGTTGTAATTCTAGGGGACTTTAACTTTAGTAATATTGATTGGAATTTTCTGACTGGGAATTTAGAATCTAACGACTTTTTAGAAGTAGTTCAGGATTGGTTTTTGAAGCAGTTTGTGACAGAACCTACAAAGGGAAATAACCTGCTTGACTTAGTTCTGGCAAACAAGGAATCCCTTGTTAATAATTTAGAAATTTCAGAGGAACTTGGTGCTAGCGACCACAAATCAATTACATTTAGCATTGAATGGAAGTATGATAGTAGGGATAACTCGGTAACAGTCCCAGATTTTTGCTTAGCAGATTACGATGTGCTTAGAGAACATTTATCTGTTGACTGGGGTAACGAAGAGAGCTATCAATATGACAGTTTTCTGAACACTATTCATGCTGCCCAAAGAACATTTATCCTGTATAAAGAAATTAGATCAAGCAGAAATGATCCAAAATGGATGAATAAAAGGCTCAAATATCTTTTAGGGCATAAGAAAGGAAATTATAGGCATATCAAAAGAGGTGAGAGTCATCTTATGAATCAGTATACAGTGGACCCCCGGTTCACGATGCCATCGGTATCTGATAAATCCGGTATTCGATGCATTGTATCGCAAAAATTTTGCCTCGCTTCCCGTTACAAAACCCGGTATATGCGGTTTGTCCAAGACGTGTCCATGTGTGGCCTGAACTGCCCCTTGTGTGCCAGTGTTTACAAGCCAGCCAGTGTGCTCGCATCTAAGGATACATTTGGCACATTCCATATTATCACAGTGTTTTTGGTGCTTGTTACTGCAAAATAAGTCACCATGGGCCCCAAGAAAGCTTCTAGTGCCAACCCTTCGAGACCAAGGGTGCTAATGACTATTGAAATGAAGAAAGAGATAATTGCGAAGTACGAAAGTGGAGTGCGTGTGTCAGAGCTGGCCAAGTTGTATACAAAACCCTAATCAACCATCTCTACTATAGTGACCAGGAAAACGGCAATCAAGGAAGCTGTTGTTGCAAAAGGTGCAACTGTGATTACGAAACAGCGACCGCAAGTGTTAGAAAATGTTGAGAGACTGTTATTGGACTTCCAGCAGGCATGCGTGAGCGTGTTTGATAGGAGTGAATGGAGACAAATGGTTTTTAATACTTGACGTGCTGTTGGAGTGTGAGCAAAGTAACATTTATGAAGGGATTCAGGGAAACCGGCAGGCCGGACTTGAGTTCTGGAGATGGGAAGTACAGTGCCTGCACTCTGAAGGAGGGGTGTTAATGTTGCAGTTTAAAAACTGTAGTGTAAAGCACCCTTCTGGCAAGACAGTGATGGAGTGAATGATGGTGAAAGTTTTTCTTTTTCGGGCCACCCTGCCTTGGTGGGAATCGGCCGGTGTGATAATAAAAAAAAAAAAAAAAATGAAAAACGGATAGCAGGAGATAGCATCTCTCAAGCGATCATTTGTGAAAAGGCTAGGCAGTTGCATGACGATTTGGTAAAGAAATTGCCTGCAACTAGTGGTGATGTGAGTGAATTTAAGGCCAGCAAAGGTTGGTTTGAAAGATTTAAGAATCGTAGTGGCATACATAGTGTGATTAGGCATGGTGAGGCTGCCAGTTCGGACCAAAAAGCAGCTGAAAAATTTGTGAAGGAATTCAAGGATTACATAGACAGTGAAGACTTGAAACCTGAACAAGTGTTTAATTGTGACGAAACAGGCCTGTTTTGGAAGAAATTGCCAAGCAGGACCTACATTACTCAGGAGGAAAAGGCACTCCCAGGACATAAGCTTATGAAAGACAGGCTTACTCTTCTGATGTGTGCCAATGCTAGTGGTGATTGCAAAGTGAAGCCTTTATTGGTGTATCACTCAGAAACTCCCAGAGCATTCAGGCAAAAGAATATCCTCAAGGCTAATTTGTGTGTGCTGTGGAGGGCAAACACTAAGGCATGGGTCACTAGGGACTTTTTCTATGACTAGTTACACCATGCATTTGCCCCCAATGTGAAAAATTACCTAATTGAAAAGAAATTAGACCTTAAGTGCCTCCTGGTATTAGACAATGCCCCTGGTCATCCTACAGACTTGGCAGACCGACTTTCTGGGGACATGAACTTCATTTAAGGTCATGTTTTTGCCTCCTAATACCACTCCTCTCATGCAGCCCATGGACCAGCAGGTCATTTCCAACTTCAAGAAACTGTACACAAAAGCTATGTTTGAAAGGTGCTCTGAAGTGACCACAGACACTCTATTGACTCTAAAGGAGTTTTGGAAGGATCACTTTAATATCCTCAATTGTGTAAACCTTATAGGTAAGGCTTGGGAGGGAGTGACTAAGAGGACCTTGAACTCTGACTGGAAAAAACTGTGGCCAGAATGTGTAGACAAAAGGGATTTCGAAGGGTTTGAGGCTAACCCTGGGAATCCTATGCCAGTTGAGGAATCCATTGTGGCATTGGGGAAGTCCTTGGGGTTGGAGGTTAATGGGGAGGATGTGGAAGAGTTGGTGGAGGAGGACAATGACGAACTAACCACTGATGAGCTGCTAGATCATCTTCCACAGCAAGAGGCCAGACCTGAGGAAACTGCTTCGGAGGAGGGGATAGAGAAATTGAAGAAGTTGCCTACTTCAAAGATTAAGGAAATGTGTGCAAAGTGGCTTGATGTGCAAAGCTTTTTTGATGAAAATCATCCTCACACAGCTACTGCAAGCTATGTTGGCAACCTGTACACTGACACTGTTGTGAAACACTTTAGGAAAGTCATACAGGAACGAGAGGTACAGGCCTCTATGGACAGATATGTTGTGCGACAGAAGTCCAGTGACTCTCAAGCTGGTCCTAGTGGCATTAAAAGAAGAAGGGAAGTAACCCTAGAAAAGGGTTTGCGACCTCAAGTCCTACTGGAAGGGGATTCCCCTTCTAAACAATAGGTTCGACACTCTCCCCTCCTCCCATCCCATCAATCATCACCAGATCTTCATTAAAGGTAAGTGTCATGTATTCTATTGTTAGTAGAGTACATACTACAAACTGTGCATGTCTTCTTCAGTTTGTGTGCATTAAACTTAATATTTCATGTGGTAAAAGTTTTTTTTTCATACTTTTGGGTGTCTTGCACGGATTAATTTGATTTCCATTATTTCTTATGGGGAAAATTTATTCGCTTTCCGATAATTTTGGTTTATGATGAGCTCTCAGGAACGGATTAATATTACAAACCGGGGGTCCGCTGTATAAGGATTTTTCAATTTTCCCATGCACATGTGTGCATGCATGTGCACACATACACAAACACACACACACATGCACAAATGAATCATCCTAACAGGCAGAAAGGCTGAAGTGTCCCAGGTGACAAATTTTCAAAGATTTAGAAAGTACTCGAGGGGAAAAATACGTCCAGTCAGATTGACTTTTACAACAGTAATGGAGTGGGAGAGGATCATGCAGTGGAAACCACAGTTAAGGCATTCATAAACAATACCGCTTGTGTACCTCGACCAGCATAGAACAAGGAACAACTGAGAGTGAATATAATGATGCCAGAGGTAGGAAGGAGAGAGAGAGTGCATGCATCAACAAACTTGGAAGCTCAGCCTTCACAGGATTGCCAGGCATACCCACAAACACACCTCAAGTGCTCCCTCTTCCACCCAAACACAATAACCCAAAACAAGCCATATCATCTCCATCCTTTCCACACCCACAGACAGCATAGAGGTGGTAATGGAGAACTTCATCCACCAGCGTGTTAGGGAGACAACCAAAGAGAAAGAAGAGGGTGAATCAGTAGGGCTGGACCTTGTATTCATCCTGAATGGTTCTGACATAAGGGATATTACATATGAAAGCCTCCTCGTTGCTAGTGACTACAGAGTCCTGAGCTGTGAATACCTTGTGGAAGTAACAGTGGAGAGAGAGGAGCAGCACAGGAAAGATGCGAAAGCGAAACTTCAAAAGAGGGGGCTACACAGGCATGAGACAATTCCTGAATGAGGTGCAGTGCAAAGAGGAACTAAAGGAAGAGGAGATGAGATGATGCAGTATGTAGCAAGAAAGTGCAGAGAGGCAGAGGAGAAATTGAAACAATAGGAAGAACAGAGTAAGACCATGGTTTACCCAGAGGTGTAAAGAGGCCAAAGTTAACTGTGCCAAAGCATGAACAGAATATTAAAGGCAAAGAAATCATAAAACAAGGAGTTGAGCCAGAGAGCCAGAAACAAATTTGCATGGATAAGGAGGGAGGCCCAGCAGCATTTTGAGAATGACATAGCATCGAAAGCCAAACCTGACCCAATATTGTTATATAGCCACATCAGGAGGAAGACAACAGTAAAGGACCAGGTAATCAGGCTGAAGAAGGGAGGAGGGAAGCTCACCAGGAAGTCTGTGAGGAGTTCAGCAAGAGATTTAGGGAGATATTCTCAGAGGAGACAGGAAGACTACTAGCAAACCAAAGTGGTAGAGTGCACCAGCAAGCGTTTGATACCGGACGTACAACTGGGGAGAAGATGAAGAAGATATTATATGAGCTAGATACCTTGAAGGCAGTGGGACCAGATAATCACTCCTTGGGTCCTGAGGGAGCAGAGGTACCGTGTGTCTCTCTAGCAATAATCTTCAACAAGTCTATCAACTCAGGGGAATTACTGGAGGTGTGGAAGACAGCAAATGTAGCTCTAATTTTTAAGATGGCAGGCAGACAGGTAGCATTAAACTACATACCAATGTCACTGACATATATAGTATGTAAAGTTATGGAGAAGAGTGGTGGAGCACCTATAAAGGACTGGGTTTATGCATGACAACCAACACATCTTTAGAGATGGTAAATCCTGTGTCACCCAGCAGGACCTAGAGTATTATAAGAGGGACCTAGTATTATAAGTTAGATCCAGGAGGGACTTGGGGTGTCTAAGTGGGAGGAACTTAGCCAGCACCTTGCACTACCAATCACCAATTTAAATGATCCCTCTTGCAGAAATTTTTGAATTGCAGAGATTATTAGGAAACTAAAATTTTAATTCTAATTTTGAGAGACTTCTAATTGAGTGAGATGATTGTGTGGTTTAAACTGGTCAGCTGTTTTCCTTGTAGATATTATATGCCAAGTACAAAACATTGACCATCATCACTTTACCTGCCTCCTCAGAAAGGCTGGGATGGGATGTAGGTCTACCATCACATATTTCATTTTGAACTTTAATAATACCTTAGTATGTAGTGTAATGTAAATATTTTATTTTTGCAGGTGGGGTGCAGGTCTACATTTTGTCATTCACAGCAGGAGGCTTCCTCAACATAGCATTGGTGACAGTTCTACCGGAGCTGCTGCAAGAAGATCGTCCTGCTCAATCATGTGCACAGCTTCTCTGTCTTTTGTTTGGCACCCTCACCATGGCATCTGTAGCTCTCATGTGTTAAGGCTATGTCATTCTTACTTATATCTTGGGTCAGGGCTGTGCTTCCTACAATCTGATGAATTCCATGCATTCTGTGAAAAGAAACATATATTCCATGCCTTGTGTATACTCTGTAATAATGACTTTGTGGTTTTATGTGAAAATTGAATTAGTATGTGTGTACAATTTTCTATGTTCGTTAAACCACCTACTGGTGGTTACACAATAGAAATAAGATGTGGCAATCCATTTGTTGATTTTAATGCATAAATATTATTTAATTTTTATAATTGTGTGTGTGTGTTTATATCTGAGTGTGTATATGAGAGATTACCTATTTGTGAGCATCTCTTTTGTAGCTACAGGAGCAAAGCTGTGCTTCTCATGTCCCAGTCTCATTAGTAGTGAGTTTGTCATAAAATGGTAACACAATGACAGAATATACAGACAGTATGTAAATAAGACAGTGTGTGGGTGGGTTATTGAATTTTATTTCATTTGCCAGGAACGCTCTTAATTTGTCTAATAAAGTCCCTGGTGTGCAAAAGTTTTTATAAATAAAATGCCATAACCTTCACATTGTGTCAGATTTACATAATGTCAAGAACTTTAATTTCCTGTAGATGTAACACTCGCTACCTCCTCTTGGATCCCATTTCAGATCTCTGTCACTGTTTGCGAGAAGACATTATGTCTAGTTGCCTTTCTGCACTACATTTTTTGTAAATTGTAATTATGGGCAATATGCTCTTCCTGTTCATTGAAGTCTCTGTTTTCTCATATATTTTATGTACATTCATGACATATCATGAGTAAGCACTAAATCCGTAGGGGTCTTATGGCAACAAGGAATTTTAAGTAATCAGCTTTGATTCAAGGAATGGGAGGATAGGTCCAATTCCTTGAATCGAGCCCTTTTCTGATATTGTAATATTTCCACTTTTACTCTTGTCTTCCAGTGAGGGCGTTTCCATTGTTTTCTATATTTCTTCATGTTTAATATTTTTAACTCTTGGAATGCATTTTCCAGAAATAGAGAAAGATATGCTTTCTCTGTTTCTGGAAAATAGTACTGGCTCACCTCTTACCACAAACTGTCTGTTACTTCCTAACACAGTCATACTGCAAACTGACTCTGTTGGTTCCAAACTCAGTGATACCTATTCTTCACACTGTGAATGGAGTTAGTCTCCAATAATTCCTCATCTAGTTCATTCCACTGCCTTGCCACCCTAACACTGAAGAAATGTGGTGTATAATTCACTTATATCTGATTGATATGCTTTTGTTTCTCATTTTCATGTTAAAAATTAGATTATCTCAATTTCTCATCAGTGAGTACATTTTCACCCTCAGTTTGTTTTAAGTTGTCTTTCTTGTCTAGAAAATTCAGTTATTATATCTCTGAGTTCTTGTGGGGTGGTCAAGAGTGCGTGTTAATTTTATTAAGTGTTACCTTCAGTGTTTGCACTTGTTTAGAATAAGATATTAAAACATTTTTTATTCTGAGCTACATTTGCTTTGTTGTACTGGTAGTTATCCATTTTTTGTTACAAGTTTCGAGTTTATGCTTGCCCTTCTGCACACAGGATATGACTCTTCTTACCTCGACTTTGAGAGGTGAGAGTTGTTTTGTGATCATTTTTCATTACCTTCAAGTAGAGCTGGAAAATATAATGCTTTACTAGTATCCGAGACATATACTTAATGTTGTCAGCAGATAATGCATGGTTTGTCTTTTATTTTCATTGCAGCTTATTTAGTTTATATGAGATTAGTTAGGGTACAAATATAAATGCTGTATACTGTATCAACCACAATATTGTGTGCCCACTGCCCAGCTATACATGTATTAGCAAACACATTATATATATATATGTATCTTTTTCTTTCAACAAACCGGCCGTATCCCACCGAGGCAGGGTGGCCCAAAAAGAAAAACGAAAGTTTCTCTTTTTAAATTTAGTAATATATACAGGAGAAGAGGTTACTAGCCCCTTGCTCCCGGCATTTTAGTCGCCTCTTACAACACGCATGGCTTACGGAGGAAGAATTCTGTTACACTTCCCCATGGAGGTAAGAAATAAACAAGAACAAGAACTAGAAAGAAAATAGAAATAAACCCAGAGGGGTGTGTATATATATGCTTGTACATGTATGTGTAGTGTGACTTAAGTGTAAGTAGAAGTAGCAAGATGTACCTGAAATCTTGCATGTGTATGAGATAGAATAAAAAGACGCCAGCAATCCTACCATTGTGTAAAACAATTACAGGCTTCCGTTTTACACTCACTTGGCAGGACGGTAATACCTCCCTGGGTGGTTGCTGTCTACCAGCCTACTATCTATTATATATATATACAGTGGTCCCACGTTTTTCATAGTTAATTAGTTCATGGAGTTGCTACTATTATCGAAATCTACGATTTTCGAATCAATTTTCCCCATAAGAAATAATGTAAATACAATTAATCCGTTCCTGACTCCCAGAAGTATTAAAACAAAAAAATTTTTTACATGAAATATAGATGTAGTACATAAGCAATACAATGGGAAATGATGAATGAAACATTAACAGCATAACACTTACCTTTATTAGAGATTCTTCTTAGTGTATGGGAGACTGGAGGAGGAGAGAGATTGGATTGTTTACAGTTTGGAAGGGGAATCTCCTTCCAGCAACACCTCAGGTACCAATTGCTTTTCTGGGGTTGCTTCTCTTCTCTGTTTCTTAATGCCACTAGGACCACCTTGAGAGTCACTGGAGTCCTGTCTCGCAAAATAACTGTGGCGAGAGCTCTGTTTCTGGCGTCTCTTTAACACTTCCCTAAAATGGCCCAAGACTTTGTCACTGTACATGTTGCCAACATGGCTTGCAACAACCTTGTCAGGGTGATGTTTCTCCATAAAGCTTTCCATCTTACCCTACATAGCAAAAATCTCTTTAATTTCTGAAGAAGGCACCTTCTTCCATCTCTCTTCCTCCTCCTCTGCAGCAAGATTCTGAGCTGCGATCTGCTGCTGTTCCTGCTGAAGCTCTTGCAGCTCCTCAGTGGTGAGCTCTTCTTTACCAGAGGCTTGGCACTAGGAGCTTTCTTTGGAGCCATGTAGCTTAATTAGTACTTGCAAACACTAAAATGAGTGGAATATTATGAAATATTTCGTAGGAGCACGTGAGGGGACCTTCGCTCACTGGTAAACAATGCCAGACTGGCTGGGTAGGGAGGCCGCCCCGGCACACACCGTGCGTACGCATCCCGGACGAACTACTATTCGCGAGTCAACCTATGATTAGCGAGCCCATGTTTATACGAAAATATCCCTATGATTTCCGAAATCTATGATTCCCGAGAACCACGAAAAACGAGGGACCACTTTATATACAGTGGATCTAGGTAGTAGGTTGGTAAACAGCAGCCGCCCAGGGAGGTACTACCGTCCTGCCAAGTGAGTGTACAACGAAAACCTGTAATTGTTTTACATGATGGTAGGATTGCTGGTGTCTTTTGTCTGTCTCATAAACATGCAAGATTTCAGGTATGTCTTGCTACTTCTACTTGCATTTAGGTCACACTACACATACATGTACAAGCATATATATACACACACACCCCTCTGGGTTTTCTTCTATTTTCTTTCTAGTTCTTGTTCTTGTTTATTTCCTCTTACCTCCATGGGGAAGTGGAACAGAATTCTTCCTCCGTAAGCCATGCGTGTTGTAAGAGGCGACTAAAATGACGTGAGAAAGGGGCTAGTGACCCCTTCTCCTGTATATATTACTAAATTTAAAAAGAGAAAATTATTATTTTTTTTTTTTTGGGGGGGGGGGCCACCCCACCTCAGTGGGAAAAGGGCTGGTACATTGAAAGAAAGAAAAAAAAAATTATATAATAATATATATATATATATATAAATATATATATATATATATATATAAATAATATTAATATATATATAATATATAAATATATATAATATAATACTATATATATAAAATTTTAATATATAATATATAATACTAATATATATATATATAAATTAATATCAATATATATTTTATATAATATAAATATATATATATATAAAAATATATATATACAGTGGACCCCCGCATAGCGAACGGCTTGCATAGGCGAACATTCCGCATAGCGAACGCTTTGTTCGCTAAAATTTTGGCCCGCATAGTAGACAAAAACCCGCTCAGCGAACTTCGTCCGAGACGCGTCCAGTTTTGGGCCCTCACCCAGCCTCACATGTGCCGCCCTTTCCCATTGTTTACCAGTAGCCTCCGCGGTAACATTCAAGCATACACTCGGAATATTTCGTATTATTACAGTGTTTTCGGTGCTGTTTTGTGGAAAATAAGTGACCATGGGCCCCAAAAAGCTTCAGTTGCCAACCCTACACCCAAAGGGTAAGAATACCCATTGAACTTAAGAAAGAAATCATTGATAAGTATGAAAGGGGAGTACGTACACCGACCTGGTCAGGTTGTACAAAAAACCCCAAAATCAACCATCGGTTCTATTGTGGGCAAGAAAACGGCAATCAAGGAAGCTTTTTGTTGCCAAAGGTTTAACTGTGTTTTCGAAACAAAGACGCAAGTGATGGAAGATGTTGAGAGACTCTTATTGGTGTGGATAAATGAGAAACAGATAGCAGGAGATAGCATCCCCTCAAGCGATCATATGTGAAAAGGCTAGGAAGTTCATGACGATTTAATTAAAAAAATGCCTGCAACTAGTGATGATGTGAGTGAATTTAAGGCCAGCAAAGGTTGGTTTGAGAGATTTAAGAAGCGTAGTGGCATCCATAGTGTGAAAACGGCATGGTGAGGCTCCCAGTTCGGACCACAAAGCGGCTGAAAAATATGTGAAATAAATTCCCAAGGAGTACATAGAAACTGAAGGACTGGAACCTGAACAAGTGTTTAATTGGATGAAACGGGCCTGTTTCTGGAAGAAAATGCCAAGCGGGACCTACAATTACTCAGGAGGAAAAGGCACTCCCAGGACATAAGCCTATGAAAGACAGGCTTACTTTGTTGATGTGTGCCAATGCTAGGGTATTGCAAAGTTTAAGCCTTTATTAGTGTTCACTCTGAAACTCCAGAGCGTTCAGGCAAAAAAAATGTCCTCAAGGATAATTTGTGTGTGCTGTGGGGGGCAAACAGTAAGGCATGGGTCACTAGGGAATTTTTCTATAACTGGTTACACCATGCATTTGCCCCCAATGTGAAAGATTACCTAACTCAAAAGAAATTAGACCTTAAGTGCCTCCTGGTGTTAGACAATCCCCCTGGTCATCCTACAGACGGGGCAGAGCGACTTTATGGGGACATGAGCTTCATTAAGGTGAAGTTTTTGCCTCCTAATACCACTCCTCTCCTGCAGCCCATGGACCAGCAGGTCATTTCCAACTTCAAGAAACTGTACACAAAAGCTCTGTTTCAAAAGTGCTTTGAAGTGACCACAGACACTGGATTGACTCTAAAAGAGTTTTGGAAGGATCACTTTTAAAAAATCCTCAGTTGTGTAAACCTTTTAGGTAAGGCTTGGGAGGGAGTGACTAAGAGAACCTTGAACTCTGCTTGGAAGAAACTGGGCCAGAATGTGTAGACAAAAGGGATTTTGAAGGGTTTTTAGGCTAACCCTGAGAGGAGTAGTAACCAGTTGAGAATCCATTGTGGCATTGGGGAAGTCCTTGGGGTTGGAGGTTAGTGGGGAGGATGTGGAAGAGTTGGTGGAGGAGGACAATGAAGAACTAAAACCCCTGATGAGCTGATAGATCAACTTTAAGAGCAAGAGCCAGACCTGGGGAAACTGTTCAGAGGAGGGAGAGAGAAATTGAAGGAATTGCCTACTTCAAAGATTTAAAGGGAAATGTGTTTCAAAATGGCTTGAAGTGCAAACCTTTTTTGATGAAAATCACCCTCACAACAGCTATTGCAAGCCGGCTGGTGACTATTACAATGACACTGTTTTGAAACACTTTAGGAAAGTCATACCCAAAAAGGACTTGCTCTTAAGTCCTAATGGAAGGGGGGTTTCCCCTTCTAAACACTAACACTCTCTCTCCCCTCCTCCCATCCCATCAATCATCACCAGATCTTCAATAAAATAAGTGTCATAATTGTGCATGCCTTTTTCAGGTTTGTGGGTTTACAAATTAACATTTTTTTGTTTTAAAAAAATTTTTTTTTTTTCATACTTTTGGGTGTCTTTCACGGATTAATTTTATTTCCATTATTTTTTTAAAGGGGAAAAATTAATTCGCATAGCGAACATTTCGCAAACGAACAGCCCTCTGCACGGATTAAGTTCGCTATGCGGGGGGCCACTGTATATATATATATAATATATATATATAATATATATATATAAATTATAATATATATATATATATATATATTATATAATAAATAATATAAATATATATATATATAAAAAATATATATATAATATCTAATTATATATATATATATATATAATATATATATATATATATTATATATATATAAATATATATATAAAGGAGGTTTTGGGGGGCGAGGGGCTTGGACTTTCAAACAAGCGTGCATGAGCGTGGTTTAGTAGGAGTGAATGGAGACGAAATGATACTTGGGACCTGACGATCTGTTGGAGTGTGAGCAGGGTAATATTTAGTGAAGGGATTCGGGAAACCTTATTTTCATATGTCGGACTTGACCTGGAAATGGGAATACAACCTGCACTTTAAGGGAGGGGTTTTGGGGATTTTGGGCAGTTTGGGGATTTTTGTTTTTATACTATATCTTCAACCTGTTGTATTCTGAGCACCTCTGAAAAAGCAGGAAAAAAGTGTGAGTTGGTGAAAGTGTTGAATATGATGAAAGTATTTTTTTTGGGGATTTTTTTTTTTTTTTGGGTCCCCCCGCCTGGGTGGGGACACCGACTTTGTTGAAAAAAAAATATATATATATAAAAATATATAAATATGTATATAATATATCTAAAAAATTTTAAATTATATAAATAATATTGTAATATATATAATATATAATTTTTTGTATATATAATATATAAATATATAATTATATATATATTATATATATTTTATAAATATAAATATTATATATATATATTTTTAAAAATTTTTATAAATATAATATATATATATATATAAATATAATTATTTTATTATAAAAATTTAAAAAATAATATTAAAATTTTATAAAATATAATATATAAATTATATATATAAATATATATATATATATATATAAATATATATATATATATAAATATATAAAATATATTTAACACGGCCTTCCCAACCAAGCAGGGGGGGCCCAAAAAAAAAAAACTTTCACCATCATTCACTCTATCACTGTCTTGCCAGAAAGGTGCTTTACACTTCAGTTTTTAAACTGCAACATTAACACCCCCCCCTTCAGAGTGCAGACACGGTACTTCCCATCTCCAGGACTCAAGTCCGGCTGCCGGTTTCCCTGAACCCCTTCATAAATGTTACTTTGCTCACACTCCAACAGCACGTCAATATTAAAAACCATTGTCTCCATTCACTCCTGCCCAAAACACGCTCACGGCATGCCTGCTGGAAGTCCAAGCCCCTCGCACACAAAACCTTCCTTTACCCCCTCCTCCAACCTTTCCTAGGCCGACCCCTACCCCGCCTTCCTTACACTACGACTGATCACTCTTGAAGTTATTCTGTTTCGCTCCTCTCTCCACATGTCCGAACCACCCCAACAACCCTTCCTCAGCCCTCTGGACAACAGTTTTGGCAATCCCGCACCTCCTCCTAACTTCCAAACTACGAATTCCTCTGCATTATATTCACACACACATTGCTCTCAACATGGACATCTCCACTGCCTCCAGCCTTCTCCTCGCTGAAACATTCATCACCCATGCTTCACACCCATAAAGAGCTTTGGGTAAAACTATACTCTCATACTTTTCCTCTCTCTGCCTCCAAGGACAAAGTTCTTTGTCTCCACAGACTCCTAAGTGCAACCACTCACCCTTTTCCCCTCACAATTCTATGATTCACCTCAACTTTCATAGACCCATCCGCTGACACGTCCATTTCCCCAAATATCTAAATACATTCACCCCTCCATACTCTCTCCCTCCAATCTGATATCCAATCTTTTCATCACCTAATTTTTTTGTTATCCTCATAACCTACTCTTTCCTGTATTCACTTTCAATTTTCTTCTTTTGCACACCCTACCAAATTCATCCACCAATCTCTGCAACTTCTCTTCAGAATCTCCCAAAAGCACAGTGTCATCAGCAAAGAGCAACTGTGACAACTCCCACTTTGTGTTATTCTTTATCTTTTAACTCCACGCCTCTTGCCAAGACCCTCGCATTTACTTCTCTTACAACCCCATCTATAAATATATTAAACAACCACGGTGACATCACACATCCTTGTCTAAGGCCTACTTGTTACTGGGAAATAATTTCCCTCTTTCCTACATACTAACTTGAGCCTCACTTCCTCGTAAAACTCTTCACTGCTTTCAAACCTACCTCCTACACCATACACCTGCAACATCTGCCAATTGCCCCCCTATCCAACCTGTCATATGCCTTTTCCAAATTCCATAAATGCCACAAAGAGCCTCTTTAGCCTTATTAAATACTTATATGTTTTCACTGTAAACACCTGGTCCACACACCCCCTACCTTTCCTAAACCTCCTTGTTCATTGCTATCCTAATTTCTCCGTCTTACTCCTTAATTCTTCAATATAACTTCTACCATACACTTTGCCAGTAACTCAACAGACTTATCCCCCTATAATTTTTGCACTCTCTTTTAATCCCCTATATTTATAATATAAATATAGTATATTATATTATATATATATATATATATATATAATATATATATATGATAAATATATATAAATATATAAATATATATGTATATTATAATAATATAATATAATATATATATAATTATAATATATATAATATAATTATATAAAATATATTTTATTATATATAATATATATATATTATATATATATATATAAATATATATATATATTATATATAATATATATATATTATTATTATATATATATATAAAATTTATTTTTTTTTTTTTAACAAGTTGGCCATCTCCCACCAAGGCAGGGTGACCCAAAAAGAAAATACTTTCATCATCAATCAACACTTCCACCTCACTCACACATAATCACTGTCTCTGCAGAGGCAACCCAGATACAGTAGTTTAGAAGCATTTTTAAAGATATATAACATACCCCTCCAAACTGCCAATATCCCAAACCCCTCCTGTAAAGTGCAGGCATTGTACTTCCCATTTCCAGTACTCAAGCCTGGCTATATAAAAATAACCGGTTTCCCTGAATCCCTTCACTAAATATTATCCTGCTCATACTCCAATAGCTCATTAGGTCCCAATAACCATTCGTCTCCATTCACTCCTGTCTAACATGCTCACACATGCCTGCTTCATGTCCAGGCCCCTTGCACACAAACCCCTTTTAGCCCCCCCTCTCCCTCCATCCTTTCTTAGGAATACCCCTGCTCCTCCTCTCCACTACAGATTTATACACCCTCCTAGTCATTGTATTTTGCTCCATCCTCTCTAAATGACCAAACCACCTCAATAGTCCCTCTTCAACCCACTGAATAATACTTTTTGTAACTCCACCCCTCTTCCTAATTTCCACACTACAAAGTCTCTGCATAATATTTACACCACACATTGTCCTTAGACACAACATCTCCACAGCCTCCTCCTCACTGAAGCATTGACAACCCATACTTCACACCCATATAACAGTGTTGGTACCTCTATACTCTCATACATTCCCTTCTTTGCCTTCATGGATAACATTTTCTGTCTCCACAGACACCTCAGTGCATCACTTGCCTTTATTCCTTCATCAGTTCTATGGTTAACCTCATCCTTCATAAACCCATCTTCTGACAAATCTACTCCCAAATATTTGAACACATTCACTTTTTCCATACTCCCTTTCCCCAATGTGATATGTAATTTTTCTTTACTTAACTCGCTTGATACCCTCATCACCTTACTCTTATCTATGTTCACTTTCAACTTTCTTTCTTTACACACCATTCCAAACTTGTCCGCTAACCTTTTTATTTTAATGTTAATTTTAATCTTTGATTTATTTGAACAAAACATCCAGATGAAGGTGATATGGTAGTTGTGATATGGTCAAACAGTATTTACAGTTTTACTATACATATTTAAATTAATTGAAGAAAAATAATTTTTTAAGTATGTTTACTGACATAGGAAGCCTTCTGTAGATTGAGTTCTAGTTACCATCTGTTTTAATGATAATAGGAATAATCAGATGTTTTTGACTTCTCTTTCTCTCATAGTATACAGTTCTTCTTATCATGTAAATACCATTAGAAATTACCATGAAAATATTTTTCAGTAATTTTACTATATGGTGGTACCTCAAGTTAGGATATTAATTCATTCCAGAAGTTGTATCGTATGTCAATACTGTTGTAACTCAAACCCCAAAATATGCCAGAACTCCCAACCAGACCTTAGACACTTTTGGTTGTTTAAACACACTGAGGTTTCCTGAGTGGCAAACAAACACAGGCTCCAGCTTGAAATATCCAGAGGCATTGCTAAAGGAGATAGGGAAGAGCAGGCATATCAGGACAGGCCACAGCAGGCAGGCAGGCAGGCAGGCAGGCAGGCAGGCAGGCAGGCAGCAGGCAGGCAGACAGGCAGGCAGGCAGGCAGGCAGGCAGGCAGGCAGGCAGGCAGGCAGGCAGGCAGGCAGACAGATAGACTGGTAATGAATTGTTGACTTTATATTTTCACTTGTTATAGTCTCCCACTGCCTACATGTATGCATCTAGTACACGTACTGTACACTGTACCAGTCTTACTCTCACCTCTGCCTCCCTTGCTCCTACACACTCCTCTCTCTCCCTCCCACTCTCCTCCTACACATCCTCCACTAATCACTCCATTAAAGACAGGCAAGCAGACCAAAGTAGGCAGGGAAAGACTGGGGCATACAGAGCAAGGTAGGCAGGCAGGACAGGCCAAAGAAGGCATGATTTAATATTTACTCTTGCACAGTCTCCCACCCCCATGTCTGGAACAGGGACGATTTCTTTCCCTCCCTCCTCTGCCTTCCTTCCTTCGACCCTTCCTCCTTCCCAGTCACCTCCAATACTCCCTCCACCATTGCTCCATTTAAGACATTGCCATCACCTTGTCTTGTTTCTGGACTGAGGCCTATCCGTGCCTGCGCAACCGTCATACACATATATTATATCTCAGATTTTTCATTGGCAACTCGAAACTAAATTCTTTTGTGAGAGTAAATTGTAACTCAGAATTATTGTAACTTAACCCTTTCAGGGTTTCGGACGTACTAGTACGGCTTACACACCAGGGTTTTTGACATACTAGTACTCCTAAATTCTAGCGCCCTCAAATCTAGTGAGAGAAAGCTGGTAGGCCTACATATGAAAGAATGGGTCTATGTGGTCAGTGTGCGCAGTATAAAAAAATCCTGCAACACACAGTGCGTAATGAGAAAAAAAAAAACTTTGACAGTGTTTTTGGTTTAAAACAGCGACTTTGCACTGTATTTTGTATGGTATTTATGATGGTATTCTAGTTTACCTGGTCTCATTTTATAGAATGGAAGACATGTTACAGAAATTGAGATGATTTTGATTGGTTTTACAATGAAAAGTACCTTGAAATTGAGCTCAAAGTAGCAGAAATCTTTGATTTTTGCCAAAGTTCAAAACTAAACAAATTGTGCTACGCGTGCAATACACGTCAACTGGTGAGTCTAATATTCTTTCACAAGTGCGCTGATATTATTTATACCATTTCTACACTAATGCAGTAACTCTTCTATTTTTTGTGAGAATAAAAATTCAAAGTGGAAAGCAAAAGAATGTAAGAGGGGCGTGGGGACGTGACTAATGAACAGAGGAAATGTTAGTTTAGTTCCAGGAATGTCTTTCTTGTTTATTCTGGACCCTATTTGGAAATTGGCATCTTTTGAAATTTGTGTGAAATTTGCAAAATTGCTAAATTCTGACAACTTTATTGAATAGTTGAAATCGGTAAATGTGTGGTTTCTTGTACTCATTTGATAGAAAAAATGGAGTTCTAGCGAAATAGTTATGATTTTTGTCGACTAGTACATTGGAATTGGCCGAAAATAGGGCTCAAAGCGGGCAAAAATCACTGATGCGTAAACATCGTCGAGACTGCTAACTTTGCGAGAGCATAATTCCGTAAGTTTTCCATCAAATTTCATGCTTTTGGTGTCATTATGATCTGGAAAAGATTCTCTATCTTTTCATAAGAATTTTTTTTTTTTTTTTTCTGAAAGTTTGGCGACCCTGAGAACAAGTCTCAGAGAGGGCCTGGCAACTCTGAAAGGGTTAAGGGACCACTGTATATCAGCACTGATATTTGTGCATGTTAAATTATAGAACTGTATACTTTTCTAAGTTCAGTATATGAATAGATATATATATATGTCATGATACTGATAAACGGACATGCTTCATTACCCTTCTGTGTCATGAAAATCTTGAACTAAAAAAAAACATTATTGTATATTGTAAAACTAAAACTAATTATTTTCCTGGCAGCACTTACAGTGTATAATGTGTTCTATGGCCTGCTGTCTTCATTTATTTACACCTCAGTCATAATCTCAACAGATACAGTGTATGAACAGAAATGACAAGTTTTTTAAAGCATGTCATGTGATAGAGATTAGGAGGAAAATTATTGTTTTCATCATGCAGTTGATTGAAGCTGTGCAAATGAAGTTAAAATTATCTTAGTAATAATACAGTATGACTTGCCACTAGCATTAATTATTTTGTGTCACTCAATTGAAGAATGTACTTTGTGACTAGCAACTCACCTAGTGCAGTTTTATTAGAAATTTTGTATCAGTTTTATGATTATCATCATTATGTTTTAAAACATACACTAAACCTGTATGGGTCATACAGCTGGAGTTGTTGAACTGCATAGCAAAATTCTCTGCCAGAAGACAGTGTACACTGTACCTACCTTTTACTCTTGTAACTCTTGTACTCTATATTACTACTTAAAACTCAAAATATAATACTGCAGTAATTTTAATATCCAGTAATATACTCCTTAAATTAATAATTTGCAATTTTATTTTTTTGTGCAGAAGACATGCCGAATTTTGTGTTTACATGATTTAACAAGCTCCAAGTGCTGTAATGAAGCACAGATTGTTGTATCACTTTTGTTAGAGATTAAGTATAATAATTTTAATTTAAGCAAACATAACTCTTTCTTGGAAGATAAATTACATATACTGTAAATATATTTTTTAGTTTCTAGTTTAGGTTATTAAAATGTATGAATGCAAGTACGCTTGTAACTTGCGAAAAAGTTATGTGATATTTGTGTGTAAACAGCTGTGTTCCTTGGTGGGAAAACCAATTTATATCAAGCTTGCAAAATGGTATACATTTGACCAAGTTAATGTAATTATTAGTCAAGTAAAAATACTCTTTTTTTTATTTACGTAACACATTTTTTTTAACACAGTGGCCATCTCTTACCAAGGTCGAGTGACCCAGAAAAGAAGCACTTTCACCATCATTCATTCCAGCATTGTCTTACCAGAAATGTGCCAACATCACTTGAGTAATCTGATAATTAACCCTTTCACTGTTGGTGCCGTAATACTATGGCCTATGAGCCAGTGATGGTGCCGTAGTACTGCACCAAAATTCTAGCGGCTTCAAATCTAGCGGGAGAAAGCTGGTAGACCTACTTGTGAGAGTAGTGTGTACAGTATAAAAAAAAAATCGGGGCACCTGCATTGCATTGTGGGAATGCCATTTCAGTAGTCCTTGTTTACCATGCCTTGCGGTAAGAATTGTCTCACTCCCGGCGAATTTGGGACTCTTTTCTTCCAAGTGAGGAGGAATTTCATGGTTTTGGGAAGTTTGTGACCAAAAGAAATGCCCAGGATATCAGATACAGACAGTGAAAAGGGAAGGCAGCTTGGATGGTGGGGAAGGCAGCATGGTGTGGGTGGTTGGGAAGACAGTGTGTAAGTAAGTTTATTCAGGTATACACAAATACAGTTATATAGATTATCATACATATCAGCATGTGTAGAGAACCTAGGATAACCCAAAAAAGTCAATGACTTATTTCCAGTATGGGTGGTGAGGAAGACAATGTGGGTCTTGGGGAAGGCAGCGTGGGTGGTGGGGAAGGCGGTGTGGGTGTGGAAGGCAGCATGGGTTTGTGTAAGCAGGTTATGTAAACATTATAATGATAACAATGTTTGTGTGATTATTGTGTTGCATACAACGAGTGGATATATATACATTATGCATTATCTTGGTCTCACAGGCCACAAAAGTTATTTGAAAAAATCAAATATTAGAAAAGAAAACAAAATACAGTGGACTCCCGCCTTAGGAACACATCGCATTACGTTAAATCCGCCATATGAAGCATTTGAACACAAAAATTTTGCCTCACCTCACGTGATTCGTCTGGGACACGTCCCGCGTGGCCTCAGCAGCCCCGTGCGTGCCAGTGTTTACAAGCCAGCCAGTGTGGTCGCATCTAAGCTTACATTTGGTACATTTCATAGTATCACAGTGTTTTTAGTGCTTGTAGCTGCAAAATAAGCCACCATGGGCCCCAAGAAAGCTTCTAGTGCCTACCCTGTGGTAAAAAGGGTGAAAATTACTATGGAAATGAAGAAAGAGATAATAGCTAAGTACGAAAGTGGAGTGCGTGTCTCGGAGCTGGCCAGGTTGTATACCAAACCCCAACCAACCATCGCTACTATCTTGGCCAACAAAACGGCAATCAAGGAGGCTGTTCTTGCAAAAGGTGCAAGTTTGTTTTCGAAATAGAGATCGCAAGTGATAGAAGATGTTGAGAGACTGTTATTGGTGTGGATAAATGAAAAACAGATAGCAGGAGATATCATCTCTCAAGCGATCATATGTGAAAAGGCTAGGAAGTTGCAAACCTTTGCGGATGAAAATCACCCTGACACGGCTACTGCAAGCCGTGTTGGCAACCTGTACAATGACAATGTTATGGCCCATTTTAGGAAAGTCTTAAAGGAACGGGAGGTACAGATTTCTGTGGACAGATTTGTTGTGCAACAGAGGTCCAGTGACTCTCAAGCTGGTCCTAGTGGCATTAAAAGAAGAAAAGAAGTAACCCTGGAAAAGGACTTGATACCTCGAGTCCTAATGGAAGGGGATTCCCCTTCTAAACAATAACAACTTCAACACACTCCCTCCTCCCATCCCATCAATCATCACCAGATCTTCAAATAAGTTAAGTGTCATGTATTCTCTTCTTAGTAGAGTAGTAATTGTGCATGTCTTCTTCAGTTTGTGTGTATTAAAATTATTATTTCATGTAGTAAAAAAAATTTTTTTCATACTTTGGGGTGTCTTGCACGGATTAATTTGATTTCCATTATTTCTTATGGGGAAAATTAATTTGACTTACGATAATTTCGGCCTACGATGAACTCTCAGGAACAGATTAATATCATAAGGCAGGGGTCCACTGTATAGAATAAAAGTAAAAATAATACAGTAGGGCCCCACCTATATGGCAGGTTAGGTTCCAGGCTACCGCCATAAAGCGGAAATCGCACAAAGTGGAACACCCTTTTTTTCCACTTATAAATGCATAGCAATACCAGATAACAGGTTTACACTAACATATAATAAGTTAGCACTAGAACTGGGCATTAAAAAACAATAAAAAAAAAGTAAAATACACATATAGTACGTACACTCATTACTTACCTTAAAATATTTGTAGTCTTAATGTAGGGTGAGATGAGTAGTATTTATTGTAAGAAATCAGGTGTGGTATGTATAGTAACCAGCCAGGCTACCATACCAGGCCACCCCACTCTCACATAATATTCTATAACATTTAAGCGTCCCAGAGCGATAAAATGCATGTACAGTTCGCTCATTACTTACCTTAAAATATTTGTAGTCTTAATGTAAGGTCAGAGGTGAGTAAACGAGATAAAACTAATAAATGAGAGAGAGAAAGAGAGAATGAGTACATGAGAAAGGACAGGCATGGAGTTATGTAAACACGTCTGGTTTGCATACAAGTTACATTATGTACAAGTTGTCTCTATGTTGATATGGTAGAATAAATAGAGGAACACTCTCATTCTCATGTAACACCATTTTTAGAAGAAATGATGCTCTGAGTGAAGGCATACAAAAGGATTAATTTTCTACAGTTACCCCCAGTAACACATTTTCTCTTATGTTGGACTAGAGAAAGCATTACTCTTGCCATCACTTGTACAAGTTGTCTGGCTACCACATCTCATATTTATGTTTATTTATTCTACTGTGGGGTGTATTTATCATGTTCATATGTTACGTATCGTGTTTACCGTGTAATTTTGAAAAAATATCATAGATGGATTAACGAAAATGTGTATATTAACGTAATATACGACATTTAATGACACTTAGTGATTATTATTGAGTATTATTATTTTCATTACTAATATGGCATCTCTAGACATAGCAGACTCTTAAGTGATTTTAATGTGTACCTGCATGCCAGCACAGTGTGTAAGTTTATTTAGGTACAGGTATACATAAGTATAATTATCAGAGGATATATATATATATAAAATGTTAAATAACTTTTAACCCTTTCAGGGTCCATGCCGTAGATCTACGGCTTTACGTTAAGGGTCCAAACTGTAGATCTATGCCATGAGCTCAGCTCACTCTGATAAGCTGTGAGCAGTAAATTTGGGCCTAGATATGAGAGAATACATCTGTGTGGTATGTGTGCACCACATAAAACAAATCCTGCAGCACATGGTGCATAATAAGAGAAAAAAAACTGAGACTGTAATTTTCGATTAAAACAGTGACTTTGCAGTGTTTTTTTGTATGTTTTTTATAGTTTTATTTGCAATTTCTTGGTCTCATTTGATAGAATGGAAGATATACTACAGAAATAGAGATGATTTTGATTGGTTTCAGTACTGGAAATGGCTTGAAACTGAACTCAAAGTAGCAGAAATGTTAAATTTTTGCCGATGTTCAAGAATAAACAAATGACCTCACACGTCTAATACACGCCTGCTGGTGGGTCTAATATACATTCACAAATGTGGTGATATTATTTATACAATTATTACAGTATTGCATAACAGTAAATCTTCTATTTTTTGGTTTGAATAAAAATTCATTATGTGAACAAAAAATAAAAATGAAATTCATTTGTAAAGCCTCAAAACATAACTAATGAACAGAGGAAATGTTAGTTTAGTGCCAGGAATGTCTGCATTGTTTATTCTGGACCCTATTTTGAAATAGGGTCCAGAATATTTTGAACTTTGCATTAAATTGGCCAAATTACCAATTTCCGGTCACTTTATTTTGTTGTTGAAACAGTTGACTTGGTGATTTCTTGTGCTCAATCGATAGAACAGAAGTAATACTAGTGAAATAGCTAAGAATTTGGTCGACTGGAATACTGTAATTGGTGTAAAATGGGAGTCAAAGTCGGCAAAATCACCAATGCGTAAATATCGCTGACACATCAAAATTTGCGAGACCATTTCATAAGAAAAAATAACAAAATTATTTTTTGAAAATTCTTGGACCCTGGTGCACACTTTAAAATTTGGCCTCTAGACCCTGAAAGGGTTAAAAACACTTGAAATTTTGGAGTTTCCAGACATAATGGAGAGATGTGGTGCTTATGGAGCTCACGGAGAATGTAAACAAACCGAGTGGGGTGCGGTGACCATATCAGAAAGTCAGGTGTGGGGGAGCCGTATAGCGAGTTTTGGTCACAATTTGAAATGTCCGCATTAGTGGAACGCTGTAAAGTGAAGCGCCGTAAAGAAGGGCCCTGCTATATTACCGAGTGAGAGGCAGTCGCCAGTGTTGCTGTAAGCGGTTCACTTTCTCTCAGCTTCATGACTCTATATCTTGGTAACTAGTGATCGCAATTTTTTTTTTCTTTTAAAACAATCAGAAAAATATTCTTAAGATTTTGGTAAGAAAAATATTTTTTTTAATATTTTTCGACACTGAGAGCAAGTTTTTGATGAGGGCTGTCGACAGTGAAAGGGTTAAGTGAGTTTGTACATAGAAGCACAAAATGTAATACTAATACTAATACTGTACACCTTACTGACAGGAATAGGAGCTACAGGTAACATACCTAATACAAGACATCCCAGACATGACATAACGACTTCTGGAAAGGTAATTTACACAGGTTAAACACCCTTTTAGAGGCGACTAAAATGCTGGGAGCAAGAGGCTAGTAACCCCTTCTCCTGTATACATTACTAAATTTAAAAAGAGAAACTTTTTAGGTCACTCTGCCTGGGTGGGATATGGCTGGTTCGTCAACAAAAAAAAAAAAATACTTTAACTTGAGCCGTAACATGTCAGCTGTAACATTGCATGACTCATTCACATGATTTATCAGTCATATTCATTTTGTCAGGTATGTTATCTCACATTTGACATGTCACACTATGGTAGCCATGTGTTGTACCTTGCCATATCATTTATACCAAGGCTGTCAGATCATGACATCTCAGTCATGTCTAGGATATGGGAATCGTTTTTTTTTTTTTTTTTCAAGTCAGCTGTCTTCCATCGAGGCAGGGTGACCCAAAAAGAAAGAAAAACCCAAAATGAAAGAAAAAACTTTCATCATCCTTCAACACTTTCACCATCACTCATACATAATCACTGTCTTTACAGAGGCACTCAGATACGACAGTTTAGAAGTCCATCCAAACTGCCAATATCCTAAACCCCTCCTTTAAAGTGCAGGCATTGTACTTCCCATTTCCAGGACTCAAATCTGGCTAACCAGTTTCCCTGAATCCCTTCATAAAATATTACCCTGCTCACACTCCAACAGCTCGTCTGGTCCCAAAAACCATTCTTCTCCATTCACTCCTATCTAATCCATTCACACATGCTTGCTGGAAGTCCAAGCCCCTCGCCCACAAAACCTCCCTTACACCTCCCTCCAACCTTTTTGAGGATGACCCCTACCCTGCCTTCCTTCCCCTACAAATTTATACACTCCAAGTCATTCTACTTTGTTCCATTCTCTCTAAATGACCAAACCACCTCAACAACCCCTCTTCAGCTCTCTGACTAATATTTTTAGTAACTCCACACCTAATTTCCACACTCAGAATTCTCTGCATAATATTTACACTACACATTGCCCTTAGACAAGACATCTCCACTTCCTCCAGCTGCCTTCTTGCTGCAGCATTTGCAACCCAAGCTTCACACCCACATAAAAGTGTTGGTGCCCCTCTACTCTCATACATTCCCTTCTTTGCCTCCTTTTATAGTGTCTTTTGTCTCCACAGATACCTCAGTGTACCACTCACCTTTTTTCCTTCATCAGTTCTATGGTTAACCTCATCCTTCATAAACCCATCTGCTGACAGGTCAACACCCAGATATCTGAAAACATTCACTTCTTCCATACTCCCTCTCTTCAATGTGATATCCAATTTTTCTTTATCTAAATTGTTTGATACCCTCATCACTTTATTCTTATCTATGCTCACTTTCGACTTTCTACCTTTACACACCCTCCCAAACTTGTCCACTAACCTTTGCAACTTTTCTTTAAATTCTCCCAAAAGAACAGTATCATCAGCAAAAAGTAACTATGTCAACTCCTATTTTGTATTTGATTCCCTATAATTTAATCCCATCCCTCTCTCCAACACCCTAGCATTTACTTCTTGTACAACCGCATCTATAAATATATTAAACAACCATGGTGACATTACACATCCCTGTCTAAGACCTACTTTTACCGGGAAGTAATCTCCCTCTCTCCTACACATGACTCACGTCATGCATTACAGTGTAAACATGAATTGACATTTAAACATAATAAAAGTATTAATGTAACAGTACTTTACTGAAGCTGGTTCTTCCCAAAGACTGCATCCTTCAAGATTGTTTTCTGAAGATTCCACTAGGAAGATACTTTACTCTTCTTTATATGTAGTTAGTACATTTGCTAACAGCGTGTATTTATAAATGTAAGGTTACTTTACTGTTTGATTGCAACACTGAAAACACATGGTTATTGAGCTGAAACACTACAAGTGAGCCTGTGTGTTGTGAACAACTTTCCAAATTTTCCTAAGGTAAAAAAAAAGGTATAAAACACCAGCTTGTTTACTTTTAATTTTTTGATGGTTTAAAATGGCTGTTTAAATAATAATAATAATAAAGGAGAAGTTTGGGATATTGGCAGTTTGGAGTGACTATCTAAACTGTCCGTATCTGGGCGCCTCTGCAAAGACAGTGATTGTGTATGAGTGATGGTGAAAAGTGTTGACTGATAATGAAAGTTTTTTTTTTTTTTGGGGGGGGGGTCTTTCTTTTGGGTCACCCTGCCTTGGTGGGAAACAGCTGTGTTAAAAAAATATTTAGTAATTTATTTAAAAATAAACAAAAAGCATATGTTATACAGTCTTTCTTGAAAAGCCCTTAATATGACCAGTATTTTGGGCTGACGAAGTATAAATATATTGCCCTATCAGGAACTATTGTCCACAGAAGTAGTACTAAAATATTTCTAGTAAAATTTGTCAGATTAGGATCTCAAGGGCAAAGGTTAGTTTTTCTCTGAAAATCTTCAGCAATTATATCAGTAATTGAACACTAAGTGTAGCTTCAAACATGCCAGAGTCTTCTGTTTTATGTTTGTCACGGAGTGTAGGCTTCTGCGCAGTGTAATCCTCAGTTCTTTACTGTAACAACTGGAAAGTAGCGTTGGCCATTCTGATCACCATTACTAGTGAAAGAATTTTTTTTTTTTAACACATCAGCTGTCTCCCACCAAGGCAGAGTGATCCAAAAAAGAAAGAAATACTTTCACCATCATTTAAGTTATTTGTATAAAGAAAAACTCGTGGATGTGGAGGTTTATCAGTGAAAAACATGAGTTTTTAATTAGAAAAGTATTATCTTAATCTACTTAGATTACTAAGTTACATTCACATGTTGAACATAAACCTGATCATACACACAAAATAAAATTCTGTACATTACTACATAAAGATTTATACTTTAAAGAATATTCATGCCATTGTTAGATTAAGTGCAGCATGCAAGCTCATTTATTATAGTGTTGAACAAACTGTCATTTATTTGAAGATGTGACAAAGTTGGCAATGACTGATCGTACATTATTCCTGCTCAGTCCTCTTGGTAGTTGATGACAAAATTGTGAATATGTACAGTACTTGTCAGTACAATACTCGATATGTTTTTTTAACCTGTAAATGAGATAATTATATACAGTATGTCCAATACTAAATTTTTTCTATATTATTTCTTTTTTCATTTTATCAATGCAGCATTATTTCTGTAGTAATAAAAATTCAGTTTAGTAAAACCATTACTATGACAATACAGAATTAGTTGCATGTTGTTTAGACTAAAAAATTACAAAGAATTATACTTGATGTTTGTACAGAAGCAAGAAGTTCTGTTATGTGAAAATAAGAACAAGAGGTTTATATGTACAGTATTTGATGTGTTATTATTTGAACCATATGGGTATGTCCAACCTCAAGTGCTTCCAGGGACTTTTTATTCTTTCCTAGAGGAATATATTTATAACCTTTTCAATGTGAATCCACTTGTGTTGATATATCAGAGAAGGAGCAGATGATCTTGTCATTATAATCTTGGAATATGCAGTATAATTTACAAATACGTATAAAATTTTGTCTCGAGACCATTAAGGGCATTATAATGTCCTTTCAAGTCTTAAGGATCATATTAAGTACAACTGTACATTCTACATTAATTATTTAAAGCTGCCACTGAATGTAATCTTGTAAAAATGCACAATATATATATCAGTGTCATATAATAATACACATTATATCAGTGGAAAGGTTTTCTAGAAAGCTATTAATATAACATTTTGTGAGCTCTCCATTAATGGATAGAAGTGCAGTACCTGTATTTCATATTTGGTCACTTCATTTGTAAGTAGTACATAGCAATGCAAGCCAAAGCTCGTAACTTTGTCAACATTCCTATAGTTGGTCTATTTTTATGTAGATGTAAAACGATTTACGTAATTGAACTAAAGTGTCTCGATTATCATAAATTAACTTTGATATATACTTAGTACATGTGCATCATTTTTTAACTAATCTTTTCTTATAGAACAAATTTAATATATAAAACTACCTAATCAGTAGCAGCTTATAGGTTTATAACAATACAATATAGAAGTGAAATTTTTTTTTTTATATTTTCTATACAGTACAAGTCTGTCTTGTCTAGCTTAGTATTTTTTTACGGTATTTTGTACAGATTTATGTTTATAGATGAAGACACTCGAGGATAAGAATCTGCATGCTTAGAAGGCATCATTTTCACTCACTAGCTCTTATTCGTGCTTGCAGTCTTCACAGGCATTAAACACTTATATTTTTGGATAACTTTAGCTATGTATACTGGATATTAGTGTAAGGTTTAATGTCCATGAAATTATTGTAACAACTTGCTTACAGTAAAGCTCCAAACATTTTTATGATGTGAAAGTAATTTTAAGATATTTTTATTGATTGTAATCTTCATTGGTTATTCTATTTTAGTACTGTGTATATTGTATTTTGTAGGTGTTCTTGTATATAAAATTAACATGATTGTTTTTATACTTTCCAGTCTGAGAAACAAAATTATCTGTTTTGCAGGTTTTTAATTATGAAAACTAAAAAAAATGAATTGGTGAAATATAAAACTGAATCCAATATTCATAAGTAAATTTTAATTGAATCCATTATCCATAAGTAATTTTATATTTGTTGATAATTTTAAAAAAGTTTAATTAGAGGATGTTTAATACATACATTGTTCTGGAGTATTTATAAGAGCATATATTATGATCAAAACTTCGTTAAAGATACACAATGTGATAGTGAAAAACATTAGAGGTTTTGCTAACGTCGTTGAACAAAGGTACAAGCAAACTAAAAAAAAATATTTCCAGTTGATCTTTTTGTGTACTGTGTGATAAATGGACAGGTAAATCCCACAGGGACAGAAAAACCCTGAGTAGAAAGGATCTACATATTTTGCCCTCCTGTCTGGGATTTACCCGGTACCTGTTCATTGATGATCAGTGTTTGACACTTATAATATGTGAGGCACATTTAATAATTTAACCCTTTCAGGGTCCATGCCATAGATCTACGGCTGTACGTTCAGGGTCCAAACCGTAGATCTATGCCATGAGCTCAGCTCACTCTGATAAGCTGTGAGTGGTAAATTTGGGCCTAGATATGAGAGAATGCATCTGTGTGGTATGTGTGCACCACATAAAACAAATCCTGCAGCACACAGTGTATAATGAGAGAAAAAAACTGAGACCATGATTTTCGATTAAAACAGTGAATTTGCAGTGTTTTTTCGTATGTTTTTTATAGTTGTATTTGCAATTTCTTGGTCTCATTTGATAGAATGGAAGACATATTACAGAAATAGAGATGATTTTGATTGGTTTTAATACTGGAAATGGCTTGAAACTGAGCTCAAAGTAGTGGAAATGTTAAATTTTTGCCGATGTTCAAGAGTAAACAAACGAACTCACACATCTAATGCACGCCAGCTGCTGGGTCTAATATACATTCACAAATTTGGTGATGATATTTATACAATTATTACTATATTACATAACAGTAAATCTTCTATTTTTTTGGTTTGAATAAATTCATTATGTGAATAAAAAATCAAAATGGAATTCATTTATAAAGCCTCAAAACGTAACTAATGAACAGAGGAAATGTTAGTTTAGTGCCAGGAATACCTACATTGTTTATTCTGGACCCTGTTTTGAAATTTGAATATTTTGAACTTTGTGTTAAATTGGCCAAATTACCAATTTCCGATCACTTTATTTTGTAGTTTAAACAGTTGACTTGGTGATTTCTTGTGCTCAATCGATAGAATAGAAGTAATACTAGTGAAATAGCTAAGAATTTGGCCGACTGGAATAATGTACAAATGTAATTGGCCTAAAATGGGAGTCAAAGTCGGCAAAATCGCCAATTTGTAAATATCGCTGACACGTCAAAATTCGCAAGAGCATATTTTCGTCAGTTTTCCATCAAATTTCGTACTTTTTGTTTTATTACCTTCAGAAAAAGATTCTCTACCATTTCATAAGAAAAAATAACAAAAAATTTTTTTTTAAATTCTTGAACCCTGGTGCGCACTTAGAAATTTGGCCTCTGGACCCTGAAAGGATTAACATGAACACTAAACTGAATTATAATCATTTACCTGATGGGTGTAAAGGTACAGTACGAAGTATAAGATGTTATTGGGACATTTTTTTTATGGTAGAGCTATGTTAAATCATGATAACATGATAAAGCTCAGCTGCAAGTGAAACTAGTCCCAATAAAAGATTCTGCATATTGTTCCTGGTGTCCAGACCTGTTACTATTATGGTGCCTCTACTTCCATATTTCAGTGAAAAATGATCTTTATTCACTTGCACCTTTGAAGTATCATGGGCCACTGTACAGTGGTATTTTTTATTGTTAGGTCAAGACGTAATATAGTTCTGTATCTGAACAAGTTTAGACAATTTGTTGAAAGTGTCAGTCCAGTTTTGTAATTAGCAATTTCACAAGCTTAGTCATCAGAATTGTAATCAATTCTGATGACAATTTAATGAAATTTTGCAGAGATTAAGAATTTAAATGAGTGAATTAGTTCATGGAAAATGCATACATCAATAGGTTGTCACCTCCAAGATCCAACTGTGTGTTATACACACAAAATTGCCTCTTTGTAAATCTGTCGAGGCATTTTGTATACTGCTATATACTGTCATGTATTTTGCTGTATTTTAAAGTGAAATGAATAATGCACTTCAGAATTGACTGGATATGTACTGTATATACTTGAGTATAACCCAGTGGCACATGTAGATCAACCTTTGACTTTGTAGACTCACATAACACAGTGGTTACATTCTGAGAACCGTTTTATGTGAAAGATGGTTTATGCAACCTGAAGAACATTGGGGGAAATGTAATTATATTCCTGAGACCTTCAACAAAGCCAAAACAATTTTTTTCTTACCTTGAATTCTGCTTAGTGTTACTTGTTGATATGCAAGTGTGTGGAGAGGGGTTAATGTGGCCCTGTACAGTACTTGTACAAACATTTGGTAGATAGTATCAGCTTACACCACCATCACATATACTTTTTAATATGTCCACTATCACTTGCACTACTATTATGTTTGCAGTCTGGAAAAGACGTGGAAGGTTAATGGCAAGTGCTTTCCAGGCCATACTCCCATCTTACAGTGTCTAGCAATAGCATTGTTAACTCGTTGACAATTGGTGGTGTTGGATATATAGCAGTTTTTCCTGAGAAAATCCAAGACCATGTACTAGAATCACTAGTGATTTCACAGCAGAGTTAAAACCAATCCTGTCTGCAGTCACATACATGTTGTTGATGTCTGCTTAGTCCTTTGTACTGTAGTTTCAAACTTCCACACTGCATTGCAGGCTATCCAGAAATTTGACTCCCCTCATCCCATTGTTCTTTGTATACAAGTTTGGCTATCCTGCATTTCTGGTAAACACAGACATTGGTTTTTCCTGGGTCCCCAGACATAGTAATGTTCAGGGCAATGAACAAGCAAACTCAGCTGCTTTGTCAGTTGCTCATCACATGAGCATGTTAGACAGGAATGAGTAGAGACAAAGGGTTTTTATGACTTGATGTGCTGCTGGAGTGTGAGCAGAGTAACATTTATGAAGGGATTTGGGGAAACTGGCCTCTTCAAGGGGGGGAGGCTCCTTGGTGCAGTGAAGAGGCTCTTGGTCTGAGGAATTAGACCTTTTGGTCTCCTTCCTCAGACCAAACCTAATTACCACCCAATCCCCCCTTTCCTATCCCATCCTCCCCATCCCTCTTCTCTATCCTATCCTCCCCATCCTCCCATTTTCCTTTCCTCCTCTCCTCATACCTCCCCTTTCACCTTCCTATTTTCAGCCTTTGGGATTTTTCCCACAGGCACTAGTTCCTAGGTAGGGGGAAGGGTACTGTGGTCCATCCTCCCATTCCGTTGAGGTCCGTGGTGGTGGTGTAGTTTGCTGTGGAATCTGGATCACCTGGGGATGTCCCACTCCCTCTCCGGTCTCCCGGTGCATGGCTTTGGGTGTCTTTCAGGTGACAGGTGTATCTCTGGAAACTGCCTTTTGGATTCTGGGGGGGTGGGGGTGACCAAAGGAGGTATGCTTTGTGGCAGGTATCCAGCTGCCCCGTCTTTTATCCACCGAGGTGGCTCGGTAGATGTGAGGTAGCTATCCCAGATTGCTGGTTTACTGGCATGAAGGGTAGGGTATGCTGCATCTGCATTACTGGCAGTGCTGGGGTCCTCTTGGGTGCAGAGGAGGATTTATGGCTCTTTTATTCCTCCTAGGAGCTATCCCTCCACATCCCCCCCCCTTTATTTTTATCAATTTTTTTTCTAAAAAAAAAAATAAGTGACATAACTATGGAGTCCCAAACCCACGAAACAGCTCCCCCCTTGGCCCCTTTCTGCTACCGCATCTTGTTCTGTCCCTACCTCGTTATTTGACCACTCTTCGGACATTCTAATGCCCCTGTACCTCCTGCTGGTGCCATTTTGTCACCCGCTCCAGGTAGCGGGGTTCTGCCTGACTCCTTTGATACATCTGACCTCTGCACTACTTTGACCATGCTTCTGGCTTCTCCCTCTATGGTGCGACAATTTTCAGATCGCACGCCTGTCCCACTTCGGACCAACTCTGGTCCCACACCTAAACACCCATAACCATTACGCGACTATACTCCTACACTTTCTTCTCATTCTGCCCAGAAAAGACCGGACAATAGAACCACAGAGCAACTCCTTCATTTTAAGCAGAAGAGAGTGGTCACTTGCTGTGTAATCCGTGAAGTTAAACACACTTGCTGGTAGATTATGTTTGTACCATCACTTTGGCTTCCTCTATGAGTTCAGTCTGGAATGAAGTACAGAAACTGAGTAGTAAATACTCTCCCTACCTGGCTCCTGTTCTTCAAGTTGCAGGTGTTGCTATAGCAAACCCTCTTGGCATTGCCACCGAAATTGGTAATCATTTTGTCTGTATCTCTCAAGAGCTCCATCTATGCCCCTCATTTCTTTCCTCCAAGTCTGCCAGAGAGTTAGAGCCCTTAAACTTTTCTTCTAACATAGAAAAATCTTATAATGTGCCTTTTACACTTCTGGAACTGGAGGCAACACATTATGCTTGCTGATCATCGGCAGCTGGGCCTGACGACATTAATATTTGTATGCTACAGCATTTGTATCAGCCAGCCCTTGCTGTACTCTTACGACTCTTTAATCTTATTTGGTCGCAAGGAGTTCTTCCCCAGCTGTGGAAATCTGCCATTGTTCTCCCTTTCCACAAACCAGGTACTACGGGACATGATCCCCTCAAGGAAGGTTCCTTGATGTTGGTGAGGGGCTCTTGATTTAGGGAATTGGATCTGTGCTCCAGTTCCCCGAATTAAGCCTGAATGCCTTCCACATCCCCCCCCCCCAGGCGCTGTATAATCCTCCGGGTTTAGCGCTTCCCCCTTGATTATAATAATAATAATACGGGACATGATGCTTCCCACTATCATCCCATTGCTCTTACCAGTGCAGTTTGCAAGGTGATGGAACATCTAGTAAGTAGACGTTTGATGTGGTATTTAGAGAGAGACAATAGTCTCTCCACTAGTCAACATGGCTTTCATAAGGGCCGTTCTACCATTGACCCCTTACTACGCTTGGATACGTATATTCGTAATGCCTTTGCCAATAACCACTCAGTTATTGCCATCTTTTTTTTACCTTGAGAAGGCATATGACACAACTTGGAGGTATAATATTTTGGCCTAGGCCAACTCCTTAGGCCTCTGAGGCAATCTACCATTTTTCCTTAAGGACTTCTTAACTGAGAGACATTTCTGTGTTTGGGTTAATAAAATGCTTTCCTCCGACTTTATCCAAGCTGAAGGTGTCCTCCAGAGATGTGCTCTGAGCACAACACTTTTTCTCCTTAATATAAATCATCTGGCATCTATTTTTCCATCCAATATTTGGTCATCACTCCATGTTGATATCTGCTATTGCTTGTGCAGGCGCTGACTGTCACCTCATTGCAGTTTCTTTCCAGGATGCGGTCAACCGTGTTTCTAATTGGGCCACTACTCATGGGTTCAAATTTTCTAGTTCTAAAACTCGCCAAATTACTTTCACTAGAGTCTGTCTCGTCTGATCATCTATTGTACCTATTTGGCTCGCATATCCCAGAACGTGATATGGTCAGGTTTCTTGGCCTTCTGTTTGACTGTTGGTTATCCTGGAAACCTCGCATTACCTCTGAAGGCAACTTGTCATAGCCGCTGAACCTCTTTAAAACCTTCGCTCATCTTTCATGGGGGGCTGATTGTAGAACTCTCCTTCGGCTACATTCATCCCTAATTTTATCGAAACTCGATTATGGTGACCAGATATATTCAGCGGCCTCTCCTGCAACTCTCTCTAGCCTTAATCCCATCCATCACCAGGGATTACGTTTATGCCTCGGTGCTTTTTACCCTTCACCAGTTCACAGCTTCTATGCAGAGGCGAATATTCCATCCTTGATTGATCGCCGTGATGCTCATTGCCTTCGCTATTACGTTTGCTCTCATGACCGCAATCCTTCCATATATAAGATAGTCGCTGATATTAGTAGATGTTCTTTATTTGTTTGTCACCCCTGTTTACTCCGTCCCTTTTCTCTTTGCCTACATTTGCTCTTCTCTTCAGTTACCACCTTTCTATGTTCATGTAGCATCTCACTTTTCCTTACCTCCTTGGGAAGTTCCAACGGTTTGTGTCTGTTCTTTCCCACTGCCATGCACGAAAGCCCATCTGCCTACAGTGGCTTCTCACTCTCATTTTCTTAACCACTTCCGATCTCATTCTCATGCCATCACAGTGTACACCGATGGTTCCAAGTCTTCTGACTGCGTCAGATTCGCAGCAGTGTTTCCCAACAGCATCGTGCGAAGGCTTTATTATCCTCGGCTAGCATTTTTATGGCTGAATTGTATGCCATTCTCTTAGTACTTACCCGTATTGCATCTGTGCCTGTGTCACCATTTGTGGTTGTTTCAGACTCCCTTATTGCTTTACAGGCTATAAGAGAAGTTTATACACTTCATCGCCTGGTTCTTCGTATCCAACTTGAGTTATGCCATATCTCTAGTTAGCACAAAGATATTGTTTTTTGTTGGGTCCCCGGTCATGTTGACATACGAGGCAATGAACAGGCAGACACTGCTGTATGATCAGCAGTACATAACCTACCAGTTTCATATAGAGGTGTTCCATTCGCAGACTATTTTGCTGTAATTGCTACCCATTAGCAACAACGTTGGTCTGATATGCTACATAACACGTTACATTCTATTAAACCAAGTACAGTATAGGTTTCTGGCCGTCTTCTTGTCATCAGTGTCGAGGTTGGAAGACTACTCTCTCCCGTCTTCGCATCAGCCACACTCGTCTTACTCGCAGGTATCTCATGGAGAGATGCCCTGTCCCACTCTGTGAGAATTGTCAGGTTCCAGTTTCTGTTAGCCATATTCTGTTGGACTGCCCTTTATTTCAATGAGCACGCAGAATTTACCTCCAATGTCGCCGCTCTACTGTGCTTACTTTACCTTCCCTTCTTCCTGATGGATCCTCCTTTAATCCAGACTCTCTCATTGACTTTTTGATAGCAACTGATTTACTGCACAAACTCTGATGATGATGATGCCTCTAGCACTCCTCATAGCCCTTTCTACCTCAATCTCTTGCTACCCTCTACCCCTGCACTATCCACTGCCCCGCTGCACTCTATGACCCAATAATAATCCTTCTCCCTCTTGCTACCCAATACCCCTGTACCCTTCCCTGCCCTGCTGCACTGTATGACCCTTGTAAGTTTAGTGCTGCTTTTTTATTATAATAATCCCAGGCATGTGAATCTGATGCCTGTGACTTGTGAGGACTGCTGGGTTGCACTGGCAGTTCACCACACTTTAATAGACTGTCTTATACTCTCAGACTGCATTATAAGCTATCCAGAAATTCTGCTCCAATCATCCTATCGTTCTTTGTTTACTACTTTGTTTATGTCACATTTCCTGTAAGCGCAAAAAATCACATTTTGCTGGGTCCCTGGACATGTCGATATTTAGTGCAATGAACATACATACATACTCAGTCACTCAGCTTTTCCAGACCTGATTTCCCATAGGGGTGTTTCTTACTCTGACAGTTTTATCAGTGACTCTCATAATGTGATCACCTCCACAGCTGCTTTCAACAATTAGTCTGCATTAAGCCATACGTTGTTTTCTATCAAACCACATTTAGGATTCTAGCAATCATCCCAATGTTGTCTGGTTTGAGAGATGTGGAGAAACGACCAGTACCACTTGCCAAGGACTGTTAAGTTGCACTGTCCATCTGACATATCCTCATAGATTGTCCTATCTCTTTAAGAGTGTATGCAGGATTCACTTCTAATGTCTCCATATTGCACCAACTTTGATTTCAGTTTTGGTTTAGTGTTCCTTTTTGATTTTGATAATGATTTCAGTTTTACTCTTGAGCTAACCCCCACCTCCACTTACCTCTTAACTTTGTGCACTCCTGCCTGTCACGTGCTCTTAACCTTCATTCATTCCTACTTTTGTACATCCCTGTACCAGTATATAACCCTTTTGGGGATATTGCTTAAATTATTAATGATGATAATAATATTACAGTGGACCCTCAACCAACGGCATTAATCCGTTCCAGAGGGCTTGCCATTGGTCGAAATTGCCATTGGTCGAGTTAATTTTCCCCATAAGAAATAATGGAAATAGAATTAATCCATTCCTGACACCCCAAAGACTGAAATTTTTTTTTTACATGAAATATACATTTCCTTATATGAAAAGAGGAATGGGACATGCAAAATAAACAATAATTAAATGCCACTTACCTTTATTGTGGAGTTGTTGATGAGTGATGTGCCAGCAGCAGGGGAAATTCAGGATTGTCTATTGCTTGGAAGGAGAATCCCCTTCCATAAAGACTTCAGGTACCAAGTCCTTTGGTGGGGTTACCTCCCTTCTTGGTTTTTTAATGCCACTAGGACCAGCTTGAGAATCACTGGACCACCCTCTACCACCATCACTACCAACCTCTACCACCATCACAACCAGTACCACCCTCTACCACCATCACAATCAGTACCACCCTCTACTGCCATCACAACCGCCACTACTACCCTCCCCCAACACCACTTTCGTATTTTTCTACAAACTTTTTCTTGAATTCTATCGTGTTTCCCACATCCTTTACCAAAGGGCTGGCTCTAGAAGCTTTCTTGGGGCCCATGGTGACTTATTTAGCAGTTACAAGCACTAGAAACAGTGGAATAATCCAAAATGTATGGGAGGCACACATGGAAACCGACCGCAACAGCTTGTAAACAATGGCACACTGAGTCTTGGAGTGGCTGGGGACATGTTTTGGACGAATGTCGTTGGTTAAGGTTTTCGCCGTTGGTTAAGGCATTTTTTTCTACGGCAATAAGCACTGCTAAACAAAATTGTCGTTACTTAATGCCACCGTTAGTTGAGGGTCGACTGTATTATTATTATTAGTCTTGTGTGAGCATTTTAGGAGTGAATGGAGACAAGTGGTTTTTAATGAACGTGCTGTTGGAGTGTGAGCAAGGTAAATTATGAAGGGATTCAGAGGAAACTGGTTAGATGGACTTAACACGAAGGTGGAAAGTGCAGTGCCTGCACTCTGGAGGAGGGGGGGGGGGATGTTGCAGGCAGATTGGTGATTTGATTGTGATGGCACACTTCTGAAAGACAGGATTAAGTGAATGTTTCCTTTGGGTCGCACTGCCTTGATCGCTAGAGCACTTATCTCTCACACTGAGGTACGAGGATTGAATCCCCGGTATGGCTGGAAAGCATTAGGACATGTTTTCACCCATCAGTAAAATGGGTACCTGGGTATTAGTCGACTGATGTGGGTCACATCCTGGGACAAAATTAACCCAATTTGCCCAAAATGCTCTGTATAACAAACGGCTTTCTATATAGTAGTGTCATTGATGTCAGCTAGGCCTGTATACTTTGTACATGTACTTGTAGAAATAAAGATATTATTATTATTATGGGAGAAGGCCATTAAGTTATGAATAATGGTGTCCTGTCTGTAAGATGGGCACCCACAATTCTCATCTGATATCAGCACCAATACACACTGATCTTTGTCATGGATTTTTGTTAAACTAATCTGTTGCACCAACTATGATACCAGTTTTACATTTGCACCAACCTCCACATTCACTAACCCCTGCCTCTTGCACCTCACCACTTCACTACCCACAATGCTGTATGCTCCTTGTGTGTTTAGCGCATAAAATTATATACTCGAGTATATATGGGACGATTATTGTAATCAGGAATGCTCAACCCATATGGATCATATAGTACCTGGGGAATTTGAGACAGTTGGGTTTTGTCCAAGGGAGGACATCCAGTTCATTGGATCAAGGGGGAATATGTACAAGTAACGTGCAGCAGTTTATGCTGCCAGTTCTGTAATGTCAGAATTCTCACTATCCACATATTGTATCTCCTGGATGAGCATGTTTATAACTTGTGTAAATATGTTTCATATGAAAAATATAATATTCTCTGCTAAAAGTGCTTTTAATTACCTCCATCATAAAACTATTACCATGTGTTTGATCTATACAAGATAAGGTGTATCATGATAATCTGTACGGATGCAGTAGCAACCTCTTTAGCTTTTTCCTCCACAAAACCCCTCAAGGGAGGTTCCTTGATGCTGGTGAGGGGCTCTTGATCTAGGGAATTGGATCTGTGTTCCAGTTCCCTGAATTGAGCCTGAATGCCTCCCATTCTCCCCCTCTTTCTGTATAATCCTACGGGTCTAGCGCTTCGCCATGATTATAATAAATCCTCCACAAAATGTTAGTATACTACAGCTATATAACCCATGTGAGCTTAACGCTTGTTTTCAAGTGTAGTAATGATATACAATACAGTATTCAGGCTTTAGTAAGGGTCCTGCATTTATCTCTGGATGAGTATTGGCTGGGGTGCCACAATTTTGAATGGATAGGTGTTGGGAAGAGCGAGGATTGCTAGTGAACAATGGTGCCACAGTCTTAATTAAGAGGTGCCAGGCGAGGTCCCATAATCATGAATGAATAGGTGCAATAGTTGAGTGAGTTGTTTCCTCAATGGAGGTGCCTTGATGCTAGTGAGGGGCTCTTTATCTAAGGAATTGGACTTGTCCTCCTCTTAGATGGAGTCAGGATACCTCTCAGGCGCTGTAAGAAAATGTAAAGAGAACCTTCACGGCGCGCATAACTGAGATAAAACACCTCAATTACTGGGAGCCCTTGAAGTTCCTGAACCTGTACTCCTTGGAACGCAGGCGGGAGAGAGATATGATTATATACACCTGGAAAATCCTAGAGGGACTAGTACCAAACTTGCAGACAATGCAACATCCCCCCTATGAAAAGCAGGGGTGTCACTAGCATATTAAGAGACAATACAATAAGTGTCAGGGGCCCAAGACTGTTCAACTGCCTCCCAGCATACATAAGGGGGATTACCAATAGACCCCTGGCTGTCTTCAAGCAGGCACTGGAGAAGCACCTGAAGTCGGTACCTGACCAACCGGGCTGTGGTTCGTACGTTGGATTGCGTGCAGCCAGCAGTAACAGCCTGGTTGATCAGGCCCTGATCCACCATGAGGCCTGGTCACAGACCGGGCCACAGGGGCATTGACCCCCGGAACTCTCTCTAGGTAAGACCCCTATGGATTTAGCACCTTACCCTGTGTGAAAATTTGTGTGGACTGCCTCCAAGTGAGTCGCCTACCCTGGCAAACTCTGTTGACACCGAGCTCTGAGGTGGGTACCTCAGCCTCACAAGTGGCTTATAGGACAGATTTTCACAAATGATTGATGTTGCAAGAAACTCGCCTGCATGCACGTATAAAGGACTAACTTACTTGGTGTTGCAGCATATATCCTGATCTTCAACTTCCCTAAGCTTAGCCTTAGCCCCTTTGGACTTCCCCTCAGAAACCACGTGCAACCGGGAGCCTTAATTCCTGCAATATTCAATCATTATTAGTGACCTGCCTGCACCTCAGAAATTCCTATATCCAAGAGGGTGTGCATCCCCTAGTATAACTATGCAGACACGGACACTAGCTTCCAGACTGACGAGACACTGGTACTTACTGGGCATGCACTCCCAGCTCCAACACAGGCCCACAGATCAACTCACTCACAATTTCCCCAGACACTGGCCAGAAATCTATGAGATAAAGTGGAGGTCTTGTCTTACTATATGGGCCTGACAGAGGAGGTCATCTACGGTACATCGAGGTGCCTCTACCAGATTTCCCCAGGTCTCGAATGTGAAGACACGTGGAGGGCGCCGTCTGCTGATCACAGCATGTCTTGTCCAGTTGGTATCTGTCTTAAGAAGGACGCTATTGTGTCTTTGAGACCCGCGCCTCGTCATTCAAGCTAGGGCTGCCAGTTCTCCCTAGCTAACTTAACCTAGTGTTTGCCTACATTATCGGCCTATTACTACCTATGTTAAGGTCTTAGGTCTACATTATTATTATCTACAGTTGCCTCAATGATCCTAATATTAGTGTACTACCAGTAAAACTACCTACTCCTTCCCTGAAGGGTAAATCTATAACTTAAATAGTGCTTACCAACCATGCCAACTCGGGGAGAACGCTTTTTGTTTGGGTGGGTTTAAGGGCCACCCAGCTCAGCCGTTCCATTACGGCTATGCTGGGATCCCTTCGTATGCCGTATCTGTCCTGTGGAACTTTAGGGACCAAATAAATTTCCACATCCTCTCGCCGGCGAAGGTAGGCGCTAAGTCTAAATCAAGTTCACCTGCGAGCCCCCACAGCGGACCCTGGACACGAGTGCTGTCCAACCACTCTCGTCGAGCAGACTCCGGTCTAACTTCAACCGTCCAGTTTCCCCTGCGTGGACCTCTGGGGGTGTAAACTTGTTGGTTCCGGTGGTCTTAGCACCCTTTCCTTTAACTTTAACATCTTTCGTATGTCTAGCCTTGACTGAGTGGCTCCGTACTTTCCCACCCAGTGGCCCACATGCCTTGGTAGCCTTTCCTCCCACTGTTACGAGGTTCCCTAGATTTAATGGCAATCTATCTCCCTCTTTATGTACCCTGTAAAAGTGTTTTCCCAAGGTGGCCGAGTGTTCGTCACTACCTACCTGGTTCAGCTTCCCTGGCGGTTCATAGTGTATACTGGTATTCATTATCACTACTCCCCCAGCTATCATGGGGACAGCTTCTCCTCTATCTGGCTTGGCAGGGAATTCAGGTGGAATCCTGCCGCCTATGATGTATCCTACTGGGGATCTGTATAAACCAATTCCTTCCTTAAACGTCCGTCGTGTAGACAGGAAGTCATCTATATGATTGGCTCCCACCAGGATACCTACATTTCTGACTGTGTCAGTGGTAATTCCCTGGTCTGCCAGCTTCACGTCAAGGTCTTTCAATCGCTTAGCTGCTGCTGCAAGACCTCTTGCTGTAATTGCCCTGGGTAATGTCTCTACCACCAAGGCTGTAATGTCTCTGCGATGTCCACCTAATTTGACTGTGACATCCACCACATCATAAGATTTGGGTGGGACCTGACTTATAGCCCCTCCCAACATCATACTAACTTTCTTTGTGGCCTTCAACTTTAATTTAGCCACCAACTTCTTTGTTATCAAGGATACTTGTGCTCATGGGTCAAAGAATAATCGGGTTGTTTCGGACCTGTGCCCATTCACAACCTTTGCCATTGTCCTATAAAAACGAAACAGATCACAAACAAACGGCTTGGTTGCCCATGGCTAACCAGCACCATTCTGAAATCCATTGACAAGAAACACCAATATGAAAAGCAATATAGACAGGGCTTAATACACAAAGATATTCTTAAACACTATTCATCAGTTCTCACCAAAGTAATAAAGAAAGCCAAACAACTATACTACTCCAGTAGATTCACAGACACTAGAGGAGATATAAAAAAGACCTGGAAAACACTCTCTCAGATTCTAGGGACCCACAAACTGAAAAAAACAAGAATATTGTCCTAACTAAACCTAATGAAACACCACTAAATCCACTGACACAGCTAACAAGATAAACGACTTCTCAACCATGGGATCTAATCTCGCCAATAAAATCCCACATACCAATCCCCGTGCTGGGGATTACCTAGATGGGAATTTCCCAAATTCCTTCTATCTTGCACCAACCGAGCCCATGGAAGTCACCGAGATTATAAAGTCACTTAAAAATAACTCAGGGAATCGTCTCATGTCCCCATTACTTTTACAAGCGAGAGGCCCATATCCTTTCCTTTCACTTTACTATTTCATTATTTTTTTAACAAGTCACTAGAAACTAGCACCTTCCCCGGGAAACTACTCAAGATGGGCAAGGGTTACACCAATACATAAAGGTGGTGACCCTACAGATTTTAAACAACTATAGGCCAATATCAAATTTACCATTGCTATCCAAAATCTTTGAGAAACTCCTGCACAGGGACTATATTTATTTATAACAGCACAAAACATACTCAACCCCTGCCAATTTGGATTCAGGAAAAAAAAAAAGCACTAATGATGCAATCATAAAAATGCTAGATCCTTTACACAGCATTGGAAAATAAGGAATATCCACTAGGAATTTTTTTTTGACCCAAGAAAAACTTTTGACACAGTAGACCACGACATCCTACTCCACAAACTTGACCATTACGGTATAGGGCCATGCGCTTGCTATTTCAAATCTTACCTTAAAAATAGGATCAGTATGTCACTTAAGCCAGCATCAAAAACCCCCCCATGATACTGGGTTCCGCAGGGAAGTGCCCTTGGTCCCCTGCTCTTCCTCTAAAAAATAAAATGATTTTTCCAAACGTATCCCAACCCTAAACCCATTCTCTTTGCGACGACAGATTTTAGTCATCTCTCCCCCTAATTTGCCACCCTCAACCCCGTTTTTAAATGAGGACTGTAAAAATATCACTTGGATGAAGCCAATAAACTTACCTTAACACTGAAAAAACCCTACTATTTTATTTTTTGGTGCAGAGAGGAGATGCACAAATTAATTTTAAACGAAAACCTTAATTACCAGACATAACGAGGGAAAAATTTCCTACCCCTTCCTTGACAAAACCCGAATTTCAGCCCCCATACCAACCAATAACCAAAAAATACCCCAAAAGGGTTTGGGATCCTCTCCAAGATACGTATACGTCCGAAAAATCCCCCTACTCACACTTACCACTACTTATTATCCATACCTCCCTATCTATTTGTGCTTGGGGATAAACTCAGCAACACACCTAAACCAATAATAACCCAGCAAAAAGCTGAGTAAGAATAATCATTTAAATCCCACCCCGGGCCCAACACCCCCCCCCCACTCTTCATAGAAAAAAAACTTATCCTTTTCCCTACACCCACACTTCTACTGTGCAATCTACATCACGGGGCCCTTAAATTCCAAATAAAAACCTTTGCCCTAAAACGTTTCTTTTGTTGGACAGAACCCCCAGGCATAACCAACACAAAATCTCACAAATTTCCCCCGTGCGACAAAACCCTTTTAAAAAAATTAATGTTGTAAAAGGCCCTAAAATTAAAAACACCCTACCTGAAAAACTTAGAACTGCAGACACATTCATCCCCTTCAAAACTCCCATTGAAAACATCTTATCCCCCTGATACACCCGTCAATAACACACAAAACCCCCGGTGGTTCACCTAACACTCACTCACCCATTTTGCCCAAAAACAGAAATATTAATCTAAATCTTAAAATAAGAATTATGATACCCCCAATACTGAAACTATTTTACTGTGCCAAAAAAAAAGCATTCAATTCTAAACTAAAACTAGTATTTAGTCCTTAGCCCTAATCCCAACTTACCTCATAATTTGTAATATTTTTTAAAAAAGAAATTAAACTAAGTCTGCCGAAATGCCGCCCTGCAGGGGGGTTCTAGGGTCACTTGTAATTATATTTAACACAGTAAACCACACAAAAACCAAATTCGCCAAAATTTAACTTTTTTTAAACCTTATAGAGATAAACTTTGAATTGAAATTTTAATCTGATTAATTGAGGTGGATTTTAAAACATAAAGTTGTGCACATGTCCAACGAGGGGGTAAATTGGTGAGCATAGCTGCCTTTCCCAACAGTTGACCCGGGGCGATTCCCCGGGCCCTGCACGTTAGTTTTCATGAGGGCAGGGGAGGAGCTATGACTCGACCCCGGGAACCCCCTTTCGAGCACTGTTGTGATTTTGCCCATCAACAGTTTAATTTGGTATATTCCGTTTTTCAGATTTCATTAATATTATTTGTGACGCTTCACTGGAAGCTCAGTCAAAATTTCCGCTTTATATTTTTATCTGACGCACTTATCATGATATAAAGGGTATTGCTCTTTATTTTTTTTAAAAATTTTTAGCATTAAATATAATAAATTTTAAAAATAATATCTTTATTTTCTTTTAAATAATTTAAAAGGTAACATCCCAGCTGCAACAATGACATAATACTATATAGAAAGCCACTTGTTATGCTCCGCATGTCGGGCAAATTAGGTCAGTGTCCCAGGATGCGACCCACACCAGTCGACTAACACCCAGGTACCCATTTTACTGATGGGGAACATAGACAACAGGTGGAAAGAAACACGTCCAATGCTTCTACTCTGGCTGGGAATCGAACCCAGGCCCAGGAAAAGTAGAAAACTAGTTCATAATGAAAGAGGATGGAATCACTAGTTAAAAGACCGGCCGCTAGTTATGCTTCCGGCTGGATTCAAAGCTTTTGTCACGTGACGCTGTATAGCCCTTGTGGTCTAGCGCTTCTTTTTATTATAATAATAATAATTTGTCACGTGACCAACCTGATGTGAGTTTCTGGTTGCTAACACAGGCTCACCCACTCACTCCTGAGTAGTACTCTGCCTTGTACTCTCACACTTAGAATGATCTCTGTTTTCTAGAGTTCTCTGTTTCATATTCAGATCCTTTGCACGTTAATATCAATTAAACTTCCTGTATGGATAATCTGAATTTAATGTGTCTGCGAAGACATTAATGTGGAAAATACTGTATATATTTTCCAGAAATACAGTAGTTATATGTAAATAGATGGCCATACTGTATTTAATAAAATTTGTCATAGAAAATGGGAATTTTCTGCACCTGCGCAGAAGGAGAGTCGCCATTTTTAATTTGAATTGGATACAACGTTAGTGTAATGGGAAGGAATTTTCGTGCTCTAGAGGATAAAATTGGGCTGACACCTCTCAAATAGGAGGCAAAATTGTTGGATGTGCATTCCTGCATAACTTGAGATATCAGGCGACAGGACAGGACAACTCCAGGAACCGCAGATAAGCTGTCTAATTTATGTTTAATTTCTGGCCAGTAAAATTTTCATAAATGTAGGAAAAAGGGGGGGGGTCCTGTACATGACACATTAATCTCCAGTCAAATTGGTGAGTGTTATGATTAAGATATTCTCTTTCTGTTATATAAATGTGTGTATATACTATAATCCTTTTTTAATTTTAATATACAGTCCACAAATTTATATATTTACCAGCATTCCTAGTGATGTATATTTCATTTAATTAATAGGTCCAGAGCAACTTGTGGATATGACAGTAGTAGGTATCGAAGGGAGACATTTTTTGCGACCTAGGTGTCCCAAATTCCTACTTGTCTAACTGATAAATAATAATCTATGTTCATTTACTGTTATGTATATAATGATACATTCAGATAAATGCAATTTTCCACAATTAATATGAGTTATGTTAGCAACGTATCAGTTATTTCATGTCTTATATTGATTGCCTAACTCTGCTATTGGGAATTATGTCTTCCCAGTAAAACTCTTTGTCTGTATATACAATTTTACCCTTTATGTGTAAAAGGGAAGATAAGTAATTTCATGTTCCTTATTAAGATTATGGTTCATAGAGATATGAAGATTCAATCTAAGTTTTATTATTATTAAAGACAAGGATTTTACTTGAGTTTTTGTCATCCTAAAGAAAGTAAGAAGGTTAACAAAGAAAAGCCTCTTAGGTTAAGAAGGCTATATTTGCCGCACTAAACCTTTGTTGCCATTGGAGTTGTCCCCTAGACAAAGCCCTTACACGAACTGGTTCCGCAAGATTTAAACAGTGGAACATTCTTGCCCCTCCATACGCAACAGTACACACACACACACACACGCACACACACACACACACACACACACACACACACACACACACACACACACACACACACACACACACACACAGGGCCAGGAGCTAGGACTCGACCCCTGCAACCACAAATAGGTGAGTACACACACACACACAGGAGCTGAATGCGGGGCCAGGAGCTGAGTCTCGACCCCTGCAACCACAATTAGGTGAGTACACACACACAAAGGCGATGAAGCCGGATAACGTCTCAGCATGGGTCCTGAGAAAGGGAACAGAGGCGCTTTACGTACTACTAACAACTATCTTCAACACATCTATCGACACAGGGCGACTACCGGAAATATGGAAGACAGCAAATGTAGTCCCGGTAGTGGTGGTATCCTCAATTACGGTAATGACGAATCCAGTAGTTGTGTTGATTACTGAAGGCAGTGGTGTCTATGATGTTAGTAATAGTGATGAGTGTGGTGGTACCGAGTGTGATGAGGTTAACCACATTGACATTAATGTTGAATACAATACTGTTGATAAGTGTAATGAACACTTTGTTGGTAGTGGTGTTGGTGATGACAGTTATAGTGATGCTTGTAATGCTAGTGGAGGAGGGATTGTGAGTGGTGTTGTTTAATGTTTATTATGCACCCCATACCCATCCTGTGGGCGGTAGTCAAAAGATTACAGAGGTACATAATGGGTCCAGGGAATAGACCCCATAGTTATGATAGCTGAACTAGTTACAAAGGTAATGAACTCCAGGTAGATCTGGTCACAATCATGGCAAGTTACAAAGGTAATGAATCAGCCTCACTCCTATACATGGTTACAATCATGAACAAATTACAAAGTAATGAGCCACTGAAACGTGTGGTGGTGCCACCTATCATACATTCACACATGAACAGCGTTGTGCTTACCTGGAGAGTTTACCTGGAGAGAGTTCCGGGGGTCAACGCCCCCGCGGCCCGGTCTGTGACCAGGCCTCCTGGTGGATCAGAGCCTGATCAACCAGGCTGTTGCTGCTGGCTGCACGTAAACCAACGTACGAGCCACAGCCCGGCTGGTCAGGAACCGACTTTAGGTGCTTGTCCAGTGCCAGCTTGAAGACTGCCAGGGGTCTGTTGGTAATCCCCTGTACAGTGCAGAGTCACTTGTTTGCACAGAACTGCTTAATGCCTCAAATGATGTAGTGGAAGTTTTAGCAGTAAAGGTCGAGAACCAAAACCTAGTCATTGTGGTAGTCTACAAGCCTCCGGATGCAACATCCCAGCAATTCCAGGAACAGCTGTTAAAAATTGACCACTGTCTGGAAAATCTTCCAGCTCCTGCACCCAACATCTTGCTCCTGGGGGATTTCAACTTAAGGCACCTAAAATGGAGGAATATAGCAAATAATATTGTTGCAGTAATAACACCAGGAGGCAGCTCTGATGAAAACTCACACTCACACGAGCTTTTAAATCTCTGCACAAAATTCAATTTAAACCAGCAAATAATAGAGCCTACTAGACTGGAGAATACACTAGACCTCATCTTCACTAACAATGATGATCTGATAAGATAATGTCACCATATCAAAAACAATATACTCAGATCACAACATAATTGAGGTTCAGACATGTATGCGTGGAGCCCCAGACCGACATAATGAGACTAGTCACGAGGGAGCATTCACCAAATTCAACTTCAATAACAAAAACATAAAGTGGGACCAAGTAAACCAAGTCCTAACCGATATAAGCTGGGAAGATATACTAAGCAACACAGACCCCAACTTATGCCTAGAACAGATTAACTCGGTGGCACTCGATGTTTGCACAAGGCTTATTCCTCTAAGAAAAAGGAGGAGTAGATGTAAAATAAAAAGAGACAGGCGCTCCCTTTACAGGCGACGGAAAAGAATACAGAGCGGCTAAAAGAGGTCAATATATCTGAAATGCGTAGGAGACACTGGTCAGAGAAATAGCAAGCATCGAACTTAAGCTAAAAGAATCCTTTAGGAGTCAGGAATCGCGGGAAGAACTAAAAGCCATAAATGAAATCGAAAGAAACCCAAAGTATTTCTTCTCCTATGCCAAATCAAAATCGAGAACAACGTCCAGTATTGGGCCCCTACTTAAACAAGATGGGTCCTACACAGATGACAGCAAGGAAATGAGTGAGCTACTCAGTCCCAGTATGACTCAGTTTTTAGCAAGCCGCTAACCAGACTGAGAGTCGAAGATCAAAATGAATTTTTTATGAGAGAGCCACAAAATTTGATTAACACAAGCCTATCCGATGTTATCCTGACGCCAAATGACTTCGAACAGGCGATAAATGACATGCCCATGCACTCTGCCCCAGGGCCAGACTCGTGGAACTCCGTGTTCATCAAGAACTGCAAGAAGCCCCTATCACGAGCCTTTTCCATCCTATGGAGAGGGAGCATGGACACGGGGGTCGTCCCACAGTTACTAAAAACAACAGACATAGCCCCACTCCACAAATGGGGCAGTAAAGCAACAGTAAAGAACTACAGACCGATAGCACTAACATCCCATATCATAAAAATCTTTGAAAGGGTCCTAAGAAGCAAGATCATCACCCATCTACAAACCCATCAGTTACACAACCCAGGGCAACATGGGTTTAGAACAGGTCGCTCCTGTCTGTCTCAACTATTGGATCACTACGACAAGGTCCTAAATGCACTAGAAGACAAAAAAAATGCAGATGTAATATATACAGACTTTGCAAAAGCCTTCGACAAGTGTGACCATGGCGTAATAGCACACAAAATGCGTGCTAAAGGAATAACAGGAAAATTTAGGTCGATGGATCTATAATTTCCTCACTAACAGAACACCAGAGAGTAGTCGTCAACAGAGAAAAGTCCGAGGCAGCTACGGTGAAAAGCTCTGTTCCAAAAGGGCACGTACTCGCTCCCATCTTGTTCCTCATCCTCATATCCGACATAGACAAGGATGTCAGCCACAGCACCGGGGTCTTCCTTTGCAGATGACACCCGAATTTGCATGACGTGTCTTCCATTGCAGACACTGCAAGGCTCCAGGCGGACATCAACCAAATCTTTCAGTGGGATGCAGAAAACAATATGAAGTTCAACGATGAGAAATTTCAGTTACTCAGATATGGTAAACACGAGGAAATTAAATCTTCATCAGAGTACAAAACAAATTCTGGCCACAAAATAGAGCGAAACACCAACGTCAAAGACCTGGGAGTGATCATGTCGGAGGATCTCACCTTCAAGGACCATAACATTGTATCAATCGCATCTGCTAGAAAAATGGCAGGATGGATAATGAGAACCTTCAAAACGAGGGAGGCCAAGCCCATGATGACACTCTTCAAGTCACTTGTTCTATCTAGGCTGGAATATTGCTGCACACTAAAAAGCAAACCCTTTTAAGGCAGGTGAAATTGCTGACCTAGAAAATGTACAGAGAACCTTCACGGCACGCATAACGGAGTAAACACCTCAATTACTGGGAGTGCTTGAGGTTCCTAAACCTGTATTCCTGGAATGGGGGGGGGGTTGGTGGGAGAGATAACATGATTATTATACACCTGGAAAATTCTAGAGGGACTAGTACCGAACTTGCACACGAAAATCACTCACTACGAAAACAAAAGACTTGGCAGACGATGCAACATCCCCCAATGAAAAGCAGGGGTGTCACTAGCACGTTAAGAGACCATACAATAAGTGTCAGGGGCCCGAGGCTGTTCAACTGCCTCCCAGCATATATAAGGAGGATTACCAACAGACCCCTGGCAGTCTTCAAGCTGGCACTGGACAAGCACCTAAAGTCGGTTCCTGACCAGCCGGGCTGTGGCTCGTACGTTGGTTTGCGTGCAGCCAGCAGTAACAGCCTGGTTGATCAGGCTCTGATCCACCAGGAGGCCTGGTCACAGACCGGGCCGCGGGGGCGTTGACCCCCGGAAGTCTCTCCAGGTAAACTCCAGGTAGATAGCCCCATCATTAAAGGGCTGTGGTCCTTGAGGAGGACAGTTTGGAAGCTTGACATTAATTACAGAAATAGAGTGCAAAGAGTCAGAGTCATCATCAGAGGCAGAGGACAGAGTCATTACTGGGGCAAAGTTTTAGTTTTTGAGGTCTTATCAAGGGAAGACACCACATAATTTACATCAGATAGTTTACTAACAATTTGCATAGGTCCCGTAAATCTAGGTTTCAAGGTGTGGCCAGGTATAGGTTCCTGTACCAACACCTTGTCTCCTGGATGGAAGGAGCATAGTTGTGCATTTCTATCATACCTCTGTTTCACCTTGTTTTGAGCTGCCTTTAAGTTAGCCTTGGCTAACTGACGTGCCACCTGCAACCTTGAAGACGGGTTGTAGAGTGTTGAGCTAGTGTCTTCTCCCATCCATCCTTCTTTGAGCACCCGAAGAGGACCTCGTACATTGTGCCCAAAGATCAGCTCAAACGGACTATACCCAGTAGACTCTTGCACAATTTTCCTTATTGAAAACAGCAACAAAGGTAGTGATTCTTCCCAGTCTGTAGGAAAATGCATACAAAAAGTTCTCATCATGGTTTTTGACATCTGATGGAATCTTTCCAAGGCGCCTTGGGACTGAGGATGATAGGCAATGGATAAGTTGTGGATTATCCCTAACCTAGTTAATGCTTCCCTAAATGCTTTGGCAGTAAAGTTAGTACCTTGATAACTTTAAATAGATTTATGAATGCCATAACAAGAGATAAATTTTGTTAAAGCCTTGAGAATGGCTTTAGTATTAATACTGTGCATGGGAATTGATTCTGGGTGTTTAGTTACTATATCCATAATGGTAAATAAGTACTGATTTCCAGACTTGGACTTAGGTAGTGGACCTACACAATCTATAATTAATTCTTCAAAAGGTTCTCCATCAGCAGGTATAGGCTGGAGAGGTGCAGGTTTAATGGAATGTCCAGGTTTTCCTACTTGCTGACATTTTCGGCAACAGCGGATATGATTCTTCACATCCTGCCTTAATTTTGGCCAATAGAATTCTTTTGTGATTCAATATAATGTTTTAGTAATTCCTAGGTGACCTCTTAATGAAGTATTATGAGCTATATTCAATATTTGAGGTCTAAACTTTGTTGGAACCACTAACCTGTCTGACAGTTGCCTACCCTCTATCTTCTTATCAGTCTCGGTACAGATCAAATACTCGTTTTTAAGTTTATATTTGATCGGATGATCTGAAAAGGATTTACCCATGGCTGCCTGAAACGTGAAATTCAGTGAAGGGTCCTTTTATTGTTCCTCTCGGAAGGACTGCTCCTCAGGCATGGAAACAGATATCTGGCAATCCTGCAACCCTGCAATAGGAAGGCTTGATCTGGGTCTGTTCACTAAATTTAAGAGGCTCTGGCCAGTTTTCCTCATAAAACAAATTGGCTATTCCGAGATCAGAGTCGTCCAAGAATAGGTCAGCATTCTCGCCAGACAACCTTTGGGATGTTGCCCAAGTCATGGCCAACACCGGAGAAGAATTAATCATTATGGGTTCAGGACATACACTTGAAGTGATAATGTTATTACCCAGTAATAACATGACATCTTTCATAGGAAATCCTCTGGATACACCTATAGTCAAATATCCAGTGTAATATCTGCATTGTATATAAATTCTGTGCAAGGGGACAGAACATATTGTTCCTCTAAATGCTTCTAACAGAACAGAGGATTGTAATGAAGTGTGTTCAGAAAGGGGAAGTACTCCCTTTCTTATAAGCAAGCAGTATGCTTCAGTATCCCTAAAGGTTCTGACCTCAGTTTTCTTTGAGACTTCCTAAAAGGAAATACAATTCCTACAATACTAAGGGCCATCCCTTTCTCTATTTCTTTCAGGGTCATGTTACTAGGGACATTATAGCTTTTCCCTAATGGTTGGGGTTTATTTGGACAGTTGGGGCGGATGTGACCTACCTTATTGCAAAAAAAAAAAAAAAAAAAAAAAACAGACGACAGGCTTGACCTTAGCTCCCTGCTGACGTTGTAACTGGTGTCGCTCTGGGTGGTGTCGCTCTGGATACTGTTGCCGAGATTCACCATGTTGAGTGGTTTGTCGCTCACCAGGTTGACCATAAGTTGAACAGCGTGGCTCACCAGGTGACTTAGTTGGCTGACGTAGATGTTCTCCTTCCGGCTTGCACTTCATCCTCCAATGTTGACGATCTCTGCTCATGCCAGGCTGATGAAAAGAGAGATGGGACCGCTCGGACAGGGAGGGGTTGGTTTCGAAGGTATCAACCAACCTGGTTGCCTCCACTGCAGTGGTTAAGACATGATCCTGCAAGAAGATTCTAACCTCTGGTCCCACAGACTCCAGCAGGTTATCTACTAAGATGAGCTGCACTAGCTCATCGAAGGTGGCGACACCACTTGCTTTATACCAGCTGGTAAAAGCTTTGGTCTGCTGTCTCAAAAAATCCACCAGGGATTGACCAAGCTGTCATCTGCCTAACTTAAATGACTTCCTATATTTAGCAAGAATGCACTGATATGCTCCAAGGATTGTGATCTTCACCACAATCCTTGGAGCATATCAGTGTCATTTAACACTGATGTAAATTCCTGTGCCTTACCAAGAAAAGCTGTATGCACCAAAGACACCCAATGCTGTTTAGGCCACCTCAAGGCTCGAGCCTGATTTTCGAAAGTTTCGAAAAATTGTTCTGCCTCAGGTTCTCCCTCACTGAAGCGGGGAACAAGCTGTACTGCTTTTTGTAAAAGAAAGTCATTTACAACTTGAGAAAACTGCCTTCTTTCTTTTTCCCTATCAAATTCTTCCTTGGCATATGCCCTTTGTTCCCTAGTCTGCTCAAGATTGATTTTCGCCAACTCAAGTGCCAACGCAGCAGATTCACCTTCAGACAACCCTGTCGCATGAGACTGACGATTTTGCTCAGTTGATGTATCATTTTCCTCCTGCGAGAAAATTGGGTTTTTATTCCTGGCTCCCGTTGAGGGAGGAGTTTGATGTGCCATCTCCTCTTCTCGAAGTTTGATACTTATAAGAGTATGAAGCTGTGCAGCTATGAGAGTGCATTCGTAATCAGTGCCAATGGAACGAGCAATTTGCCAACAACGCTGTAGAGACATTTTAGACAAGTTTGAACAAGTGTATTCAGACACTAGACGTCTGACTCGTCTAGGCGGCATACCCCAACATAACACGCAATTTGCAATACACACTCAGCTATGCACAGTACGACTGCAGAATACTCGCACCCCAACATAGCACTTTATTTGCAATACACGCTCAGCTATGCACAGTACGACTGCAGAATACGCACCTACAATAACAAGGCTTATACGCAATAGCAAAGCCAGCTGCGAAATATTCACACAACAGCAAGATTGACCACAGAGAAGCGAGCACACTGAACAAGCCAATAGCAAGCTGTCAATGATCATACAATAGAATGCTGACCATAAAACGTAAGGCTGACACGCAAAGCTAATGCAATGCCAGACAGCAAGCTATACAATGTTCCTGCTTCAGTTTCACCCTAGGCTCAACTCCTGTTCTAAGTCCAGCCCCTGTTCCAGCTCCTGGACAGGCCCCCATGTTACAACCCAGGGACAATAAGGCCTGTTATCCTGGGTGTAAAGGGGAGCAAGGAGCAGAACAAACACAGCTGAATGACTTTCAAATATATTTTCCCTCATCAAGAGCAATGTGGATATTTACACATATGTACACTATATACAGTTGGAAATGTATGTGTACAACATGGTTAAGGCAAGGCCAAGACACAGTCTGGAGACAGAATGGACAACTGTGCTCAACCAGCTCTAGTATGGAAATGACAAGGGTAGACAGGTGGGTGGTGCCCACAACACCTCTACGATTGCCAGACCCACCTTCTCATTGGTTGAACCCAGGTACTGATCGAACGATGGGGCCCCATCGTTCGACCCTAGTACTGGTTCACTGGTTAGCCTTTCAATGAGGGTGTGTACATGTGTCGAATAATGGTTACAAACTCTTTGCATGCCACAAAGGAAGATGACTGCAACATTCTTTTCACTAATTATGAACTTGATGCATCACTAACTAAGGGCAACTCCATGTCGCCTGGTGAGGATGGTATTACTTACAACATACTCAGATTGCTGTGTCGAGCACCAGGAAATCCCTTACTCGAGTTATATAACATGAGCTATGTAACTGGGGAGCTCACTCAATCTTGGACAAACAGCCTCATCATTCCCATTCCTAAGCCCAATCAACAAAATGCATATCGCCTAATATCTCTTATTAGCTGCTTGTGTAAAACATTCGAGAGAATGATTCCTGTCTCATGTACAGAATCAAACAATTTTTGTCTCCCCGGTTGCATGGTTTTATGCATGGAAGGAGCGTGCATCATTGCATAGCCACCTTTCTCACCCTGCACACTGACAGCTCATACACTACCTTCCTTGACCTTAAATCTGCTTTTGATGTAACATTGTCCTCTTTGCTTTCGGGCCGAGTAGACCTTTGTGCAGACGCTACTCAGTTGCCTCACAGGTACCGAGTTGAGTGGTTGTGTGCTCTGCGCCTCGCCCTCTGGTGGCGAAAATCAACATTACCCCACAAGATGGAGGGAAGCCTCCGACGAGTTAACACTGTATATGTGGAGATTTTGCAGGGATCTTTGTTGGATCATAATGTTGACGTCCTCCTACTCCAAATCCTGCAAGACACATATAAGATCTCCAACGATGACATCTATGGTGTTTCAGTAAATGGTGCTTCCCGGGTTTTCGTCAAGTTTACGACTACTACAGTGTATGAGGATGTTGTTCAACGTTATCAAGATCTACGTTGTCAGGTGAACTCAACTGTGGCAGTGTGTCTTCGGGATGTGTCCCGCACTTACACATGGGTCAAGATTCGAAACGTCCCTTTCGAAGCTGATGAGCATGCAATCTGTAAGGTTTTCACCAAATTTGGGATGATTCACCAGACTTATGCAGGTGTATGGAGCCATGGCCCATTTGAAGGTAAACCTGACGGGTCGTTTTCAGTAAAAATGTCCATCAAAATTGCCATCCTGTCTTTTGTTCTCCTCGATGTCTACCGTACTCAGGTATATATGTATTACCCGGGGCAAAGGAAGACGTGTCGGTTATGTGACGTGTATGGACACATGGCGTATCAATGTGATCGTCGGCGTTCCCGTCAACAGGGTGAGCAGCGTGTGTCATCAGACGCTCCTACACAAGCCCCCAAGTCCATGGTAGGCGAGGGCGTCCGTCCGACACCAATGCCTCAACAGCCTTCCCTCGATGTACCTGTCACTACACCTGATTCACCGTGTGTAACATTGCCCTGTATGGAGACGAGCGTTACTGATGACGGTGTCGCAGCGACATCAACTGATGTTGTTCCACCTCGTGAGGTAGAGCTAGACCTCCCTGTATCATTTCCGGAATTGTATGGTGTGGTGGAGGAGTGTCCAGCGCCACCATCCACCCCAGTGGCGTCCGATAATAGCATTGGTAGCCCACCGTCAACGATTGCTACTCCAGACGGACCCACTGTGATAATTACTAGCATGGACGTCCATGCACACATGACTGTGGCCGCCCGCACCGTTGTCGACGGGAGCTCCCGTAAGCGGGCGGCAGGGAATTCAAGTAGTGATGATGAACTGACACCAGGACAACGACCTGGGAAAAAGTCATGGGCCGCGATTGCGGCTAATGGCTTTGACGACAATGCCAGGGTGGCGAGCCTCCCGCTTGGCGATGTTTGTGGCACAGACAGTGATGTCGCTCAATGTCTAAATGTATTACGAGTGAATGTGTGTGACGAAAGCCAGCAACATTTCAGTGCTTAACTATAAATGTCAATGGTTTACGGGTGACTCACAGGAAAGATGATTTTGAGCAGTGTTTATGTCATTTTAAGCCAAAAGGTACTTGATGATTTTGTTCGCGGCCACCAAAGTGAAATGGGTAGGGGGGGAGGAATTTTGGCGTTAGATTGGAAGGCTGCATTTGATAACGTTGATCATCTAGTGTTGAAAATCATAATGGAGCAGCTGGGTTTTGCACGAATGATTATTAAGTGGGTTACGTCATTGTATACTGACGCGAGTTTACTCGTCCAGGTGAATGGGAAATTAGGTACGACTGTATCCTTACATCATAGGATTCGCCAGGGGTGCCCGTTATCGCAGATTTTATTTGCTATTTATCAGGAACCATTTTATAGGGCACTGGCAGCTGGGTGTGAGCAGCATCCATGTAATGAGCAGTGCAGTAAGCCCATCCATATTGTTGGCTATGTTGATGATACAACGCTCATGCTTACAGATGCCGGTAGTTTGTCTGCCGTAGATCGTATTGTGACCACTTTTAGCGAGGCAACGGGTATGATATGTAATAAGGATAAGTCTGGACTATTACTTTTAGGGCCGTGGCAACGAGGTCCAATCTCCGTGGAGAGTCCGTGGGTGGTGCGTGAATCTTTGAAAATATGCGGGTTAATTCATGCGGCTAGTAGTACTGAAGGACGTGTACTCAATCCCAACACCTGAAACCCATTCTCTTTGCTGATTACACGACTTACGTCATCTCTCACCCTAATCTTGCCACCCTCAACACCATTGTTAACGAGGAGCTGATCAAAATATCGACTTGGATGACAGCCAATAAACTTACGCTTAACACTGACAAAACCTACTATATTATGTTTGGTAGCAGAGCAGGAGATGCACAAATTAACATTAAGATCAACAACACTCTAATTACCAGACATAATGAGGGCAAATTCCTAGGCCTATACCTTGACAACAACCTGAATTTAAGCACCCATATCCAACACATAACCAAAAAAGTATCCAAAACGGTTGGGATCCTCTCCAAGATACGATACTACGTGCCACAAAATGCCCTTCTCACACTATACCACTCACTTATTTATTCATACCTCACCTATGCTATTTGTGCTTGGGGATCAACTGCAGCAACACACCTAAAGCCAATAATAACCCAACAAAAAGCTGCAGTAAGAATAATCACTAAATCCCATCCCTGGCAACACACCTCCCCACTCTTCATAGATCTAAACTTACTCCCAGTTCAGTACATCCACATGTACTACTGTGCAATCTACATCTACAGGACCTTAAACTCCAATATCAACCTTGACCTAAAACACTTTCTTGATAGTTGTGACAGAACCCACAGGCATAACACCAGACACAAACATCTCTACGACATTCCCCGTGTCCGACTATGTCAAAGGCCCTAAAATCTGGAACACCCTACCTGAGAACTCTAGAACTGCAGACACATTCATCACCTTCAAAACTACCATTAGAAAACATCTTATCTCCCTGATACACCCCATCAACTAACTACACGAATACCACCTGGTGGTTCACACTTACACTCACTCACCCATTTGACCATAAACAGAAATATTAATCTCAATCTTAAAATAATGAATCCTATGATACTCCGATACTAAAACTATGTACTGTGCCAAAACAAAAGCATTCACATTGCTAAACTCACAAACTAGTATTTAGTCACTTAGCCATAATACCAACTTACCTCATAATTTGTAATATTTTAAAATAAAGAATTAAACTAAGTCTGCCCGAAATGCCTAGCCATGCTAGGCGTTCTAGTGGTACACTCTGTAATCATTATTTAACTACATGTAAACCACACAATAACCAAATTCTGTAAATTCAACATTGTAATCCTTATAGAGAATAAACTTTTGAAGATATATGCTAAAGTGTGGCATGTTGTGCGTGTATCTTTGTTGTGCCCAAGAGATGAGACACGTTTATTGGTGCGTGTGTTTCGGTTTATCTGGGGAAGTCGTTGTTGCTGGTTACGACGCAGTGTGCTTAGTTTAAGTGTTCGCAAAGGGGGTTTGGGATTATTAGATTTTCATGCATCAATGCTTGCCCTTTTTGTCAAGCATACATATGTGCAATACCTGCGAGTGGCAGGTAATCCAGTTAGCGAGACGTATCAATACCTGTGCGAGTGTGTTAAGGGGCACGATCGCCATATATGCGTAGATATGTTGCGCGTGCTTACAGTTGTTTCGAATCCTCGCACGTGTAAATTGCGTATCTTAGTTCGGGCAACTATGGAAGCTGACGTGGCACCGGTCTGTAGTAAGTTTCCGTTGTACGCTTGGGCTGATATTTGGAACCGTCTAGTGGATCTTCCGTTGCTACCCGTAGTTCGTGAAACGGTATATAATTTTTTTCATAACATCTTGCCGTCCGGGTCCGTTTTGTGTACACGACGGTTACGCGATATTCCGTCCTGTAGCGATTGTGGGATAGAAGAAACTGTTTTTCATGCGATTTATTTTTGCGAGCGGTTAGAAGCCGTGCGTTGTTGGCTCGGTAGACTTATTAGGTGGGTGGGTGGGGTGGGGGGGGGGGTTGTCTCCCTTACGTGTCCTTAGTTTAGACGTGGGGGGGGGGGGGGTCCCGGATGATGTCGAAAGGGCATTGGGGGTGTTAGTATCAGATTTTATTCATACATCTTGGGTGCTCCGGACAGCTGGAACAATTGAGAGGATACACGGTATTATAGCAGTCTTGTATCGAACCAAGTGTAGGAACAAGTTGTTGTTTGGGAATCGTTGGGAGCGTAGTTTTCCATATACTTACCGTAGTTTCCGTGTTCCGGATTTATGGAATTTGTACGACGTAAAACGTAAAAGGACTGGTCTCTCGTATGTGTTTTGAGTGCGTCGTTTGGTGTGAGAGTAATAAGTAAGGTTGTGTTTGGTGTGAGAGTAATAAGTAAGGTTGTGTTTGGTGTGAGAGTAATAAGTAAGGTTGTGTTTGGTGTGAGAGTAATAAGTAAGGTTGTGTTTGGTGTGAGAGTAATAAGTAAGGTTGTGTTTGGTGTGAGAGTAATAAGTAAGGTTGTGTTTGGTGTGAGAGTAATAAGTAAGGTTGTGTTTGGTGTGAGAGTAATAAGTAAGGTTGTGTTTGGTGTGAGAGTAATAAGTAAGGTTGTGTTTGGTGTGAGAGTAATAAGTAAGGTTGTGTTTGGTGTGAGAGTAATAAGTAAGGTTGTGTTTGGTGTGAGAGTAATAAGTAAGGTTGTGTTTGGTGTGAGAGTAATAGTAAGGTTGTGTTTGGTGTGAGAGTAATAAGTAAGGTTGTGTTTGGTGTGAGAGTAATAAGTAAGGTTGTGTTTGGTGTGAGAGTAATAAGTAAGGTTGTGTTTGGTGTGAGAGTAATAAGTAAGGTTTGTGTTTGGTGTGAGAGTAATAAGTAAGGTTTGCGTTTGGTGTGAGAGTAATAAGTAAGGTTGTGTTTGGTTGTGAGAGTAATAAGTAAGGTTGTGTTTGGTGTGAGAGTAATAAGTAAGGTTGTGTTTGGTGTGAGAGTAATAAGTAAGGTTGTGTTTGGTGTGAGAGTAATAAGTAAGGTTGTGTTTGGTGTGAGAGTAATAAGTAAGGTTGTGTTTGGGTACGAGAAAGTGTAAGGAAGGTAAAATAGGAGTTTATTAGATAGTTTTTATTATCCTTGGACTCGTAGTACAGTTTTCATGTGTCAGACCGTGACTTTTAAATCTACATCAAACAAATGTACTATTGCTATATAGTATTGTAACCATTATGGGTTACAGGTCACGGTATGGTTTGGAATAAATTTATGAACATCATATGTATATGATGTGTAAATAAGAGTCAGTTATTATTTATTGGTTGTAACATGTCTTAACGAGATCAATAATTACATCATTACCTAATGTTTTAATTAATGTGGATTGATTTGTCCAGTCACTTGACAGTGGACATAGTTTCACTTGTATGGAGTTGCAGGATAATTTTGTATTGTATTATCATTGTCGTGTCAAGTCCACTTAGTTGGAAACTGTGTTTCCTATATTATGGTTGTTGTTCACTGTATATGTATAATGTCATTATTGCAGGTGAGTTTAGTTTTAAATTTACTGGGCTCTTGAGTATTAGTTTGTTCTTATTCGTATTGTCAAAGTTAGATAAGTTTTCCCCGACCTGTCTATGTATTATATAGATATCAGTTATCGTATCGTTTTATGTGTTATTTATTGTTTCATGTACTGTTTAAATAAAATATATATGTTTGTGTATGTATGTATAAGTATATGTATGTGTGAATGTATATGTGTGTATATGTATATATGAATGTAAAAGTGTATATATATATATATATATTATATATATATATATATATATATATTATATATATATATATATATATATATATATATGTATGTATGTGTGGATGATGTGCGTGTGTATATGTCCTACCTATCTATGTATTTTATATATACCTGTTGATGGTTTGTTTTCTGTGTTAATTATTATTCCATGTACTGAAATGTTTTAATAAAATATATAAAAAAGAAAAATTTTTTTTGTCTCCCCGGTTGCATGGTTTCATGCATGGAAGGAGCGTGCATCATTGCATAGCCACCTTTCTCACCCTGCACACTGACAGCTCATACACTACCTTCCTTGGCCTTAAATCTGCTTTTGATGTAGCCAAACGACATGTAATTATTAGTGAACTTGCCAGAATGGATGTTGGAGGATGGCTTCTCCGCTGGATTAAAGGCTGCCTGTCAAACAGAAAGTCTTCTGTGTTGTTCGAGGGGCATAAATGTATAACTAAAGACTTTGAATTAGGAACCCCACAGGGAGGTATGTTCAGTCCCACTTTATTCAGTATTGTAATTAATGCCTTACTTAATGCTCTGCCTAGCTAGCCCCATCATTATATCTACCTGGAGTTTACCTGGAGAGAGTTCCGGGGGTCAACGCCCCCGCGGCCCGGTCTGTGACCAGGCCTCCTGGTGGATCAGAGCCTGATCAACCAGGCTGTTGCTGCTGTCTGCACGCAAACCAACGTACGAGCCACAGCCCGGCTGATCAGGAACTGACTTTAGGTGCTTGTCCAGTGCCAGCTTGAAGACTGCCAGGGGTCTGTTGGTAATCCCCCTTATGTATGCTGGGAGGCAGTTGAACAGTCTCGGGCCCCTGACACTTACTGTATGGTCTCTTAACGTGCTAGTGACACCCCTGCTTTTCATTGGGGGGATGGTGCAGCGTCTGCCAAGTCTTTTGCTTTCGTAGTGAGTGATTTTCGTGTGGAAAGTTCGGTACTAGCCCCTCTAGACTTTCCAGGTGTATATAATCATGTATCTCTCCCTCCTGCGTTCCAGGGAATACAGGTTTAGGAACCTCAAGCGCTCCCAGTAATTGAGGTGTTTTTATCTCCGTTATGCGCCCCGTGAAGGTTCTCTGTACATTTTCTAGGTCGGCAATTTCCCCTGCCTTGAAAGGTGCTGTTAGTGTGCAGCAATATTCCAGCCTAGATAGAACAAGTGACCTGAAGAGTGTCATCATGGGCTTGGCCTCCCAGTTTTAAGGTTCTCATTATCCATCCTGTCATTTTTCTAGCAGATGCGATTGATAAAATGTTATAGTCCTTGAAGGTGAGATCCTCCGACATAATCACTCCCGGGTCTTTGACTTTTGGGTGTTTCGCTCTATTTTGTGGCCAGAATTTGTTTTGTACTCTGATGAAGATTTAATTTCCTCATGTTTACCATAGCTGAGTAATTGAAATTCTCATCGTTGAACTTCATATTGTTTTCTGCAGCCCACTGAAAGATTTGTTGATGCCCGCTGGAGCCTTGCAGTGTCTGCAATGGAAGACACTGTCATGCAGATTCGGGTGTCATCTGCAAAGGAAGACACGGTGCTGTGGCTGTCATCCTTGTCTATGTCGGGTATGAGGATGAGGAACAAGATGGGAGCGAGTACTGTGCCTTGTGGAACAGAGCTTTTTACCGTAGCTGCCTCGGACTTTACTCTGTTGACGACTACTCTCTGTGTTCGTTAGTGAGGAAATTATAGATACCCTCGACCCACTTTTCCCGTTATTCCTTTTGCACGCATTTTTGCGCTTTACCCATGGTCACACTTGTCGAAGGCTTTTTCAAAGTCTGTATATATTACATTTGCATTCTTTTTTGTCTTCTAGTGCATTTAGGACCTTGTCGTAGTGATCCAATAGTTGAGACAGACAGGAGCGACCTGTTCTAAAACCCATGTTGCCCTGGGTTGTGTAACTGATGGGTTTCTAGATGGGTGGTGATCTTGCTTCTTAGGACCCTTTCAAAGATTTTTATAAATATGGATGGTTAGAGGCTATTGGTCTGTAGTTCTTTTGCTGTTTGCTTTACTGCCCCCTTTGGGGAGTGGGGCTATGTCTGTTGTTTTTAGTAACTGTGGGACACCCCCGTGTCCATGCCCCCTCTCCATAGGATGGAAAAGGCTCGTGATAGGGGCTTCTTGCAGTTCTTGATGAACACAGAGTTCCATGAGTCTGGCCCTGGGGCAGAGTGCAGGGGCATGTCATTTATCGCCTGTTCGAAGTCATTTGGCGGTCAGGACAACATCGGATAGGCTTGTGTTAATCAAATTTTGGGGCTCTCTCTAAAAAAACAGTTTGATCTTCGACTCTCAGTTGGTTAGCGGCTTGCTAAAAACTGAGTCATATTGGGACTTGAGTAGCTCACTCATTTCCTTGCTGTCATCTGTTTTGGGAAACCCATCTTGTTTAAGTAGGGGCCCAATACTGGACGTTGTTCTCGTTTTTGATTTGGCATAGGAGAAGAAATACTTTGGGTTTCTTTCGATTTCATTTATGGCTTTTAGTTCTTCCCGCGATTCCTGACTCCTAAGGATTCTTTAGCTTAAGTTCGATGCTTGCTATTTCTCTGACCAGTGTCTCCCTACGCATTTTTGATATATTGACCTCTTTTAGCCGCTCTGTTATTCTTTTCCGTCGCCTGTAAAAGGGGGCGCCTGTCTCTTTCTATTTTACATCTACTCCTCCTTTTTTTTTTGAGGAATAAGCCTTGTGCATACATCGAGTGCCACCGAGTTAATCTTTCTAGGCATAAGTTGGGGTCTGTGTTGCCTTAGTATATCTTCCCAGCTTATATCGGTTAGGACTTGGTTTACTTGGTCCCACTTTATGTTTTTGTTATTGAAGTTTAATTTGGTGAATGCTCCCCCGTGACTAGTCTCATTTTGTCGGTCTGGGCTCCACGCATCATGTCTGAACCTCAATTATGTTGTGATCTGAGTAAATTGTTTTTTTATATGGTGACATTTCTTATCAGATCATCATTGTTAGTGAAGATGAGGTCTAGTGTATTCTCCAGTCTAGTAGGCTCTATTATTTGCTGGTTTAAATTGAATTTTGTGCAGAGATTTAAAAGCTCGTGTGAGTGTGAGTTTTCATTAGAGCTGCCTCCTGGTGTTATTACTGCAACAATATTATTTGCTATATTCCTCCATTTTAGGTGCCTTAAGTTGAAATCCCCCAGGAGCAAGATGTTGGGTGCAGGAGCTGGAAGATTTTCCAGACAGTGGTCAATTTTTAACAGCTGTTCCTGGAATTGCTGGGATTGCATCCGGAGGCTTGTAGACTACCACAATGACTAGGTTTTGGTTCTCGACCTTTTCTGCTTAAACTTCCACTACATCATTTGAGGCATTAAGCAGTTCTGTGCAAACAAGTGACTCTGCAATGTATAGTCCAACCCCCCCCCCTTTTGCCTGTTCACTCTGTCACATCTGTATAGGTTGTAACCTGGGATCCATATTTCGTTGTCCAAGTGATCCTTTATGTGGGTCTCAGTGAAAGCCGCAAACATTGCCTTTGCCTCTGCAAGCAGTCCACGGATGAAAGGTATTTTGTTGTTTGTTGCTGGCTTTAGACCCTGTATATTTGCAAAGAAGAATGTTATCGGACTGGTGGTATTGTTGGTACTGGGGGGGGATTTTTTTTCCGGCATTAGTATCTGTATCTGTTGGTTTGGAGTGGAGGCCATCGACTGTGGTTCCACTCCAGGAATGACTGGATTTGGTGTACGATTTCTGCCATTTCCTGCGTTTTTTTCCTTCCTGGCACTAAAAAACCTCTCCTTCTTGAGTGGCTGTGGCTACCCAGGTTTTCCCATGGCCTGGATGTTTTGTATCTTTTTGTCCCCTTTAGATGGTATGCCTGGCAATTTAAGTTATAGCACAGTCTTTCCTGTACTGAAGAGGTACACGGTTCAGGGTGAAAAAGCTTACAGGAAGGGAGTTTGCATTTTCCTGTTGTCATATGTGCATGGCATTTTCTAGGGTGGTCATAGTTGCACATCCCATTTGTTTTTCCAGATTTCCCATGCCAGCAGATACCAAGTGTATAGTATGTGCACAGGCTTGGTTTCCGCTTGCCTTGGGTTTCTGTGACTGTATTCCCTGTTGGTGCATGTTTCCCTGTCTTACTTCTATCCTCCCTAGCACCAACAATGGAGCTCCACCAGTTGTTTTTGTAATATATCCTCACTATTGCTATTGGGAGTCCTCTTGTTTGCTATTTCCTGCGGTATTTCTAGTTTGCAATATTGGTTTTATCTTATCTTTGACTACACTTGTTTCCCCACTACGGCTCCTGTCCCCTATGAGGTCATTTATATGTATTCCTTCCTGCGTATAATTCCCGACTACCTGGACAAAATCTCCAGCTTCACCATTACTGTCTCCAGGACAGCATCTCCAGCTTCACCATTTCTGTCTCCCAGGACAGCACCTCCAGCTTCACCATTACTGTCTCCGGACAGCACCTCCAGCTTCACCATTACTGTCTCCCCGGACGCACTATCAGCCCCCCATTTACGACTACCAGGGCACATTCCAGCCTACATTTGGCTACATGCCA
>NC_069415.1:37221824-37244324 GCF_026875155.1 Cherax quadricarinatus
GATTAAAAATTATCCTTCACCAATTTAGAACAGCAATATGTACACTATGTACAGTGATAAGTATAGTGCACTCCACGGTAAGCAAGGCAGAAATAGAAGCCACAAGATAGCAGACCGTGCTTCAACCAGCTCTAGAATGGGAATGACAAGGGCAGACAGGAGAGCGGTACCCACATAACCTCTGCGATTGCCAAAACCATCTTCTTATTGGCTAGAACCTGGTCACTAGTTGAACGACGGGGCCCCATCATCAACTCTTAGCAACCTGGTTCGCTGGTTGGGGGAGATAGCCTGTAAATGAGGGTGTGTACATGCGCCGAATAAAGGTTACGTACTCTTTGCATGCCACAGTGATCAACAGCCTGAAAAGCTTTACTGAAGAAGGTTAAAAATTAGTTAGATAGAACAGCATCTCATGAATCCATGCCGAGTGTCATTAATCAAATTATGCTTATCAAGAGGGCTTCTTATAATATCAGCTATAATTGACTCTAGTAATTTGCCTACAATAGAGGTCAGACTTATTGGGTGGTAATTTGATGGTAATGACTTGTCCCCTGCTTTAAAAATAGGAATTACATTAGCCATCTTCCACATATCAGACAGTATACCTGTTTGAAGAGAAAATTAAAAATATTAGTTAATGGTTCACAGAGTTCCATTTTGCTTTCCTTAAGAACCCTTGAAAAAAGCTAATCAGGACCCAGGAATTTATTTTGTTTCAGTAGGTCTACCTGTTTCATAACCATCTCACTAGTGACTGTGATATTACATAATTTATCTTTTTCAGGCCCACTATAAAAATTAGTTACTGGGATATTGTTAGTATCTTCCTGTGTGAAAAGTGAGAGAAAATAATTATTAAAAATCGAACACATTTCATTCTCCTTGTCAGTAAGAAGCCCAAATTTATTTTTAAAAGGACCAATCTTATCTCTAACTTTTGTTCTATAAATCTGAAAAAGCCTTTTGGGTTAGTTTTCGAATCCCTAGCAACTACAATTTTGTAGTCATGTTTAGCTTTTCTTATTCACTTTATAACATCCCTCTTATTTTTTTTTTTATTATCACACTGGCCGATTCCCACCAAGGCAGGGTGGCCCGAAAAAGAAAAACTTTCACCACCATTCACTCCATCACTGTCTTGCCAGAAGGGTGCTTTACACTACAGCTTTTAAACTGCAACATTAACACCCCTCCTTCAGAGTGCAGGCACTGTACTTCCCATCTCCAGGACTCAAGTCCAGCCTGCCAGTTTCCCTGAACCCCTTCATAAATGTTACTTTGCTCACACTCCAACAGCACATCAAGTATTAAAAACCATTTGTCTCCATTCACTCCTATCAAACACGCTCACGCATGCCTGCTGGAAGTCCAAGCCCCTCGCACACAAAACCTCCTTTACCCCCTCCCTCCAACCTTTCCTAGGCCGACCCCTACCCCGCCTTCCTTCCACTACAGACTGATACACTCTTGAAGTCACTCTGTTTCGCTCCATTCTCTCTACATGTCTGAACCACCTCAACAACCCTTCCTCAGCCCTCTGGGCAACAGTTTTGGTAATCCCGCACCTCCTCCTAACTTCCAAACTACGAATTCTCTGCATTATATTCATACCACACATTGCCCTTAGACATGACATCTCCACTGCCTCCAGCCTTCTCCTCGCTGCAACATCCCTCTTAATGTCAATATATTGATTCATAAGATGACTCTCACCTCTTTTGATGCCTGCCCAGTGACTAATGTTTAGCAATGAGAATGTTTAAGGGCCATAAACTTTATTAATGATAAAATAGATAATTGCAGTAATATTGAGGAAACAAACTCAAATACCACTTCAAGTACAGGCAACATATTCTACATTTATTCATCTTCAACAATGCAAAAAAAAAAAAAACTTGAAAAATAGAGAAAAACATTGCAATATCAGAGAAACACTAGTTCTGATTTGACCTTGAGTACAGGTAACATCTCAATGATCTTACATTTCCTTGCCTTCAATCCTGCAAAATCATCTATCACATCATCAAAATAAATTATTTTCCCTATACATGTATAGGCCTATTTGTACTCAGCAATTATATAAGAAGCTATGTAGAAATGAAGGATTTTTCTCTTATGTTGCTGCAGCACTGTTTTGGGCATAGTGTCACCTTTAGAGGTTCTATAGTGTCACCCATAGATGGTGTCACCCGGGGCAGCCCTCCCCCCTTATGATGCCACTGTCTCGTCTCTCAGGACATGACCCACACCAGTCAACTAACACCCAGGTACCTACTTACTGCTAGGTGAACAGAGGCAGCAGGTGTAAGGAAACATGCCCAACGTTATCACCTATGCCAGAGACTGAACCACGGACACACTGTGTGAGGAGACTCTTTTATGCTAACCACCGTGCTAAAAGAAGCATAAATGATGAGCTTATGTGCAAAAAAATAAAAGAAGCAATAGTTGGTGTAGCAAGTCAGTTTCGGTTAAGAAATCATGGATAAAATCAGCATTACATTTGGGATGCTTTGGAGCTCAGTCGGAGAGAGTGCATTGAAGGAGAGGTCAGAAATGAAGGGTCTACCCGCTCATTGATAAACAGGACAATCAATCAAAAGTTCTTTGATGAATGGTAGGGTGAAGGCTACGTAGGCAAAAGGAAACAGAATGCAAAAAATATTTTGGAGTTATGGTTAGTAAAAATTTTTTAAGCCAAGACAACAGTGAATAACTGTTCACTATGACAATAATACTAATACGTATCTTTATTTACTGCAAGGATATGTACATGGTATACAGGCCTAACTGACATCAATGACATACTACTATATAGAAAGCTGCTTGTTATGCAGAGCATGTCAGGTAAATTAGGTCAGTTTTGTCCCAGGATGCGACCCACACCAGTCAACTAACTCCCAGGTACCCATTTTACTGATGGGTGAACACAGACAACAGGTGTAAAGAAACATGCCCAATGTTTCTACCTTCACTGGGAATCGAACCCAGACCCTCGATAATAGAATTCCTGGCTTCATAACAAGGCCTCATTTAGATAATGCTGCTTGGTTTGGGCTTCCAAATTTGCCAGATGGACACAAAAATGCTGGAAAATACACAGAACAGTATGATGAAGTTATTCCCATGTATCAAAAAACTTTCCTATGAAGATAGACTGAAGGGACTGAATTTGCACTCTGGTAAGGCTTAGAATTAGGGGGAAATATGACTGAAATGTACAAATGGAAAACAGGAATAAAGGGATATAAATAATGTGCTAAAAATATTTAACCAGGACAACATTCAACTCACAGAAAAGAATTCAAGTTTTAATGAGTGCAACAAGCTCTCAGGTAGCACCACTGAAGTGAAAACTTTGGGTAGTTTTAAAAAATGTTGGAAGGGAACATGAGTGGTGTGGCCGAATGTGAATTAGACCTGATTAGCATGGGCCAGCAGACCTACTCTGGTGTTCCCTGTTCCTATAGTCTTAAATGTTTAACAGATAGGGTAAAGGCAATTTAAGTGAATATTCAACAAAGTCTGGATTTGTTGGTAGTATGAGGGGAATATAAAATATTAAATTATTCTCTTTTAATCATTCTGGAGATATTTAAAAGGAATATTACAGAGAGGTACCTATAGAAAAAACATTCTTGAAATACATTTTCAACTGAGACCTCAGCACATCTTTTGGTACTAGCCAAGTGTGATGTAGTTCAGCGATGCTGGCCAGTCCGCTGTATAATGACTACAGAAATGTTTTAATATTATAAATTAAAACAAGGAAACTTTCTCAAGAAATAATGTAACAATGTACAACAACAACAAACATGGCTGACTCCCCCTCCAACTCCACTCCCTTCAAAGGATTCACCCATGATAACTCAGGTATAATTATTCCTGACAATATCAGGGACTACATCGTCGCTCTAGAAAGCGAAATCAAAGATATTAAAACCAACACTTGGGGAAAAAGAACCCCAAAGAAAAACCAAACCCTCGGGAAACAAGATCCAAAACCTTAAAAGAGAAGATTACACGGGAAGTGTTGACACAGAAAATACGTAAAAGCAGCTATGCCAGTCACATGAGAAAATAAAACAAAAAATATAAAAGGTTGAAAAGCAATCAAGGCTAAAATCAGAACATGCACACTCGTTGAATGAATCCCTTTGATTTCCAAGCGACAAAAACTGAGCAAGATAAGTTGTTGAGCAGTTATAATAAACAGTCCAAAAATTTCCTAGTGAAATAACCCAAGAACAGTGAAAAAAACTGGTATCAGGAAAATTTCAGGCCGTAAAAGTTATCGTGCAAAAATTAAAATCAAAGAAAAAAATTTGCTAGGAAAAAAAGGTAGTAAACACAGTATTATGATCCGACTTTTTTTCATAGATAAAAGAAAGGATTTAATTAAATCAGAAATTACAATGAAAAATGGGTGTTATCAACGGTGAAAAGGGGAAAAATTCAAAACCTTTTTCGGTTTGAAAAAAAAATTAAAAGGAAAACAAAATACTCAATGTTTCATCGAGATGGGAAAATACTAGTTAAAAAATTTAAAAACAGGAAACAATACCTCTCAAAGAACATGATTTCCTCCCTTCCTTAAAAAAAGCTGACTTTTCTGTAAAGTTAGATAAGTGTCCTTAAAACATATATCGTGTGGTGCATATAGTGTACATTACTATTTCTTATTGTGCATTATTTTTTTTTTTTTTTACTGCTAATACCAGCTCCCAAATACTTTTTACTTTTTAATTTCTATTAATTGTCTAATTTTGTGTTGCAAGTCAAAACTTTCTCCAAAATTTTTGTTATTTGGTTGTACCCGTCCCTTTATTCTGTTTACCACTACTTTTTTTTTTGTCCCTTTTATATTGTGTGTGCAATTAGTGTATATTCCAATTACATTATTGTGCGAGTCCCAAAACTATCTTTTGCTAGCTAGTACCAGCTACCTCATATTTCTCTACTTTTTATAGTGCAATTAATTGCTCAACTTATTATACATTAGAAATCAGATCTTACTCCCAAATCAATATTACAGTGGAACCTCAAAAATCAAACATATCACACATCGAACGTTTCGAAAATAGGACCATTTTTTCGGACAAACTGTGTCCCTATTATCGAACGCGTCCCTATTTTCGGACCACCAGGTACGGGACCTGTCTGCCGCCCGCTCTGTCCGCGTCACGCGCAGGCGCCGTGAGCAGTCTAGCTTTGTTTATGCTTGAGTGAACACTAACCTGCACTCTCATTCATGCATTTTACGATTATTTTGTTGTGTTTAGTGCATGTGGGACTGTGAAATAAGCTGCCATGGGCCCAAAGAAACTTGCTAGTAGTACCCCTGTGGTAAAGAAAGTGAGAAACACCATAGATGTGAAGAAGGAAATAATACAGAAGTATGAGAGTGGTGTGAGACTTGTTGAGCTTGCCAGGATGTATGGGAAAAACAAGTCGACCATCGGCTCTATCCTGTCAAAGAAAGAACAAATCAAGGAAGCTGATGTTGTGAAAGGTGTTAATATAGGGAGTGGATGAGGTGCCTTCTTCAAAGATTAAGGAGATTTGTGCCAAGTGGAATGATGTCCAAATGTTTGTGCAGAAGTACCACCCTGAGCAAGCTGAAACAAGCCATCTTTGCAACAAGTTCAGTGACAGAACCATGTCCCATTTTAGGGAAATGTTAAAGAGGCACCAGAAACAGAGGACTGTGGACAGTTATTTTGTGAGACAGGGGTCCAGTGACTCTCAAGCTGGTCCTAGTGGCATTAAAAGACAGAGAAGGGAAGTAACCCCAAAGAGGGCTTTACTTGAAGTCCTCATGGAGGGGCATTCTCCTTCCAAACACTAACCCCAACTCCCTCTCTCCTCCTCCCTATCTTCCAGATGCCATCACCAATCTTCAATAAAGGTAAGTAAAAATGTTATATGTATTACTATACATAATTAAAAACTATAGTATTTGTTGTATGCAAAACTGTAATTAATCTCTATAAAATGTATTTTTTGTGTGAATATTTTTGGGTTTCTGGAACGGATTAATTGTATTTCCATTATTTCTTATGGGAAATGTTGCTTCGAATTTCAGACTTTTCGAATTTAGAACTAGCTCCTGGAACGGATTAAGTTCGATTTTTGAGGTTCCACTGTATATCATAGTGACTATCTGTCCATTGAACTTTGTTTACCATTACTTAATTTAGTCCCTTATATATTTTCTCCTTTATTTTAGCTTTATATAACTACCTTAGTTCACATATTCACAATTGTTAAAATAATCAAAGTGCTATTCTCAGGGGCTAAAGTGTAATAAGTTCACTATTTTGCCATTATATTCCCAAGCTCATTTATTTATTTTTTTTTCTCTCCTCTTATCCATATAGTCACATTTATTAAAATACTCCAGGTGCTATTGAATACCTCAGGTGCTACTGATTTTGCTTTTAATACATTCTTTTATTATTATATTCATTAGCTCCTTTATTTTAGCTGTAAATATCTACTGTAGTTCATAAACTCACTTGTTATAATAATTAAGGTGCGTTAGATGCATAAGTGTATAACTGAATTATCTATTCTGTAATAATCCCTTTTTCTTTCAAATTTTTACAAGTTTTAGACTAATCACAGAGTCTTAGTCATAAGTCTAGTTGTAGATTCAATACGTATAAATCTTACATAATTTTACTCAGAAAATCTAGTTTGTAAAATTACTCTCACCCTATTATTACAGGCATAGATCCTGATGGAAACTTTTTACAAAATGAATTACACGAATCAACCAGTAACTGTAATTACTACACAGCAGACCAAGCAAAGACATTACTCAGTGCAAACAATAACATAACCATCTTTAACTACAATGTCAGATCTTTGAGCAAACATTATGACCACCTCACAGCATTACTCAGTTCCCTTCATTCCAATATATCAATCACCACACTCACACAAACCTGGCTTAAGCCTGATATTACAGATTTCTATACCATTCATGGCTACATGGCCAAACACAACTGTAGAACAGACCAGCAAGGGGGAGAAACAGCTATATATTACTCAAATCAACTCTAATGTATCAATAAATCTTGCACAAGGGACAACATGGAGAATATATCATAGCCAAATTTAAATCAAAAGACCTGCAAAACCCCCTCACAGTTATAAACATATTCATAGTACCAGTCAAACATTTATCGCTTTAGTGAAAAACTAGGAAACATGATTGCTGATGCACACATGAATAAAGACCACCTACTACCAACAGGAGATTTCAACATAAACATACTACACAACCAGGATTCACAAGTAACCGAATTCACAAACACAATGAGTAACTGCCTGTTGCTACCAGCAATATTTAAACCTACAAGAATCTCCGAGACAAGCATCTCCTTAATAGATCACATCTTTGGACAAGCACCATATCCCCTTTAAAATCAGGCATAATCACAGACAACACTACAGACCACTACCCAACCTTTCTCATAACTAATCTGGGCAAACTGCCACAAGACATTACTAAAGTAACCTTCAGACTACATAATGAGACAGCAGTTAACAACTTCATAGCAGCTATGAATAACATCGATTGGCAAAATGAGCTTGAAACATATACAGATATGAATGAATTTACAAATAATTTTCTAAAAAAGCCCAATGCCTCTATAACAGACATTGCCCCAGAAAAACTAAACAGATCACAGCAAAGAGACTGAATAATCCCTGGCTAACACCAAGCATCCTCAAATCCATTAACACAAAGAACAAATATGAAAAACAGTATAGAATGGGTCAAATAACTAGAGAACAGGTAAGACACATATGCAACAGTTAGGTATCTTTATTTTGAAACGTTTCGCCTACACAGTAGGCTTCTTCAGTCGAGTACAGAAAAGTTGATAGAAGCAGAAGAGACTTGAAGATGATGTAATCAGTCCATCACCCTTGAAGTTTTGAGGTGGTCAGTCCCTCAGTCTGGAGAAGAGTATTGTTCCACAGTCTGAAACAATATGGAGCTGAAGTATGTATGTATAATGTTTGCTAAGACTGTAGTCCTGGAACGGGTCTCAATCTTGCGATGACCCATCTCTGGCTCCCGAGGGAGAAAAGTTTCTACAATGATGCGACGTATGCTGCTCAAGCACTCTTCTGGTCAGTTCAACTGGTGCATCTCATAAGCGACAACACCATATGTACTCCTAACTATGGACACTAGCGAGGAGGAGGATATGTCGTTATCACGAGTAACAGCCTGTCTGGATTGTTGACTCCATGGCACACTAGTGTGGCTGCAGTCATCTCTGGGTCCTCTTCGGGAGGGAATATCAGTCCTAGTTGCCTGCGGAGTGTCACAGTAACTTCGCACTCCAGAAGATAGTGTGTTAGGGGCCGCTGGACAACGTGCTGACAGTACTGACACATCTCCTCAGCCTTGTCTACCATCATCTTGGCTGTGGGAAAGCCCAAACGAAGCCAATGGATGGCGGTACACTGCGCTCTGGACCAGCTTATATCATATGGAGGGGGTTCTCCCAGAGTCGCTGCTCGGTACCACTGTTGAGATGGGGTATCACCTAAGACTTCCCCCATAAGTTTCATGGCTCTGGCAGCCACCAGTTTGGTCTGTCATAGGCTGATGGGGACAGTAATCCCAACATGTGGATAGTCTGTTGCTGCCTTGGCTGCATCATCTGCCGCCTCATTTCCCCGGATTCCAGCATGGCTGGGGATCCAGTTCAATGTCGATCTGTTACCCTGAACTTCTAAAGCTGTCATTATGCTCAGGATCGATGTGATGAGGTGAACATTGTCCTGTGGTTGAGGATGGGAGAGGGCATTGATTGCAGAGGTGGAATCAACATGTATGACAGGTCGGAGTCGATGTCGTAGGGCATGTGACAATGTCTGCTGAATCGCCACCACCTCAGCTTGAAGGATCATGCAGTGGTCAGGGAGTCGCCAGCCTTGTGTGTGACCATTGTGGTACAGTCCAACTGCTGCTCTCTTCCTGTCAGGGTCGACAGAACCATCTGTGAAATACACTGCATATGTGCCTCCCTCTGTCAGTGCCATGCTTGTCTCAGCATGATTGCCGAGAGTGTCTTGACTGCAGAGACGCTTAGAGATGGGTAGCTGCATGATGCAAACATCGGCTGGATCTGGGCGCCAGGGAGGTGGTGGATGGTACCCAGCAACAGGAAGGTCACAACTCTTCTCAAGGAGTAGTTGTATAGGCAGCAGCTTCCGCCCAGCAGCACAAAACGAACGAATCCAGGAGTAGTCCGTGAAGAGTGTGGGATCTTGTGTCATGGTTGTCAATATCCGTCTCCTTAGTGGGGTACCTTGCTGCCGGTGCAGAATCGTGGCTCCTTTGCAGGCGTTTATGTATCTTACTCTGTCAGCCAAGGAAGGAATCCAGGCCTCAGATCTGAGACATACTGTGTTGGTCCAGATGGGGGCCCCAAGCACAGTTCTTATCGCCTGGTTTTGTACGACCTCCACCCTTTGCCTGCTCTGCGGGAAGAGATGAGCTAACTCCGGTGCACCGTAGTCAATGAGCGAGTGTATAGCTTTATATAGTACAAGTGAAGTACATCTTTGCTTGCCCCTGCACGGTGCCTCGTCATGGCTCTCATGGCGTTGAGTCTGAGTAGAGCACGTGACCTGACATACTCGGCCTGTTTCTGAAAGGTCAGCTTTTTATCAATGTAGATTCCCAAGTACAGGTAGGAGCCTGTCCACTCAAGTTCTATATCCTGAATACGTAATCTATTCAAAGGATCTGGTCCCTTGAACATCATTGCAAGAGATTTCTCGGCCGAGATCTTGAGGCCTAGTTCCTTGCAAGACTGCGTAATTAGGTCCAAAGCTCTCTGAGCCTGTCGTTCTAAATTGCCTTTCCCATTCACAAGTTCCTGCATAAGGATGCTAAACAGGGTAGGACTGAGCACACCCCTTGTGTCGTGCCATTTTCCAGGGTTTTAAAGGAAGAGTAGTGTCCCTGAAAGCTGACACAGGCCTGCCTGCCCCTAGGGTAGGACTCTATCCAGGCCAGGAGGCGTCCTTTGATTCCCTTCCGAGCTAGTATTGCTAGAATTGCTGTGGGGCTGGCTAGCTCAAATGCCTTCTCTAGGTCGAGGTAGGCGACGATACTAGGTTTTTTGTTACTATCAGCAATTTGGCTTAGTAGAGTGGTTATGCACTCTGCTGTACCCACTCCTTTGGTGAAGCCAAATATGTGATGATGAGAGGGTCCAAGTTTCCATAGGAGGCAGTTTAACACCATCCTCTCAGCAGTCTTGGCTAAGCAGCTGGTCAGCGATATGTGTCTCATACTGCCTGGGTCCTTGGGCTTAGGAATTGGTATGATGGTAGCTTTCTTCCAAGCTGCTGGGAGTGTCCCGGCCCTCCATGACTTGTTAATGACGTCTAGTATGGCCTCCCATCCACATTGCCCAGCCTGTGCAATCATGGAGTACGTAACACCATCAATGCCCGGGGCAGTGTCACCTGTGTTCGTAATGGCATGTTGGAGTTCCAAGTCCGTGAGGTCTTCATCAGTCACATCTTCTGACTCACGTGCAGCTTCTATCGTTAGCTGGCGCTGTGGCAAAAGATCTGTCTGTATATTTCGGATGTCCTGTGGGAGCTGAGTGGAGGCTCCCCTGGAAGTGAAAGCTCCACTAGTTTCTCAGCTTCCTGGGATGGGTTCGGGTGTGCTGGTGGCCTCGGCTTGCTCTTGCCAGTTGCTATGTTGAGCTTGCCCCATATCTCAGATAAGGTGGTGTGATGCCCGAAAGTTGAGCACCACTCCAGCCATTTCTCAGTTTTTACTCTGAGAGAGAGACTGCGGGCATGCTGCACAATGGCTCTCAGAGTATTCCTGTTCTCTGCCATAGGGTTACACCTGTATAGCTTCCTAAAAGAGTTGATGCGGTGGTTCAGCTCCCGCACCTCGTCGTTGTAGAACCACCAGTCTCTTTTGTGAGTGCATCCTGCGGACTTCTTTGGAATTGCGCACTCTGCTGCCTGGATGAGAACAGTGCTTAGCTCCTGTTCAGAAATATCACAGTCTTCAGATAGAGAGTATGTGGACCACCAGTCATGAAGATAATCCTGGAACACCTTCCAGTTGGCCCTCTTTACGTCCCATCTAGGAGGCAGCACAACTGTGGGAGGCCTGTTGATGTTGAAGGTGGTGATCACTGCAAAGTGGTCACTGACAAGGTGAGGATGAGTTTCCCATGTGGCTCCTGCTGCAAGTTGTCTTGACCCGAAGGTAAGGTCGAAGTAGCCACCCAACAGGTGTGTGGGGTCTCCATTGTTTAGCAACTTTACCTCTGGAATATCGTGTAGGAGCATTGCTATGTGTCTGCCAGCACCATTGGTTGCTGAGTGAGAGTGCAGCATTGGGTGATGTGCATTGAAATCTCCACCCACAATAATACACTCAGTGCATGCTAGTGTGAGGAGCTCTGCAATGTCGAGGGTGTGTCTTGGGTTTTTGTAAATGTTATAGATGGTAATGGGCGCCCCAGGTATGTGTGCAAGGATGGCCTGTACCTCGACATCCTCCCCACAGTCCACAGGGTTGGCTATAACCTCATGAGGTATTGTATTGGATACAAATATAGCTGTGCCTCTGCAGTGAAAGCCCGGGTCCATGTGCCGAAAATACCCAGCAAAACCGGGTAGTCTTGGGCACATAGTTGGGACAGTCAGAGCTTCTTGTAGCAAGACGATGTCAACCTGATCCCGAGTTACTGCCTCCAGCAAGAGGTGCTGTTTGCCCCTCAGGCCTTGCATGTTCCATTGGAGGACCTTGAGGGTGTGATTTGGTACCGATGTTATTCCATTGCTGTTGTTTCCTGAGCTGGAGACCGACTCCTGCCAGCTCTGAGAACCTGCAAATTCATGGCATCCACTGTCTCCTCCTCGGTCAGTAAGCACACCCTCAGGAGCGTACTGATCATCTGCCTGAATATGCTCTGTTGTTCCGTGGAGTTGACTGTGTTGCAAATAAGATCCATGAACACCCTGATGAGTGCTACGAGATTCTCCCTGGTGAGGGCCTGCTTTAGGGTTGGGTTCGAAACAGTGGGTATTATCTGGGCTGTTGTGGTCTGTAGGGACTGCTGAGGGTTGAATTTCTTTATTGTATGCACCGTGGTCTGTTGTTGTATACCAGGTTGATTAGCTGGGATCTGCTGGTGAGGTGCCAGTTGAGCCTGCAAAGCGCCTGTACCAGGTAAGGAGTGCCTGCGTTGTCATGCTATGGCCGGTGGGGGCTCGTTTAGTGCCGCCTGCTGATCTCATTGACCAGATGTACCCTGTTGACGCCTCCTGTTCCTCTTGTTTCTGTTTCTTCGTTGAGGTAGGGGTGCAGGAGGTTCTTGACCTTGACGCCTGGTTGAGGCTTCGAGGGTTGGGAATTCCTGGGCATTGACTTGGGTTAGCTGCTGAGAAATTTGCAGTATCACAGGGTTCTCTGCACCCATCGTCTGCTGAGAGTGATGATCCGTCGTAGCCTGTTGCCGAGTTTTTGGTGTCTTCCAGACTCCTTGAATTCTGGCGAGCTTCTCGGGGCATCGAGGATTCCAGGCATGGTGTTTCTGCCTGCAGTTCGGGCATTGTGGAGTGGGTGGCAATGCATTTTTCAGCTTGGTGATGCATTCCTCGGTAGGGTGGTGCTGGCTGCAGACACCGCAGATTACTCTGTTCGGACAGAGTGCACCCAGGTGTCCATAACGCTGACACTTGAAACAGCGAACTGGTTCTGCTGTGAAGGTCCTGACATCATACCTGCCCCAAGAACCGAGGTCCAGCTGGGATGGCAGTGGTCCTACATGCTGAATGAAGACCTGTTGGGTTGGTGTGTTGCCTGCCGTCTTTGCCTTGAGACGTTGAGCTGACACCACACTGGGGTGAGCTGCTACTGCCTCGATGGGCACCATCAGTGGGTATCGCATCACTACACCCTTGGTGATCTGCCGAGAGTCCAGTTCCTCCAGGGTGAATGAGCGATCTGTCTCCATGACTCTCTTCAAGGTGGTGTACATTTCCTTGTTGAGAGGAGTCAATATTGGTTCTCCCCTCAAGTTAAACCATATCTTGAACTTCAGGTTGTGTCATGATTCCAGGTATGAAACAGCGCCATAGTGGGTTCTGTGGTCCCCGTAAGACTTCACCTTGAATTTGCCAGGTCGGTTGAGCTGGTTTGCCTGCTCCTTGGAAGGACGGCGCTTCTTCTTGTTGTCCACAGGGATCCATCCTTCTTGGTTTTTGGGGGGTGGGGTGTTTATTTCCTCCCCTGTTTTCATATTCGCTGACTCCATGGTTAGAACTGTCAGATCTGCTACAATGTGAGCAGGATCTTCCTCTTCCTCTGATGACACAGAGTGGTCTCGCAACTTCTTCGCTAGAATTTCGCCCCACATTTCCAAATCCGAGTCCTCCGTCGTGTTAGAAGCCATGTGCCTATCTTGTGATAAGGTAGTGAACTCCATGAACTGAGTGTGTCTTACCTAACAACCTGTCGGTATTTTATACCATTTTAATGTTCACTCTGTCAGACACTGCAACACAAGGGTATCTTGGTACAGACCTGAAATCAACTTAGACAACTTCTACTAGTGAGAATGGCTGGATTTGAGAGGGACCTGACCTCCCAATGACTTCATTCTTACCTCTACTGGTAGCCTACATCTCACCACCTGGCAGTATATAATGCTCCATCCTGTCACTTCAGCTCCATATTGTTTCAGACTATGGAACATTACTCTTCTCCAGACTGAGGGACTGACCAACTCAAAGCTTCAAGGGTGATGGACTGATTACATCATCTTCAAGTCTCTTCTGCTTCTATCAACTTTTCTGTACTCGACTGAAGAAGCCTACTGTGTAGGTGAAACGTTTCGAAATAAAGATATCTAACTGTTGCATATGTGTCTTACCTAACAACCTGTTGGTATTTTATACCATTTTAATGTTCAACTAGAGAACAGTCGAAAAGTTACTCGTCAGCACTTACCAGCCTGATAAGAAGGTCAAAAATTTTTTATTATGAAAATAGATTACATAACATCAAAGGTGATATGAAAAAACGTGGAAAACTCTATCTGAAATTCTTGGAGCTAAAAAGTTATCCAAAAACAAAACAATCAAACTAACAAAATCAGATGAGCCCCTACTCACTCCAACCGAAACCACAAACAGACTTAATGTTTTCTTCTCCACCATAGGAAAAAGTCTAGCAAACAAAATACCAAGCACAAACGCCCATCCATCAGACTACCTCATAGGTACCTACCCAAATACGCTATTCCTAGCTCCAACCAACCCCACTGAAGTTATGCTCATCATAAACACCCTTAAAAACAAGGCAGGAGACATAAACAACTTGCATACTTTTATGTACAAAAAAGCTTCTCAAGTATTGTCACCAATTATTGCAACGCTCTTTAACAAATCCATTGAATCATCTACCTTCCCAACAATCCTCAAAATAGCGAGGGTCACTCTGATCCATAAAGGAGGTGACCAAGCTGACTTGAATAACTATAGACCAATATCTAACTTACCACTACTCTCTAAAATCTTTGAAAAATTAATTCATAGACGGATCTATTCCTACCTCGTTTCACACAACATATTAAACCCTTGTCAGTTTGGATTCAGGAATAAAGCACAAATGATGCTATCATACACATGCTAGAACTAATATGTACCGCACTTGAAAAGAAAGAAGTCCCGCTAGGCATTTTCATTGATTTACGTAAAGCTTTCGATACAGTCGACCATGAACTGCTGTACTCCAAATTAATGCACTATGGTATCAGAGGCCACTCCCTCAACTACCTAAAATCATACCTTAGTAACAGAACTCAATATGTGTATGCAAATGATGCAAACTCTTCCACCCAATCAATCACAGTAGGAGTCCCATAAGGAAGCGTCCTTGGACCACTCCTCTTTCTTATCTACATAAATGATCTACCGAATGCATCACAGCTGCTCAAACCCATATTATTTGCAGATGACACTACATATGTCTTTTCCCACCCAAACACAGTCACACTAGCAAACACAGTCAATGCTGAATTACAGAAAATATCTGCCTGGATGATGACTAACAAACTTACCCTGAACATTGATAAAACCTATTTCATTCAGTTTGGAAACAAAGCTGCAAATGATCTAATTAACATAACGCTAAATGGATCATCAGTCACAAGACTCACAGAGGGAAAATTCCTAGGTATCCACCTTGACAGTAGCCTTAAGTTTCGGACACACATACAACAAATCACCAAGAAAATCTCCAAGACCGTGGGCATACTATCAAAGATAAGGTACTACGTTCCACAATCAGCTCTCCTGGCACTGTACCATTCACTCATATACCCTTACCTTACATATGGAATTTGTGCATGGGGATCAACATCATCAAATCACCTAAAACCTCTAATAACCCAGCAAAAGGCAGCAGTAAGAATGATAACAAATTCCCACTCCCGCCAGCATACTCCACCAATTTTCAAAAGTCTGAATCTGCTAACCATTAAGAACATCCATACTTATTCATGTACCTACTACATACACAGAACAATACAGGCAAACCTAAACCCTCCATTCAAACTTCTCCTCACCAACCTAAACAGGACACATGACCACAACACAAGACACAGATCTCTTTTTGATATACCTCGTGTCCATATCACACTATGTAAAAACTCTATGCACATAAAGGGCCCCAAAATATGGAATTCATTACCAGAATATATTAAAGTAACCCAGTCTGAAAATCAATTTAAGACTCTTCTCAAAAGCCACTTAATCACCCTAGACTAAATGCTAAATACTCAGTACACACATACTCACCTATGTACTCCCACATCATAACTGAAACAATCACACTGAACCTTTATCTATTTTTGACAGGAATATAATTGAATCATTGTTTTCACACAAAGCATTTTCGAATATAAAAATATCTTTGTCTTATACAAATTTTGATTCATTTATAATTAATATTCTACTGTACAACTATGAAATAATTACTATCCTACTGTACAACTATGATATACTCCTTAGTGTTAAGTAGTCAGTAAGCCAATAATGTTAAGTTGGTCCATAATGCCTAGGCATAATAGAGGCTCTCTTTGCATTGCAACCCACTATTGTAAATACAAAATCTCAATGTACTGTTTGCAAAGACATAAAATAAATAAATAAAATAACAAAATAGGTAATCATTAGGTACCCTACTTAGGATACCTAATTAATACCCTACCTCCTTCGTGTTTTGTGGGTTGCCCTTGGTATTGTTGTTGGTTGGGCCAGCTGAGCCGTGTGTAGCCATCATCTCCACAATGATAAACAAGAAGATCCCTGCCAGGACACACAAACCCACCTGAGTGAAGGCTTCATGGGTACCTGCTCCACCTGTGCAACATATTTCCAGGTAATAAAAATTCCTTATTAGAATAATAAATTAACTGGATATTTTAGCCCTTAAACGGTCCAAACCCCGAATATCTTGAAAAAAAAAATAGTTTTTTTTATAGAAAAAAGAGCATTTTTTTAAGTATTTTAGAATAAAAACAAAATTAGGGTCAGTACTTACCGAGATATGAGGCCGAGAAGTTGGCACTGGATGCTCATGTGACAGCAACATCGAGTCCTGCCGTTTGCAGAAGTGTTGCCCATATACCTTTTTTTCTATTTTTCATATTAATCCATGTAATTTTTATGTTCTGATAATTACAATTTGTAGTAGTTGTCATTTTATAACCAATCTTTGTTCTGACACTAGTATTAGGTACTGAAATTGTACTCAAATTGTCACAAACACATTGACAGGTGGACATTTACACCTGCCTTAGCCATTTACTATTGTCTTGGAATATATACAAAGTATTTATATGTCCCAGCAATGTTTTGGATATGTGGAAGTATATAATAACAATGAGGAGGAGGAGGAGAAAGACGAAGAGGAGAAGCAGGAGGAAGAGGAAGAGGAGGAAGAGGAAGAAGAAGAGGAAGAAAGAAGAGGAAGAAGAGGAAATATAAACACAAGCAGGTAAAAGGATCCATTATTGACTAGTTTCGCCCACACAGTGGCTTTTTAAGTCACAAACAGCTGTTGTGATTGAAAAAGCCACTGTTGAGGCGAAACTAGTCAATAAAGGATCACATTAAAGCATTGTGTTTATATTGCCATGGGCGTATTTATACCATTTATTTCCATCCAGGAAAAGAGGAGGAGGAGGAGAGAGGAGGATGGAGGAAAGGAGAAGGAGAAGGAGAGGAAGAAGGGGAAGAAGGAGAAGGAGGAGAAGGAAAGAAGAAGAAGAGAAAAAAAAAAAATGGAGGATATATTAATAAAATAATAGGAATAAGTTCCTTAAGCATGAAAACAAAGTCCACCCCTGACAGTGACATGATGAGATAACAACTGATAAGAGCTGACGTTTGATGAACATACATGAGTGTGGGGGAGGGTGCAGCTGATAAGAAAAGATTAGAGGTGATATTTGATGAGCATCACCCTGGCTTTGTTTTCGCTGGTACACAAACATGTCTGTCTATTTGTCTGTCACGTTCCCTGTCTATCTGTCTATCCATGTAGCTCTCTGTCCAGAGAAAGCCACAAGACTGCGTCATCACGTTTACTCACATCTTCAAGCAGAGTATAGCACTTTGTCTGGATTTTTTGGGTTATCCTAGGTAATTTACACTATGTATACTTGTATTTGTGTACCTGTGAGACAGACAGATAGAAAGAGAGAGACAGATAGAGAGACAGATTGAAAGAGATACAGAGACAAGATGCAGACAGAGACAGAGGTAGACAGAGATAGAGATAGACAGAGATACATAGATAGAGATAGACAGACCCTAAATTTGGGGTTAACATCACTTTCCTCTTAAAAGAGGAGTGTTAATATGACATTACATCAATGAATCCTTGGTGTTTGCCGCACTATGTGCCGCACTGTTTGCTGGCGCTCCCACAAGGTATTAAGTGGTCCCAGATTTTTTTAGTAACGTGCACACTGAGTGTTAGGACCCATTCTATGCTGACAAGGCATCTCAGGCCAATCGTGCCAAATTTGAAGGCAGGAAAAATAAAACGTATATATAGTTTGTGACGCTACACATAAGAACGTATACATACTGTATACGTTTGGACCGTTTAAGGGTTAATTTTTCTTAAAAATTATGTTTTTATATAATGTACATTATTAAGGCAGATGTACACGAGTGGTAAAGGTTGAATGTTGAGCGTGAGTATGACCTGAGACACTGTGCCTACTGCTGTGCTGTATTCTTATGTTAGAGGCTATGTACCTTCGAGGGCCATGCTCCAGGCTTCAGGCAGTAGATGTAGGAACACATCACCCAGCAGACCACCAACAGCAAAACTCAGCAACAGCTGCAACAAGTTCCGTCCACCTGCAAAACGAGAAACAACAAATAAGATTCTGTGTAATGTAATAAATATACAAAGCTAATATGCCTGTATTTTAAATACTGTACCAAAAACACTTGGTCATCTCGCTAGTATACCTGAAGGGTGTTCCGGGGTCAACGCCCCTGTGGCCTAGCCCATGACCAGGCCTTGAGGTGGCTCAGGGCCTGATTAACCAGGTTGTTACTGCTGACCGCATGTAATCTAATGTATGAACCACAGCCTGACTGGTCAGGTACTGACTAGGTGCCTGTCCAGCTCGTGGTAGATATGGAATTGACATGCCTTTGTTTACATTCTCATGCATGTTTGCTTACACTGCTGTGATTGGCCAGGATCATTATATAACTCAACAGTGAGTTTTAATTGGCTCTGTGTAATTTTTTTATAATTTTCCTAAATTCATCATGTGTAAATATGAATATAATAATTGCATATTAAAATGTGATGCTGATTTGACCCTTCAAGAAATTTTGTGTGAAGGAGGGTGCACAGCGGCCGCAGAGTGATACAGGGGAAAGAGGACGCCATAATGAATTAATTTGTGAGCACAGCTTGTGGTGAAATCGTCTAGTAATCCACAACTCCAGCGTCATCTAGGCCATAACTGGGTGTTTCAGCCCGAATTTGTAATGGAAACCCGTGTTAATGTCCCCTGCTGAAGAACTGGGAAGTGAAATTTGCAGGAACTCCAGAATTACGTGTGGATGGTGGAAAATAAGGAGACTATGCCATCACTCACACAGGGAAGTATGCCACTGTCCTTTCATTTGGATTTCTTGCTGGCCACTGCAGGTTTCTACATGTTAGGTAGGTGTTGTGGTGTGATCCAACTACAGTAATTAAATGGTAAATGGTAATATGAACTTCTTTTCTAATAACACTATTGCATTAAATGTATTGTACAATAATTACATTCTGTGTACCCAGCAAGCCAAATAATATACAGATCACACTATTTTATAATTTATCATTATTGGTATTAAAGTTTAATACTTTTTATTTTTTTTATTATCACACTGGCCAATTCCCACCAAGGCAGGGTGGCCCAAAAAAGAAAAACTTTCACCATCATTCACTCCATCACTGTCTTGCCAGAAGGGTGCTTTACACTACAGTTTTTAAACTGCAACATTAACACCCCTCCTTCAGAGTGCAGGCACTGTACTTCCCATCTCCAGGACTCAAGTCCGGCCAAGCTTTTTTGTCAGGTCAAGCTTTTTTGTGGGAGTGGTGATGGAATGGGCATCGAGGGAGTGAGAGTCCTGTGACCTACTGTGACTAAGTCCCATTTACTTCACCCAAATTACTTACATGTAATAAGTCAGGTAATACCCTGTAAACCTCATGCAGGTAATTTCTCAGAGGCTCTGATGTGGCACTTGGGCCAAAATAAATGTATTCTTTTCATATTTTCCAAAATAACTTTCGCACAAAAAACAATTGTAGTTAAGGAATAGATACCATGACTGCATTTTACATAATACAATAATGGCCATATTCAGACCAAAACCTAAACTCAATATTAGCCAAAAATGTGTGTGTGTGTGTGTGTGTGTGTGTGTACTCACCTATTTGTGGTCGCACGGGTCGAGTTATAGCACCTGGCCCTGCCTCTTCCCTGAGTGCTACTAGGTCCTCCCTCTCCCTGCTAAATGAGCTTTATCAAACCTCGTCTTAAAACTAATGGTTCCCGCCTCCACTACGTCACTTTCTAGGCTATTCCACTTCCTGACAACTCTATGACTGAAGAAATACTTCCTAACATTCCTTTGACTCATAGGACACTTCAACTTCCAATTGTGACCCCTTGTTTTGTGTCCCATCTCTGGAACATCCTGTCTTTGTCCACCTTGTCAATTCCTCGCAGTATTTTATATTTCGTTATCATATCTCCCCTGACCCTCCTGTCCTCCAGTGTCGTCAGGCTGATTTCCCTTAACCTTTCTTCGTAGCACAATCCCCTTATCTCTGGACCTAGTCTTGTTGGAAACCTTTGCACTTTCTCTAATTTCTTGATGTGCTTGACCAGGTGTGGATTCCAAACTGGTGCTGCATACTCCAATATGGGCCTGACGTATATGGTGTACAAAGTCTTGAACAATTCTTTACTGAGGTATCGGAACACTATTCTTAGGCTTGCCAGACGCACGTATGCTGCAGCAGTTATCTGACTGATCTTCACCTCAGGAGATGTGCTCGGTATTATACTCACCCCAAGATCTTTTTCCTTCAGTGAGGTTTGCAGTCTTTGGCCACCTAGACTATACTCTGTCTGCGGTCTTCTTTGCCCTTCTCCGGTCTTCATGACTTTGCATTTAGAGAGGTTAAATTCAAGGAGCCAGTTGCTGGACCAGGCTTGTAGCCTGTCCAGGTCCCTCTGTAGTCCTGCCTGATCCTCAACCGATTTAATTCTCCTCATTAATTTCACATCATCTGCGAACAGTGACACTTCTGAGTCTATCCCTTCCGTTATGTCATTCACATATACCAAAAACAGCACAGGTCCTAGGACTAATCCCCGTGGAACCTCGCTCGTCACAGGCGCCCACTCTGACACCTCGTCACACACATGTACGTGATTGTGTGTACTCACCTAACTGTATTCACCTAATTGTGGTTGCAGGGGTCGAGACTTAGCTCCTGGCCCCACCTCTTCACTGATCGCTACTAGGTCCTCTCTCTCTCTCTCTGCTTCCAGAGCTTGTCATACCTCGTCTTAAAAATATGTATGGTTCCTGCCTCCACTACATCACTTGTTAGGCTATTCCACTTCCTGACGACTCTATGACTATGACCTAACATTCCTCTGATTCGTCTGAGTCTTCAGCTTCCAATTGTGACCCCTTGTTTCTGTGTCCCCTCTCTGGAACAACCTGTCTCTGTCTACCTTATCTATTCCACACAGTATTTTGTATGTCGTTATCATGTCTCCCCTGACCCGCCTGTCCTCCAATGTCGTCAGTCCGATTTCCCTCGACCTTTCTTTGTATGACATACCCCTGAGCTCCGGAACTAGCCTTTTGCAAACCTTTGCACTTTCTCTAATTTCTTGACGTGTTTGACCAGGTGTGGGTTCCAAACTGGTGCTGCATACTCCAGTATGGGCCCGATGTACAAAGCGTACAGTGTCTTGAACGATTCCTTACTAAGGTATCGGAACGCTATTCTCAGGTTTGCCAGGCGCCTGTATGCTGCAGCAGTTATCTGGTTGATGTGTGCCTCCGGAGACATGCTCGGTGTTATGATCACCCCAAGATCTTTCTCCTTGAGCGAGGTTTGCAGTCCTTGGCCACCTAGTCTATACTCTGTCTACGGTCTTCTTTGCCCTTCTCCAATCTTCATGACTTTGCATTTGGAGGGGTTGAATTCAAGAAGCCAGTTGCTGGACCACGTGTCCAGCCTGTCCAGGTCTCTTTGAAGTCCTGCCTGGTCCTCATCTGATTTAATTCTCCTCATTAACTTTACATCATCTGCGAACAGGGACACCTCTGAGTCTATCCCTTCCATCATGTCATTCACATATACCAGAAATAGCACTGGTCCTAGGACCGACCCCTGCGGGACCCTGCTCATCACAGGTGCCCACTGTGATACCTCATCCCGTACCATGACTCGTTGTTGCCTCCCTGTCAGATATTCTCTGATCCATTGCAGTGCCCTTCCTGTTATACGTGCCTGATCCTCTAGTTTCTGCACTAGTCGCTTGTGAGGAACTGTGTCGAAGGCCTTCTTGCAGTCCAAGAAAATGCAATCAACCCACCCCTCTCTCTCGTGTCGCACTTTTGTAACTTTGTCATAGAACTCCAGAAGGTTTGTGACACAGGATTTGCCTTCCAAGAATCCATGCTGGTTATCGTTTGTAATCTTGTTCCGTTCCAGGTGCTCCACCACTCTCCTCCTGATAATCTTCTCCATGACTTTGCATACTATACAGGTCAGTGACAATGGTCTGTAATTTAGTGCCTCTTTTCTGTCTCCTTTTTTAAAAATGGGAACTACATTTGTGGTATTCCATACCTCAG
>NC_069415.1:37246824-37298457 GCF_026875155.1 Cherax quadricarinatus
GCGAACAAGCAGGGGTGCCACGGGCCACAACAAGCGAACAAGCAGGGGTGCCACGGGCCACAACAAGCGAACAAGCAGGGGTGCCACGGGCCACAACAAGCGAACAAGCAGGGGTGCCACGGGCCACAACAAGCGAACAAGCAGGGGTGCCACGGGCCACAACAACCGAACACTTTCAACGTCAGTGGTCCTACACTATTTAACCTCTTACCAGCAGATATCAGAATATTGCCAAAAAAAGTGTACATATATCTGAAAAGAAATTGGATCACTACCTCTGTCAAGTGCCAGATAAACCAGGCTGTGATAGTAGGTATACTGCCCTGCGATCTGTCAACAGTAACAGTCATAGGTATATCATAGGCATATATAAGGTTCAGGTGTTGGGATGTATGGGACAGGTGTTTGGGTGTACCGAGTGGGTGTCTGGATGTAAGAGGCAGTTGTTTTGATATAGAGCACTGGAGCTCAGATGTAAGGGATGAGTGTTTGCTGATTTGCAGGCGTTTCTACCCTTTCCCTAGCTATATAACTCACCCACAACCAGAGAACATGTAAAGTAAAAGGACACAAGTGCAACTAATGTGACATTTATTGTGGCAACGTTTCGCTCTCCAGGAGCTTTATCAAGCCTGATAAAGCTCCTGGAGAGCGAAACGTTGCCACAATAAATGTCACATTAGTTGCACTTGTGTCCTTTTACTTTACATATTGTCGGTAATTCTACCAATTTTATTACAACCAGAGAACACAGGGAGACAGAGGACTCATCCTTGTTATAGGCCGCGGGGGGTGGGCTACAGTACATCCACCCCTCACCAGGAGGTATCGTTATATTAATGGTATACAATACCGACAAGTAGAAGAGTAAAACACGTGCAACAGTTGGGTATTATCAAAACGATTTTGAGTCACCTCTGAAGAAGCCTGCTGAGCAGACGAAACGTTTCGAAAAAAAGATGCCCTACTACTGTACACGCATTTAACTGCGCAACATGTTGTCACAATCATATTTAGAACCTTCAAAGACTTAACCAAGTAAAAAAAAAAATAGAGCGCGCCCAGGACCACGAAAACGCAGGTGTCTACATCATTCCATGTGACGGTTGTGACATAGTCACAACCGTCCCATAGTCTACAGATCAAGCTGAAAGAACACCAGTGTGCCTGCAGGACTCACAACATGAATAACACCTGCGTGATATATATAGGAACACGACCATATACCTGATGTCTTGGAAGGATGCCCAGCTGGTCATAAATGGATAAAAGACGATGCAGATGTCTAGCTGCTGAACTAATCTCTACAATCCAACAGAATCAAGAAACTTTCAATTTAGTCAAGTCTTTAGAATAATTCATCCTATATACGGTGGAACCTCTGTTCGAACGTACCGGACCTCGCACAAACCCGAGTCCGAACAATTTTTTTTCAGAAAAAAATTACCCGGTCTTTGAACGTTTTTCTGTAGTCAGAACGCGCTTATATGTTTAAAATTCAGTTGTAAAAAAAATTTACAGAAAAGTTCTGTTTCAAAAGTGTGTTTTGAAGTGACCTCTGATACTGACCTAACTCTCAGACTTTTGGAAGAGTCAGCTCAACATCCTCCAGTGTGTGAGGTTGATAATTAAAGCCTGGGAAATACTACTCCGGACATCGAACTTTTCGCAGTTCGAACAGCCCCTAGGAACCAATTAAGTTCAAACACCGAGGTGAACCCTGTATTTTTCACATTTGCCACAGATACTTTTCATAATATTCTGACAGGTGTTGTAGGACCAGCGAACCTTATCATATATTAACTTATAAACTTGAGGTGTCATACCATCTGGTAAGATGAACTTTCATAACTTTTTTTTAAAACACCTGTTCCATACATCTAAACACTCATCTCTTACACCTAAACATCCGTCCCTTACATCTGAAAGCCTGTCCCTTACATCTAAAAGCCTGTCCCTTACATCTAAAAGCCTGTCCCTTACATCTAAAAGCCTGTCAATTACATCTAAAAACCTGTCAATTACATCTAAAAGTCTGTCCCCTACATCTAAATGTCCGTCCCTTACATCTAAAAGCCTGTCCCTTACCTCTAAAATCCTGTCCCTTACAAATAAAAGCCTGACCCTTACATCTAAAAGCCTGTCCCTTACATCTAAAAGCCTGACCCTTACATCTAAAAGCCTGTCCCTTACATCTAAAAGCCTGTCCCTTACATCTAAAAGCTTTCCCTTACATCTAAAAGCCTGTCCCCTACATCTAAATGTCTGTCCCATACATCTAAACGCCTGTCCTTTACATCTAAACGCCTGTCCCTTACATTTAAACGCCTGTCCCTTACATCTAAAAGCCTGTCCCTTACATCTAAAAGCTTTCCCTTACATCTAAAAGCCTGTCCCATACATCTAAACGCCTGTCCTTTACATCTAAACGCCTGTCCCTTACATTTAAACGCCTGTCCCTTACATCTAAACGCCTGTATCTTCACATCTAAACGCCTGTCCCTTACATCTAAACGCCTGTCTCTTACATATAAACGCCTGCCCTTTATATCTAAACACCCGTTCTTTACCCACACACGCTTCCCTTACATCCATACACACGTTCTTTACCCACACACGCTTCCCTTACATCCATACACACGTTCTTTACACACACACGCTTCCCTTACATCCATACACACGTTCTTTACACACACACACACACACACACACACACACACACACCAACACACACACACGCTTCGTTAACATCCCTACACACGTTCTTTACATCCAAACTTCCTTTACATCTAAATATACGTTCCTTGCATCCAAACACTTATTCTTACATTCAATTAAACGCCCGTCCCTTACATTCAAATACCCGTTCCTCACATTCTAAGTCAGTGATTCACAGACTATCCCCAGTGCACTGTGTACAATTTGCATATTGCCTGTGTACCACTTGTGTACTGTCTGTATATACAAGTTAGACTAACGTAATGTAACTTAATGTAACGTAGCCTAAACAACGTAAACTCTGTAAACTAATGTAACCTAACGTAAGTGAAGCAGTGAGAAAGTTCAAAACTTATAGAACCGAGAGGAGAACAAGTTGTTCTAATATACATCACCTATTGTACTGCCATAGTGAATATGATAATGGTATATAATACCGACAAGTGCAAGTTAGGTATCTTTATAAAGCTTCTTCAGTCGAGTACAGAGGACGCAGCAGAAGTAGTAGAGATGTAAAGACGATGTAATCAGTCCATCAACCTTGAAAGGTGATTGAATGATTACATCGTCTTTACATCTCTAGTGCCTCTGATGCCTCCTCTGTACTCAACTGCAGAAGCCTTTTGTTAGGTGAAATGTTCGGGAATAAATTTACCTAAATGTGGGTCTTACTTTATCTACTGTAATGCCAAATTAATTTTATGCTTATGGAGCTATGTCTACCCTACACTGTGGTGTTTTGCACCATCTGCCGTGTTTCCCTCTCTTGGACCGTAACACTGAGGCAGAACACAGCATCTGTACCTACCTCAAAGGTACACTTATTGTCCAAGCAAAACTCATTGAATTGTAACCAAACAGCCCGATACACCACCACCACCACCACGTCAAGTTTTGTTTCTTCTGTAAAAATGCATACTTGAGAAAACTCTTTGAGATTAACACTTCAGGTTGACCCAGACTTTCTGTATCTTCTGCTATTCCATTGTAAAATGCACGTACATAAGTTGCAAGGGACTTGGGCATGGTGAACTGCAAAACATTGTAAATCTGAAGGATGGACGCACGAGATACCTGTGATTGGTTTCAAGGTATCTACTATTTAAGGCTAGGCTTCCTTGTTAATAGCTAGGTCTAAAGGGCAGTTGTTAGTAACGACCGTCAGGCGTACATAGCCATCGCAGTCCATTTGATCTGGCAGAAAACTGTGAAGAGACAACAAACAAAAACAGAGGAGACGGGGACCTGGACTAAAATAGGTGGTGCAGGCGCCACATACTTGTTGCTACTTCGTGGAACAAGGAAACCTCTATGTGTTATGAACAGAGATATGAAGTCTGTAACAGCGTAGCTTTCAGCAGACTGTCTGAATTTGAGAGAAGACAATGGAGGAAACGACAGAGTTAATAAGCACTATAATCTTTACGAAAGAAGCTAAGGTATCAGGATGAAAACGTGTAAAGCGTCTGTCTACTACTGCATTTCTTTCGACCACTGTTTACCGGCCAAAGGTGGAGGTCAGACCTAGTGTAATCAGGGCGCTCGGAATGAGGGCCTCAGGCCGGGGTTGGCCCTGAGACGAGCCGAATTGTACTTTTGAAAAAAAAAAAAAACTTGCCCCATTGCTAACAGGCCTGAAAACTCCATCTATACATCGCTGATAGTAGCTAACCTCTACACCACATTTGTACAGGAAAACTGGAGCATCCAGTTAAAGAGGCAACTGTACCATGATTGCATGACGATAATCATTTATTCCCAGCCTATGGAGATGAAACACCAGAAGCAGTGAGCCGCTCACCGTAGGAAAAACACCACTACCAGAACGCCATTCCTGGGGAGTATCTATAAAAACAAGTGAGCCACCTAGCTGTGGGGGTGGGAAGTGCGGGAATAAGTTTATTTATGCACAGGTATACATAAGTACAATTACCATACGTAGTATAAATTACCTAGGATAACCCCCCAAAAAAGATTTTTCCCAAGGGATAACCCACCCTAAAGGGTTTTTTTTCCAAAAAGACTGGGAAAACCTGTAAAAAACTAAAGTGAAAAACTTCTAATTGAAAATTTCTGAAAAAAAAATTAAAAATGGATTTTTTGCCACCATTTAAAAAAATACCCGAACGGATGGTTTTAAGGTATAAATATAAAAGAAAGCTTGGGGGGAAACCCCCGGGGTAGTTTTAATTCCTAGGGTTCAAGGAAGGCCCCTTTATTTCCCAAACGAGGACACACCCGGGACAACGGGATAATTTTCAGGCGCCCACAATTTTCCCATTTTCCAGGATTTTCTTTAACGGGGATAATCTTAAAGTATTTTCAACCGGGGACTACCCATTTCAGGATTTTATTCACAGAGGAAATTTTTAAAGGGTTAATTTACAGAAAAAACCCCCTTTTTAACCGTTACTCCCGCAACCCCCTTTCAATTTACCCCCGAGTATTAATTTCCTCGGGATGCCTCAGGGTTCCCTAGGGGTTATTTTAAAAAAACTCCAAATTTTCCAGCGAAACTCTACACGGGACTACCTTCCCAATTTCCCAACGGACACCATTTAGGAGACTTTACAAGGCTCCCATTTGGATTCCTAAGAAAACCCCAAAAAATCCCCCCCCCGGGGAAACCCCTTTACCGGGACCCATCCCGGGTTTTTTAAAACAGGACACCACTTGGGGGGATTTCCCGAATAAATTTTTAAAGTTATTCTAACAATACCTTTTCCCGGAGTTATTTCAAAAGGACACCCCCCAACTTTATTTTTCAGGGTCCTTTGGGATTATTTACCGGGGGGATTCCACCTCAGGTTTTAAAATTCAAGGGCTAATTTCAGACTTTTACCAACGGGATACCACTTAATTTTTTACTTCTAACGAGGCTAATTTTCCGGGGTTTAAACAGGGAATAAATTTAAAAGGGTTAACAGAGGTCCCAATTTGGGACTACCTCACGAGGTACCATTTCTCGGGAGACTTTACAGAGAACCCAATTTCGGAGAAATCAAGGAGCACTCCTCAGGAGATTTCACAAAAAAACCTTTGGATTTTATTCTAAAAAACTACCTCCGGGATGTTATTCTCAGAGGAAAAAATTTCCCCAAATGAATTTACAGAGGATAATCTTTGATTTCCGAGATAAAACCCAGGTTTTACTTCTACACGGGATCCTCTTCAGGATGTTACTTTTTACCGGGGAAACCTTTTCCAATTTATTCTACGGGCACCATCTCTCAGGATGTTCTTTACACGAGGTACCACTCTCAGGATGTTTACTTTCACGAGGACTCCCTCTCTCGGATTTTACTTCACACGAGGAACCACTCTCAGGATGTTACTTCTACACGGGGGACCCATCTCTCGGATTTTACTTTACACGGGGATACCATCTTCAGGATGTTACTTCTACACGGGATACCATCTCCAGGACGCCCCACACGGAAAAAAATTAATTATTCTAAGGGAAATTTTTTAAAACCCCCCCACCAAAAAGTAAAAACCATTTTGTAATGATTTTATTTAAAAAATAAACAAACCATTTTATACAACATGTATGGTGATTTTAAAGTATAGAGGCCAGTGGAGGGGGGAAAATTAGATAAATGAAATTAAGCCAAAGTTGGTGTAATTTTTAGTTTTGATACAAAGGAGTGTTGACCTCTATGGGGTTTAAACTTTTTCCCATAAAAAAAGTAAAGAACGCGACTGAGTTGCGTTCATGTTAAGGTTTGTGTAAAAGGACGGAACGAGCGGGGCGGGTTTTGTCCAGGTTCAAAAGGGAAAGTGAAAGTTCTTAAAATATAAATAGTTATTAAGTTATGTTAAAAATAAAAATCGAGAAAAGGGTCCCTGTGGGAAAATTGGCAAGTTTTTAATAGCGGCTGAAATATTAATCCCCGATTTATTGCCCCGAATATCACCAGTTGCCAGCCAGACTCACAGGGGAAACCCAAAACACACAAAAAAAAAGTGATTTCTAGGAGTGCGACGCAATAATTGTTGTTACGAAATCATGGGGTGTGATGAGTCAAAATTTTCATGGCTTTTTACACTCTAAAGTCTGAAACAACAACGAAGAAGTGAACACAGCTGCTAGTGGGATTATGTATACATAACTCGGTGTGAAAGTGTGGGCCGCTTTTAAGAAAATTTAAAATCCCGGAAAAAAAAGCCTCAGACCGTACTCCCTCTGGTGAGTTGGCAAGTGGTGTGCACTGCAGCAGCACGAGATCACTGCGAGTGTTCGGAAGTTTCGAGTTCGTTTTAGACTATGAGTCTTCGGGTATGGAAGGAGGAGGAAGAAAACCTAAATTGTTGAAACTTTTTAAAGAGGGAAAAAAGGTTGACGAGGTGAAGTTTTTTTTTTTTTTTTTTTTTTTTTGCCCAGCTTAAAGCGGCGCTAAAAAAAACCCAATAAAGGGGGTTTAAAGATTAAAAATCGAAAGACACAAATGTAGTTTTTAAAACGATCCTTTACTGACATTTCGCCCCCACGTAGGTGTGTGGGGAAAATTTTTGTTAAAAAGGGATTGCATCATACTGCAGTTGTATATCTTATTTCTATCTGTATTTTATGTCATTTCTCTGCGATTAAAGAAATGTAAAGATCACGGAAGTGAACAAAAGAATAAATAATAACAATGGAACAATCTATAAATAACCCGCACGAAGGAGACAAGCTTATGACGACGATTTGGTGCAACTTGGACCATTAACTAGCGACAGAGAAACACCCAAGGAAGGCAGCCAGAATATATAATGCTTCAAGTGGGACCGAAACGTCATCGTAAGTTTGTCTCTCATGTGCGAGTTATTTGGCTAAGTGAACACAATAACAAAGACAATGACCTCACATCAATCCTACAAAGAATGAGAATAAACCATACAGATATAAAATAAACTGTGGGGTGATAGGATGTTGTATGAGGTTTATCGTGTTTGATTTGGCAACGGAAAATTTGAAACCGCTTAAAAGAGCCCATTGGGCAGTAGAACCCACAGTATACTGTAGAGTGTTTGTGAGCCGACAATGTGCCTGCAACAGCGTTAACATACAAGGATAACTAAATACTAGTGGAAAAATAATGTGAGGGACCTGGGAGTGGTAATGTCTGAGGAACTCACTTTCAAGGATCACAACAGTGCTACGATCATAACTGCAAAGAAAATGATAGGATGGATAATGAGAACGTTCAAAATAAGATATGCCAAGCCAATGATCATCCTTTTCAAATCACTTGCTATCTCTAGGCTGGAATACTGATGTACATTAACATCTCCGTTCAAAGCAGGTGAAATTGCAAATCTAGAGAATGTACAGAGAACCTTTGCTGCACATATAAGTTCCATCAAACACTTGAACTACTGGGAACGTTTGGAAGCACTTGATTTGTGCTCACTGGAACGCAGGTGAGAGATATCACAATCTACACTTGGAAAACCCTAGAAGGAATGGTCCCGAATCAGCACACAGAAATCACTCCCTACGAAAGTAAAAGACTGGGCAATCGGTACAAAATACCCCCAATGAAAAGTAGGGGCGTCACTGCTACACTAAGAGAAAACGCCCAAAACTGTTCAACAGCCTCCATCCAGCCATAAGGGAATTACCATTAGACCCCTGGCTGTCTTCAAGAGGAAGCTGGACAGATGCTTAAAGTCGGTGCCGGATCAGCCGGGCTGTGGTTCGTACGTTGGACTACGTGCGGCAAGCAGTAACTGCCTGGTTGATCAGGCCCTGATCCACCCGGAGGCCTGGTCGTGGTTGCCAGGTAGACATGGCAACCACCTCTCACCCTATCTGGTATACAACCTAGGGATGGATCTAAACCACCTGTTTAGACAAGAACACTAATTCACCTGTCGTTCAGCAAGAACTCCAACTGCCGCTCCTGGATCCTGAGTCAGCCTCCAGTAGTACTTCGGCCATCAGAGCGCGCCAGATAGTCGCGCGATGTTTCACCAAGGGTCATCTAGCGCGACCTAAGATAATCCACTTTCCATCAAGTGAAGTGAGCCAACCATCACACACTAATAACGTAAACTATGTTACAACAGATACAATAATAATAATTCATTTTCTTCTGTCTCGTAGTTGCATTTCACATAACGGGAAACAGCCCCACTAATGAGGGCGAAAAACTCTTTAGTTTTAATTTTCAATCCGAGGAAGGAAACGGGTCCAGTTCCTCGGATCAAGAGAATCCCCTTAAAGGGAACAATTATATAAGGAAGTCACTTGGAAGGGGAGGTGGCAGCTGCTGAGGAAGTTTTTTCGAGTGACAACACAGACAGCAAAATAGGAGGTAAGGAGGTAAGGGGCCATTATGTTGGAGATGGGCTAAGACTTGATCCAAGACACGCTATTTCTCTCAAGTAGTAAACACTGTGTATCCAACACACACATGACACCAAGAAGAACATACGGGAGGGTCTTCAGCACAAGACAACGAAGCGCAGATTACATCTTTGAAGAAATGCCTTGATGCCAGTGAAGGGCTCTTGACTCAGGGAATTGGACTTACCCTCCCATTCCTGGTTTATACGTTATTTGGGTTTAAAGCGTCTGCCTACACGAGGCTGCACAGAACCTGTTAACCACTAGTCAATTTTAACTCAAATAGAGAAAAGTCAGCTCTCTGTATATTTACACACGAGACATACACCTCTAAGTTTATATATATCCTTACCCTCCCCTTTCCTTGGATCAAACATAATTACTTTCCATTCCCTAGAAATATACGATTCCTAGTTAGTGCTTCCCCATAATAATATTGTAGTATTGGGTAGATGATGTAGCTTTATGATGGCATAATTAGTAATACATGAAATGACTAATATCTTCATGATGTAAGTAAAGGTGCCGTTGTTAAGACACACTGTGACTTCTGAAAGTTGTGTTTATGTTCTACCAGTCACTGCTCGAGATGCAGTGCTACAATGAATATACACGGGTGGCACAAAGTAAAGGACCACTGGCGTTAGTGTGGTTGCATATAGAACACACAGAAGGGGATATACGCCAATTACAGGAATAACCACACAACAGGGGATATACGCCAATTACAGGAATAACCACACAACAGGGGATATACCCCATTTGCAGGAATAACCACACAACAGGGGATATACCCCATTTGCAGGAATAACCAAGCAGCAGGGGATATACCCCATTTGCAGGAATAACCACACAACAGGGGATATACCCCATTTGCAGGAATAACCACACAACAGGGGATATACCCCATTTGCAGGAATAACCACACAGCAGGGGATATACCCCATTTGCCAGGAATAATCAAAAACCCCACAACAGGGGATATACCCCATTTGCAGGAATAACCACACAGCAGGGGATATACCCCATTTGCAGGAATAACCACACAGCAGGGGATATACCCCATTTGCAGGAATGAACAAAATCAAAGCTGTTGTGTGAACTGCAGTAAATATAGAGTTGGTGTGAATGAGAATTAGTGACCAGTTAAACAAACAATAAGTTACTAGCAGTCAAGTCAGTTTTGCAACTCTGCTGGGATATTTTGAGGGATAAATGAACACCTTCTCTTTTACAATGAACAGGTCTTTGAGTGAGCTGCCTTCACAGGTCCTCCGCACAATATTAACCAGCTGTAGCAGAGACGGAGAGCCGACAGACAGTCCTTCAGAGTGAATTAAAGTTGGTTCATTGTGAGGGCATCAGTTTGCTCGGCATTTGAATGCGAACAAAGCGCGCCTCGTCACAGTTTATGAATTATGATACTAGAGCATGTTGGGTGCAACAACGTCAGGGAAAATTCATTATCGTCTAACTCACCCAATGCATTACTTGGTCGGACATTTTTTTTTTTCCAGGTCTCACAGAAAAAGAGATTCTAAAATACGTGATGGTCCGGCGAACAACTCTATTAAGTTATCTTACGTTAATTTATATAGGGTGCTACATAAAATATTTGTAAATATTTAAACATGTGTATTAGACCCGAATAAAAACGTAGTACACAGGAGGAGAGAGAAAGGTGGAATGGAGGCTCAGGAGGAACACCGGGTACGTCATCAGTCAGAGGGGCGGTAGGTTGTAAGAGAGCGAGCATAAAGAGGTCACCTCTTACATAACTTCCACCATTAGGTAACTATCGTAGGCATTTCTTCTTGAATGCATCTTTATCCGTATATTTTTACGTTACCGTCCAAAGCATGTATGTGTATCCATATGCTCTTTGTGTTTTCCTCCACAACACAGGTATAAGTCGCATAATAAATTAACCATGTCGGCGGTCACACACTTTAAAAGTCAGGGAGATGTGCCAGGATTCATCAACAGAACTAAACATCTCATCCTCCTAATAAAACATCGGTATTTTACTGTTTCTTGACAGTTTATTTGTCAGAGAAGACACTGACTACAGCCCTCTGTCAGTGACACTACGAGCCATCGAAGGAGATCATCATTCCGCAATCACAACAATGTGTCAGTCCTCTCGGGGAACCAGTGATGTGTACAACACATCCTGGATACTGCAAAACATTTGGGAGAGTCACAACTCTCAATATAAGAAACTAGTTTACAATACCATTAAATGTGAAGTGAGACGTAAAATAAATGCTTCAGCAGTTGCTGGTGCTGCCATTAGTATTGGTGGTGAGTGGGGGTGGCATTGCCTGGGATTGAGAGGCCAGAAATGTTGAGCAAGTTAGTAAGCAGCCAGTCGGCCAGCCAACCAGCCAGCTAGCCAGTCAGCTAGGTGGTCAGTGCAAACATTGCTGCCACCACCACCTGCCTTCCTCGCTCTGTGACACGTAATTTCTACTGTCGTGCCCAGACCACTGTAAAACACCATCTCTCTGTCGTCTATGTCTGTAGTGTAACCCGTCATTCCACTCTTCCCAAACACAAACACCAATCAATCTACATACCTGTCACTACACATCTGTCACCACGCCGTCACATCCCTCCGGGCTGTTGTCCACGCGTGTAGTGTCACCCATTACCCACCCACTCATTCATACACACACACAATCCTACATACCTGTCCCTACACATATGGCACTACATCTTTACACTTGTTCCTCGTCTTTAATACACCCAAACGAGGTGATGGCATGGTGCTGGCAGCAAATACCTGTGTATAGTGAACACATGCAGCCAACACTTGAGTGAACAATGTGTAGTGACTGTCTTTACGGTGAATACTTCTGTGACGAACACGTGTAGCAAATACCTGTGACTGAACAAGTGTAGCGATGTGTGTAGCGAACTGAACACTTATAAGTGATCGTGTAGCAAACACCTGTATATTGAAATAAACACTTAAGAATGAATACCTAGTAGTGAACACCTGTGTATAGACATGAATATTTGTGACTGAACTGATGTGACTGAACTTTTATGTGCGGGTTATTTGTGTATTTGAAGCAAACACCTGTAGAGCAACATACGTGCAGTGAACGAGTCGGAACACCTATAAGCGCGGGAGTGTTTATACTCTAATCTGTCAAAGAGAAGGGCATGTGTGTGTCATTCTGTTTACTTTGAACACCTAGAGCAACAGCAGGAAAAACAACAGCAGCAGGGACAGTGTAGGGATAAAAGCTGTGAAGAGAGAGAATATAATATTAAAGGTATAATCCAGGGAGCAACGCCAGTATAAGTGTTACTGGGGTGAGAGTAACAACATTGGCCACTGAAGTTGCTTTCGACGTCTCACCAAAAAGAAGCAACTGCTGCAGAAGATAGAGCAAGTAACACCAGAAGAAGGTACTAGGTAACTACCACTAGTATCAACGTATCCTCAGGTGGCCACCACGACCACCAACAACTAGCACCAACACCAGGAAGACCACTACTACTACCAACAATCATGGTGAAGGCAGTGTACCACGGCCACGGGGTAAGTACAGTGATGTGGTGTATCTGGCGTCACCAATACGCGAGTCTGTCCACCACTCTTATGAAACACTTCTTACTGGGTCTCTCGATGTCTTCTACGAATACTTTTTTCTCAATAATGTTTACAAAATACTCGAGTTGTTGGTGTGGTTCTTCAAGCAAGTTTGCTCAACGAACACACATGTTTGCTTGCAGATTCAAAACAAGTCCACAAATCCGAAATGAAAACTTTACTGTCTCATTGCCTACAATGTCCTGACCTGACTCGGTTTTCTCTCATGTCATCACTACACTTTCTTGCTTCTACCACAGAACGTCACTATAAATTAGGCTCAACACTAGCAGAGTTCATGCTCCCTCCCTCACGAGTTGTTCCTCACTCTCCCGCCAAGCTGTTAAAAATGTTGGTCGAAACACTAGTTGTGTTTCCTGACCCAACGAACTATACTCGGGTTTGGTAGTGAGCTTTGACACACAACATAAGCAGTGTGAAACAAACCATACCACGGGTGGGGTTTGAACCCACGGCCAGAGAGTCTCAAAACTCCAGACCGTCGCGTTACCCACTGGACCAGCTAGCTTCAATAAGAGTCATCCAACTAGGTATATTTCTACACCATAGGAAGGTTAGCACAGGCACCACTGACCACAAATGCAAGTTTTTACAGACGAATCTCCCGCTAGCATGGCTGTGACGAACTCTAGCTCAAGTCCCCTCAAAGCCGTCAACATGGTGTAGAAATATACCTAGTTGGATGAATCTTATTAAAGCTAGCTGACCCAGTGGCTAACGCGACGGTCTGGAGTTTTGAGACTCTCTGACCGCGGGTTCAAACCCCACCCGTGGTATGGTTTGTTTGCAATCGTGTCATTACGATTTCGTGAGTCAAGTTAAGCAGTGTGAATATAAGAAGAGTGAACATTACTTTTTGTAGCTCAGAAAGAGATAAAGTTTCTTCAGCTCATTTTTTTACCTCAGCAACTCCTTGGATTTAGGAAAAAATCCCAAATCTTCTCCCTCACAGTGATGACACACTCCTACAGTCTTCCTAGTGACTTATATGATCTACAGCAGGTGCCAGAGGTAGCCTTTAGTCTCAGCTTACTGGTGACCTTTCTGTGTCATGGGACAATACCCTACCCCCCCTTGGCTCGCACCCCCCCTCCACCTCCCTCACCCAAGTGACACACCTATGACATACCTATGACCGGTTTCCAGGTTTTATTCTCGCAGACCGGCCTGGGGCCATTTCCCTCCCTCCCTCCTGTCGCTTATTCTCAAGCGACAGGAGGAAGGGAGGGAATGTGTTTTAAAGGACCTTCTATAACCATGGAGGGAGATGGTATAAAATACCAACTGGACTTAAAAAACAAAGACGCAAATGTAGTATAATGCGATCCTGTATTAATAACATTTCGCCCACACAGTGGGCTTTGTGATTTGCTGCTGCCCACTTTGTGGGCGAAACGTTCTTAAGAATGCATTATACTGCATTTATTTTTCCACCTTGTATAATCAAGCGTCAACTGGCGGTGGTCAGCGGGCACAAATACTGCTTCTCACATTAGAAGTTAAGCAATCACTGTAATCTACCTCTTCCTCAGACTGCTACTAGGTAATAAAGATATTTAGCAATATTGAAATGATGTGCTGTTACCACAGCTGGACCTTTGGTCCGAGGTGGTCGAGGTCTTGTGTTTTCTGAGTAATGGAATTTTATAGACAAGCTGACATGGCGGGAGAAGTTGAAGCTGGAAGACATCAGTTAAGAAGAAGTGCCTGACTTACTGGCAGTCTATCACTTCCAAGTTATAACACCCAGACTGAGATAAGATAAGATAAGATTTCGTTCGGATTTTTAACCCCGGAGGGTTAGCCACCCAGGATAACCCAAGAAAGTCAGTGCGTCATCGAGGACTGTCTAACTTATTTCCATTGGGGTCCTTAATCTTGTCCCCCAGGATGCGACCCACACCAGTCGACTAACACCCAGGTACCTATTTGCTGCTAGGTGAACAGGACAACAGGTGTAAGGAAACGTGTCGAAATGTTTCCACCCGCCGGGAATCGAACCCGGGCCCTCCGTGTGTGAAGCGGGAGCTTTAGCCACCAGGCCACCGGGCCACTACTACTTACCTGGCTGCTTACAAGTGGTGAGGAGGAAACACGCGATCTTACCTGAGTTTCTCAAGTGATGGTCACTCACCACTAAACATCTCACTCACTCTCTACCTACAAGATAAATTACCCTTTAAACCAGTGGTTCCCAAACTGGGGGTAAATTACCCCCTGGGGGTAATTTAACCATTTTTGGGGGGTAATGGAGGGGTGACAGAAAAAAAGTTATGAATTCTGAAAATCAAGAAAACAATGCAGTACCCGGTATGAGGATTATTGTTAACTTTGTCTTAGTATATAAAGTTGTAAAGTAAACCTATTATAAGTAAGTAATAAAGTTAAACCAAATAACAATAAACATCAAAAACTAATATACAGTATTAGAAAAGAAGAAATATATAGCTAAGTGTGTGGAAACCCAAAAGTATTTTGATAAGTATGCTTCAGGACAAAAGTCACTCAGTAGCCCAGATCGACCTGTCCAGTACGCGTCACTCACTTCCTGAGGCTGCCTCAATTTCACACTGTCAGTTTATCTGTGAGCATCAGCCGAGGTAGACATAAGCTGGTATGTATGTGTACTGCCCTGTGCAGTATATAGTTAGTATTTACCCACTGTTACTGTGAATTTGTAGCTATTATTAATTTTATATATAATGTATGTGTGGTTCTTACGTTTTCAATGGTTTTGCTAGGATTAGCAGAGTATGCGAGGCTGTATACGTTCACGTTTAGCCATATATATCAATAATAACAACATTTTGTGAAAGGGGTAACATGCTTTATGTGGCATGTTAAATTGGGTAACAAGCTGAAAAAGTTTGGGAACCACTGCTTTAAACAAAGCCAAACGTCTAATTAACTAAGGGATGAACATGGAAGTGAGCAGCAAATACAGATCAATGTACCTACCTAAAGGGTATTCGGGGATCAACGCCCCCGCAGCCCGGTCCATAACCAGGCCTCCCGGTGGATCAGGGTCTGATCAACCAGGCTGTTACTGATGGCCGCACGTAGTCCAACGTACGAACCACAGCCCAGCTGATCCGGTACTGACTTTAGTTATCTGTCCAGCTCCCTCTTGAAGACAGCCAGGAGGTCTATTGGCAATTCCCCTTATGACTGGTGAGAGGCTGTTGAACAGTCTTGGGCCCCTGACACTTATTGTGTTTTCTCTTAGTGTACTAATGGCGCCCCTACTTTTCATTGGGGATATGTTGCATCACCTGCCAAGTCTTTTGCTTTCGTAGGGACTGATTTCTGTGTGCAGATGGACCAGTCCCTCTAAGATTTTCCGGGTGTAGATTATCTCTCTCTCGCTTGCGCTCCAGTGAGGGCAAGTCAAGTGCTTCCAAGCGTTCCCAGTAGTTAAGGTGTTTGATGGAACTTATATGTGCAGTGAAGGTTCTCTGTACATTCTCTAGATCTGCAATTTCACCTGCCTTGAATGGATATGTTAGTTTACAGCAGTATTCCAGCCTAGAGAGAACAAGTGATTTAAAAAGGATCATCATTAGCTTGACATCTCTTTGTCTTGAATGTTCTCATTATCCATCCTACCAGTTTCCTCGCAGATGTGATAGTGGCACTGTTGTGATCCTTGAAGGTGAGATCCTCAGATACTACCACTCCCAGGTCCTTCACATTATTTTTCCCCTCTACTGTGTGATTGACCTGCTGTCAATCAATGGCACGATCTGACACAACAATTGTCACCATTTTTTTTTTTACGATTACTTGCTTATGTGTGGTCGACAACAAATTAGGTAATGTGACACTGTAGTTTTTGTCCTGATCCTCTCTATTATGTGGTACCATAATAGAGGTCACTGATACCCCCGACTGGGCAGGGCACCTCTACCTTCCGGCAAAGCTATACACGCTAGCATTCACCGACTCCTTCAGTTACCCATTTCAGCTCTTTGCCAAATCCCATTTCCACACTGATGACTGCCCTCTAACATAAACTTATGTAAAACATGAGAGACCGACTGGAACATCAGTTACCAAATTAGGGCTATATCTGTCAGGGTTAGAGAATGCTAAGTTGAATGATCACCTGAGAAAACATGACGTAAGTATTGCACTCGGTGCAACAATAACTTAACACTTAATAATGACTTAAATATCCTGGATGTGATATCTGACTATCACAAATTTAGAAGAATGAAACTAAAGAAACAGTCTGAACAAAGTAGCCCCCCATGTCGTCTGACTACTGGACAAGGTAGTGCGCTGCCACGCACGTTTATCGGTAAACAAACTTGTGACACTCTTGTCTATTCCTATTACCAGTCTAAGTCACCTTTATAACGAAAAGGCTGTCCAAAGTTACTTCTCGGTTCTCCACGTATTTGTTGATCATTCTTACACTCAAGTAAGCTTATGATTTCCTTGCCACCAGAGTGATGAAGTGCGTGTACTCACTGTTATGTACCCAACCAATGTTTTCAAGGTCTCCTTTCCCCCCATACATTGGTCGATTTATAATTAATAATGTAGTACTATGACCAAGCTCGCAGCGCTGTACCACCTTTATGGGTTTGGTGCTTAGTTATGATAATAATAATGACCAAACTTTGGACTGAGTGATGGTTGCAGCTCTATGCAAATCCTGGTACAAATTATCATAATGAATCCTCAAGAACTCTCCTGCAAACAACAACAAAGCTGATCCTGGTTAACAACTCTTGTCGCTTGTAAAGAAATATAAGAAAAAACTCTCTCTCTCTCTCCTCCCCATCTTTCCTCTCTCGAATGTCATACTGTGTGTTAGAAACCAGTACTGTCCTCTTGTGTCAGTAAGTGCTGGTACAATGTGTCTCTCAACCTTTGATCTTAACTAAGAAAAATCTGACACTAGGAGTCAGTCGGGAAAACTAAAGGGGATTGAAAGCGCCTACTCTGATTTTCCCACGTTATATCATTTCTAAGCGCACTAAGCTCATAACAGCACATGTTTATAAGCGCACATAGGCTCACATAAGCGCACGTTTATAAGGGTAATTTTTTGTAATTAGAAGAGATTAGTTACAATGTTGGACATAAGATACTTGCTCATCAGGTAATGTATGACGTTCTCTTAGGTTAATTATGCTTCATTAATATTAATTTAAGGTGAAGTGGAGTACGAGAGTGGAGAGTATCAAGGGAAGAGCAAACATACAAGGCGCCATCTTGCTGCCACAACTCTCAAGTGTCCTCACTCTACCCCACACGTTACTTCTCCCACGTTCACAAAATATTTTTAAATTGGCATATTTTTTTTCTTGGGAGAGTTTTGTGTGACCGGCCGAAAGTGGCGACCTTGCCGGTTCGGGGGAGGGGGAGGGGAGGGGAGGGGAGGGGAGGGGAGGGGGAGAGGGAGGGAGTGGGGGGCGCACTGTTAACTCTAATTCCAAACATGTTACTGCTAAGCTATCCGCATGTTTGTGCTGCGTGCCGCCCCTGATTCTCTGGGGGGGGGACAGGGGAGGGGGTCAGAGGAAGGGACGGAGGAAAGGTGGGGAAAAAGGTTAAGAAAGGTAAGGAAACGAGATAAAATAAATTGAATACTTTATTTCTACACAATATTTTTTTTTTCAAAACTGGATGCTACTTAATAGTCTAGGTGAGCAGTTGCAGTGGAGGGGAGGAATGTAAAGGTAGGAAAGAGAGAAAGAAAGGGAAAGAAGAATGATTCTAGACTTCACCTTACGAAAGCAAAGTAAATGCGATAGTAATTATAGACACGGTAAATTATAGGGGAAAAATAAACACGATATTATAAGACAAGGAAACTGAGGCGCCTCTTCAAGCAAGTAAACAATATACATGTCTTAGTGCATGTGGAAAATACTGTACATATTTTCCAGAAATACAGTAGTTATATGTAAATAGATGGCCATACTGTATTTAATAAAATTTATGTTATAAAAAAATGGGAAACTCTGCGCCTGCGCAGAAAAGACTCACCATGTTTGAATTGAGTCCACACAAACGTTAGTGAATAATCTGAAGAATTTTCGTGCTCTAGAGGTTAAAATTGGGCTGACACCTCTCAAATAGGAGCCGAAATTGTTGGATGTGCATTCCTGCATAACTTGAGATATCAGGCGACTGGACAAGACAGCTCCAGGAACCTCAGATAAGTTTGTTTATGTTTGTAACTCTGGCCAGTGTTATTTTCATTGATAGACAGTGAAGTGTTCTGAGTATGATGCACCCTAATCTCCAGTCAAATTGGTGAGTGATATTAAGATATATTCTCCTTCTGTTATGTAAATGTGTGCATATATAATCACTTATTAATTTTAATAGTCCACAAATTTATATATTTACCAGAATTCCTGGTGATACATATTTAATTTGTAATTAATAGGTCTAGAGCAAATTGTGGATATGGCAGTTGTAGGTATCGAAGGGGGACATTTTTGCGACCGGGGGCTCTGGTGGCCTGGTGGTTAACGCTCTCGCTTCACACGGTGAGGGCCTGGGTTCGATTCCCAGCCAGAGTAGAAACATTGGACGTGTTTCTTTCCACCTGTTGTCTATGTTCCCCATCAGTAAAATGGGTACCTGGGTGTTAGTCGACTGGTGTGGGTCGCATCCTGGGACACTGACCTAAGGAGGCCTGGTCACAGACCGGGCCGCGGGGGCGTTGACCCCCGGAACTCTCTCCAGATAAACTCCAGGTGTCCCAATGACTCACGACTATGTAACTTTGATAAATAATAATTATCTTTGTTATCATTTACTGTTATGTACATAATGAGTTACATTCAGATAAATGCAATTTTCCACAGTGCATGTGTCTTCCATTACTGTTTGTGAATCTCGGCAGGAGAGATGTAAACAAACTCGAGTAACTTGCTAAGATGATGTCTTCAAGACATATTAAAATGAACACAAAGAAACAATATAGTGACATAAGCTGGTGTGAGTATTAGTAATCAATATAGCACCTTTTAGTGAGAACTCTTACCAGTGTGTGTGCGCGCGCGCGCTCACTTAGTTGTGGTTGCAGGGGTAGAGTCACAACTCCTGGCCCCGCCTCTTCGCTGGCCGCTACTAGGTCACTCTTCCCACTCCATGAGCTTTATCATACCTCTTCTTAAACCTATGTATGGATCCTGCCTCCACTACATCACCTCCCAGACTATTCCACTTCCCGACAACTCTGTGAATGAAGAAATATTTCCTAACATCCCTGTGATTCATCTGAGTCTTCAACTTCCAACTGTGACCCACTGTTGCTGTGTCTCATCTCTGGTACATCCTGTAGCTGTCCACCTTGTCGATTCCTCTCAGTATTTTATATGTCGTTATCATATCCTCCCCCCTTCTCTCTCTCTCTGTCCTAAAGTGTCGTCAGGTCGATTTCTCTTAACCTCTCCTCGTAGGTCATGCCCCTTAACTCCGGGACCAGTCTATTTGCAAACCTTTGCACTTTCTCTAGTTTCTTTACATGCTTGGCTAGGTATGGGTTCCAAACTGGTGCCGCATACTCCAATATGGGCCTGCACGATTCCTTATTAAGATGTCGGAATGCTGTTCTTAAGTTTGCTAGGCGCCCGTAAGCTGCCGCAGGTATTTGGTTGATGTGCGCCTCAGGAGAAGTGCTCGGTGTTATACTCACCCCAAGGTCTTTTTCCTTGTGTGTGTGCGTGTGTACTCGCCTAGTTGTACTCACCTAGTTGTGGTTGCAGGGGTCGATTCATAGCTCCTGGCCCTGCCTCTTCATTGGCCACTATTGGGTCACTCTCCTTGCACCAGGAGCTTTATCATACCTCTTCTTAAAGCTATGAATGGATCCTGCCTCCACTACATCGCTTCCCAAACTATTCCACTTCCTGACTACTGTGACTGAAGAAATACTTCCTAACATCTCTGTGATTCATTTGAGTCTTCAACTTCCAACTGTGTCCCCTTGTTGCTGTGTCCCATCTCTGGAACATTCTGCCTCTGTCCACCTTGTCAATTCCTCTCAGTATTTTTATATGTCGTTATCATGTCCTCTCTATCGCTCCTGTCCTCCAGTGTCGTCAGGTAGATTTCCTTTAACCTCTCCTCGTAGGACGTGTACAATCTACAATCCTGTCTTACACAGCAACCACTTGGGATCTAAATACTTGGGAATTCTTCTATTGCCTAACCCTTGGGCACGACCTACTACCAAATTGGGCAAATGTGATACCACCTACTACTGCTGCACCTCTGTCATGTGTGGGGTTCGAAACGTGGATTGGGTAAGAACACTCACGTAGGCTGGTTAGTACGTATAATTACAACGGAAAATATGGGAAGCACAGGCCCGCCCTGCCTCTCTGCTCTCTATCTTAAAACTGACTTCCCTGTGAAGCCTAGGGGTGAGCGGCGTTCAATAACATGCTATAGTCAGCAGCAACATGAATAACAGTCAGTGATTCACGCAGACGGTTGGTAGTGAGTCATACTACTGGTAACTAGTAACTGGTACTACTGGGAACCCGGCAGGTCAGAGGTGACCGTCTCTGCCACCTCCACCCTGTGTACTCCAGCCTGCAAGCCAGTTGCAGCCGCTTTTCAAGCTTCCTGGCTTAGTTCGTGCTAATTGCTTCAATCTCCGAGGGGTTGACCCGGATTTTGCGATTAAGCCAGCCTGTAAGCCAGTCTGTGGGAGTGAGTGCCAGTCAGCCTGCCTCAGCCTATCACCCACTGATACTACTGAGACCTCATCATCTGCCTACAGTATATAAGTCACTTCTTCGCACATATGCTGTATTCTTTTCAAGATTGATGGATTGATTACATCGACTCAAGGCTGAGGGACTGATTACCTCAAACTCTCCCTGCTCTTCACGATTCTCCTTTGTATGGACTGATGAAGCCACTGTGTGGTGAAACGTTTCCTCATTAAAGATACCCAAATGTTGCACATGTGTCTAATTTAGCAACTCGTAGAACATACCTCTTAGCTCTGGGACTAGTCTTGTTGCAAACCTTTGCACTTTCTCTAGTTTCTTTACGTGCTTGGCTAGGTGTGGGTTCCAAACTGGTGCCGCATACTCCAATATGGGCCTAACGTACAGGGTCCTGAACGATTCCTTATTAAGATGTCGGAATGCTGTTCTGAAGTTTGCTAGGCGCCCATATGCTGCGGTTGATGTGCCCCTCAGGAGATGTGTCTGGTGTTATACTCACCCTAAGATCTTTTTCCTTGAGTGAGGTTTCTAGTCTCTGGCCCCCTAGACTGTACTCCATCCTTGGTCTTCTTTGTCCTTCCCCAATCTTCATGACTTTGCATTTGGTGGGGTTGAACTCCAGGAGCCAATTGCTGGACCAGGCCTGCAGCCTGTCCAGATCCCTTTGTAGTTCTGCCTGTTCCTCGTCTGACTGGATTCTTCTCAACTTCACATCTGTAAACAGGGACACCTCGGAGTCTATTCCTTCTGCCATGTCGTTCACAAATACTAAAAACAGCACTGGTCCTAGGACTGACCCCTGTGGAACCCCACTCGTCACAAGCGCCCACTCTGACACCTCGCCACGTACCATGACTCACTGCTGTCTTCCTGACAACTATTCCCTGATCCACTGTAGTGCCTTCCCTGTTATCCCTGCTTGGTCCTCCAGTTTTTGTAATAATCTCTTGTGTGGAACTGTGTCAAACACCTTACAGTCCAAGAAAATGCAATCTACCCACCCTTCTCTCTCTTGTCTTACTGCTGTCACCCTGTCATAGAACTCCAGTAGGTTTGTGACACAGGATTTCCCATCCATGAAACCGTGTTGGCTGTTGTCGATGAGCTCATTAATTTCTAGGTGTTCCACCACTCTTCTCCTGATAATCTTCTCCATGACTTTGCATACTATACATGTCAGTGACACTGGTCTGCAGTTTAGTGCTTCATGTCTGTCTCCTTTTTTAAAAACTGGGATTACATTTGGTGTCTTCCATACCTCAGGTAATCTCCCTGTTTCGATGGATGTGTTGAATATTGTTAGGGGTACACATAACGCCTCTGTTCCCTCTCTCAGGACCCATGGAGAGATGTTATCTGGCCCCATTGCCTTTGAGGTATCTAGCTCACTCAGCAGCCTCTTCACTTCTTCCCCGGTTGTGTGTATTGTGTCCAATACTTGGTGGTGTACCCCACCTCTCCGTCTTTCTGGAGTCCTTTCTGTCTCCTCTGTGAACACTTCTCTGAATCTCATGTTGAGTTCCTCACATACTTCCCGGGCGTTCCTTATCTCTCCTTCTTCGTTCTTTAGCCTGATTACCTGGTCCTTCACTGTTGTTTTCCTCCTGATGTGGTTATACAACAGCTTCGGGTCAGATATGGCTATCGCTGCTATGTCGTTGTCATAGCGTCGTTGGGCCTCCCTTCTTACCTGTGCATATTCACTTCTGGCTCTACGACTGTTGTGTGTGTTGTGTGTGTGTGTACTCACCTATTTGTGGTTGCAGGGGTCGAGTCTTAGCTCCTGGCCCCGCCTCTTCACCGGTAGCTACTGGGCCCTCTCTCTCCCCGCTCCATGAGCTTTATCAAACCTCGTCTTAAAACTGTGTATGGTTCCTGCCTCCACTACGTCATTTTCTAGGCTATTCCACTGCCTGACAACTCTATGACTGAAGAAATACTTCCTAATATCTCTCTGACTCATTTGTGTCTTCAACTTCCAATTGTGGCCTCTTGTTTCTGTGTCCCCTCCCTGGAACATCCTGTCTTTGTCCACCTTGTCTATTCCACGCAGAATTTTATATGTCGTTATCATGTCTCCCCTGACCCTCCTGTCCTCCAGTGTCGTCAGGCCGATTTCCCATAATCTTTCTTCATAGGACATTCCCCTTAGCTCTGGAACTAACCTTGTCGCAAACCTTTGTACTTTCTCTAATTTCTTGACATGCTTTATCAAGTGCGGGTTCCAAACAGGTGCTGCATACTCCAGTATGGGCCTGACATACACGGTGTACAGTGTCTTGAACGATTCCTTACTAAGGTATCGGAATGCTGTTCTCAGGTTTGCCAGGCGCCCATATGCTGCAGCAGTTATCTGATTGATGTGTGCTTCCGGAGACATGCTCGGTGTTATACTCACCCCAAGATCTTTCTCCTTGAGTGAGGTTTGGCAGTCTTTGGCCACCTAGCCTAAAACTCTGTCTGTGGTCTTCTGTGCCCTTCCCCTATCTTCATGACTTTGCATTTGGCAGGATTAAATTCGAGAAGCCATTTGCTGGACCAGGTGTCCAGTTTGTCCAGGTCTCTTTGAAGTCCTGCCTGGTCCTCATCTGATTTAATTCTCCTCATTAACTTCACATCATCTGCAAACAGGGACGCTTCTGAGTCTAACCCTTCCATCATGTCGTTCACATATACCAAAAATAGCACTGGTCCTAGGACCGACCCATGTGGGACCCCGCTCGTCACAGGTGCCCACTGTGATACATCATTACGTACCATGACTCGTTGTTGCCTCCCTGTCAGGTATTCTCTGATCCATTTCAGTGCCCTTCCTGTTATATGCGCCTGATGCTCTAGCTTCTGCACTAATCTCTTGTGAGGAACTGTGTCAAAGGCCTTCTTGCAGTCCAAGAAGATGCAATCAACCCACCCCTCTCTCTCTCGTGTCTTACTTCTGTTATTTTATCATAAAACTCCAGAAGGTTTGTGACAGGATTTGCCTTCCGTGAATCCGTGCTGGTTGGCATTTATACTCTTGTTCCGTTCCAGGTGCTCCACCACTCTCCTCCTGATAATCTTCTCCATAACTTTGCATACTATACACGTCAATGACACAGGTCTATAGTTTAGTGCCTCTTTTCTGTCTCCTTTTTTAAAAATGGGAACTACATTTGCCGTCTTCCATACCTCAGGTAGTTGCCCAGTTTCCAGGGACGTGTTGAAGATTGTGGTAAGTGGCACGCACAACATATCTGCTCCCTCTCTAAGGATCCACGGGGAGATGTCCGGTCCCATTGCCTTTGAGGTATCGATGTCCCTTAGCAGTTTCTTCACCTCCTCCTCATCTGTATGTATGTCGTCCAACACTTGTTGGTGTATTCCTTGCTGGTGTCCCCATCTGGTCTGTCCCCCCAGAGTCCTTCCTGTCTCTACTGTAAATACTTCCTTAAATCTCGTGTTGAGCTCCTCACATACCTCTTGATCGTTTCTTGTGAGTTTCTCCACCTTCTTTCCTCAGCCTTATCACCTGGTCCTTGACTGTTGTCTTCCTCCTAATGTGGCTATACAGCAGTTTCAGGTCAGATTTGACTTTCGATGCTATGTTGTTTTCATTCTGTCGCTGGGCCTCCCTCCTTATCTGTGCATACTCGTTTCTGGCTCTTCTACTAATCTCCTTGTTTTCCTGGGTCCTATGCCTCCTGTACCTTTTCCATTCTCTGTTGCACTTAGTTTTTGCCTCCCTACACCTTCGGGTAAACCAAGGACTCGTTTTGGTCTTCCTATTATTTCTGTTTCCCTGGGAACAAACCTTTCCTCTGCCTCCTTGCACTTTGTTGCCACATATTCCATCATCTCGTTTACTGATTTTCCTACCATTTCTCTGTCCCACTGAACCTCTGCAGGAAGTTTCTCATACCTGTGTAGTCCCCCTTTTATAGTTTGGCCTGTCCCCTTCAGTTCCTGTTACCTTCTCCACTTGTAACTCTACTATATAATCAAAACTCAGAACCACGTGATCGCTAGCTCCAAGGGGCCTCTCGTAAGTGATGTCCTCAATGTCTGAACTGCTCAGGGTGAACACAAGATCCAGTCTTGCTGGCTCATCTCCCACTCTCTCTTGGTTGTGTCCCTGACATGTTGATGCATGAGGTTTTCAAGTACCACATCCATCATCTTGGCTCTCCATGTTTTGGGACCCCCATGTGGCTCCAGGTTTTCCCAGTCGATCTCCCTGTGGTTGAAATCGCCCATTACCAGTAACTTTGCTCTGCTCGAGTGAGCTCTTCTTGCCACCTCAGCCAGTGTGTCCACCATCACCCTGTTGTTTTCTTCGTACTCCTCTCTTGGCCTCCTGCAGTTCTGTGGTGGGTTATACATCACTCCAATGGCTACTTTATGTTCTCTTTGACTGAATTGTACCTACAATGTAGTCTCTTTCTCCAATCATGTCCATGCCTTCCATTTCCTCAAATCCCCATTGGTGTTTTATGAGCAGTGCAACCCCTCCTCCCCCTCTACTCCTATCTTTCCTCAGGATCTGATATCCCATTGGGAAGATTGTGTCTGTTATTGTCTCAGCGAGTTTTGTTTCTGTGACTGCTATGATGTCTGGGGATTTTTTACTGATTCTTTCGTTCCACTCATGTTTATTCCATCCGCGTTTGTGTACCAAACTTTCAGTTTCTTTTCTATCACTGTGGTCATGCAAGAATATTGGGGTTGGGGGAGCGAGAGCCTTGGTGGGGGCCTATATGGGGCTGTGGTGTAGGTGGGGTTTGTGATGATGGGGGTGGGGTCAGAATGCCCATAAGGGACAGCTGTTGGGGTGAGGTTTGTGATATGGGGATTGGTGGCAAAGGGAACGGTGAGTGGGTTGTAGTATAGGTTGCTCAGTTGCGTTGGGAATGTCGCGGTTGGAGTCTTTTGGTGGGAGATTCTGTGGGGTGTGTTTGCCCTTCCTCCTGTGTCTGGGTCCTGCTCATCTTCGTCATTGCCTCTCGTTCCTCCTTGCGTCTCTGTACCCTCTCTTTCAGTGTATTCCTTTCTTCTTGTGTTCTGTCGTGGTCGAGGTATACTCTCTGGTACCCCTGTTTGTCCCTCAGTCTTGCTTTCTCTTGCAGAATCCTGGTTCGAACTGATTCTTCCTTGAAAATTACTTTGACAGGCCATATCCTTCCACTCGCAAACCACCCAGTTCTCTGAAAATTTGTCACCTGGGTCATATCGCCCTCACCTATTGTTTTCATGATGCCTTCAATCATTTTTTTTTGTTGTGTGTGTGTGTGTGTGTGTGTGTGTGTGTGTGTGTGTGCGCGCGCGCATCCCGTGTCTGTTTACTCCACATCTTAAGAAACCGTTATACCATGAATGTTCTTTATAATGTGAAAAAAACAACATTGCACTTATAAGAGTGAATGTCTGTTGTGATGTGCAGTGTAGAGTGTTGCTTGTACCGCCAGATGGGACACAGCAGCAGCCCTGAACTTCACCAACAAGACACTCACCCAGGAGAAAGTGTGCCTCAGCTCCAGCACATCCTCGCACCAAGAAGAATGCACGTTCACAAAAAGAGTTAACAGATTATCACTTAACTACGTCACATACTGACGTAGTTAAGTGATAATCTGTTGAAGTTTCATCGTTGATTTATAATGACAAGCTCCACTTGAGGCTTTTAGAAACACAGGTCTGAAGTGAAGTGAAAGAGAGCTTGAGAGACCATCACAGGGAAAGGCAGGTTGCAATAGCTACAACTAAAAGGTAACTCCATGATTTGAATAAGAAAATATTTACCTAAACAAAATAAATAAGAAAGAAGCATTTGCACTTCATATCAGTGACAGTGTGATTTACCTCGTGTGTTTACTGAATAAACCAGACGACGAGAGTAAAGAATGCCGCCACCCCGGCCAGCAGCACCAGACACGGCAGCAACCGCAAGCATTCTCACCAGCAGGTAAACACGTAAACACACACACAACACACACACACACACACACACACACACACAACACACACACACACACACACACGCACGCACAATTGGAAGTTGAAGACCCAGATGAGTCAAAGGGATGTTAGGAATTATTTCTTCAGACACAGAGTAATCAGGAAGTGGAATAGCCTAGCAAGTGAGGTAGTGGAGGCAGGAACCACACATAGCTTTAAGATGAGGTATGATAAAGCTCATGGAGCAGGAAGAGAGAGGACCTAGTAGCACTCGGTGAAGAGTCGGGGCCAGGAGCCGAGTCTCGACCCGTGCAACCACAATTAGGTGAGTACAGTTAGGTGAGCACACATGAGACAGGCAGCATTAAACTACAGACCAGTGTCACTGACCTGTATAATATACAAAGTTATGGAGAAGCTTATCAGGAGAAGAGTGGTGGAGAACCTAGGAATGAATGGGCTCATACATGACAACCAGCACGGCTTCAAGGATAGAAAATCCTGTGTCACTAACCTACTGGAGTTTAACGACAAGGCAGCTATAAGAAGGGTTTTCTACACAGTTCCGCACAAGAGAGTAGTGCAAAGCTAGAGGAGCAGGCAGGAATAACAGGAAAGGCACTGCAAAGAATCCGAGAATACCTGACGGGAAGGAAATGAGTGATGGTATGTGAGGAGGTGTCAGAATGGGAGCCTGTGACGAGCGGCGTTCCACAAGGATTAGTCCTAGGGCTGGTGCTGTTTCTGGTGTATATGAATGACATGACGGAAGGGACAGATTCAGAGGTGTCCCCGTTTGCAAATGATGTGAAGCTAATGCGAATTCAATCGGATGAGGATCAGGAAGGACTACAATGGGACCTGGACAGGCTGCACGCCTGGTCCAACAACTGACTCCTGGAGTTTAACCCCACCATGAAGATTGTGGAAAGTTAAAGAAGATCGCAGACGGAGTACAGGCTAAGGGGCCAAAGGCTGCAAACCTCTCTCAAGGAAAAGGATCTTGGGTATCATACCAAGCACATCCCCTGAGGCGCACATGAGCTAAATAACCGCTGCAGCATATGGGGGGCCTGGCAAACCTAAGAACAGCGTTTCGACACCTTAGTAATAAGTCATTCAAGACGTTGTACACCATGCACGTCAGGTCCATACTGGAGTATGCAGCACCAGTATGGAACCAACATCTGGTCAAGCACGTCAAGAAAGTGCAAAGGTTTGCAACAAAACTAGTCCCAGAGCTAAAAGGTATATCCTATGAAGAGATTTTAAGGGAAATCAACCTGATGACACTGGAGGACAGAAGAGATAGGGAAGGGGGGGGGGGTCATGATAATGACATACAAAATACAAAGGAAATGACAAGGTGGATAGGGACAGAATGTTTCAGAAACGGGACACAACAACAAGGGGTCATAACTGGAAGATGAAAACTCAGATGAGTCATAGGGATGTTAGGAAGCATTTCTTCACTCACAGAGATGTTAGGAAGTGGAACAACCTGGGAGTGATGTAGTGAAGGCAGGATACATACACAGCTTTAAGAAGAGGTACGATAAAGCTCATGGAGCAGGGAGTGTGTGGTGATGTAGTGAAGGCAGGATCCATACACAGCTTTAAGAACAGGTACGATAAAGCTCATGGAGCATATGTCCCTGTGATGGTGATAGCAATGTCACTGTGATGGTGATAGTGATGTCCCTGTGATAGTGATAGCGATGTCACTGATGGTGATAGCGATGTCCCTGTGAAGGTGATAGCTATGTCAGTGTGATGGTGATAGCGATGTCCCTGTGATGGTGATAGCGATGTCGCTGTGGTGGTCATAGCGATGTCACTGAGTGTTAGCAGCGATGTCCCTGTGATGGTGATAGCTATGTCCCTGTGATGGTGATAGCAATGTCACTGTGATGGTGATAGCGATGTCCCTGTGATAGTGATAGCGATGTCACTGATGGTGATAGCGATGTCCCTGTGATGGTGATAGCTATGTCAGTGTGATGGTGATAGCGATGTCCCTGTGATGGTGATAGCGATGTCGCTGTGGTGGTCATAGCGATGTCACTGAGTGTTAGCAGCGATGTCCCTGTGATGGTGATAGCTATGTCCCTGTGATGGTGATAGCAATGTCACTGTGATGGTGATAGCGATGTCCCTGTGATAGTGATAGCGATGTCACTGATGGTGATAGCGATATCACTGTGATGGTGATAGTGATGTCCCTGTGATGGTGATAGCTATGTCAGTGTGATGGTGATAGCGGTGTCACTGTGATGGTGATAGGAGCTATGTCCCTATGATGGTGATAGCGATGTCTCTGTGATGGTGATAGCTATGTCCCTTGTGAGACCTCTACCCACTCTACCTGAGGTATCCCAGCGAGTGAGCACGTCTCCTGTATATCCCAGTGCTTAACAGAATAGGGAATAGCATATGAAGGTACAAAATAAAAATGGGAACTATGGCTATAGTTTACTTAATAACATACAAGGGCTAGAATACAACATATCCTGATGGAAATTTACACAATATAACAATTGACCTATGAGACTTATTACCAGGGGGAAGGGTAGATGGTATCAGTAACACGGACTAGTACTCACTCTTAATTCACCGACCAGCTGACCCGAGATTCCCAATGCGTGGTCCACTACACACGCGGCTGTCCAGAGCTCTCGCTTCCCGGACCTGTCACTAACAACCCCTTTGCTCCGCTGTTCCCTGGGCTTATGTCGTAGTCAAAGTACCCCCTCCCCAATGGGGTATGTACCACGTGTTACGACCTGACGCCGAGGTCTGACGCCGTTAAGAACAAAAGACCTCAGACGTGGGCGTGACTACCCGACATTTGCTAAGGCAGGTGTGACCATATAATTAGGTCTCCCTAGAGACCTCACAAGCCCATCTGAACTGCATCACACCCTGTGATGGTGATAGCGATGTCTCTGTGATGGTGATAGCGATGTCCATGTGATGGTGATAGCTATGTCCCTGTGATAGTGATAGCGATGTCACTGTGATCGTCATAGCGATGTCATTTTGGTGATAGCGATGCCCCTGTGATGGTGATAGCGATGTCCCTGTGATGATAACAGCGATGTCCCTGTGATGGTGATAGCAATCACAATCACAGTGACATCGCTGCTATCACCATCACAGGGACATCGCTGCTAACACTATCACAGTGACATCGCTATCACCATCACAGTGACATCGCTATCACCATCACAGTGACATCGCCATCACCATCATAGGGACATAGCTATCACCATCACAGTGACATCGCTGCTATCATCACAGGGACATCGCTATCACCATCACAGGGACATCGCTATCACCATCACAGTGACATCGCTATGACCACCACAGTGACATCGCTATCACCACAGTGACCTCGCCATCACCATCACAGGGACATCGCTATCACCCTCACAGGGACATCGCTATCACCACAGGGACATCGCTATCACCACAGGGACATCGCTCTCACCATCACAGGGACATCGCTATCACCATCACAGTGACATCGCTATCACCATCACAATGACATCGCTGCTATTACCATCACAGAAACATCGCTATCACCATCACAGGGACATCGCTATCACCATCACAGGGGCAGCGCTATCACCATCCCAGGGACATAGCTGCTATCACCATCACAGTGACATCGCTATCACCATCACAGGGACATAGCTATCACCATCACACATCGCTATCCCCCTCACAGGGACATCGCTATCACCATTACAGGGACATAGCTGCTATCACCATCACAGCAGTGATACCGCTATCACCATCACAGGGACATCGCTATCACCATCACAGGAACATAGCTGCTATCACCATCACAGCAGTAACACCGCTATCACCATCTCAGGGACATCGAGATCGCCATCACAGGGACATCGCTATCACCATTACAGGGACATCGCTATCACCATCACAGGAACATATCTGCTATCACCATCACAGTGACATCGGTATCACCATCACAGGGTTATAGCTATGACCACCACAGTGACATCGTTATCACCATCACAGGGACATAGCTATCACCATCACAGTGACATCGCTATCACCATCACAGGGACATAGCTATCACCATCACAGTGACACCGCTATCACCATCACAGGGACATCGCTATCACCACAGGGACATCGATATCACCATCACAGGGACATCGCTATCACCATCACAGGGACATCGCTATCACCATCACAGTGACATCGCTATCACCACCACAGTGACATCGCTGCTATCACCATCACAATGACATCGCTGCTATCACCATCACAGGGACACAGCTATCACCATCACACTGACATCGCTATCACCATCACAGGGACATCGCTATCACCATCACAGTGTTATAGCTATGACCATCACAGTGACATCGCTATCACCAACGCAGCGACATCGCTATCACCATCACAGTAACATCGTTATCACCATCATAGGGACATAGCTGCTATCACCATCACAGTGACATCGCTATCACCATCACAGTGACATCGCTATCACCATCACAGGGACATACCTATCACCATCACAGTGACACCGCTATCACCATCACAGAGATATCGCTATCACCATCACAGTGACACCGCTATCACCATCACAGGGACATCGCTATCACCATCACAGGGACATCGCTATCACCACCACAGTGACATCGCTATAAGAACATAAGAACATAAGAACGAAGGAACACTGCAGAAGGCCTACTGGCCCATGCGAGGCAGGTCCAAGTCCCTACCGGCTTAAGCCAATGCACCCAACCTAGTCAGGTCAGGTCACATTGACTTAAGGGAGGAACACGGCAACCGACCTGTTAGCACAAGCTATCAGGTCTAACTCACACCCACCCACATCTACTCATGTATTTATCCAACCTATTTTTAAAGCTACACAACGTTCTGGCCTCTATAACGGTACTTGGGAGTTTGTTCCACTCATCCACAACTCTATTACCAAACCAGTACTTTCCTATATCCCTCCTGAATCTGAATTTTTCCAACTTAAAACCATTGCTGCGAGTCCTGTCTAGGCTAGATATTTTCAGCACACTATTTACATCCCCTTTATTTATTCCTGTCTTCCACTTATAAACCTCAATCATATCCCCCTAATTCTACGTCTTTCTAGAGAGTGCAGTTTCAGGGCCCTTAGTCTATCCTCATAGGGAAGGTTTCTGATACATGGGATCATCTTTGTCATCCTCCTTTGTACATTTTCCAGAGAATTTATATCCATTCTGTAATACGGTGACCAAAACTGTGCAGCATAATCTAAATGAGGCCTAACCAAGGATGTATAGAGTTGAAGAACAACCTGAGGACTCCTATTATTTATGCTTCTTGATATGAAACCAAGGATTCTATTTGCTTTATTGCGAACACTTATGCACTGTTGTCTTGGTTTCAGATTACTGCTAACCAGAACTCCTAAATCTTTTTCGCAATCCGTAATATTAAGATCTACATTATTTAGTTTATATGTGGCATGGTTATTGTCCTGTCCAACATTTAGAACTTTGCATTTGTCTATATTAAACTGCATCTGCCACTTCTCCGACCACTGCATCAGTCTATTCAAATCTTCCTGGAGTGCTCGAATGTCCTCGTCAGAATGAATTCGACGGCCTATTTTGGTGTCATCGGCAAACTTGCCGATGTCGCTCTTTATGCCCTCATCTATGTCGTTTATGTAGATTGTGAACAGCAGGGGGCCCAACACTGACCCTGTGGAAACACCGCTCGTGACGCTTCCCCACTCTGATTTCTCCCCATTTATGCAAAACTCTCTGCTGCCTATTTGTCAACCATGCCTCTATCCAGGAAAAAATTTCTCCTCCTATTCCATGTGCTTTAATTTTCCTCAATAGTCTCTGATGTGGGACCCTGTCAAAAGCCTTACTGAAGTCCATATACACAATATCATATTCATTACCATGATCTACCTCCTCAAATACCTTAGTGAAAAAAGTTAATAAATTCGTAAGGCAGGAACGCCCTTTGTAAAACCATGCTGAGATTCGTTGATTAATTTATGCTTTTCAAGGTGGCTACGAACTGCCTCGGCAATTATTGATTCCATAAATTTTCCCACTATGGAGGTTAGGCTTATTGGTCTATAGTTCGAAGCTAAGGACCTGTCACCTGTTTTGAAAATAGGTATCACATTTGCCATTTTCCACTTATCTGGCACCATGCCAGTTTGTAGTGATATGTTGAAAAGATTAGCCAAAGGTGTGCTAAGCTCCTCTTTACATTCCTTTAGAACCCCTTGCATACAGTTCATCAGGGCCTGGGGATTTGTTAGGTTTTAATTTATCTATTTGCTAAGGACCATGTCACTTGTGACCCTAATAGTGCACAGTTTATTATCGTCTGTTCTACATAATTTATCATTACTGGAATATCGCTGGTATCCTCCTGTGTAAAAACTGAGAGGAAGTATGTGTTAAAAATTCTACACTTTTCCCTTTTATCACTGTCAGTGAGCTGACCCGAGGAACTTTGAGTGGCCTATCTTGTCCCTGATCTTACTTCTGTATACCTGAAAGAATCCTTTTGGGTTAGTCTTCGATTCTCTTGCAACTTTAACCTCATAATCTCTTTTTGCTTTTCTAATTCCCTTTTTTATTTCTCTCTTTAACTGAATATATCGATTTCTTAATTGCCCCTCTCCTCTTTTGATTTGCCTATATATGCCTCTCTTTTGACCAATCAGATATTTTAATCTATTGTTCATCCATTTAGGATCATTTTTGTTTGATCTGATTTCCCTATTTGGAACATAATTTGACTGAGCAGCTAGAACTATGCCCTGGAAAGCATCATATCGGCAACCATCACCACCTACCTGACCCCTAGTCAGGTCATTCCAGTTCAGCCCACCTAAGTAATTTTTTCAGTCCTATGAAATCAGCCAAGCGAAAGTCAGGGACGGAGACTTGATTGCCATTATTAGGGGAATTCCATGATATGTTAAAACTGAGTGATTTGTGATCACTCTCCCCAAGCTCATCATTAACCTCAAGATTATTAATTAGTGTTTCCCTACTGGCAAGAACCAAGTCAAGGAGGTTATTTCCCCTAGTTGGCTCTGTCACAAACTGTTTTAAAAAACAATCCTGGATCGTATCAAGAAAGTCACCCGACTCTAAATTTCCTGTCAAATTGCTCCAGTCAATCTGTCTATAGTTGAAATCTCCCATTAGCACAACATTTTCGTATGTAGATGCCTTACGAATTTCGTCCCATAGAAGTTTACTGCACTCCTATCAAGATTTTGGGGCCCTGTAAATCACACCCAAAATTAGTTTTTCTCGGCCCTCGAGAAGCTGTAACCAAACAGATTCAGTGGCTGACGCTTCTAATTTAATATCTTGTCTAACACAACAATTTAAATTGTCTCTGACATACATCGCTACTCCACCACCTTTCCTGTTGACCCTGTCAGTGTGGAATAATTTATAGCCTTGTATGTGACATTCAGAGGGCATCTCTCTATCTTTCAGATTGAGCCAGGTCTCTGTTATAGCAATAATATCTATGTTTCCTGCACTTGCAATTAATCTTAGCTCATCTATCTTATTTCTAACACTCCTGCTATTAGTATAGTAAACCTTAAGGGAGCTAGTCCCTTGCTGCCCTCTGCTGTCCCCCTTTGTTTGCTGACCTGTTCTATTGTCTTTATTTATAACTTCATGCTGAATGCCTTTTATACATTTACTGTTTCCAACCCTAGTGTTGCAACCTGCTTGTTTCCACACACACCCATACCTCTATCTTCCATCAGTTTAAAATCATAGGCATTTCACCAATGGCCTTCTCAATCGAGTCTGCAAGTGCTACCACCCCTGCCCCAGAGAGATGAACCCCATCCCTTGCATACATATCATGTTTGCCATAAAAGTTGTTCCAGTTGTCAATGAATGGGATTGCAAGTTCCTTGCAGTATCTGTCTAGCCAGCAATTTACACCAATTGCCCTAGACAACCATTCATTTCCTACTCCCCTTCTAGGCAAGATGCTACATAGGATTGGGATCCCTCCCTTAGACTTAATGAAATCTATAGCTGACCTGTACTTATCTAGCAGCTCTTCTCTCCTACCCTTCCCAATATCATTTCCACCAGCACTGAGACAGATAATGGGCTTGTTCCCATTACCTGACATGATATTATCCAGTCTGTTGACAATGTCCCCAACACCAGCTCCAGGGAAGCACACTCTATCTCTCATCTTCTTACTCCTATTACAAAAAGCACGGTCAACATATCTTACCTGAGAGTCACCAACCACAAGAATGCGCTTACCTTCATTAGCAGGGGCAGTAGTACCCTTACCTTCACTGGCCACTGAAGTACATTCATCCTGGAGAACAGAGAAGCGATTTCCTACCTTCAGATCTTCACTCTTAACTTTCCTTACTCTGATGCGCCTCCATTACTGTGAACAACTCGCCACTTGTAGCAGGTGCTGGGCTGCACCCACTGCTGGTAGCCGTTGCTACCTCCCCACCTACAGCCTCCTCACAGTGAGAGACAGACTGCACCTCACTGCTAGAAGCCTCATTCCCCACATCTCCAACCACCTCACACTCTCTCCCAGGCCCATTGAGGTGGACCTTCAGCCTCCTAATCTCCTCCTGGAGAAGCAAGACCTCCTCCTTCAACTCTCCAACCTCAGTTTTTAAAACACTGCAGAAGCAAGCCATGCTTTGTAACCGTCCACGCTAATCCCCAAAGCAGCTCAGGGTCTGTGACCTCACGTGACGACTGACCACTGAACACTGACGACTGACCACTGAACACCATCACTATCACCATCACACTATCACCATCACATTGACATCGCTGCTATCACCATCACAGGGACATAACTATCACCATCACAGGGTATCGCTATCACCATCACAGGGACATAGCTGCTATCACCATCACATTGACATCGCTGCTATCACCATCACAGGGACATAACTATCATCATCACAGGGTATCGCTATCACCATCACAGGGACATAGCTGCTATCACCATCACAGGGACATAGCTATCACCATCACACTGACATCACTATCACCATCACAGGGACATAGCTATCACCATCACACTTACATCGCTATCACCATCACAGGGACATAGCTATCACCATCACACTTACATCGCTATCACCATCACAGGGACATAGCTATCACCATCACACTTACATCGCTATCACCATCACAGGGACATAGCTGCTATCACCATCACAGCAGTGACACAACTATCACCATCACAGGGACATCGCTATCACCATCACAGTGACATCCCTATGAAGATCACAGGGACATCGCTATCACCATCGCAGGGACATCGCTATCACCATCACAGGGACATCGCCATCACCATCACAGTGACATCGCTATCACCATCACAGGGACATCGCTATCACCATCACAGGAACATACCTGCTATCACCATCACGGGAACATACCTGCTATCACCATCACAGTGACATCGCTATCACCATCACAGGGACATAGCTATCACCATCACAGTGACACCGCTATCACCATCACAGGAACATACCTGCTATCACCATCACAGTGACATCGCTGTCACCATCACAGGGACATAGCTATCACCATCACAGGGACATAGCTGCTATCACCCTCACAGTGACATCGCTATCACCATCATAGCGACATCGCTATCACCATCACAGGCCCATCGCTATCACCATCACATGGACATAGCTGCTATCACCATCACAGGGACATCGCTATCACCATCACAGAGACATAGCTGCTATCACCATCACAGGGGCATAGCTGCTATTACCATCACAGGGACATCACTATCACCATCACAGGGACATAGCTGCTATCACCATCACAGGGACATCACTATCACCATCACAGGGACATAGCTGCTATCACCATCACAGGGACATAGCTGTTATCACCATCACAGGGACATCACTATCACCATCACAGGGACATCGCTGTTATCACCATCACAGGGACATCGCTGTTATCACCATCACAGGGACATCGCTGTTATCACCATCACAGGGACATCGCTGTTATCACCATCACAGGGACATCGCTGTTATCACCATCACAGAGACATCGCTGTTATCACCATCAGAGAGACATCGCTGTTATCGCCATCACAGAGACATCGCTGTTATCACCATCAGAGAGACATCGCTGTTATCACCATCACAGAGACATCGCTGTTATCACCATCAGAGAGACATCGCTGTTATCGCCATCACAGAGACATCGCTGTTATCACCATCACAGAGACATCGCTGTTATCACCATCACAGAGACATCGCTGTTATCACCATCACAGAGACATCGCTGTTATCACCATCACAGAGACATCGCTGTTATCACCATCACAGAGACATCGCTGTTATCACCATCACAGAGACATCGCTGTTATCACCATCACAGAGACATCGCTGTTATCACCATCACAGAGACATCGCTGTTATCACCATCACAGAGACATCGCTGTTATCACCATCACAGAGACATCGCTGTTATCACCATCACAGAGACATCGCTGTTATCACCATCACAGTGAATAAAAAAAGACAATCCTTCCAGGATAAATGATAATTAGCATCACAAGTACTAGATACACAACTACATAATTTAACAAGTGTAGCAGCAGTGGTAAAGCATATCGTGAAGGTACATTATTATTATTATTATTATTATTATTATTATTATTATTATTATTATTATTATCATCATCATCAAAAGTAAATGGTAAACCCACGTGGGTTATACAGCACTGCTGGGCAGGGAGTACTAAACGTTTTATACGCTCAGAGACTAGCGAGGGTGGACAGTACAATATACGCTCAGAGACTAGCGAGGGTGGAGAGTATAATATACGCTCAGAGACTAGCGAGGGTGGACAGTACAATATACGCTCAGAGACTAGCGAGGGTGGACAGTACAATATACGCTCAGAGACTAGCGAGGGTGGAGAGTATAATATACGCTCAGAGACTAGCGAGGGTGAAGAGTATAATATACGCTCAGAGACTAGCGAGGGTGGAGAGTATAATATACGCTCAGAGACTAGCGAGGGTGGAGAGTATAATATACGCTCAGAGACTAGCGAGGGTGGACAGTACAATATACGCTCAGAGACTAGCGAGGGTGGAGAGTATAATATACGCTCAGAGACTAGCGAGGGTGAAGAGTATAATATACGCTCAGAGACTAGCGAGGGTGGACAGTACAATATACGCTCAGAGACTAGCGAGGGTGGAGAGTATAATATACGCTCAGAGACTAGCGAGGGTGGAGAGTATAATAGAGGCAGAGTTAGTAATGGCGGAGACGAGTGCTAAAGTATAATAAAAGGTTGTGTAATAAAGCTATTGCTGTCAAAAAGTCAAAGATGGCGTGTGTGTTACAGGTGGAGACGTCAGCGAGGAGGGAAGATCAAGTAATGGTGTTAGAACGGTGACTACATCAGTGGTAAATTCTGCTTGCTGGGTGGTAGACACGACACTTCAACAGATAAACAAAAATTGGGACCTGACAATTCTCACAGAGTGGAAATGTGCCCCTCTCCATGAGATACCCAAGAGCGAGACGGGTGTGCCCAAATGTGAAGACGGGAAAGCGTAGTCTCACAACCACCACATAGATGATCGTGAATGTAGAACCGCAGACCTGCTCAGAACTTTCCAAGCTGCAGTAACAAATACAAGGAACAGAAAAAAAAAGAATTTAAGAAAAAACAACGGGAACAATTTATTAATGGGTTAAATAGGTCGACCCCTTAAAGTTGACCTTGGAAAAGTATAAATAAAATAACCAGGAAAAACTGTGGTAATGCTGTTCATCCCTTTCCTCTTGTAAAATCAAATGACCTCATAAATAATTGGTCCAAAACATCCAGGCATGAAAATCTCCCATCTTACAGTATATTAAAAAACCTGAGAGTACTTCTGAAGGAAAGTTGAAATTGATTAATTTTATGAGCCAAAATATTGTATGTAAAGTAAAAGGACACAAGTGCAACTAATGTGACATTTATTGTGGCAACGTTTCGCTCTCCAGGAGCTTTATCAAGCCATTACAAACAATACATGGACACAGAGGGTATATAAAGGCTCAGAGTGAGGTGAATACTAGTGAGGTACCATTTCGATGTTCACTAGTGGTAGTAGTAGTAGTAGTGGTAGTGACAAAAGTAATACAATATGGTAGAGCAATTAATTTGTACATGAGTAAAAGGATATAAAAGCTATTACTTGGGTAACATAAAAATAGGTTGGACAAATATAAACTGGAATGAGGCAGCTTGTTTCAGTGTTCACTCTCTGTGCTTTGTGTAGTATAACAGGAGAGACTATGTGATGGCAGGGTTTACTGTTTTCAGGAGGATTCTTGCTAAGACTTCGGAGATGGTGAAGCTGCCGTTGTTTTGTTTAATTGTATTCGAAACAGCGATCAGTGCTGATTCAAGGCACTTGCGTGTGCGGAAATTAGTTTCTTTTATCACTAATTGGGCGTCTCTGAATTTCATAAGATGATTGGTGGAATTTCGGTGTTGTACACAGGCGTTAAGTTGTCGTTCCTACATGCGTATATGTGTTCATTGAGGCGGGTGTCGAGGTTTCTTGCTGTTTCACCTACGTAGATCTTGTCACAGCCTCCACAGGGTATAGTGTAAACTCCTGCATTGACTGGTTCGTGGTGCTTGGGTTTTGTCCTGGTTAGATCCTTTATTGAAGTGGTAGAAGCGATGGCGACTCTGGTGTTAGCTTGTGAAAGTACTTTTGAGACGTTTAGTGCAACCTGGCTGTTGGGAAGAATTATAACTTTGTTGGGAGCGGTGTTGATGCGTGGAGAATTGATGATCTGAAGAGCTCTTTTCTTGCAGTCTTTGATGAAAAAAGAAGGAAATTGTAACTCAGTGAATGTTTGGTGAATGTAAGTACATTCCTCGTCAAGAAACTCAGGACTACAAATTCGGTATGCTCTTAGGAAAAACCCGATGATGATGCCTCTTTTGGTCTTGGTATCTTGACTGGAATAGAAGTATGTGAGATCATTTTTATTGGTGGGTTTCCGATAAACTTGAAATCTTAGGTTGTTGTCTACTTTGTGAATGAGGACGTCGAGGAAAGGTAGCTTGTCATTGGACTCTTCTTCTAGTGTAAACTGAATCGCTGGTTCAACTGCGTTGAGCCTTGCCTGAAGATCCCGTACATCAAAACGTTTTGGAGTTATTACGAGGACATCGTCCACGTAACGTAACCAAGTGACGCTTGAAGGGATGATGTTGGCGAAGTGTTCGGACTCTAGGTGTTCCATGTATAAGTTGGCTAGGACGGCACTTATTGGGGACCCCATTCCCATGCCGTAGGTTTGTTTGTAGAGCTTGTTATTGAAGGAAAAACAGTTGAAGTTAACACAGAGTTCAATCAAGTCAACAAAATCTCCGGGAGGTAAAGGAAGATTAAGGTCCTGGTTGACTTTACGTCGTAGAACCTCGATGGCTTTTTTGGTAGGTACTTTTGTGAAGAGGGAAGTCACATCCAAACTGCTTAGTTTCTTGTTACGGATGGAGAGGTTACGGATGTGGTTGAGAAGGTCGCCTGAGTGTTTAAGATGAGCGGGGCTGATGGTCCCCAGAAGGCAGGAAAGATGTTTGGCAAGAACTCCGGCTAGTTTGTGTGGAGCACTGCCTATACCTGACGTGATTGGTCTGAGAGGAATATTGTGTTTATGGGTCTTGGGTAAACCATACCAATCACGTCAGGTATAGGCAGTGCTCCACACAAACTAGCCGGAGTTCTTGCCAAACATCTTTCCTGCCTTCTGGGGACCATCAGCCCCGCTCATCTTAAACACTCAGGCGACCTTCTCAACCACATATACGCATGTAGGAACGACAACTTAAACAACGCCTGTGTACAACACCGAAATTCCACCAATCATCTTATGAAATTCAGAGACGCCCAATTAGTGATAAAAGAAACTAATTTCCGCACACGCAAGTGCCTTGAATCAGCACTGATCGCTGTTTCGAATACAATTAAACAAAACAACGGCAGCTTCACCATCTCCGAAGTCTTAGCAAGAATCCTCCTGAAAACAGTAAACCCTGCCATCACATAGTCTCTCCTGTTATACTACACAAAGCACAGAGAGTGAACACTGAAACAAGCTGCCTCATTCCAGTTTATATTTGTCCAACCTATTTTTATGTTACCCAAGTAATAGCTTTTATATCCTTTTACTCATGTACAAATTAATTGCTCTACCATATTGTATTACTTTTGTCACTACCACTACTACTACCACTAGTGAACATCGAAATGGTACCTCACTAGTATTCACCTCACTCTGAGCCTTTATATACCCTCTGTGTCCATGTATTGTTTGTAATGGCTTGATATAGCTCCTGGAGAGCGAAACGTTGCCACAATAAATGTCACATTAGTTGCACTTGTGTCCTTTTACTTTACATATTGTCGGTAATTCTACCAACTTTATTACAGCCAAAATATTGATGCGAGTGATTGCCTCTTCACCGAGTATGAATCAGATAATGCAGTTGAAACAGATAATGAGTTGTGGATGAGTGGAACTCCTGAGTACAGTTATAGAGGCTAAAACGTTTACCTGGAGTTTACCTGGAGAGGGTTTCGGGGTTCAACGCCCCCGCGGCCCGGTCTGAGACCAGGCCTCATGGTGGATCAGGGTGTGATCAACCAGGCTGTTACTGCTGGCAGCACGTCAGCTGACGTACGAATCACAGCCCGGATGGTCAGGTACTGACTTTAGGTGCCTATCCAGTGCCTTCTTGAAGACAGGGGTCTATTGGCAATCCCCCTTATGTATGCTGGAAGGCAATTGAACAGTCTTGGGCCCCCGACACTTACTGTGTTGTCTCTCAGTGTACTCGTGGCACCCATGCTTTTCATCGGGGAAATGTTGCATCTCCTGCAGAGTCTTTTGCTTTAATAGGGAGTGATTTTCGTGTGCAACTTTGGTACCAATCCCTCCAGGACCTTCCAAGTGTATATTATCATGTATCTCTCTCACCTACGTTCCAGAGAATACAGATCAAAGACCTTCAACCGTTCCCAGTAGTTTAGGTGCCTTATCGCACTTGTGTGTGCCGTGAAAGCTCTTTGTACACTCTCTAGGTCTGCAATGTCGCCAACCTTGAAGGGGGCCGTTAGTGTACAGCAGTATTTCAGCCTAGAGAGCACAAGCGATTTGAAGAGAATCGTCACGGACTTGGCGTCCCTAGTTTTGAAGGTTCTCATTATCCATCCTATCATTTTCCTAGCTGATGAGGTAGATACATTGTTGTGGTCTTTGAAGCCGAGATTCTCTGACATTATCACTCCCAGGTCCTTTACATTACTTTTCCGCTCTATTGTATGGTTAGAATTTGTGGTATACCCTGACACATTTTTAATTTCTTCAAGTTTTCCATATCTGAGTAGATGAAATTTCTCCTCGTTGAACTTCATATTGTTTTGAGTGGCCCATTCGAAGATTGGTTGATGTCCGCTTGGATTCTCGCGGTGTCTTCGATGGAGGTCACTGCCATGGTAATCCGGGTGTCATCTGCAAAGGAAGACACGGAGCTATGGCTTAAATCTCTGTCTATGTCAGAAACGAGGATGAGGAATAGAATGGGAGCGAGTATTGTGCCTTGTGGAGCAGAGCTTTTTACCATGGCTGCCTGGGACTTTACTCTGTTTACTATTACTCTTTGTGTTCTATTTGTTAGGAAGTTGTAGATCCATCAACCAACTTTTCTCGTTATTCCTTTATCCCGCATTTTGTGTGCTATTACACCATGGTCACACTTGTCGAAAGCTTTTGCAAAGTCTGTGTATACTACATCTGTATTTTGTTTAACCTCTACAGCATCCAGGACCTTGTCATAGTGGTCCAGTAGCTGGGACAGGCAGGAGCGACTTGTTCTAAACCCGTGTTGCCCTGGGTTGTGTAACTGATGGATATCTCGGTGATTGGCGATCTTGCTTCTTAGAACCCTCTCTAAAGATTTTTTTGATATGGGATGTTAGTGCTATCGGTCTGTAGTTCCTTGCAATTGCTTTACTGCCACCTTTCTGGAGTGGGGCTATGTCTGTCGTTTTTAGTGGGGGATGACCCCTGTGTCCATGCTCCCTCTCCATAAAATGCTGAAGGCAAGCGATAGAGACTTCTTGCAGTTCTTGATGAGCATGGAGTTCCACGAGTCTGGGCCTGGGGCAGAGTGCATGGGCATGTCATTAATTGCCTCTTCAAAGTCTTGTGGAGTCAGAATATCCGAGAGTTTTGGGATGATCAAATTTTGGGTTTCGTTCGTAAAGAATTCATTTGGATTGTCGACCCTTAGAGTGGGCAGTGGATCGCTAAACACTGAGTTATATTGGGACTTTTAGTATCTCACTCATTTCTTGGCTGTCATCTGTGTACGTCCCATCCCGCCTAAGCAGGGGCTCAATACTGGATGTTGTATTTCCCTTAGATCTGGCATAAGAGAAGAAGTATTTTGAGTTTTTTCAATTTCCTTTATGGCTTTTAGTTCTTCCTGTGATTCATCGTCTCCTATAAGATTCCTTCAGCTTAAATTCGATATTTGCAATTTCATTGACTAGAGCTTCCCTTCGTATTTCAGATATATTGACCCCACTCAGCAGCTCTGTGACTCTTCGCCTTCATCTTTATAGGGAATGCCTCTCCCTTTCTAGTTTACATCTTCTCTTTCTTTTTCTTAATGGAATGTGTCTTGAGCAGATCTCAAGAACCACAGAATTCATTTTTTCAAGGAAGATGTTCGGGTCCGTGTTATTTAGGATATCTTCCCAGCTTGTTTCATTTAGGACATGGTTTACTTGATCCCATTGTATGTTTTTGTAATTGAAATTGAATTTCATGAAGAGACTTTCATGACTGCTTACATTTGGCTGGTCCGGAGCCCTGTGCATACATGTCTGTACCTCTTATGTTGTGATCTGAGTGAATTGTCTTTGATACAGTTATATTACGTATCAGATCATCATTGTTAGTGAAGATGAGGTCCAGCGTATTTTCTAGTCTTGTAGGCTCTACTATTTGCTGGTTTAATATGAATTTGTTGCAGAGATTTAATAGTTCGTGTGTGTGTGAATTTTCATCTGAGCTGTCTCCTGGGGTGATCTCGGCTAAAACACTGTTTGCTATATTCCTCCATTTTAGGTGTCGCAAGTTGAAATCTCCAAGTAGTAAGATGTTTGGGGCAGGAGTTGGGAGATTTTCCAGACAGTGGTCAATTTTCTCAAGCTGCTCCTGGAACTGCTGGGAAGTTGCATCTGGAGGCTTGTATACTACCACAATGACAAGGCTTTGGTTTTTGATCTTTACCGCCAAAACTTCAACTACATCATTTGAGGTGTTCAGTAATTCTGTGAAAATGAGCGACTCTGTGACGTACAGGCCGACCCCCCCCCCCCACTTGTTGTCTGTTTAGTCTGTCGCATCGGAATAGGTTATAACCTGGGATCCACATTTCGTTGACATAATGATCCTTTATGTGGGTCTCTGTGAATGCTGCAAACATTGTTGATAAATTAGACACATGTGCAACTCTTGGGTATCTTTATTGAGGAAACGTTTCGCCACACAGTGGCTTCATCATGAAGCCAGTGTGGCGAAACGTTTCCTCAATAAAGATACCCAAGAGTTGCACATGTGTCTAATTTATCAACATGTCGGTTCTCTGAACCATTCATCTACAAAAGCTGCAAACATTTCATTTGACTCCGTGAGCAGTCCCTTAATGTAAGGAATTTTCTTGTTTTTTGACGGCTTTAGACCCTGTGTGTTTGCAAAGACAAATGTTGTATTGGTGGAATTTAGGGGGTTTTATTTGCTGGCTCTAATATCTGTTGTTCTGGGGTAGAGGCCAATGTCTGTGCCTCTGCTCCAGAAGTGTTTTCAGGTGGTGTAGGACTACTGTCATTTCTTGCCAGTCTTTTGCCCTCCTGGCCCTAAAAAAAAACCTCTGTCCCTGGAGAGGTTGAGGTTCCTCTCTTTTGTTTCCCATAGTCTGGCTGGTCTGTCTTCTAGTCCCCTTTAGATGATGTGCCTGGAAGTATGCATTGTAGCATTTTCTTTTATGGATTGATGAGTGACACATTTCTGGGTGAAATAAGTTGCAAGAAAGGAAGTTTCACTCTCTTGTTGCCATGTGGGTGCGGCATTTTTTGGGATGGTCGAAGGTGCATGTCCCACCTGTTTTACCAGATATACCGTGCCTGCAGATACCCAAGGAATAGTATTTACATAGATTATACTTCTGTTTGCTAGGATTTATTGTAGCTGCGTTCACTGGTGGTGCATTTACTTTTCCTGTTTCCTTAATATCTTTTACCTCTGTATGAACATCAGTGCTTCCACCAGGTTTTGCTGGTAGTGTGTCGACACTATTCCCTGAGGCATCATCCCATTTTGATCCATCTCCAGCAGTATCTCTATTTTGAACCTCTGTAGACTGAATAACGTTGTCTTCACTGTTCTCCAGGACTACACTAGTACCCTCACGAGCACTGTCTTCTAATACATCACTAGGACCTCTGGAGCACTTTCCTCCAGGACAACACTAGCACCCTCAGCACTGTCCTCCAGGACAGCACTAGCCCCCTCAGGGGCACTGTCCAAGACAGCCCTGTCCATACCACCCATCTTTTTTTTTTCAGCTGTCACACCATGTTGATATGTCTTTCAAGAACGATGTTTTATTGGTGTTCTTGTCTTTCAATATAGATGTCATTTCCTCATACAGGTTTATCTCGTTTGGGCAAACTCAAAAACATCTCTCTGAGTTTATGTCAAGTGTGATCACTAGTTTAAAATCCCTGCATATACTCTGGAACCACTGAGCGCAACGGATGGCAAGCAATCCAGGCCTCTCTTCGTCCTTTACCCGTTCTGCAGACACACAGATCTTCATGGTAGAGGTCCTCTTACAATACTGGACAACTCTCTTAGCTAGTCTATAATTCCCCGATGCATTTAATTTTTTAACAGTTCTTTCGATTTGGCTTTATTTCCAACAAAACCGTTTGAATCTGCCCGAATCCGGCTTTATTTCCAAAAAAAGCGTTTGAATCTGCCTGAATCCAGCGAAATCCGTTTGAATCCTCCCGAATTCAGCGAAACTGGAAGAATCTAGTTAGTGGATCACTATATATCTTTTTCCTAACAAGCACCTTAACAGTAGGTCTGTCTTATCTGTATTGTAACTATTTGTTGTAGTTCTTGTTTGAGTGTTTGATAGGGCGCGCAGAGCCCCGACAGTTAGTGAGACCAGTCAGAGGATACATTGTTATCAACGAATCCGTTTGAGTCCGGCCGTTGGATGAATCCGGGCAGATCCGGATTAGCTCACTAGCTGATATTGGACTAGCTCATGAAAAGGACTACTGGAAAAAAAATAGAGTAATATATGTTCAGTTTGATACAGAAAGTATAAGTTGCGTGATTGGCGCCGATGGCTTCAATATATGGAGATTACTGAAGGAATAATGATTTTCGTTGTGTATATAGCGACCGCTACTAACTACAGGTTTACCACACACTGTATACGTCACTCAATCACAATAAGTACTAACAACTATACACTGTTTATCGTATTTCTACGATATTTCGTATTTCCTCGAGATTTTGCACCTCTTCGTATTTCAACAGTAATGTTTTACTCACTGGAATTACTAATTATAAGTAAGGTACACTAGCAGACCTGCGTTGTGTAGTTTTAAAAATAGGTTAGATAAATACATGAGTGGGTGTGGGTGGGTGAGTTGGACCCAACTAGCTTGTGCTACTAGGTCTGATGCCTTGCTCCTTCCTTAAGTGGTAGTGACCTGACTAGGTGGGTCATTGGGCTAATCCGGGGGGGGGGGGGAATGGACCTGCTTCGCATAGGTCAGTATGCCTGCAGCAGTGTTTCTTCTTTCTTATGTTCTTATCAAATAAAGGTGGATCAACCATTCCTGGACAGGATGGTATAACTTACATTCTCAGACCTCTATTGTCTAGCACTGTATAATCTCAGTTACGTCGAGGGTGTTCTTTCTACTTCCTGGACCAACAGCCTCATTGTGCCTATCTCTAAACCGCAACATTCTGATACATTTCGACTAATTTTAACTAGCTGTCTTCGTTAAACACTTGAAAGAACGTTACCTGATAAACTATACCATAGAATCAGACAAACTTTCCCCTCAACTTCACGGTTTCATGAAAGGAAAACGTGTGCAGAATTGTATTTTCACCTTTCTCACTTCCTCTAGTCTTACCACATTTCTTATTAAGAAATATGCATTTTATATCGCAAATAGAACTTTATACTACATGAAATAAGTCAAAATGAAAATTGGTGGTAACCTATTCAGCTTGATGATAGTTTATCTGTCAAAGAAAGAATCATCTGTTCTCTACCAAGGCTGTAGAAGCAAGTGTAAAGAAATATCCTTAGTAAGTACACTGCATGGAGGAGTTCTCAGTCCAATGCTGTATAATGTCATGATTAATGCTCTCCTAAATGCTCTACCTGCCTCACCAAAACATAAAGCTATAAGCTATGCTTATGACATATAATCCATACAACAGGGCATATCTTAACAATGTTCAAGTAATTTGTAACTGACTAGGTCTCATATCATCTAAAAACAAAGATATTGACAAGTAAACGACCTCTCCCACCCATCTGTTTGCAGGGTGAAAATATTAACTATGTTAAATTTTACAGATACTTTGGTGTGGACGTACCCTTCAATAAATCCACCATACCACAATCTAAATAAGAAATGTAAAGACAGGCTAAATGCTCTGAAAGCTGTTGCTGGCTACAACCCCAACTATAGTGCTAATGTGAGAATAGTGAGAATGATGTACATAGCCTATATTAGATCCTTAATTGATTATGCTGCGCCCATGTTGATATTTGCTAAGCAGCTAATGCAAAATGTAGCCCTTAGAATTATTCTTGGCTGTCCTACATCTACCAAGGTTCTTATGAAGGAGCTTGGTAGATTATTGAGACTAACACTGTACTTGATATTAGATTGTTACTAAATGTCTAGAAGTAAATACATATAGATCTAATTGGGTTGTGAAAGGAGGGGTGGGAGGGAAGGAAGGAGGGAGGGGCAGGAAGGAAAGTGGGGAGGGAAGGAAGGAGGGGTGGAAGGGAGAAACAATGTCTTGTATTGACGTTCCACAAGTTAAAATAAACTGAGAACCAATGAGGTGAAATAATTCCAGGCAGGAAGCCAAGTATTGTTGATGTACATCTCTCTCACAAAAAAAAATTTCTAGGGGATACTATTTTTCATTTCGTTTAAAATATATATACTGAGAGCAATTTATTCTGTTCCGGGACCGATCCTCTGACAACTAAAGGAGTTTCCCTTATGTTGCTGATTCCGAGTTTATCCCCCCCTTTCTTCGGCCCTGTCCCAGACCAGGCTTCATGGTTGATGGCCTGTTCATTCCGGCTGTTGGTACTAGCATCAAGCTGTGCAACACTGGCTTCACAGTCCTTCTGATCATATATTTGATACACCACATTTTTACTAGACTAATCCACAATATAAAGTAGCAATTAGTTTCGGTTTAACTAGATATTTTTTATATATCTTATAATTGTTATATATGTTAACTCTGTATCATGGCTTACGACAGTGGTATAACCCACTCGGGCAGTATATGCTTCACTCGACATTACACGAAGAATAAATAATGAGTGTACTGACATCTATCATGCAGATGGTTTTCATATAATACTTCATACAGAATGACTTCATCTAGTAATGAAATCTGTCAGCCTGAGAGGGAAGACTTTTCAGTAAGACGAGGAAGATATCGTCAAGAATTCCACTGTGGGTGCAGTAGCCACAAAAAAGTTTGAAGGTTTCCCGCTAGTAGGTCTGAAGTTACTATTACTTGGCTAGTCTCACTACACCTATGTTCGTCAAGCAGTATATATTTACCTGGGTGATGAATAAAACATGTTGAGACGTTCCGCCAACCAGTGACTTTTTCCAATTACTTACCTCTGGTCAAACTCATGAATATGATCCACTTGCAGTAACGAGTCCTGCCCATTTGTGATGACGTCTACAATCGTTGCATCTACGCACTAGTGGAACGTGTAGGTATAGGACACTTTCTCTAGGGAGGTCATCGAGGTACGAGGCTGTAGCAGTCGTCGCGGCGCTCGATCTCGGGCTGGTCGTGAAAACAGTTCTCGTCCGGTACATAATACCTCCCTCTCATGTGCAGGGCTCAGGGAAATCCTCCCGCCAGGACCAGAATTTCCGCTCTGTTCAAAGCAACGTTGCTGAACCTGTCAATGTTTTTGTTGACTCAGGGACGCAGATCAATATCATAAGTTCTAGTATGAACAAGAAGATTACAAGAGTAATGTTAGTGGAGGCAACTTCCGTTACCATCCTCAGCGGAGTGCCTGGCACTAACGTGCTCATCCACGGTCAAATTATCCTCACATTTATGTGTCAAAGGTTGAGAATTCACTGCGATTTTCCTGGATTTAGATAAGATCAAATGCCCTGGGCAGTGAGGGATCGCAAGATCGTGTTTGACCCTTATAATTGTCGCTCCCAGATTGATGCAGTGTTCTTTTTCTTGGAACAACGACCCAGATACATGTGGCAACGAGATGCTTGAGTATAACCAGGAAACTTGGTATATCTGTATAGATATACACTCGTGGCGCGAGAATTATCACTCATAACGGAAGAATGATCACTCACGACGGGAGAATGATCACTCACGGCACGAGAATGATCACTCACAGCGTTAGAATAATCACTCATGGAGCGAGAATACTCCCTCACGGCGCGAGAATACTCCCTCACTGTACGAGAATGCTCACCCACGAAGCGAGAATGCTCACCCACGACGCGAGAATGATCACTCACGACGGAAGAATGATCACTCACGACGGAAGAATGATCACTCAGAAGACAATGTATACATTGCTACAGTCAAATACTGGTGGTAAATTATGTACACTGAAGGAATGGTCCCAAATCTGCACACTGAAATCACTCCCTACGAAAGTAAAAGACTGGGCAGGCGATGCAAAATGCCCCCAATAAAAAGTAGGGGCGCCATTGGCACACTAAGGAAAAACACCATAAGTGTCCGGGGCCCAAGACTGTTCAACAGCCTCCCATCAAGCATTAGGGAAATTGCCAATAAACCCCTGACTGCCTTCAAGAAAGAGCTGGACAGATACTTAAAGTCAGTGCCGGATCAGCCGGGCTGTGGCTCGTACGTTGGACTGCGTGCGGCCAGCAGTAACAGCCTAGTTGATCAGGCCCTGATCCATCGGGAGGCCTGGTCATGGACCGGGCCGCGGGGGCGTTGATCCCCGGAATAACCTCCAGGTAACCTTGGAACTCAACCAAAAATAATAAGTCACATCGCTGGACTTTATTGGGTTATACTTAGTTAAATATACATAATTTAGATCGTGCGTGCGTGCGTGCGTGCGTGCGTGCAGACCAGTGCAAAAACTGAAATGTCTGTAAGACTGAAAGAAAAAATATTACTCGTGATAATAAAAAAATGCAACAATGCAATTTATTTGCATTGGGGTATTTAAAATAATAGTTATGTTTATTACAGAAACCTTTATACAACGTTTCACTCACTGGGATTAAAGGTTGTCGACTACACTAGGATTATTAAGGTTGTACACAAATAACCCGCACATAGAAGAGAGGAGCTTACGACGACGTTTCGGTCCGACTTGGACCATTTACAAAGTCTGACTAACCAGAAGTGGAGCAGGACGTCGTCGTAAGCTGCTCTCTTCTATGTGCGGGTTGTTTGTGTATCGTTCCAGTCACGGTATTGTGCCTTTTATTGTTATTATGGTTCCTCACTAACTTTTCACTACCAGAGAAAAATATTTTCATCTAAGTACTTAAACAGAGATTAAAGTAACGGGAAGCTTAATGAAGAATTTGAGATGTACGTCCTGAGATGTCATTATATATATATCGTGCCGAATAAGTAAAACTTGTGATTTTGGCTTAAACAGCAACGCTCTTCTTGCCGAATAACGCAAGCAAAAATTTGTGATGTAATATCGCAAAAATTATTCTGACCCTAACGAAAAAAAAATATTTCATTGTGTTTGTTTATTATTCATATTACTGTAAACTTGTCTAAAATATATTTAGTTGGATTTGGCTAAATTAAACTGCGCTTGTTATAACAATGTTAGGAAAGTTACTAAGT
>NC_069415.1:37298957-37376075 GCF_026875155.1 Cherax quadricarinatus
CCCCGGGCCCCAAGGGAGCGTCCTTGGCCCTCTGCTCTTTCTCATTTACATCAACGATCTCCCCGACGCATCTCATCCCTTTAAAACCCTTTTTCTGTTCGCAGATGACCTACTTATGTCTTCTCCCACCAAATCCGCAACGCCCCATAACACTTAATGACAAGCTACAAAAAAATTTACCTGGATACTACTAACAAACTCACTCACAATGTAGGTAAAACCTACTACATGCACTGGGAACAGAGCTTAAATTTCCACTAAACTTTTGATCATCGGTTCTCCCCACGCAGCAAAAAAATTTTGGTCGTACATTGACTGGGGACTACACAACAAATCACCTTCAACCATTAATGACAAGAAAAACGCTGGTGGGATAATCCCCCATTCCTGTCCCAACAAGGTTTTTAATTTACTTAACACACAAAAAATGCACTCATTTGCGGGGCCCCTATTAATAATATATAATATATATATATATATAAATATAAAATATATATATATAATTATATAATATATAAAAATATATATATAATTAACACATGGGCCGATCCCACCAAGGCACGGTGCCGAAAAAAAAAACTGTCTTCCCAAAGGGGGGCCCTTACACTTATAAAACGCAACATTAAAAACCCCCCTTTAAAGAGAGAGGTTTTAGTTTAGGATATTTTGGTAGACAGCAACCACCCGGGAGGTACTACTGCCCGGAAAAATTGGGGAACAAAAAACCGTAACTGTTTTTACATGAGGAGGTTTTGCGGTGTTTTTTTTTCTGCTCATAAACACTTGGATACGGTTTTCTTGCACTTCTACTTACACTTAGGTCACACACACGGGCATCCCCTGCATAATACACATACACCATCTAGGGTTTTTCTTCTTTTTTTTAAAGCTCTTGTTCTTGTTTTCTCTCTCTATTTTCCATGGGAAGGGGGAAAAAAATTTCCTCCGTAAGCCAGCGTGCGTATAGGGGAAGAAAATGCCGGGGGCAAGGGGATAAACCCCCTTTTGTAAACATTTACTAAAAAATGAGAAGTAGAAAAACTATAATATGCAAAGGGAAATTTGCGAGAGCAGCGAAATATACACAAACAAAGATCTCTGGCTGAAGGGGACTCGAACCTCACACCCTTTCCAAGGGTTCGTAGGTTCGAGTCTCCTTCGCCAAATCAGTGTTTTAATAATATTAAAAAATTATATATAATATATAAAAATATAAAAAATTATATATAAAAAATATATAATAAAGTCTGCCGAATAGGCGAACTTTTCGACTTGGCTTTAAAAAGCAACGTCATCTTTCCCAAAAAAACAAGTGAAAAATTTGATCAATAATTTCGCCAAAAACATCCGAACCTAACAAAAAAAATAATTCACTTTTTGTTTTGTATTAAATTTTTGTAACAAATCTAAAATATATTTAGTTGGTTAGCCAAAATAAATTGCTTTTGTTATAATAAGGTTAGGTAAGTTTTCTAAGTTCCTTTTTGGTGAAAAAATTTAAAAAATTTTTACATCAACATTAATGAAAAAAATATATCTTTAAACGTATAAAGAAAATTTTAAAAGGACTTAATTTTAATGAGTTCCTGCTAATGACCATTTTTTCAAATTCGGCACGACACGCGTGCGCGCGCACACCAACACACACACACACACACACACAACACACACACACACACACACACACACACACACCACACACACACACATGCATGCACATACAACGGGCCTAGTGTCTAATCGACATGTGCCTAGGACCAAATGGTAACTAACACACACACACACACACACAACAAGCACACACACACACACACACAATATATATAAATATATAATATATACACACATATATATATATATATATATATATATATATATATATATAAATATATTATAATATATATATATTATATATATATATGCAAAACAACCACTCTGAAAGAATAGAAAATTCCAAGCGCTTTCGGACTACTCACATTATCACGGATAATGTGAGTAGTCACGAAAGCGTTTGGGAAATTTTCTCTATTCTTTCAGAGGGTGTTTTCATATTTGAAATCACCTGTTTACTGTGATCTTATTCCATAAAATATATAATATATAAAAATATATATATATACAGTGGTCCCTCTTTGTTCGTAATTAATCCGTTCCGGGAGCCGTTACTATAAACAAAATTTTAAACGATTTACGAATCAATTTTCCCCATAAAAAATAAGTAAATACAATTAATCCGTTCCTGACACCCAGAATATTAAAACAAAAAAATTTTTAAACATGAAATATGCATGTAGTACATAAACAATACAATGGGAAATGATGAATGAAACATTAACAGCATAACACTTCCCTTTATTGGAGATTCTTCTTAGTGTATGGAAGACTGGAGGAGGAGAGAGAGTGAATTGTTTATAGTTTGGAAGGGAAACCCCTTCCATCAACACCTCAGGTTACCATTTGCATTTTCTGGGTTCTTCTCTTCTCTGTTTCTTAATGCCACTAGGACCACCTTGAGAGTCACTGGAGTCCTGTCTCACAAAATAACTGTGGAGAGAGCTCTGTTTCTGGCATCTCTTTAACACTTCCCAAAAATGGCCCAAGACTTTGTCACTGTACATGTTGCGAACCTGGCTTGCAACAACCTTGTTAGGGTGAGTTTCTCCAAAACCCTTTCCATTTTACCCCACATAGTAAAAATCTCTTTAATTTCTGAAGAAGGCACCTTCTTCCATCTCTCTTCCTCCTCTCAGAAAGATTTCTGAGCTGCGAGGGTGTTGCCCTTCCTGCTGAAGCTCTTGCAGCTCCTCAGTGGTGACTCTTCTTTGTGGTCTTCCACCAATTCTCCACACCTCCAAACTCACATCCAACCCCATGGAACTCCCCAGTGCCACAATTGATTTACAACAGACAAGGCTCTAGGGTCAGTCCCAAATTCTTCAAAAATCCCTCTTGTCGACACAATCTGGCCACAATTTTCTCCAGCAGAGTTCAAAGTCCTGGTAGTCACTCCTCCCAAGCCATACCTAAAAGGGTTATGCAGTGGAGGATGCTGAAGTGTTCTCCCCAAAATTCCCCTTAGGGTCAAGTGAGTGTCTGTGGTCACAGTCAAGCACCTGTGAAACATTGCTTTTGTGTAGAGTTTTTAAAGTTGCAATAACCTCCCTGAACATGGTTTGGAGAAGAGGAGTGGTTTTTCCGGGGGCAAGAACTTTACTGTGATGAACCCAAACTCCTCGAAAATTAGTCATCCAATTTGGAGGATGAGCAGGTGCATTGCCCCATTACTAGCGGGCACTTGAGATTCAATTCTTTTCCAGGAGATACTCCTTCACACTAGGGCCAAACACTTCATTGAACCACTCGCAAAAATTCCCTCGTGACCCATGCCTTACTATTAGATTTCCAAAACACACACAATTTACTCTTTATAACATTGTTTTTCCTGAACACTCTGGATTTTCAGAATGGGACACTAGTAACGCTTCACTTTGAAATCCCCACTACATTAGCACAGAACATGAGTGTCAGCCTGTTCTTTCATTTGGCTTGTGTCCTGGCATTGACTTTTCCCTTGTGTAAAGAAGGTCCCCCATTGGCATTTTCTTCCAAAAGAGCCTGTTTCGTCCACAATTGAACACTTGTTCAGGTTTCAGTCCTTCAGCCTCTATGTACTCCTGGAATTCATGCACATATTTTCAGGGCCCCTTTGTGGTCCGAACTGGCAGCCTCACCATGCCTTACCACACGTGTATCCAGTGCAGTTCTTAAATCTCTCAAACCAGACTTTGCTGGCCTTAAATTCACTCACTTTACCACTATTTGCAGGGAATTTCTTTACCAAATCTTTATGCAACTGCCTAGCCTTTTTACAAATAAAAAGAAGTAATAAAGAGTACCCTGCTAATTGTTTCTCTTTATCCACACCAAAATAACTTCTCAACCTCTTCCAGTACTGGGGATCTCATTTTTTTCAGCATAGTTACTCCCTTTGCAACAACAGCATCCTTTATTTCATTTTTCTTGGCCACTATGGAACATAAGGTTGTGTAGGGTTTCTTATACATCCTGGACAGTTTGGCCACACTTGTACCACTTTCATATTGTTTTCAATGATGGTTTTTCTTAATTCAATCGTATTTCTCACCTTCTTTACCACAGGGTTGGCACTAGCTTTCTTTGGAGCCATGGTAGCTTATTTTAGTACTTGCAAGCACTAAAATAAATGGAAATTATGAAAAATTTCGCTGGAGCAAGTGAGGGGACCTCACCACTGGTAAACAATGCCAGACTGGCTGCCGCCCTGGCTCACGCCATGGTACGCTTCCCGGACGAACCCACGACTCGCGAGTCAACCTATAAAAGCGAGTCCATGTTTATAACAAAATACCTCTATGATTGGCAAATTTTACGATTGCCGGGAACTACGTGCTCTGGTGGCCCTGGTGGTTAACGCTCTCGTTTCCCACGGCGAGGGTCTGGGTTCGAAATTTCCCCGCCAGAGTAGAAACATTGGACGTGTTTCTTTCCACCTGTTGTCTATGTTCCCCATCAGTAAAATGGGTACCTGGGTGTTAGTCGACTGGTGTGGGTCGCATCCCGGGACACTGACCTAATTTGCCCGAAATGCAGAGCATAACAAGGGAGTTTCTATATAGTAGTATGTCATTGTTGTCAGCTAGGACTGTATACCTTGTACATGTACTTGTAGTAAATAAAGATATTATTATATTACGAAAAGCGGGGGACCACTGTACATATATATAACATTAAACTTCAGCTACAACATAATACACAGGCATAACACAAGACAAAACCCTCTTCGACATCACCTGTGTCCGACTCGTCCTATGCAAAAACTCAATGCGTATATTTATTTATTGTATTTATTTATTTATTAATTTGAGCATGATACAGTGAAGTACAAAGGAATACAGTTATTACAGTGTAACATGCGGAGCGTGTTTGATAGGGGTGAATGGAGACAAATGGTTTTTAATAAATTGACGTGCTGTTTTGGGGTGTGACAAAGTAACATTTATGAAGGGATTCAGGGAAACCGGCAGGCCGGACTGAGTCCTGGAGATGGGAAGTACAGTGCCTGCACTCTGAAGGAGGGGTGTTAAAGTTGCAGTTTAAAAACTGTATGTAAACCCCCTTCTGGCAAGACATGATGGAGTGAATGATTGTGAAAGTTTTTCTTTTTCCGGGCCACCCTGCCTGTGGGAATCGGCCGGTGTGATAATATAAAAAAAATATAAATATAAATATATATAATATAAATATATAATATAACATGCCAAAGCCCCTTGTATGCAGAGCATTATGGGCAGGCTTAAAATTAACTTAAGATTAACTAAGCAATGATATATTCAGTGGTAAAAACATTATTGTAAACAAATAACAATAAAGGGTCCTAAGATCTGGAATTCATTGTCCTAAATGATTGAAAGGTCCCATGTCTGCCAATCAGTTTTATACTTGTTAAAAAACAACTCATCTCCCTAACTTAACTAAAGCAACACTATGGTATATCAGACATAACCAACTTATCCAACTGTATCCCTGTTCTTCCAGTCTTCCTCAAACTTCCATAGAAAATTAATTAATTGTCTTGTTCCATTGTACTCGTACTCCAAGTGACTAATTTCATCTTCATCTCTCTCAGTCGTCTCATAAACTGAAGACAACGAGTCTCAAACTGTTGAAGAAATCTCACTTACCTGGAGTTTACCTGGAGAGGGTTTCGGGGTTCAACGCCCCCGCGGCCCGGTCTGAGACCAGGCCTCATGGTGGATCAGGGTGTGATCAACCAGGCTGTTACTGCTGGCAGCACGTCAGCTGACGTACGAACCACAGCCCGGATGGTCAGGTACTGACTTTAGGTGCCTATCCAGTGCCTTCTTGAAGACAGGGGTCTATTGGCAATCCCCCTTATGTATGCTGGAAGGCAATTGAACAGTCTTGGGCCCCCGACACTTACTGTGTTGTCTCTCAGTGTACTCGTGGCACTCATGCTTTTCATCGGGGAAATGTTGCATCTCCTGCAGAGTCTTTTGCTTTAATAGGGAGTGATTTTCGTGTGCAACTTTGGTACCAATCCCTCCAGGACCTTCCAAGTGTATATTATCATGTATCTCTCTCACCTACGTTCCAGAGAATACAGATCAAAGACCTTCAACCGTTCCCAGTAGTTTAGGTGCCTTATCGCACTTATGTGTGCCGTGAAAGTTCTTTGTACACTCTCTAGGTCTGCAATGTCGCCAACCTTGAAGGGGGCCGTTAGTGTACAGCAGTATTTCAGCCTAGAGAGCACAAGCGATTTGAAGAGAATCGTCACGGACTTGGCGTCCCTAGTTTTGAAGGTTCTCATTATCCATCCTATCATTTTCCTAGCTGATGAGGTAGATACATTGTTGTGGTCTTTGAAGCCGAGATTCTCTGACATTATCACTCCCAGGTCCTTTACATTACTTTTCCGCTCTATTGTATGGTTAGAATTTGTGGTATAACCCTGACACATTTTTAATTCTTAAAGTTTTCCATATCTGAGTAGATGAAATTTCTCCTCGTTGAACTTCATATTGTTTTGAGTGGCCCATTCGAAGATTGTTGATGTCGCTTGGATTCTCGCGTGTGTCTTCGATGGAGGTCACTGCCATGGTAATCCGGTGTCATCTGCAAAGGAAGACACGGAGCTATGGCTTAAATCTCTGTCTATGTCAGAAACGAGGATGAGGAATAGAATGGGAGCGAGTATTGTGCCTTGTGGAGCAGAGCTTTTTACCATGGCTGCCTGGGACTTTACTCTGTTTACTATTACGCTTTGTGTTCTATTTGTTAGGAAGTTGTAGATCCATCAACCAACTTTTCTCGTTATTCCTTTACCCCGCATTTTGTGTGCTATCACACCATGGTCACACTTGTCGAAAGCTTTTGCAAAGTCTGTGTATACATCTGTATTTTGTTTATCCTCTACAGCATCCAGGACCTTGTCATAGTGGTCCAGTAGCTGGGACAGGCAGGAGCGACTTGTTCTAAACCCGTGTTGCCCTGGGTTGTGTAACTGATGGGTATCTCGGTGATTGGCGATCTTGCTTCTTAGAACCCTCTCAAAGATTTTTATGATATGGGATGTTAGTGCTATCGGTCTGTAGTTCTTTGCTGTTGCTTTACTGCCACCTTTCTGGAGTGGGGCTATGTCTGTCGTTTTTAGTGGGGGATGACCCCTGTGTCCATGCTCCCTCTCCATAAAATGCTGAAGGCAAGCGATAGAGACTTCTTGCAGTTCTTGATGAGCATGGAGTTCCACGAGTCTGGGCCTGGGGCAGAGTGCATGGGCATGTCATTAATTGCCTCTTCAAAGTCTTGTGGAGTTAGAATATCTGAGAGTTTTGGGATGATCAAATTTTGGGTTTCGTTCGTAAAGAATTCATTTGGTTTGTCGACCCTTAGAGTGGGCAGTGGATCGCTAAACACCGAGTCATATTGGGACTTTTAGTATCTCACTCATTTCTTGGCTGTCATCTGTGTACGTCCCATCCCGCCTAAGCAGGGGCTCAATACTGGATGTTGTTTTTCCCTTAGATTGGCATAAGAGAAGAAGTATTTGAGTTTTTTTTCAATTTCCTTTATGGCTTTAGTCTTCCCTGTGATTCATCGTCTCCTATAAGATTCCTTCAGCTTAAATTCGATATTTGTAATTTCATTGACTAGAGCTTCCCTTCGTATTTCAGATATATTGACCCCACTCAGCAGCTCTGTGACTCTTCGCCTTCATCTTTATAGGAATGCCTCTCCCTTTCTAGTTTACATCTTCTCTTTCTTTTTCTTAATGGAATGTGTCTTGAGCAGATCTCAAGAACCACAAGAATTCATTTTTTCAAGGAAGATGTTCGGGTCCGTGTTGTTAAGGATATCTTCCCAGCTTGTTTCATTTAGGACATGGTTTACTTGATCCCATTGTATGTTTTTGTAATTGAAATTGAATTTCGTGAAGAGACTTTCATGAATGCTTACATTTGGCTGTCCGGAGCCCTGTGCATACATGTCTGTAACCTCTTAGTGTTGTGATCTGAATGAATTGTCTTTGATACAGTTATATTACGTATCAGATCATCATTGTTAGTGAAGATGAGGTCCAGCGTATTTTCTAGTCTTGTAGGCTCTACTATTTGCTGGTTTAATGTGTATTTGTTGCAGAGATTTAATAGTTCGTGTGTGGTGTGAATTTTCATCTGAGCTGTCTCCTGGGTGATCTCGGCTAAAACACTGTTTGCTATATTCCTCCATTTTAGGTGTCTCAAGTTGAAATCTCCAAGTAGTAAGATGTTTGGGGCAGGAGTTGGGAGATTTTCCAGACAGTGGTCAATTTTCTCAAGCTGCTCCTGGAACTGCTGGGAAGTTGCATCTGGAGGCTTGTATACTACCACAATGACAAGGTTTTGGTTTTTGATCTTTACCGCCAAAACTTCAACTACATCATTTGAGGTGTTCAGTAATTCTGTGAAAATGAGCGACTCTGTGACGTACAGGCCGACCCCCCCCCCCCACCTTGTTGTCTGTTTAGTCTGTCGCATCGGAATAGGTTATAACCTGGGATCCACATTTCGTTGACATAATGATCCTTTATGTGGGTCTCTGTGAATGCTGCAAACATTGCATTTGACTCCGTGAGCAGTCCCTTAATGTAAGGAATTTTCTTGTTTTTTGACGGCTTTAGACCCTGTGTGCTTGCAAAGACAAATGTTGTATTGGTGGAATTTAGGGGGTTTTATTTGCTGGCTCTAATATCTTAGTGCATACTTAACATACTTAACATACTTAACATAGTACTATTGTTCACTTAGCTACCTCTCTTATTTTTTCATTTAAAAACTCTTACTTAATAACCCATGTCTAGTTTTTAAGTAGTGTTAAGCATTAGTACTAGTCTTAGTACTAGTCTTAGTACTAGTCTTAGTACTAGTCTGCTCGAAATACACATGTTAGTGGCTTTCTTTTGTGTCTAACAATATTTTGTTACATGTAAACTACATTACCTGTATACTGATTTATAAAATCGTAATGATACGATTGCAAACAAACCATAGTACCTGGAGTCTACCTGGAGAGTATTCCAGGGATCAACGCCCCCGCGGCCCGGTCCACGACCAGGCCTACTGGTTATGGACTGAACTCGTAGCAAGAGAGTCGTAAAATTGGAGTGCGTCAGCCACTGGACCAGTTGGCTACAATAAGCTTCATCCAACAAGGTATATTTATACATCATAGGAAGGTTAGCATGGGTCCCACTGTGACCACAAATGCAAGTTTTTACTGATGAATTTCTCGCCAGCGTGGCTTACACGCTAGCCTGGAGTTTTACGACTCACTTGCCTCGAGTTCAGACCCCACCCGTACCCTGGTTTGTTTACCTCTATACTGCTGATAAGAAAAATTATTTGTATTTGTATAATTATTTTGAAAAAAATGTTGACGTATGTTCGCAGTTTTATTCCATTCTTTCGAGATGTGAACTCGTCTACCAGAACCATTTAATATCTTAAAGGATTGAATGTGATCTCGTAGTCCTCATTTCCTAAGAGAGAAAACGTTGTATAAGAACATAAAGGAACACTGCAGCAGGCCTACTGGCCCGTGCGAGGCAGGTTCAATTCTCCCACCGGCTTAAGCCAATGCTATGATTCTTCTTCATATGCTTTGTGTCTTGGTGATGGTACAAGCTTGCTTGCTCATCTTTGTACCATCTCCAGTATATTTTTTTTCCGTAATTTGAAGACCACTGGTGGGTCCCGCCTACCAGTAACGATGCCTTCATCTGCTGCACCTCATCTTACTGCAGTATATAAGCGCCCATCTTCCTGCGTGCATTATCACTACACTTGTATTATCTCTACATCTGCAGACTCTCTTCTTTACGTGTTAGGTATAACAGTAATTTCCTCCTTATTCACGTCCTGGCTAAGGAAATTCGCTGTTATACAGTAATAACAGGGAGTCCTGCAGCAACAATCTTCCATAGATCACTGCCTGCAACGACCTACAAGTCCAGTTACATAAAGCTGACTGAGAACAGTTATAATTTAAGTCTTCTTTTTATTCCATTCAACGTCCCTGTGACGTCACACTGACCACGCCCACTCAGTCGGGCACGACTCTCATCCCATGACACCGGGAGATGAGACATAAAGGTCAGGATGGTGAAGAGAGCATGTGAAGCGACAGTTACGAACGCAGGAGAAAGGTCAGTCAGCAAAGGTCATTGGACTCAACCAAGGTGGTGGACTTTGGGGAAACTGACAGTAGAAAGTTGTTATTGCAGCTAGTAGGTGAAGATAGATGTGAAGGATGATTGTAACCAGGGGATGCTGAGGGACAAGGAAGAGGCGGAGATTTAGGGGAGGGGAGGGGATTTAGGGGAGGAAGAGGCGGTGAGAGAGGGTAAGGAAACATGAAATAAACAGAAACAGAAAGAAGCTAATTAAATATAGTTCTGTAAATATTTATACTACTGCGTTAGGCAGTGAATATTGTCACTTATAACCAACAGTAAAGATCTCAGATTAACTCTTTCCTTACAAGAGAGCAACGCTAAATTAACTTACAGGGAACGTGTCGTTTACGGAGTTACTTACAGGGAACATGTCATGAGTTACTTACAGGGAACATGTCGTTTACGGTATTACTTACAGGGAACATGGCGTTTACGGAGTTACAGGGAACATGTCGTTTAGGGAGTTACTTGCAGGGAACATTTCGTTTACTGAGTTACTTACAGAGAACATGCCGTTTACGGAGTTACAGGGAACATGTCGTTTAGGGAGTTACTTGCAGGGAACATGTCATTCACTGAGTTACTTACAGAGATTTCGTTTACGGAGTTGCTTACAGGGAACATGTCGTTTACGGAGTTACTTACAGGGAACATATCGTTTACGGAGTTGCTTACAGGGAACATGTCGTTTACGGAGTTACTTACAGGGAACATATCGTTTACGGAGTTACTTACAGGGAACATGTACGGCAGCACTTGGAGGTTGCTTTCTAATTTAAAATCCAAAATTATATTTTCAGTCTATACTTATTATCACATGTGATAAGCATGCATGTAACATGTGTACCAGGGAGTGTTGTTGACGTTACTTGCAAGTAGCATGTTATATGGGAGAGTAATGACGTTACAATAAGCTTGTCTTGCAGGAGTTCAGATTAGTTTTGTCAGGAAACAGGACAAATGTTTCCTAACGCGGGTCTTAGTCATATGATGACCCACCACTTGAGCTTGGTCATCTTACCGAGGCCTTCCACTGGCTTACCTCTCCACCACTTCAAAAATTATCGTTCTGATTATAACCATTTCATATCCTTGACACAAGTGTTGATAACATATATGGAACATGTCTAATAAAAATGAAGGAGAGCGCTAAGTAAAATGTAAACAAACACCTGGATATTGTTTTTGCAGGTGTGGCCAAGTACACAGTGGAAGACATCCCAGTGGAGCTGTGTACCCACCTGGTGTATGCCTTTGCTATCCTCGACCCCAAGACCCTCTTGGCCAAACAACACGACTCTTGGCTTGACAACGACCTCAAGAACTATGACAAGTTTGTCCAGCTTAAGAAGAAGAATCCCGGAATGAAGGTGAGTACCTGCTTGAAGAATACCAGAAGGTGAGTACCTGCTTGAAGAATACCAGAATGCGAGTACCTGCTTGAAGAATACCAGAAGGTAAGTACCTGCTTGAAGAATACCAGAATGTGAGTACCTGCTTGAAGAATACCAGAATGCGAGTACCTGCTTGAAGAATACCAGAATGTGAGTACCTGCTTGAAGAATACCAGAAGGTGAGTACCTGCTTGAAGAATACCAGAAGGTAAGTACCTGCTTGAAGAATACCAGAATGTGAGTACCTGCTTGAAGAATACCAGAATGTGAGTACCTGCTTGAAGAATACCAGAATGTGAGTCCCTGCTTGAAGAATACCAGAATGTGAGTACCTGCTTGAAGAATACCAGAATGTGAGTACCTGCTTGAAGAATACCAGAAGGTGAGTACCTGCTTGAAGAATACCAGAAGGTAAGTACCTGCTTGAAGAATACCAGAATGTGAGTACCTGCTTGAAGAATACCAGAATGTGAGTACCTGCTTGAAGAATACCAGAATGTGAGTCCCTGCTTGAAGAATACCAGAATGTGAGTACCTGCTTGAAGAATACCAGAAGGTGAGTACCTGCTTGAAGAATACCAGAAGGTGAGTACCTGCTTGAAGAATACCAGAATGTGAGTACCTGCTTGAAGAATACCAGAAGGTGAGTACCTACTTGAAGAATACCAGAAGGTGAGTACCTGCTTGAAGAATACCAGAAGGTGAGTACCCTGCTTGAAGAATACAGAATGTGAGTACCTGCTTGAAGAATACCAGAATGTGAGTACCTGCTTGAAGAATACCAGAATGTGAGTACCTGCTTGAAGAATACCAGAATGTGAGTACCTGCTTGAAGAATACCAGAATGTGAGTACCTGCTTGAAGAATACCAGAATGTGAGTACCTGCTTGAAGAATACCAGAATGTGAGTACCTGCTTGAAGAATACCAGAATGTGAGTACCTGCTTGAAGAATAAACCAGAATGTGAGTACCTGCTTGAAGAATACCAGAATGTGAGTACCTGCTTGAAGAATACCAGAAGGTGAGTACCTGCTTGAAGAATACCAGAATGTGAGTACCTGCTTGAAGAATACCAGAATGTGAGTACCTGCTTGAAGAATACCAGAAGGTGAGTGCCTGCTTGAAGAATACCAAAATTTTGAGTACCTGCTTGAGAATACCAGAATGTGAGTACCTGCTTGAAGAATACCAGAAGGTGAGTACCTGCTTGAAGAATACCAGAATGTAAGTACCTGCTTGAAGAATACCAGAATGTGAGTACCTGCTTGAAGAATACCAGAATGTGAGTACCTGCTTGAAGAATACCAGAATGTGAGTACCTGCTTGAAGAATACCAGAAGGTGAGTACCTGCTTGAAGAATACCAGAATGTGAGTACCTGCTTGAAGAATACCAGAATGTGAGTACCTGCTTGAAGAATACCAGAAGGTGAGTACCTGCTTGAAGAATACCAAAATGTGAGTACCTGCTTGAAGAATACCAGAATGTGAGTACCTGCTTGAAGAATACCAGAATGTGAGTACCTGCTTGAAGAATACCAGAATGTGAGTACCTGCTTGAAGAATACCAGAATGTGAGTACCTGCTTGAAGAATACCAAAATGTGAGTACCTGCTTGAAGAATACCAGAAGGTGAGTACCTGCTTGAAGAATACCAGAATGTGAGTACCTGCTTGAAGAATACCAGAATGTGAGTACCTGCTTGAAGAATACCAGAATGTGAGTACCTGCTTGAAGAATACCAGAATGTGAGTACCTGCTTGAAGAATACCAGAATGTGAGTACCTGCTTGAAGAATACCAGAAGTGAGTACCTGCTTGAAGAATACCAAAATGTGAGTACCTGCTTGAAGAATACCAGAATGTGAGTACCTGCTTGAAGAATACCAGAATGTGAGTACCTGCTTGAAGAATACCAGAATGTGAGTACCTGCTTGAAGAATACCAAAATATGAGTACCTGCTTGAAGAATACCAGAATGTGAGTACCTGCTTGAAGAATACCAGAAGGTGAGTACCTGCTTGAAGAATACCAAAATGTGAGTACCTGCTTGAAGAATACCAGAATGTGAGTACCTGCTTGAAGAATACCAGAAGGTGAGTACTGCTTGAAGAATACCAGAATGTGAGTACCTGCTTGAAGAATACCAGAATGTGAGTACCTGCTTGAAGAATACCAGAATGTGAGTACCTGCTTGAAGAATACCAGAATGTGAGTACCTGCTTGAAGAATACCAGAAGGTGAGTACCTGCTTGAAGAATACCAGAATGTGAGTACCTGCTTGAAGAATACCAGAATGTGAGTACCTGCTTGAAGAATACCAGAATGTGAGTACCTGCTTGAAGAATACCAGAATGTGAGTACCTGCTTGAAGAATACCAGAAGGTGAGTACCTGCTTGAAGAATACCAGAATGTGAGTACCTGCTTGAAGAATACCAGAATGTGAGTACCTGCTTGAAGAATACCAGAAGGTGAGTACCTGCTTGAAGAATACCAAAATGTGAGTACCTGCTTGAAGAATACCAGAATGTGAGTACCTGCTTGAAGAATACCAGAAGGTGAGTACCTGCTTGAAGAATACCAGAATGTGAGTACCTGCTTGAAGAATACCAGAATGTGAGTTACCTGCTTGAGAATACCAGAATGTGAGTACCTGCTTGAAGAATACCAGAATGTGAGTACCTGCTTGAAGAATACCAGAAGGTGAGTACCTGCTTGAAGAATACCAGAATGTGAGTACCTGCTTGAAGAATACCAGAATGTGAGTACCTGCTTGAAGAATACCAGAAGGTGAGTACCTGCTTGAAGAAGAATACCAAAATGTGAGTACCTGCTTGAAGAATACCAGAATGGAGTACCTGCTTGAAGAATACCAGAATGTGAGTACCTGCTTGAAGAATACCAGAATGTGAGTACCTGCTTGAAGAATACCAAAATGCGAGTACCTGCTTGAAGAATACCAGAAGGTGAGTACCTGCTTGAAGAATACCAGAAGGTAAGTACCTGCTTGAAGAATACCAAAATGTGAGTACCTGCTTGAAGAATACCAGAAGGTGAGTACCTGCTTGAAGAATACCAAAATATGAGTACCTGCTTGAAGAATACCAGAAGGTGAGTACCTGCTTGAAGAATACCAGAAGGTGAGTACCTGCTTGAAGAATACCAGAAGGTGAGTACCTGCTTGAAGAATACCAGAAGGTAAGTACCTGCTTGAAGAATACCAGAATGTGAGTACCTGCTTGAAGAATACCAGAATGTGAGTACCTGCTTGAAGAATACCAGAAGGTGAGTACCTGCTTTAAGAATACCAGAAGGTGAGTACCTGCTTGAAGAATACCAGAATGTTTAGTACCTGCTTGAAGAATACCAGAATGTGAGTACCTGCTTGAAGAATACCAGAAGGTGAGTACCTGCTTGAAGAATACCAGAAGGTGAGTACCTGCTTGAAGAATACCAGAAGGTAAGTACCTGCTTGAAGAATACCAGAATGTGAGTACCTGCTTGAAGAATACCAGAATGTGAGTACCTGCTTGAAGAATACCAGAAGGTGAGTACCTGCTTGAAGAATACCAGAATGTGAGTACCTGCTTGAAGAATACCAGAATGTGAGTACCTGCTTGAAGAATACCAGAAGGTGAGTACCTGCTTGAAGAATACCAGAAGGTGAGTACCTGCTTGAAGAATACCAGAAGGTGAGTACCTGCTTGAAGAAAACCAGAATGTGAGTACCTGCTTGAAGAATACCAGAATGTGAGTACCTGCTTGAAGAATACCAGAAGGTGAGTACCTGCTTGAAGAATACCAGAAGGTGAGTACCTGCTTGAAGAATACCAGAAGGTGAGTACCTGCTTGAAGAATACCAGAAGGTGAGTACCTGCTTGAAGAATACCAGAATGTGAGTACCTGCTTGAAGAATACCAGAATGTGAGTACCTGCTTGAAGAATACCAGAAGGTGAGTACCTGCTTGAAGAATACCAGAAGGTGAGTACCTGCTTGAAGAATACCAAAGGTGAGTACCTGCTTGAAGAATACCAGAAGGTGAGTACCTGCTTGAAGAATACCAGAAGGTGAGTACCTGCTTGAAGAATACCAGAAGGTGAGTACCTGCTTGAAGAATACCAGAAGGTGAGTACCTGCTTGAAGAATACCAGAATGTGTAGTACCTGCTGAAGAATACCAGAATGTGAGTACCTGCTTGAAGAATACCAGAATTGTTTAGTACCTGCTTGAAGAATACCAGAATGTGAGTACCTGCTTGAAGAATACCAGAATGTGAGTACCTGCTTGAAGAATACCAGAATGTGAGTACCTGCTTGAAGAATACCAGAATGTGAGTACCTGCTTGAAGAATACCAGAATGTGAGTACCTGCTTGAAGAATACCAGAATGTGAGTACCTGCTTGAAGAATACCAGAATGTGAGTACCTGCTTGAAGAATACCAGAATGTGAGTACCTGCTTGAAGAATACCAGAAGGTGAGTACCTGCTTGAAGAATACCAGAATGTGAGTACCTGCTTGAAGAATACCAGAATGTGAGTACCTGCTTGAAGAATACCAGAAGGTGAGTGCCTGCTTGAAGAATACCAAAATGTGAGTACCTGCTTGAAGAATACCAGAATGTGAGTACCTGCTTGAAGAATACCAGAAGGTGAGTACCTGCTTGAAGAATACCAGAATGTAAGTACCTGCTTGAAGAATACCAGAATGTGAGTACCTGCTTGAAGAATACCAGAATGTGAGTACCTGCTTGAAGAATACCAGAATGTGAGTACCTGCTTGAAGAATACCAGAAGGTGATAACCTGCTTGAAGAATACCAGAATGTGAGTACCTGCTTGAAGAATACCAGAATGTGAGTACCTGCTTGAAGAATACCAGAAGGTGAGTACCTGCTTGAAGATACCAAAATGTGAGTACCTGCTTGAAGAATACCAGAATGTGAGTACCTGCTTGAAGATACCAGAATGTGAGTACCTGCTTGAAGAATACCAGAATGTGAGTACCTGCTTGAAGAATACCAGAATCTGAGTACCTGCTTGAAGAATACCAAAAGTGAGTACCTGCTTGAAGAATACCAGAAGGTTAGTACCTGCTTGAAGATACCAGAATGTGAGTACCTGCTTGAAGAATACCAGAATGTGGTAAGTACCTGCTTGAAGAATACCAGAATGTGAGTACCTGCTTGAAGAATACCAGAATGTGAGTACCTGCTTGAAGAATACCAGAATGTGAGTACCTGCTTGAAGATACCAGAATGTGAGTACCTGCTTGAAGAATACCAAATGTGAGTACCTGCTTGAAGAATACCCGATGTGAGTACCTGCTTGAAGAATACCAGAATGTGAGTACCTGCTTGAAGAATACCAGAATGTGAGTACCTGCTTGAAGAATACCAAAATATGAGTACCTGCTTGAAGAATACCAGAATGTGAGTACCTGCTTGAAGAATACCAGAATGTGAGTACCTGCTTGAAGAATACCAGAAGGTGAGTACCTGCTTGAAGAATACCAAAATGTGAGTACCTGCTTGAAGAATACCAGAATGTGAGTACCTGCTTGAAGAATACCAGAAGGTGAGTACCTGCTTGAAGAATACCAGAATGTGAGTACCTGCTTGAAGAATACCAGAATGTGAGTACCTGCTTGAAGAATACCAGAATGTGAGTACCTGCTTGAAGAATACCAGAATGTGAGTACCTGCTTGAAGAATACCAGAAGGTGAGTACCTGCTTGAAGAATACCAGAATGTGAGTACCTGCTTGAAGAATACCAGAATGTGAGTACCTGCTTGAAGAATACCAGAATGTGAGTACCTGCTTGAAGAATACCAGAATGTGAGTACCTGCTTGAAGAATACCAGAAGGTGAGTACCTGCTTGAAGAATACCAGAATGTGAGTACCTGCTTGAAGAATACCAGAATGTGAGTACCTGCTTGAAGAATACCAGAAGGGGAGTACCTGCTTGAAGAATACCAAAAAAGTGAGTACCTGCTTGAAGAATACCAGAATGTGAGTACCTGCTTGAAGAATACCAGAAGGTGAGTACCTGCTTGAAGAATACCAGAATGTGAGTACCTGCTTGAAGAATACCAGAATGTGAGTACCCGCTTGAAGAATACCAGAATGTGAGTACCTGCTTGAAGAATACCAGAATGTGAGTACCTGCTTGAAGAATACCAGAAGGTGAGTACCTGCTTGAAGAATACCAGAATGTGAGTACCTGCTTGAAGAATACCAGAATGTGAGTACCTGCTTGAAGAATACCAGAGGTGAGTACCTGCTTGAAGAATACCAAAATGTGAGTACCTGCTTGAAGAATACCAGAATGTGAGTACCTGCTTGAAGAATACCAGAATGTGAGTACCTGCTTGAAGAATACCAGAATGTGAGTACCTGCTTGAAGAATACCAGAATGTGAGTACCTGCTTGAAGAATACCAAAATGCGAGTACCTGCTTGAAGAATACCAGAAGGTGAGTACCTGCTTGAAGAATACCAGAAGGTAAGTACCTGCTTGAAGAATACCAAAATGTGAGTACCTGCTTGAAGAATACCAGAAGGTGAGTACCTGCTTGAAGAATACCAAAATATGAGTACCTGCTTGAAGAATACCAGAAGGTGAGTACCTGCTTGAAGAATACCAGAAGGTGAGTACCTGCTTGAAGAATACCAGAAGGTGAGTACCTGCTTGAAGAATACCAGAAGGTAAAATACCTGCTTGAAGAATACCAGAATGTTGAGTACCTGCTTGAAGAATACCAGAATGTGAGTACCTGCTTGAAGAATACCAGAAGGTGAGTACCTGCTTGAAGAATACCAGAAGGTGAGTACCTGCTTGAAGAATACCAGAATGTGAGTACCTGCTTGAAGAATACCAGAATGTGAGTACCTGCTTTAAGAATACCAGAAGGTGAGTACCTGCTTGAAGAATACCAGAAGGTGTAGTACCTGCTTGAAGAATACCAGAAGGTAAGTACCCGCTTGAAGAATACCAGAATGTGAGTACCTGCTTGAAGAATACCAGAATGTGAGTACCTGCTTGAAGAATACCAGAATGTGAGTACCTGCTTGAAGAATACCAGAATGTGAAATACCTGCTTGAAGAATACCAGAATGTGAGTACCTGCTTGAAGAATACCAGAAGGTGAGTACCTGCTTGAAGAATACCAGAAGGTGAGTACCTGCTTGAAGAATACCAGAAGGTGGTTACCTGCTTGAAGAATACCAGAATGTGAGTACCTGCTTGAAGAATACCAGAATGTGAGTACCTGCTTGAAGAATACCAGAAGGTGAGTACCTGCTTGAAGAATACCAGAAGGTGAGTACCTGCTTGAAGAATACCAGAAGGTGAGTACCTGCTTGAAGAATACCAGAAGGTGAGTACCTGCTTGAAGAATACCAGAATGTGAGTACCTGCTTGAAGAATACCAGAATGTGAGTACCTGCTTGAAGAATACCAGAAGGTGAGTACCTGCTTGAAGAATACCAGAAGGTGAGTACCTGCTTGAAGAATACCAGAAGGTGAGTACCTGCTTGAAGAATACCAGAAGGTGAGTACCTGCTTGAAGAATACCAGAAGGTGAGTACCTGCTTGAAGAATACCAGAAGGTGAGTACCTGCTTGAAGAATACCAGAAGGTGAGTACCTGCTTGAAGAATACCAGAATGTGAGTACCTGCTTGAAGAATACCAGAATGTGAGTACCTGCTTGAAGAATACCAGAAGGTAAGTACCTGCTTGAAGAATACCAGAATGTGAGTACCTGCTTGAAGAATACCAAAAAGGTAAGTACCTGCTTGAAGAATACCAGAATGTGAGTACCTGCTTGAAGAATACCAGAAGGTAAGTACCTGCTTGAAGAATACCAGAATGTGAGTACCTGCTTGAAGAATACCAGAAGGTAAGTACCTGCTTGAAGAATACCAGAATGTAGGCGACCCCTGAATAATGTGCAAAAAAGTTTCGAAAGTATTTTAATTATTGTTTTGATAAGTTATACGTACGTATTTAATTATTTTGCAAAGTTCTTGATTTAAAATGCATATACTTTGGAAAATAGAGGTACACATTACCGTGGTGCTGTTTACCTGTGGTTAATTACTGAGATACTGATGCTGGGTATGAGAGAGAGCAATCACTGGCTCACCAGTGTCTTCTCTCCCTGTTTAAACAACCACTGCTACACTGAATCCAATTTGTTTCCATTCAGTTAAGAGAATGAAGGATCAGTTCTTACCTTCCTATGTGATTTGAATTGTTTTACTGTTGTAAAATTTATTTAATTTTTGCCCTTTGAAAGCCAGCACGTGCTAGCAGAGCTGGGTGTTGTTGAAGGTGTTGCTGCAGGTGTTGCTGGGTCTGGGTGGCTGGAATGACTCTCGCAGTAACAAGTACTCAGAGCTGGGTGTTATTGCAGGTGTTGCTGGGTCTGGGTGGCTGGAATGACTCTCGCAGTAACAAGTACTCAGAGCTGGGTGTTATTGCAGGGTCTGGGTGGCTGGAATGACTCGCAGTAACAAGTACTCAGAGTTGGGTGTTATTGCAGGTGTTGCTGGGTCTGGGTGGCTGGAATGACTCTCGCAGTAACAAGTACTCAGAGTTGGTAGCTCATCCTGGCCACCGACACAAGTTTGTGAAGGAGGTCGTCAAGTTGCTCCTGCATCATGGCTTCGATGGTCTTGACCTGGACTGGGAGTACCCGGGCTATGAAGGGAACCATACCGATAAAGCAGGTAACTACACCATATATTTTTTTCAAGGATTTTAAAAACATTATAGGCTAGTATTATTTTATCTATTCTTTCTGTTTATTCATTGACAGTTGTTTATTGCAGCTTAATCTAAGTTCATATAGTAATAAGATTTAAAAAAGGATAGGTGCACTCAATAACTCAGGTCAGCTTACTATTAGTGTCAAAGAAATGTGTAAAGTTATCAACACTTCCTGTTTTTACATAAGTTCCTCTTATGTAAAAACAGAAAGGAAGAGGATCTAGTAATTACACTGGTCAGAACGACAAGTAATTACGTAATATCGAAGTCACTAGCGACGTGGCCCCTCAGACAACCAGATAGACTGACGTCAAGTCACCGGGTTCTGGTGAGTTGTTTTCAGGGGTTCAAAAGTAATGTAAGGAAGACCTCGACAAACCATTAGCAAGTCTCTTCAACATAACATAAACATAAAAAAAAAAACCAGGAATAAATAAAGGGGATACAAATAGCATGTCGACAGTATGTAACCAAGAGACGACTCACTGTAATGGATTCAAGTTGAATAAATTTAGATTTAGAAAGATTATACAAAGATATAGAGACGTACTAGTTTGATAATAGAGTTATAGATGACTGGAATAAACTCTCAGGTAGCGTAAATGAGGCATAAACTTTGGGTAACTTTAAATTTTGGTTTAATAGAGTGCTTAAAAACCCCAAAAGCGGGGTTAAAAATAATTAAAAAAAATTTTTTTTTCCCCCCCAGAGGGAAATTTCCCAAATGTAAAATTTTTGAAAAAACTTTTTCACAACTTTTTTCCTTTTTAAGTTTAATTTAATACATCTTTCCCATAATTTGTTAACTGGTTTTGGGGGAAAAATTTTCCCAGCAGACTCCAAAAATTCAAACTGTGATTGGTGGCAATTTTGAGTTTAAAAGGGGGTGGGGGGTGTTTTTTGGGGTGTGTGTGGTGGTGTGTGGCCAAAAGGTTATTTGGGAATACATGAAGGGGTCAAACATTTGGAAATTAATACCAAAAATATTCAGGTGTTGTGCCGGTGAATTCATATGTCTCAATTTTTTCGGGGTTTTGTTGTGCTTAAAATACATTTGAAAAAGAAGTGTTGTTATGGAATTCAGGGGATGGTGGCCAGGTTGGGGGTGTAAAAGACGTGAGGGGTTGGGCGGCGTGTTTTGGGGGTGTGAAGTACGTGAGGTGGGCCGTGTGTGGGGTGTAAAAGTCAGTGATGGTGGTCAACAGTTTTTTGTGGGGTGTAAGTACAGTGTGGGGGGCAAGCGTTTTGTGGCGGTGTGAAGTACAGTGTGGTGGAAAAACGTGTTTGTGGGGTGTGAATACAGTGATGGGGAACTGTTGGGCGGTGTGAAAGTACAGTGATGGTGGGGAAACAGGGTTGTGGGGTGTGAAGTACAGTGATGGGGGGCACAGGTTGTGGGGGTGTGAAGTACAGTGATGGGGGAAATGGGGCGGGGAAAGTCAGTGTGTGGAAAGGGGTTTTTGGGGGGGAATACAGTGATGGTGGGCAGCAGTGTTGTGGGGGTGTGAAGACAGTGATGGTGGAAAACAGTGTTGGGGGAGTGTAAAAAGTCAGTGAGGGTGGTCAACAGTGTTGTGGGGTGAAAATACAGTGAGTGGGCAGCATGTTGTGGTGTAAAGTAACGTGTGGGGTCAACAGTGTTGTGGCGGTGTAAGACAGTGATGGTGGGGCGGCGTGATTGGGGGGTGTGAAGTACAGTGATGGGGGCAGCAGTTTTGTGGAGGTGTAAAGTACTGTGATGGTGGGGGGCAGTGACGTGGAAGGTGGGAAGACAGTGTGGTGGGGCGGTTGTGGGGTGTAAGTACAGTGATGGTGGGCCAGTGTTGTGGGGGTTTTGTAATACAGTGATGGTGGTCAACTGTTTGTGGCGGTGTGAATTACAGTGTGGTGGGCGGCAGTGTTGTGGAGGTGTAAAAGGTGTGAGGTGGGCAGCTTTTGTGGAGGTGGAAGTACAGTGTGGTGGGGAAAAGGCGGGGGGTGTGAATGGGGGTGGGACGGTTGGGAGGGGGGAAAAAGCAGTGGGGTGGGACAGTTTTGTGGCTGTGTCAGTAGGGGGAAAGTTTGGGGGGTGGGGGGGTTGTGGAGAGTGTTGGATAGTGTGGGGGGCCTTTTTGGGGGTTACAGTGATGGTGGGCGCATGTTGTGGAGGTGTGAATACAGGATGGTGGGCAGCAGTGTTGTGGAGGTGTGAAGTACAGTGAGGGGGGGCACAGTTTTTTGTGGGGGGTGTAAGTCAGTGATTGGGGGGCACAGTTTTGTGGAGGTGTAAAGTACGTGATGGTTGGCACGTGTTGTGGAGGTGTGAAGTACATGATGGTAAAAAGTGTTGTGGAGGTGTAAGTACAGTGGGGTTTTCAACGGGTTGTGGAGGTGAAAAAGAAAGTGATGGTCAACGGTTGTGGGGTGTAAGTACGTGAGGGGTGGTCAACAGTGTTGGGGGAAGGGTTAAAGTACAGATGGTCAACAGTGTTGTGGAGGTGTGAAGACAGTGATGGTAAACCCGTGTTGTGGAGGTGGAAGTACGTGATGGTGGAAAGGTGTGGGGTTAAGTAAGTGTGGTAAACATGTTGTGGAGGGTGAAGCAGTGATGGTGGCCCAAACAGGGGAATTTTGGGGTGGGGTGTGAAGTACAGTGATGGTGGTCACATGTTGGGGGTGAAAAAGTACAGTGATGGGTCAACAGGTTGTGGGGGTGTAAAGTACAGTGATGGTTCAAGTGTTGTGGAGTGTAAAGTACATGATGGTAAACAGTGTTGTGGAGTGTAAGTCAGTGATGGTCAACAGGTTTTTGGGGGGTGGAAAGTCAGTGAGGGTTTCAACAGTGTTGTGGAGGTGTGAAGTACAGTGAGGGGGTCAACAGTTTGTGGGGGTGTGAAGTACGTAAATGGTCAACAGGTTGGGGAGGTGTGAAGTCAGTGATGGTAAACATTTTTGGGTTTGTAAAGTGTGATGGTCAACAGTGTTGTGGAGGGGGAAAGTCAGTGATGGGGGTCAACGTGTTGTGGGTGTGAATACAGTGATGGGCAAATGTTGTGGGGTGTGAAGTACGTGATGGGTCAACGTGTTGTGGGGTGTGAAGTACAGTGATGGTCAACAGTGGGGTGGCGGTGTGAAGTACGTGTGGCACATTTGTTTTTGGGGTGTAAAGTACAGTGATGGTCAACAGTGTTGTGGAGGTGTGAAGTACAGTGATGGTGGTCAACAGTGTTGTGGAGGTGTGAAGTACAGTGATGGTGGTCAACAGTGTTGTGGAGGTGTAAAGTACAGTGATGGTGGTCAACAGTGTTGTGGAGGTGTGAAGTACAGTGATGGTGGTCAACAGTGTTGTGGAGGTGTGAAGTACAGTGATGGTGGTCAACAGTGTTGTGGAGGTGTGAAGTACAGTGATGGTCAACAGTTTTGTGGGGTGTGAAGACAGTGGGGGGTTAAACAGTTTTGGGGGGTTTGGAAGTACGTGTGGTGGTAACAGTGTTGGGGGGTTGAAGTACAGTGATGGTAAACAGTTTTGTGGGGGGGTGAATTTAAGTGAGGTGGAACCCGTGTTGTGGAGGTGTGAAGTCAGTGATGGTGGTAAAACGTTTTTGGGGAGGTTAAAGTACGTGTGTGGTCAACAAAAAAAAAAAAAAAAAATTTTTAACGTGTTGTGGGGTGTGAAGTACAGTGATGGTGGTCAACTTTTTGTGGGGGTAAGTACAGTGATGGGGGTCAAAGGTTGTGGAGGTTTAAAGTACAGTGATGGTCAACATTTTGTTTTTATTTTGTGGAGGTGAAGTACAGTGATGATGGTCAACAGTTTTGTGGAGGTTAAAGTGTGATGGTAACAGTGTTGGGAGGTGTGAAGTACAGTGATGTGGTCAACGTGTTTGGAGGTGTGAAGTACAGTGAGGTGGTCAACAGTGTGTGGGGGTGTAAAGTACGGTGGGGGGTGTCAACGTGTTGTAACGGTGTGAAGTCATGAGGGTGGTCAACGTGTTGTGGAGGGTGAAGTACAGTGATGGTGGTCAAAGGTTGGGAGGCATAAAGTACAGGGAAGTGGTCAACAGTGTTGTGGAGGTGTGAGTACAGTGTGGTGGTAAACAGTGTTTTGGGGTTTTTAAGTCAGTGTGGTGGTCAACAGTGTTGTGGCGGGTGAAGTACAGTGATGGTGGAACAGTGTTGTGGGGTTTAAAGTACATGATGGTCAACATGTTGTGGAGGGGGAAAGTACATGAGGGTCAACAGTGTTGTGGAGGTGTGAAGTACAGGAGGTGGAAAACAGTGTTGTGGCGGTGTGAAGTACGTGATGGTGGTAAAACATGTTGTGGGGTGTAAAGTACAGTGATGGTCAACAGTTTGGGGCCCGGTGTGAATTCAGTGAGGGTAAACAGTTTTTGTGGAGGTGAAAAGTACAGTGTGGTGGTCAGCGGTTGTGGGGGGGAAAAAGTACAGTGTTGGGGGAAAGGTGTGAAGTACGTGATGGTGGTCAACAGTTTTTTGTGGGGGGGTGTGAAGTACAGTGTGGTGGGCGCAGTGTTGTGGAGGTGTAAATACATTAGGGGTAAACAGTGTTGGGAGGTGTGAAATTTTACAGTGATGGTGGGCAGCATGTTGTGGAGGTGGGGAAGTAAGTATGGTGGGGGTTTGTGAAGCGTGATGGTGGTCAACATTTTTTGGGAGGTGTGATACATGATGGGGTCAGCAGTGTTGTGGAGGTGTGAAGTACAGTGATGGTGGAGGTGTGAAGTACAGTGATGGTGGTCAACAGTGTTGTGGCGGTGTGAAGTACAGTGATGGTGGGCAACAGTGTTGTGGAGGTGTGAAGTACAGTGATGGTCAACAGTGTTGTGGAGGTGTGAAGTACAGTGATGGTGGTCAACAGTGTTGTGGAGGTGTGAAAGTACAGTGTTGGTAACTTTTGTGGAGGTGTGAAGTACGTGAGGGGGTCAACAGTGTTGGGGGAGGTGTAAAGTACAGGATGATGGTCAACGTGTTGTGGGGTGTGAATTTCAGGATGATGGTCAACATGTTGTGGGGGGTGTGAAGAAAGTGATGGGGTCAACAGTGTTGTGGGGGGTTTTAAATACGTGTGTGGTCAACAGTGTTGTGGAGGTGTAAAGTACATGATGGTGGGCAGCAGTGTTGTGGAGGTGTAAAAAGTGATGGTAAACGTGTTGTGGGGGGTGTAAAGTCCCCTATGGTGGTTTCAACATTTTTGGTGGAGGTGAAAGTACAGGAGTGGTCAACAGTGTTGTGGAGGGTGAAGTACAGTGGGGTGGGCAGCAGTGTTGTGGAGGGTAAAGTACAGTGAGGGTCAACGTGTTGTGGAGGTGTGAAGTACAGTGATGGTGGCAACATGTTGGGGGGTGTGAAGTACAGGATGAGGTCAACGGTTGTGGGGGTTTAAAGTACAGTGATGGGGGTCAACGTGTTGGGGAGGTGTGAAGAAGTGAGGCAACGGGGTTTGTGGAGGTGGAAGTACAGTAAATATGGTCAACGTGTTGTGGGGTTTTTGAAGTACAGTGATGGCCCAAAAGTGTTGTGGTGTGTGAAGTACGTGATGTCGTAAACAGTGTTGTGGAGGTGTAAAGTAAGTAGGTGGTAAAACATGTTGTGGAGGTGTGAAGTACAGTGATGGAAAAACGGGTTTGTGGAGGTGTGAAGTACAGTGATGGTGGTCAACGTGTTGTGGAGGTTAAAGTACGTGATGGTCAACAGTGTTGTGGATTTTGTAAAATTACAGTGATGGTCAACAGTGTTGTGGGGGTGTGAAGTACGGGGTGAGGTCAAATGTTGTGGGGTGTAAAGTACAGTGGGGTGGTCAAAGGTTGTGGAGGTGTGAAGTCAGTGAGGGTTAACAGTGTTGGGGGGGGGTTAAAGTCATGGGTCAACAGTGTTGTGGAGGTTGAATTACAGTGAGGCAACAGTGTTGTGGAGGTTTTTAAGTCAGTGATGGTGGCAACAGTGTTGGGGGAGGGTTTTGAAGTCATGAATGGTCAACAGTGTTGTGGGGTGTAAAGTACAGGAGGGTCAACAGGTTGTGGGGTGTGAAGTACAGTGATGGTTTAAACAGTGTTGTGGAGGTGTGAAGACAGTGATGGTAAACGTGTTGTGGAGGTGTAAAGTACAGGATGGTGGTAACAGTTTTTGTGGCGGTGTAAAGTACATGATGGTAAACAGTTTTGTGGCGGTGTGAAGTAAGTGATGATGGTCAAAGTGTTGTGGGGGTTGAAGTACGTGATGGTCAACAGTGTTGTGGGGTGTGAGTACAGTGTGGTCAACGTTTTGTGGCGGTGTGAATTTACAGTGATATGGTAACAGTGTTGTGGGGGTTTGTAAAGTACAGTGATGGTCAAAGTGTTGGGGCCCCGGTGTGGAAGTACGGATGGTAAACAGTTTGGGGCGGTGTGAATACAGTGAGTGGTCAACAGTGTTGTGGGGGTGTGAAGTACGTGATGGTGGCAACTTTTGTGGAGGGTGAAGTACAGTGATGGTAACAGTGTTGTGGCGGTGTGAAGTACAGTGATGAGGTCAACATGTTGGGCGGTGTGGGGTACATGGATGAGGGTAAACATGTTTGTGGGGGTGAAGTACAGTGATGTGGTAAAGTGTTGTGGGGGTGTAAAAGTACAGTGTGGGCAACAGGTTGGGGAGGTTGAAGTACAGGATGAGGTCAACAGGTTGTGGCGTGTGAAGTACATAAAGATGGTAACAGTGTTTGGAGGTTTTAAGTACAGTGATGAGGGTTCAACGTGTTGTGGCGGTGTGAAGACATGATTCAACAGTTTTGTGGGGTGTGAAGTACAGTAAAGATGGTCACAGTGTTGGGGCGGTGGAAGTACGGATATGGTCAACAGTGTTGTGGAGGTGGTGAGTACAGTGATGTTGGTCAACAGGTTGGGATGGTAAAGTACGTGTGGGGTTCAACGTGTGTGGAGGTGTGAAGTACAGTGTGATGGTAAAACAGTTTTTGTGGCGGTGGAAGTACAGTGATGATGGTCCCAAAGTGTTGTGGATGTGTGAAGTACGTGATGGGGTTAAACAGTGTTTGGGGGTGAAGTACAGGTGATGGTCAACAGTTTTGTGGGGGTGAAGTACAGTGATGGTGGTCAACAGTGTTGTGGAGGTGTGAAGTACAGTGATGATGGTCAACAGTGTTGTGGCGGTGTGAAGTACAGTGATGGTCAACAGTGTTGTGGAGGTGTGAAGTACAGGATGATGGTACAGTTTTGTGGAGGGTGAAAGTACAGTGAGGTGGTAAACGTTTTTTGGGAGGTGTGAGTACAGTGAGGGTTTCAACAGTTTTTGGGGAGGTGGAAGTACAGTGATGGTCAACAGTGTTGTGGAGGTGTGAAGTACAGTGATGGTGGTCAACAGTGTTGTGGAGGTGTGAAGTACAGTGATGGTCAACAGTGTTGTGGAGGTGTGAAGTACAGTGATGGTCAACAGTGTTGTGGAGGTGTGAAGTACAGTGATGGTGGTCAACAGTGTTGTGGAGGTGTGAAGTACAGTGATGGTGGTCAACAGTGTTGTGGAGGTATGAAGTACAGTGATGGTGGTCAACAGTGTTGTGGCGGTGTAAAGTCAGTGATGTGGTAAACAGTGTTGGGGGAGGTGTAAAGTACAGTGATGGTGGTCAACAGTGTTGTGGAGGTGTGAAGTACAGTGATGATGGTCAACAGTGTTGTGGAGGTGTGAAGTACAGTGATGATGGTCAACAGTGTTGTGGAGGTGTGAAGTACAGTGATAGCATAATATAGCATTTTAACATAAAACAAAGATATCACACTCATCCCTTTATGATTTGAATATTTACACTCTACATTATTAACTTGAAATTGTCCAATTATCAATTATAAAACATTCATCTCATTTGCTTCCTACTTTCACATCGCTCACAATTAATGTCCTTAAATGTTTTTTTGGTCTTTAAAAAGGTTACTAATTTCCCCCCGTTTCTAATAAAAAGTTCATTTTCCATTACAATCTACCTTGTTATAATACTATCACATTTGCCTTGTCAGCTTTCGTAAGGTGACGTCCAGGATCTTTCCTGAATTCATGGTATAACTTAACAAATCTTTGATGTTAATTGTGTTACAGGGTCGAGTTTGATCAGACTTTCAGATTTGTTAAGTTATCCATAAATTTAAAGAAAGATCCTGGCTTCACCTTACAAAGCAGACAAGGCAAATGTGATAAAATTAGGCAAGGTAATTTTAAGGGAAAAAATGAACAGTTTTGAATGAACTTAAAATGGTAAAAAAATCCCCGACTTTTTTTTTTAAACCCATTTAATGTTCCTCTGCAACACTGTAACACAATTTTTATTAGAAGACGGGGAACTTACGTCCCTCCTAATGGTGGCAGTGTTGAGCCAAATTTTAAATTGTCTTCTACGATTAACATAATGAGTTATGATTTCCACGGCTCCTGGGAGAACGGGCCCATCAGCTCCTCTCTATCTGGACGGGACAAACCCCAGCTGTGTGTGACTTTGCTTCAACTACTGCTAAGAAAGGTGCTCCTGCTCACAAGGTGGAAACAGAAACTTAGTTTATGTCAAGCCGTATTAAGATTTTTTGGGTCCCTGGGCTACAGGGACTGTGAGGCACCCCTGATATTTTGTAGGTCCCTAGGCACAGGTACGTGAGGCACCCCGTGATATTTTTAGGCCCTGGGCTAAGGTACTATGGGGCCCCCCCGTGAAAATTTTTTTTTGGACCCCGGGCTACAGGTACTGGAGGCACCCAAAATGATATTTTGTAGGTCCAAGGTACAGGACTCTGAGGGCCCCAGTGATATTTTGTAGGTCCCCGGGCTACATACGGGGGGGCACCCCAAATTATTTTGTAGGGCCAGGGCTGCAGGTACGTGAGGGACCCAGTGATATTTTGTTGGGCTCTGGGCTGCAGGTACTTGAGGCACCCAGTGATATTTTGTAGGGGCCCTGGGGTACAGGTACTTGGGGGCACCCAGTGATATTTTGTAGGTCCCCCGGGCTACAGGTACGTGAGGCACCCAGTGATATTTTTGAGGGCCCCGGGCTGCAAAGGTACTGTAGGGACCCAGTGATATTTTGTAGGTGCCTGGGCTGGTACTTGGGCACCCATGATATTTTGTAGGTCCCGGGCTGCAGGTACTGTGGGCACCCCTATATTTTTTTAGGTCCCTGGGCTGCAGGGACTGTAGGCACCCCGTGAATTTTTTTGGTCCTGGCTGCAGGTACTGTGAGGCACCCTTTATATTTTTTAGGCCCCCGGGTGCAGGGTTTTAGGCACCCCTGATATTTTTTTAAGTCCCTGGCTGCAGGTACTGGAGGCACCCATGATATTTGTGGGCCCTGGGGTGCAGGGACTGTGAGGACCCAGTGATATTTTTTTAGTCCCTGGGCTGCAGGTTTCTGTGGGACCCCGTGATATTTTGTAGGTCCCTGGGGTGCGACTGTGAGGGCCCCCGTGAAATTTTGTAGGGGCCCTGGGTCAGGTTTTCTGGAGGCACCCAGTGATATTTTGTAGGTCCCTGGTCTGCAGGTACGTGAGGCACCCAGTGATATTTTTAGGTCCTGGGGGCAGGTAATGTAGGCACCCAGTATATTTTGTAGGTCCCCGGGCTGCAGGGACGTGAGGCACCCAGTAAAAATTTTGTAGGTCCCTGGCTGCAGGTACTGGAGGCACCCAGTGATATTTTGTAATCCGGGGTGCAGGTACTGTGAAGCACCTTTTATATTTTGTGGTCCCCGGGCGCAGGTACTTTTGAGGCCCGGATATTTTGTAGGTCCCCGGGTGCAGTTACTGTGAGGCACCCCCTGAAAATTTTTAGGTCCCCGGGGTGCGTACTGTGAGGACCCGTGAATTTTGTAGGTCCCTGGGCTCAGGTACTGTAGGCAACCCCGGATATTTTTAGGTCCCCGGGGGAGGTAAAGGGGCCCCATGATTTTTGTAGGTCCCCCTGGGTGCAGGGATGGAGGAAACCCATGATTTTTGTAGGTCCTGGGCTGCAGGTACTGGAGGCACCCCCCTGATATTTTTTAGGCCCCCGGGGTGCAGGACTGTGAGGACCCATGATATTTTGTTCCCCGGGGTGCGGGAGTGAGGCACCCGTGATATTTTAAAAGGAAAAGAGAGTTAATGGAGATTCCATAAAATCAACAATTTTCATGTAATTACATACTATAATTTTTAAAAATTTTTGGCAGTAACTATGAACATTTTTCTCTTAATCTCTGGAGTCCTTCAATGGGGGGTGGCCCCGGGTGCAGCCCCAAAGCCCATCTTAATCCCCCTAACATAGTATAATCAGGGAAAACGATAAGCCGTTCAGGGCAATGGGTCATATGATAGCTGGTGAATGGGAGACGTCAGTTTAATTAAAAAAGCTTAAATTCTTTGTAAAAAAAAAGTTTAGAAAACCCACAAGTTGATAAATGGGGAAAACTTGTATAATATTTGATTTTCTTTATTCTGGAAACTTTTTACCACCAGTGGGTTTTGCAGCCAAACAGTCAGGACGAGGCTAACACATCGATTCCAGGCTGAGGGACTGATTACCTCAAACTCCTCCTCCACTTTTTTCTACATTGGACTAAAGAAGCCCCTTACTGGCGAAACGTTTCCAGAATAAAGATGCCCAAATGTTGCGCAAACATCTCATTTATCAACGTTAGTTTATTTGCTCAAGATTTCTTCATTCGCACAAAGGAAGGAAAGAATGAGTGTAAATGAGAAACACAAAAGACCTCCAAGACTTCAAAAGATCTAAACAAACAAAAGACCTCCAAGACTTCAAAAGATCTAAACAAACAAAAGACCTCCAAGACTTCAAAAGATCTAAACAAACAAAAGCCCTCCTAGACTTTATATTGTAGTTAGTCCTCAGTATGAGAACCAGCTACAGTACAGTAGTTGTTTACTGTCCTCTCTGGATACTTCGAATAAGGATAGTATGACATGGCTTTCTCATGCCTCCACTTCTTTCACTCAAACTTCTATCTTGAAAAAATGAATGAGTATATCTGGGGTATACCTGGAGTATACCTGGAGAAGGTTTCGGGGGTCAACGCCCCCGCGGCCGGGTCTGTGACATATATAAATACATAAGAGTATTATTCGGAAATGTAGAAGCATAGTTAATAAACTATTCTGAAACTATTACTACTACTGCTACTACTTGTACCATCAAGGGTCTATTGATCATAACCCTGCACACCATATATATATATATATATATATATATATATATTTTTTTCTTAAATGAAGAGGACATTTTTTTACATAAAGTAATGCAAAAAAAAATCTAGAGTCAGTACTTACGGAGATATAAGTCCGCAGAGTCGGCACTTATGGAAAGTTCTTGTCCAAACAGTTCCTCCAAAGAAGGTTCCTTGATGTTGGTGAGGAGCTCTTGATCTACGGAATTGGATCAATGTTCCAGTTCCTTGAATCAAGCTTGAATGCCTTTCTTTCCCTGAGCCACTGTGTGACCCTATGGTTTTAGTGCTCCTTCATGAATGTAATAATAATAATCCAAACAGTAATTAAAGAACTGTATATGCTTTAATGGGCAAAGTATTCCAGTGATCTATAAACCTGCAAGAAATCCCTCACAGTTATGGAGATTAGATTTTAGATTTTGCCACCGAAGTAGCTAGTTTATTGTGCGATCCATATCCATCCTGTGGACGGTAGTTCAAGAGCATATGCAGAAGAGGAATGAGTGAGAGGAATTTCATGCTGAAGTCCTCTGACGAAGTGACTTGATGTCCAGACACTTCCGTGGAAGTTGTTGTTGTTGCTCAACGAAAGGAAAAAATGTATGGGGGTGAATTCGTCAGGAAATAACAATGTCTTCTATTTGCCTTTGTAATCTTTTGACTACCGCCCACAGGATGGGAAGGGAGGGACATGACCCTCTCATGGGGGTCACTGTTATAGTTCGTTACCATTATCATCTCATTTATTAGTGACATTTATAATTATTAATACAGTATATTTAATGTTTGTAGCTAGTGATGGGAGTGCCTTTCTATGGACGGTCGTGGACGCTGGCAGGAAGTAACAACTTGCCCGGAGCTGCTGCTCGAGGGGCAGGACGTGAGGGTACATACGTCAAGGCTTCTGGCAACATGGCCTTCTTTGAGTGCTGTCTGGCACATAAAAAGGTTGGTGAAATATATCAAGTACTTTGTTACATTTGATCCTATTGATTGAACATTGGTCATTAGGGCTTCAATTCACTTACGCATTTGCATCAAAAATACTAATATTCGAAGTAATCTTGCAGTGTTTATTAACTAAGAGAAATACATCTTTCAGTGTACTGTACATCCCTTATTTTCAAATAAATGTATAACTGTTCCTAAAGGAATAGGTTTAAACATAATTCATAACTCTCTAAAAAAAATGTTTGTTCCCTAACCACTGATTAATACTGCGTGTGCAGGAAGGCTGGACCAAGGTGAATGGGGAAGGAGGACCTTACCTGATAAAAGGCGACCAGTGGGTCGGCTACGATGATGTTGATGCTGTTGTCAGGAAGGTAGGAAGTTTCTCATTCACTACCTGAGCATGTAGATGGGTTCACCCAGTATAACTGAAGGTAGTAATAGATGAATAGGTTCTGCCGTTTACTGTAAAAGTGTATTTAGGCAGCTCGATTGCTAGCGCACTCAGCTCACACACTCAGGTCCGGGGGTTAGTCCCCGACACGCGTGGAAACATTAGGACGTGTTTCCTTACACCTGCTGCCCAAGGTCACTTATCAGTTAAATGGGTACTTGAGTGTTAGTCGACTGGTGTGGGTTGCATCCTTGGGACAAAATTGACCTAATTTGCCCGAAATGCTCTGCATAACAAGGGGCTTTCTATATATTAGTATGTCACTGATGTTAGCTAGGCCTGTGTACCTTGTACATGTACTTGTAGAAAAAAAGATTATCATTATTATTAAAGAGCAGCAGTACCGCACGTCCTTACACTACCGTTCTCAGATTAAACTTAGACAAACTGAGCTGGCGTTGATGCATGCCCAACTGCTGTCTCACACATAGCATAAGGACAAATACTGAATCCACTCTAGATGGTTACTACTAACAGACTATACACGTACCAATACATGACTTATACTACTAACAGCTCAGCTCTGCTGCGGCTGGGCGACCTCATACAGCACTAACAGTGCTAAGCTTCGATACACAAGGAACGTGCACTATAAACTCAAATTTAGCACTGAGTAAGTTATACAATGAAACTTAAGACAGAGAGTAGGGTAACTCTAAAGTACTCAACACATAAATACAACAAATCAATCATAAATGAATGAGTCATGAATCTCATTGACAATGGTGAGTTGTTTCATGAATTCTTGACGAAAAAAAATGTATGAAAGACGAATTAAGAAGAAAAGATCCTGTTGTGCGCACACACACTACGATCTATCAGAATCCAGATTCGTGAAAGGCGTAAACAAGGATTCAAAAAGTAATTTATGAGTAAATCATAAAGAATCGCATGTTATTTAGGCGAGATGCTGAGTCAGTATTTATTATATAGTCAGAATAATTAGACACACTAAACTCAACTGAACACTTAACGAAAGCTAATGAATTATCACACAGGAATACAAAAATAATAAGTCTGCAAAAGGAGGACACTAAGAAGTGGTTATTACAGCAGACATGTGCCACAGAGGCTGATTATATATATATATATATATATATATAATATATATATATATATATATATATATATATGACATATTTATTAGAAAACGTTTCGGTCCTGGGACCTTGATCACTTCTAACATACAGAGGTGATCAAGGTCCCAGGACCGAAACGTTTTCTGATAAATATGTCATAGTGTTTGCTTACGTGACTTTCTAAACCAACTTGTCGGTATTTATTGCCAAGGTTTATACCATATATATATATATATATATATATATATATATATATATATATATATATATATATATATATATATATATATATATATATATATATATATAATTTTTTTTTATTATCACACCGGCCGACTCCCACCATGGCAGGGTGGCCCGAAAAAGAAAAACTTTCACCATCATTCACTCCATCACTGTCTTGCCAGAAGGGTGCTTTACACTACAGTTTTTAAACTGCAACATTAACACCCCTCCTTCAGAGTGCAGGCACTGTACTTCCCATCTCCAGGACTCAAGTCCGGCCTGCCGGTTTCCCTGAACCCCTTCATAAATGTTACTTTGCTCACACTCCAACAGCACGCCAAGTATTAAAAACCATTTGTCTCCATTCACTCCTATCAAACACGCTCACGCATGCCTGCTGGAAGTCCAAGCCCCTCGCACACAAAACCTCCTTTACCCCCTCCCTCCAACCTTTCCTAGGCCGACCCCTACCCCGCCTTCCTTCCACTACAGACTGATACACTCTTGAAGTCATTCTGTTTCGCTCCATTCTCTCTACATGTCCGAACCACGTCAACAACCCTTCCTCGGCCCTCTGGACAACAGTTTTGGTAATCCCGTACCTCCTCCTAACTTCCAAACTACGAATTCTCTGCATTATATTCACACCACACATTGCCCTCAGACATGACATCTCCACTGCCTCCAGCCTTCTCCTCGCTGCGACATTCATCACCCACGCTTCACACCCATATAAGAGCGTTGGTAAAACTATACTCTCATACATTCCCCTCTTTGCCTCCAAGGACTGGTAGATGAATTTGGCAGGGTGTGCAAAAGAAGAAAATTAAAAGTGAATACAGGAAAGAGTAAGGTTATGAGGATAACAAAAAGATTAGATGATGAAAGATTGGATATCAGATTGGAGGGAGAGAGTATGGAGGAGGTGAATGTATTCAGATATTTGGGAGTGGACGTGTCAGCGGATGGGTCTATGAAAGATGAGGTGAATCATAGAATTGATGAGGGAAAAAGGGTGAGTGGTGCACGTAGGAGTCTGTGGAGACAAAGAACTTTGTCTCCACAGACTCCTACGTGCACCACTCACCCTTTTCCCTCCATCAATTCTATGATTCACCTCATCTTTCATAGACCCATCCGCTGACACGTCCACTCCCAAATATCTGAATACATTCACCTCCTCCATACTCTCTCCCTCCAATCTGATATCCAATCTTTCATCATCTAATCTTTTTGTTATCCTCATAACCTTACTCTTTCCTGTATTCACTTTTAATTTTCTTCTTTTGCACACCCTGCCAAATTCATCTACCAGTCTCTGGTAGGTATATATATATATATATATATATATATATATATATATATAATATATAATATATATATATATATATTATATATATATATATATATATATATATATATATATATATATATATATATATATTATATATATATATATATATATATGTATATATATATATATATATATATATATATATATATATATATATATATATATATATATATATATATATATATATATATATATATGCACCTCTAATTAAATGGAGAGTTAGAGGTATTGGGAAGATGGAGGGAATATTTTGAGGAATTGTTAAATGTTGATGAAGATAGGGAAGCTGTGATTTCGTGTATAGGGCAAGGAGAAATAACATCTTGTAGGAGTGAGGAAGAGCCAGTTGTGAGTGTTGGGGAAGTTCGTGAGGCAGTAGGTAAAATGAAAGGGGGTAAGGCAGCCGGGATTGATGGGATAAAGATAGAAATGGTAAAAGCAGGTGGGGATATAGTTTTGGAGTGGTTGGTGCAATTATTTAATAAATGTATGGAAGAGGGTAAGGTACCTAGGGATTGGCAGAGAGCATGCATAGTTCCTTTGTATAAAGGCAAAGGGGACAAAAGAGAGTGCAAAAATTATAGGGGGATAAGTCTGTTGAGTATACCTGGTAAAGTGTATGGTAGAGTTATTATTGAAAGAATTAAGAGTAAGACGGAGAATAGGATAGCAAATGAACAAGGAGGCTTTAGGAAAGGTAGGGGATGTGTGGACCAGGTGTTTACAGTGAAACATATAAGTGAACAGTATTTAGATAAGGCTAAAGAGGTCTTTGTGGCATTTATGGATTTGGAAAAGGCGTATGACAGGGTGGATAGGGGGGCAATGTGGCAGATGTTGCAGGTGTATGGTGTAGGAGGTAGGTTACTGAAAGCAGTGAAGAGTTTTTACGAGGATAGTAAGGCTTAAGTTAGAGTATGTAGGAAAGAGGGAAATTATTTCCCAGTAAAAGTAGGCCTTAGACAAGGATGTGTGATGTCACCGTGGTTGTTTAATATATTTATAGATGGGGTTGTAAGAGAAGTAAATGCGAGGGTCCTGGCAAGAGGCGTGGAGTTAAAAGATAAAGAATCACACATAAAGTGGGAGTTGTCACAGTTGCTCTTTGCTGATGACACTGTGCTCTTGGGAGATTTTGAAGAGAAGCTGCAGAGGTTGGTGGATGAATTTGGTAGGGTGTGCAAAAGAAGAAAATTAAAAGTGAATACAGGAAAGAGTAAGGTAATGAGGATAACAAAAAGATTAGGTGATGAAAGATTGGATATCAGATTGGAGGGAGAGAGTATGGAGGAGGTGAATGTATTCAGATATTTGGGAGTGGACGTGTCAGCGGATGGGTCTCTGAAAGATGAGGTGAATCATAGAATTGATGAGGGGAAAAGGGTGAGTGGTGCACTTAGGAGTCTGTGGAGACAAAGAACTTTGTCCTTGGAGGCAAAGAGGGGAATGTGTGAGGGTATAGTTTTACCAACGCTCTTATGTGGGTGTGAAGCATGGGTGATGAATGTTGCAGCGAGGAGAAGGCTGGAGGCAGTGGAGATGTCATGTCTGAGGGCAATGTGTGGTGTGAATATAATGCAGAGAATTCGTAGTTTGGAAGTTAGGAGGAGGTGCGGGATTACCAAAACTGTTGTCCAGAGGGCTGAGGAAGGGTTGTTGAGGTGGTTCGGACATGTAGAGAGAATGGAGCGAAACAGAGTGACTTCAAGAGTGTATCAGTCTGTAGTGGAAGGAAGGCAGGGTAGGGGTCGGCCTAGGAAAGGTTGGAGGGAGGGGGTAAAGGAGGTTTTGTGTGCGAGGGGCTTGGACTTCCAGCAGGCGTGCGTGAGCGTGTTTGATAGGAGTGAATGGAGACAAATGGTTTTTTAATACTTGACGTGATGTTGGAGTGTGAGCAAAGTAACATTTATGAAGGGGTTCAGGGAAACCGGCAGGCCGGACTTGAGTCCTGGAGATGGGAAGTACAGTGCCTGCACTCTGAAGGAGGGGTGTTAATGTTGCAGTTTAAAAACTGTAGTGTAAAGCACCCTTCTGGCAAGACAGTGATGGAGTGAATGATGGTGAAAGTTTTTCTTTTTCGGGCCACCCTGCCTTGGTGGGAATAGGCCAGTGTGATAATAAAAATAATATATATATATATTATATATATATATATATATAATATATATATATATATATATATATATATATATATATATATATATATAATATATATATATATATATATATATATATAATATGCAATAAGATCACAGTAAAAAGGTGATTTCAGAATATGCAAACAAAATGGATATTACACATATGCATGTATATTAACACCTAAAATTAACATGGACCGGGCTGCGGGAGCGTTGACCCCCGAAACCCTCTCCAGGTATACTTCAGGTATACCTGGCTCACCCATGACTGAAGTGGCATAAGCAGAGTAAGCATCAGAGTGAACACCGGGAATCAGAGATGGTACATCTAATTTTGTGATCATAGATATCACACTCTTTGATCTCTGAGATATTACTCGTTTAGCTCTAAGAGCATAATGACAAGAGTCAGCTGGTGTCGCGTCAGTCAGCTGGTCAGAGGAAGATGGTACAGAGTCAGCAGGTAGGTCAGAGCATGATGGTGTAGAGACAGAAGAATGGTCAAGCACTATATCTCCTGTCTATGCATCAGAAAGCTGTTCAGCGTCATTATTGACCCATTTCTTATCTAAATGAGACTACTGACCAGCAGCTATGTCACGAACTTTGTACTTATTGCCATGAATATACTCAACAACACGATAAGTGACCAACAAATTTCTTATCAATCCTAGTCATTGCAGAAGACTTTTTGAAATTCAGTAACACTACCTTAAAACCAACCTTGACCTTACTAGGTTTGACAAGAGCATTCAGCGGTAGTCCTTGTAAGAGACTCTTTCACTCAAAGATAAGTTGAGCATCATGTGTTTTAGTCAAGACATATTCAACAACATTGTAAAATGGTGAAGACAGCGAGTATAACAAATCGTAAGAAGTCTCTTGTCAACACCATACAGGACTTAATGCTGTGAGACTCCTACTGTGACATTTAGGACAATGTTGATGGCATACTGCACATCAAGGATTGTTTCATTACACGTAGGACTGTTAGTATCTGTAGTTACTCTTAAGTTCATCAAGGACTCGACTAAACCATTACTAGTAGGATAGTGTGCTACAATGGTTGACTTGTTGATTTTGTAATGATTACACAGCTTATTGAGCACAGCATTACAAAACTCACCCCCATTATCAGTAACAATAGATTTCAGAGTGGTGTGTCGACAGATTATTGTCTCCTTGAAGACGTGCAATAGATTTTGGGGTTTTATCCGTGATAAGTGCCAACTCAGCATAACGTGTAAATTATCCATCATTATATATAGATGTTTGTTACCTTAGTGATCACTGAAAGTTTGAAGGTCAATAGAGACTCTTTCCCAAGGTTCATTGATGGCAGGACAAACCTGTGATGGGTTAGGGCTTCCTACATTGCCCTTATGGAGCACACATTTTACACAACGCTGTAAATACTCGGAGATATCGGTTGTCATACGAGGTCAATAGTACCTCAACCTCGCTTACTTGATGGAGCGAGCGATCCTGTCCTGGCTGAGAAACATTTGGAACGTCATAGATCAGCTGCAAGGCTGCATCCACCATAGACCTGTGTGAGGTCACCACCATAGACCTATGTGGGGTCACCACCATAGACCTGTGTGAGGTCACCCCCATTGACCTGTGTGGGGTCACCACCATAGACCTGTGTGGGGTCAAACCCCCTAGAACCTATGTGGGGTCACCACCATAGACCTGTGTGAGGTCACCACCATAGACCTGTGTGGGGTCACCACCATAGACCTGTGTGGGGTCACCACCATACCGAAGTGATGAACTATAAATGCATGCGCTTACACAGAAACACCGAGAACCACCTTATGAACTTTCCAGAAGCAAGACTTATCATCAACGAAAGTGACTGTCGCAGCAGATTATGTCTTGAATTCACAGTTATAGCCATAAAGAACATTATTCAAAATTCAGGACCATTCAGAAACTCCGAAGTATATTCTCCCAGTACCCGGTACTGCGATCACATAACCTCACTCTTCTGGCTACTTACATGTGACCAAGTGAACTCATTCTTTCACCTCAGAACCTCTATAGTCTATACCACTCACATAAATACCATGCCTCGTTCTCTGTGTGGATTGATAAACTGAGGGACGGAACATTTTCACAGTTCAGTGCCATAACTCACATTTTGTTTTTATATACAACCTGGATCAGATAATACCATTATATTATCAAGTCCATACATCCTTTGCTCCTTTTATCCAGTGTCCTTCGTCGTAGCAAATGGTAATTAATTCTAGTGATATGCTGGGATGTCAGTCACAAGCGTCCAGTACTGATCACTATGGACGTTCTTTTCCTTCCTATATCTACCTCCGCCAATAACCCTCACGCATATTCAAAATGTTAATTTTAATGTTTATTCATTATTTCTATATACTGAAATCATATTAACGCACCAATTTCATTATTTATATATTCATAGCAACGGTTGTTAAGTGGTGACTTATAAGATATATAGTGAAATAATTTATGAAGGTCGTGAGTTCCTTGCATGTTTCCTGCCATGTGACTGCTTGTTGACGAGAGGCGTCTTATTTGTTTCTGATTACCTATGAATTTTATATCGACGATTGACTTTCTTCCTGAATATTTAATAATTGACATTGTATTACTAATACTTTTTTTCTAGTTCATTTACTCCCTAATTAGCTTATATTGTTAGCTACAGGAATATTACATAATTTCATACATGAATTAATACATAAAGGAAAATATTTTTGCGCAGATTTCGTACTGATGCAACATGACGCAGACTGTATTGCTTTCAACTATATTGCTTTTACGTACTTTAAGACAATGTGGCATCAACATTTCTCCTTCAACACTGTTGACAGGCTGAGTATGCAGTGTCCAGAGGTCTGGCTGGTGTCATGGTCTGGGACGTGGCCACCGATGACTTTGGTAATTACTGTGGTCTTGGCAACAATCCATTACTGACAGCCATTGTCACTACCCTTAAGAAGAGTGAAGACAAGACTGGTGGTGGGTGTGAACATGGTGAACCACCGCCATCATCACAACCTTCATTAAGAATACCACCAAGTGAAGAAAGAACTGAAGGCGTGAGAAACTTAAAAGATGGTAAAGAAGACACAACCAGCCATGATAGGGACACAAATATCATTGATGGTATTGATGCTACAGGGAAGAAATCGTACCTGGAAAAAGTGAATAATGATATAAATACTTACAACACTACAACCGACCCACCTTACCCATGGTTGTTATGGTATGTTTCATTAAACTCTCCATCACCTTTCCAAGTTGTAACTTTCTTAAGATAATGTATTATTTTAATTATTGTTTAACTAGTATCATTTTCTGGAAATATTCATTCTCGACTTTCTTATCTTAACAAGGCTTTTCAATTTTATAATTAATAAATGTTTCGTTATGTATTAGACCTTTGTTCTCACGAGTCTGTGAAATAGTCATTTGGAACGTATTAATACCACTGACTTAATTTATTTAATCAATATTGTATTAGAACTTCTTACTACCATTGATTTACTAAAAATTAACATTTGAGTGCAGTTCTAAATAGTGATTATTAAAATATAATTTTTTATATTTCTTAACCGCGTCATTAATGAATTTAGAGACAACTCACTCAGAAATGTTCAAGAAATGGCGAAGTATTTTATCCACAGTGGTATATTACAGACCATTCTGGAGAAATACCCTGACTTTGCTAGCTGTAAATAATGCATTACCATGTGTGTGTGTGTGTGTGTGTGTGTGTGTGTGTGTGTGTGCGCGCGCGCGCGCGGGTGTGCGTACTTGTGTGTATGCATATATTTGTACGCTCGTGTGCATGTGTCTGTGCGTGCGCCCTCGTATGTGTGTGTGTGTGTGTGTACTCACCTATTTGTACTCACCTATTTGTGGTTGCAGGGGTCGAGTCCTAGCTCCTGGCCCCGCCTCTTCACCGGTTGCTACTAGGCCCTCTCTCTCCCCGCTCCATGAGCTTTATCAAACCTCGTCTTAAAACTGTGTATGGTTCCTGCCTCCACTACGTCATTTTCTAGGCTATTCCACTGCCTTACAACTCTATGACTGAAGAAATACTTCCTACTATCTCTCTGACTCATTTGTGTCTTCAACTTCCAATTGTGGCCTCTTGTTTCTGTGTCCCCTCCCTGGAACATCCTGTCTTTGTCCACCTTGTCTATTCCACGCAGTATTTTATATGTCGTTATCATGTGTGTGTGTGTGTGTGTGTGTGTGTGTGTGTGTGTGTGTGTGTGTGTGTGTGTGTGTGTGTGTGTGTGTGTGTGTGTGTGTGTGTGTGTGTGTGTGCGCGCGCGCGCTCGTGTGGGTGTATGACCCACTTAATTTTTGCATTTATAACTCATTGCAATTGTGACCAGGTGTGGACGTATCAGTGGCTCATTACTTTGTAATTTGTTCATGACTGTAACCATGAATAGGAGTGAGGCTGATTCATTACCTCTGTAACTTGCCATGATTGTGACCAGATCTACCTGGAGTTCATTACCTTTGTAACTAGTTCAGCTATCATAACTTTGGGGTCCAGTCCCTGGACCCATTATGTACCTCTGTAATCTTTTGACTGCCGCCCACAGGATGGGTATGGGGTGCATAATAAACATATTAAACTAATTCTTAACCTCAAATATCTTCAACAGGCCCTTCTTCAGGAAGTCATCTCAGAGTGAAGACAGCACTGTTTCCCCTACACCTTCTTCCTGGCCCTACACTCACTCATCCACTTCATCTTTCAGTTCGCCTCCCAACTCCCAGTCTTCTTTTTCCCCTTTTCATTTTCATTCTCAGTCACATCCTCCATCTTCTCCTTCCAGCTTTAATCTAAAGTTTACCACGACAGCATCTCCCACATTCTTTGTGTCATCGTCAGCGACATCATCGTCAGCAGCAGCAGCAGCAGCTGTCTGGTTTGCAGAGTGCAATGCTCTGGGTTTTGCTGCTGACCCAGTGTCTTGTTACACCTTCTACAGATGCACCAACCACTATGCCTACAAGTAGGTACTTTAAGCCACAGAAGCCTCTGTACTCTGGTAAACAACTTTCACATATTTTCGTTTTGTTAATTTTGCAGCATTCACTGACGCATTTATTAATGGTAGAATTTTATTTTATTTTTCGTCTTTTCTTACGTGGAAGATCGTGAATATTGTGCATTTTTCTGTTAGGCTGAACAATGGTTTTGTGGGCTGCTTAAACAGTGCTTCAGATACCATATTTTGTGTTGGGGGTTCCGACTGAGAGAATTAGTAACCAGTCTGTATAATCTTACGTGGAGTTTACCTGGAGAGTGTTTCGGGGGTCAACGCCCGTGCGGCCCGGTCTGAGACCAGGCCTCGTGGTGGGTCAGGGTCTGATCAACCAGGCTGTTACTGCTGGCCTCACGCAAACTGACTTACGAACCACAGCCCGGCTTGTCAGGTACTAACTTTAGGTGCCTGTCCAAGAGTCCTCTTGAAGACAGCCAGGGGTCTATTGGCAATCCCACTTATGTGTGCTGGGAGGCAGTTGAACAGTCTTGGGCCCCTGACACTTACTGTGTTGTCTCTCAGTGTACTCGTGGCACCCCTGCTTTTCATTCGGGGAATGTTGCATCTCCTGCCGAGTCTTTTGCTTTCATAGGGAGTGATTTTCGTGTGCAAAATTGGTATCCCTCTAGGATTTTCCAAGTTTAAAATATCATGTATCTCTCTCGCCTGCATTCCAAGGAATACAAATCAAGGGACTTCAACGTTCCCAGTAATTTAGGTGCTTTATTGCACTATGTGTGCCATGAAAGTTCTTAGTACACTGTCCAGGTCAGCAATTTCACCTGCCTTGATGGGAGCAGTTAGTGTACAGCAGTATTCCAGCCTAGAGAGAACAAGCGGTTTGAAGAGAATCATCATGGGCTTGGCGTCCCTAGTTTTGAAGGTTCTCATTATCTATCCTATCTTTTTTCTAGCAGATGCTGTAGATTTATTGTTGTGGTCTTGGAAGGTGAGATCCTGTGACATTATCACTCCCAGGTCCTTCACATTACTTTTTCGCTCTACTGTATGGTTAGAATTTGTTGTATACTCTGATACAGTTTTAATTTCCTCAAGTTTTCCATATCTGAGTAGTTGAAATTTCTCTTCATTGAACTTCGTATTCGGAGTGGCCCATTTGAAGATTTGGGTGATGTCCGCTTGGGGTCTTGGGGTGTCTTCGATGGAGGTCACTCATGACAATTCGGGTGTCATCCGGAAAGGAAGACATGGACCTATGGCTTACATCTCTGTCTATGTCAGATATGAGGATGAGGAACAGGATGGGAGCGAGTACTGTGCCTTGTGGAACACAGCTTTTCGTCGTAGCTGCCTCAGACTTTACTGTGTTTACTATTACTCTTTGTATTCTATTGTTAGGAAGTTATAGATCCATTCACTAACTTTTCTTCCTTTATCACGTATTTTGTGCGTTATTATACTGTGGTCGCACTTGTCGAAGGCTTTTGCCAAGTCTGTTTATACTACATTTGCATTTACTCGGTCAGATGACCAAGAGCTCCAGTGGCGGGTCATCATTTGACTAAGACCCGCGTGGAAACACTTGTCCTGTTTTCTAACAAACCTTACTCAACTTTTCCTAGAAGAAGAATTTCATATTGTTTATTGTGCCCTGTGGCGTGGGCACAACAAACAATATTAAACTTATGTAATATAATAAACATCTCTATGTGGCACGTGTTCAATATTTTGTTTGTTTGAATAACTTTAGCTGCATTATTATCAGCAAAGAATTAATGACATGGGTTGCAGAGTACTGTATTTTCTTGCAGGTTTGACTGTCCCGGTGGACTGTTGTGGAACCAGGACCAGACAACATGTGACTGGCCTCACTCTGTCCAGTGTATCCTGCCACTCATTAAGCCAAACATACACCGCTTCCTGCCTCCTAAGTCTTGATTGAAAATTAAAATTTTTCAAAATTTTTATAGCATTATTTGTGATACCTGTTATTGACCTATGTATGTAATGTATTATTTTGACAAGAGTATACATGAGAACTGTTAAACCCGTGTGGGCCATCTTGGGGACTGACTCACACTGACACTAGTTAACACCAGTGTAATGGCTAGGTCCAGTGACCACTGTACCAACTATAGGTCCAGTGTTGCCTGAGTGTCAATAACACTGGCTAGTGGTCACCACTACTTGGAAAAGACCCGGGCCGGGAGAATACCGGCGAATAAAAAATAAAAAATAAAAAATAGTGTTATTGTTGCCTGAGTGTTAGCAACAATGACTAATGTTACTGTTGCCTGTATGCCAGTGTCAGTAACACTGACTAGTGCTGCCTGATTGTTAGTAACCGACTACTGTTATTGTTGCCTGAGTGTCAGTAACACTGACTAATGTTTCCTGAGTGTCAGTAACACTGACTAGTGTTTCCTGAGTGTCAGTAACACTGACTAGTGCTGCCTGAGTGTTCAGTAACACTACTGATATGTCTGAGTGTCAGTAACACTGACTACTCGCTGTCTACTCTGACTTGTTGCACTTGCGATTATTACTATTACGACGTAGGAGTCATGCTACGCGTCAGGGAACAAGAGTACTCCAACATCATGAGTTGCAAGAGTCCAACATCAGGTAGGCAAGAGTCCACCATCAAGGTAGCAAGAGTCCACCAACATCAAGGTAGCAAGAGTCCAACATCAAGGTAGCAAGAGTCCACCAACATCAAGGTAGCAAGAGTCCACCAACATCAAGGTAGCAAGAGTCCACCAACATCAAGGTAGCAAGAGTCCACCAACATCAAGGTAGCAAGAGTCCACAAACATCAAGGTAGCAAGAGTCCACCAACATCAAGGTTACAAGTCCACCAGGATCAAGGTAACAAAAGTTCACCAGGATCAAGGTAACAAGAGCCCACCAGCATCAAGGTTTACCTGGAGAGAGTTTCGGGGGTCAACGTCCCCGCGGCCCGGTCTGTGACCAGGCCTCCTGGTGGATCAGAGCCTGATCAACCAGGCTGTTACTGCTGGCTGCACGCAATCCAACGTACGAGCCACAGCCCGGCTGGTCAGGTACCGATTTTAGGTGCTTGTCCAGTGCCTACTTGAAGACTGCCAGGGGTCTACTGGTAATCCCCCTTATGTATGCTGGGAGGCAGTTGAACAGTCTCGGGCCCATGACACTTATTGTATTGTCTCTTAACGTACTAGTGACACCCCTGCTTTTCATTGGGGGGATGTTGCATCGTCTGCCAAGTCTTTTGCTTTCGTTGTGAGTGATTTTCGTGTGCAAGTTCGGTACTAGTCCCTCCAGGATTTTCCAGGTGTATATAATCATGTTATCTCTCCCGCCCGCGTTCCAGGGAATACAGGTTTAGGAACTTCAAGCGCTCCCAGTAATTGAGGTGTTTTATCTCCGTTATGCGCACCGTGAAGGTTCTCTGTATATTTTCTAGGTCAGCAATTTCACCTGCCTTGGAAGGTGCTGTTAGTGTGCAGCAATATTCCAGCCTAGATAGAACAAGCGACCTGAAGAGTGTCATCATGGGCTTGGCATCCCTAGTTTTGAAGGTTCTCATTATCCATCCTCTCATTTTTCTAGCAGCTGCGATTGATACAATGTTATGGTCCTTGAAGGTGAGATCCTCCGACATGATCACTCCCAGGTCTTTGACGTTGGGTTTTCGCTCTATTTTGTGGCCGGAATTTGTTTTGTACTCTGATGAAGTTTTAATTTCCTCGTGTTTACCATATCGGAGTAATTGAAATTTCTCATCGTTGAACTTCATATTGTTTTCTGCAGCCCATTTAAAGATTAGGTTGATGTCCGCCTGGAGCCTTGCAGTGTCTGCAGTGGAAGACACTGTCATGCAGATTCGGGTGTCATCTGCAAAGGAAGACACGGTGCTGTGGCTGACATCCTTGTCTATGTTAGATATGAGGATGAGAAACAAGATGGGAGCGAGTACTGTGCCTTGTGGAACAGAGCTTTTCACCGTAGCCGCCTCGGACTTTACTCTGTTGACTACTACTCTCTGTGTTCTGTTAGTGAGGAAATTATAGATCCATCGACCGACTTTTCCTGTTATTCCTTTAGCACGCATTTTGTGCGCTATTACGCCATGGTCACACTTGTTGAAGGCTTTTGCAAAGCCTTTATATATTACATCTGCATTCTTTTTGTCCTCTAGTGCATCTAGGACCTTGTCGTAGTGTTCCAATAGTTGAGACAGACAGGAGCGACCTGCTCTAAACCCATGTTGCCCTGGGTTGTGTAATTGATGGGTTTCTAGATGGGTGGCGATCTTGCTTCTTAGGACCCTTTCAAAGATTTTTATGATATGGGATGTATGTGCTATCGATCTGTAGTTCTTTGCTGTTGCTTTACTGCCCCCTTTGTGGAGTGGGGCTATGTCTGTTGTTTTTAGTAACTGTGGGACGACCCCCGTGTCCATGCTCCCTCTCCATAGGATGGTAAAAGCTCGTGATAGGGTAAGGTAACAAGAGTCCACCATCAAGGTAACAAGAGTCCACCAACATCAAGGTAACAAGAGTCCACCAGCATAAATTCAATTCAATTCAAAGTTTGTTCTCTATAAGGATTACAATGTTGAATTTGCAGAATTTGGTTATTGTGTGGTTTACATGTAGTTAAATAATGATTACAGAGTGTACCACTAGAACGCCTAGCATGGCTAGGCATTTCGGGCAGACTTAGTTTAATTCTTTATTTTAAAATATTACAAATTATGAGGTAAGTTGGTAATATGGCTAAGTGACTAAATACTAGTTTGTGAGTTTAGCAATGTGAATGCTTTTGTTTTGGCACAGTACATAGTTTCAGTATTGGAGTATCACAGGATTCATTATTTTAAGATTGAGATTAATATTTCTGTTTATGGTCAAATGGGTGAGTGTAAGTGTGAACCACCAGGTGGTATTCGTGTAGTTAGTTGACGGGGTGTATCAGGGAGATAAGATGTTTTCTAATGGTAGTTTTGAAGGTGATGAATGTGTCTGCAGTTCTAGAGTTCTCAGGTAGGGTGTTCCAGATTTTAGGGCCTTTGACATACATTGAATTTTTGTAAAGGTTTAGTCGGACACGGGGAATGTCGTAGAGATGTTTGTGTCTGGTGTTATGCTTGTGGGTTCTGTCACAACTATCAAGAAAGCGTTTTAGGTCAAGGTTGATATTAGAGTTTAAGGTCCTGTAGATGTAGATTGCACAGTAGTAAGTGTGGATGTACTGAACAAGGAGTAAGTTTAGATCTATGAAGAGTGGGGGGGTGTGTTGCCAGGAATGGGATTTAGTGATTATTCTTACTGCAGCTTTTTGTTGTGTTATTATTGGCTTTAGGTGTGTTGCTGCAGTTGATCCCCAAGCACAAATAGCATAGGTGAGGTATGGATAATAAGTGAGTGGTATAGTGTGAGAAGGGCATTTTGCGGCACGTAGTATCGTATCTTGGAGAGGATCCCAACCGTTTTGGATACTTTTTTGGTTATGTGTTGGATATGGGTGCTGAAATTCAGGTTGTTGTCAAGGTATAGGCCTAGGAATTTGCCCTCATTATGTCTGGTAATTAGAGTGTTGTCGATCTTAATGTTAATTTGTGCATCTCCTGCTCTGCTACCAAACATAATATAGTAGGTTTTGTCAGTGTTAAGCGTAAGTTTATTGGCTGTTATCCAAGTCGATATTTTGATGAGCTCCTCGTTAACAATGGTGTTGAGGGTGGCAAGATTAGGGTGAGAGATGACGTAAGTCGTGTCGTCAGCAAAGAGAATGGGTTTCAGGTGTTGGGATACGTATGGAAGATCATTGATGTGTATGAGGAAGAGCAGGGGACCAAGGACACTTCCCTGCGGAACTCCAGTATCAAGTGGCCGTGTTGTTGATGCTGTGTCTTTAATGGTGACATACTGATACCAACATCAAGGTAACAAGAGTCCACCAGCATCAAGGTAACATGAGTCCACCAACATCAAGGTAACAAAAGTCCACCAGCATCAAGGTAACACGAGTCTACCAGCATCAAGGTAACATGAGTCTACCAGCATCAAGGTAACAAGAGCCCACCAGCATCAAGGTAACAAGAGTAATCCTCCTTATGTGTGCTGGGAGGCAGTTGAACAGTCTTGGGTTCTTGACACTTACTGCGTTGTTTCTTATCATGCTAGTGGCGCTCCTGCTTTTCACTGAGGGGATGTAGCATCGCCTGCCGAGTCTTTTGCTTTTATATGGAGTGATTTTCATGTGCAAATTTACTAATCCCTCTAGGATTTTCCAAGTGTATATAATCATGTATCTCTCCCGCCTGCATTCTATGGAGTACAGTTCGAGGAACTTCAAGTGTTCCCAGTAATTGAGGTGTTTTATCTCCGTTATGCGCACCGTGAAGGTTCTCTGTATATTTTCTAGGTCAGCAATTTCACCTGCCTTGGAAGGTGCTGTTAGTGTGCAGCAATATTCCAGCCTAGATAGAACAAGCTACCTGAAGAGTGTCATCATGGGCTTAGCATCCCTAGTTTTGAAGGTTCTCATTATCCATCCTCTCAATATTCTAGCAGATGCGATTGATACAATGTTATGGTCTGAAGGTGAGATCCTATGACATGATCCCTCCCAGGTCTTTTACATTAGTTTCTCGTTCTATTGTGTGGTTGAAATTTGTTTTATACTCTGATATAGTTTTAATTTCCTCACGTTATCCATATTGGAGTAATTGAAATTTCTCATCACTGAACTTCATATTGTTTTCTGCAGCCCATTTAAAGCTTTGGTTGATGTCCGCCTGGAGTCATGCAGTGTCATCAATGGAGGACACTGTCATACAAATTCGGGTGTCATCTACAAAGGAAACACGGTGGTATGGTTTACATCCCTGTCTTTCAGATATGAGAATGAGGAATAGGATGGGAGCGAGTACTGTGCCTTGTGGAACACAGTTTTTCACCGTAACCGCTTCAGACTTTACTCTATACACATAAGTACAATTATCATATATAGTTTAACATGTGTATATTATCTAGGATAAGAAAAAAAAGGTCAGTGTCTAAGACTGTAAATTCATACATTTCAAAACCCAACAAAATACATGTTATATATTCCATCTGTAAGTTTTATTTCAAACAATAACAGAGTTTTATCAATGCTACTTCCATCCATTGTTACTCATTATTACAATCAAAACTAAGCGCTAAACCCAGAAGGATGTCCCGTCGCTTGGTGGCAAAAGCTTTCGCTTCACAAGGCGAGGGGTCCGGGTTCACTTCCCAGCGAGGGTAGAAACATAGGGTGCGTTTCTTTACACCTGTTGTGTATGTTCACCCATCAATAAAATGGGTACCTGGGTTTTAGTGGACTGGTGTGGGTCGCATCCTGGGGCAAAAGTGACCTAATCTGCCCGAAATGCTGTGCATAAAAAGCGACTTTCTATATAGTAGTATGTCACTGATGTCAGCTAGGACTGTATACACTGTACATGTACTTGTAGTAAATAAAGATTATTAGTATTATTGTACGTATTATAATCAAGGGGAGCGCTAAACCCGTAGGATTATGCAGCGCCTTGGGGGATGTGGAAGGTATTCAGGCTTATTTCAGGGAACCGGAGCACAGATCCAATTCCCTAGATCAAGAGCTCCTCACCAACGTCAAGGAACCTTCCTTGAGGAGTAAGGGTAATACATTATAATCACGGGAGAGCCCTAAACCTGTAGGATTATACAGCGCCTGTAGGGGAGATGGAAGGTATTCAGGCTTAATTCAGGGAACTGGAGCATACATCCAATTCCTGAAATCAAGAGCCCCTCTCCAGCATCAAGGACACTGAGGATAAGGGTCATACATTATTATTATTATAATCAAGGGGAAGCGCTAAACCCGGAGGATTATACAGCGCCTGGGGGGGGATGTGGAAGGCATTCAGGCTTAATTCGGGGAACTGGAGCACAGATCCAATTCCCTAAATCAAGAGCCCCTCACCAACATCAAGGAACCTTCCTTGAGGGGAAGGGTCATACAACCATTCACTGTTATATAACTTGTTTATCACACGTTACCATGACAACCAGCTGCTCGCCACCTTAGTTACGTCTTGACGTGTAGCCGGTCAGTAATTCAGGTCGGGTGCAGTTTTCTGGGTCTTAGGCAGGAAGATTAACTTTTTCTTTTGGTAAATTTATATTTCTCTGTCTTATCATTGTCCATATTTGGTTAATATTTACTTTACAAGCAAGAGAAGAGAGGTGTGAGCAGTCGTGAGCCGTGGTGACCATCAACACTAACAACAACAACAACAACAAGGTTCTCTGTCAGAGTTCTTCAACCTCATGTACCTGAGTCTTGCTGTAAAAGGAACACTGTTCCCTTTGTTTCCATCTCCCAGTTTTGGGCAGTATTTCACTTCCCTGCATGGAGAACCTGGGCTGCAGCACCAAGAAAGTTTTCACTGACACTTCAAGCCGCAACAAGGTGTCTGCAGCACTCCTACGTAATTTACACTATGTATGATAATTGTGCTTATATATACCCATTTCTAAGTAAACTTACACTAGCATTGTTACACTTGGGTAAGATAAGATAGTACTGGGGTTATCTAGCAGGGGGTGTGTGTTAGCAACTCAGGATAACCCAATAAAGTCAGTGTGTCATCCAGGACTGTCTGTCTTTTTCCATTGTGATCCTTCAGTCTTGTCCCCCAGGATGCCACCCACGCCAGTCAACTAACACCCAGGTACCTATTTACTGCTAGATGAACATGGACAGCAGGTGTAAGGTGATTAGCCCCCAGGTGCCTACTTACTGCTAGATAAACAGGGACAGCAGGTGTAAGGTAACTAACACCCAGGTACCTACTTACTGCTAGGGGATCGAACCACAATGCAGTATATGAGCTGAGCACGCTACCAACTGAGCAACGAGCAACAACAGCAATATTATTTTAATTTTAAGGCTTAAATTTTTTTTGTGACTCGGGTAATAACCTTAAGCTGACAGGTTCAAGACTGTAAATGGGTTTCCCATTTACAGTGAGGGGTTCTTCTTCTTCTGTTGGGTTTCAGGGCCACTGACAGTATACATCGTATCGAGCCCGGCCGTCCAGTGCTAGGAGAGGGGACTTCGACCAAAGTGGAAATGTTTTGACTAATAACTATGTATCATATATCCCTGATATGCCCTGAAGCCAGCAGGAAGGAGCAGGTACAGGCCAATATCTCCTGCTGGTCCAGAAGGTGAAACCTCCCCTTTGAGAGGGAGAGAGTAGAGTGAAGTGTGCACCCCAAGTGTGCGCAAGGCCGCACGGAGAGTAGTCCGTGCAGAGTGATAACGTGGGCACCACAACAGGAAATGTTCCACCGTCTCAGGCTGTGAGGGACACCACAGGCAGTATGGAGAGTCCGTCATCTGAACTCGGTACAGACGAGCCATCAGTCGCGAGTGCCCAAGGGGTTCTTGATCTGAGGAATTGGACCTCTGCTTCAATTCTTTGACTTGAGTCTGTATGCCTTCCATACCACCAGGTGCTGAATGACCCCCTACTGGTTTAGTGTTCTCCCATGAATGTCATAATAACAATAATAATAATATTAATATAATATTAATAATAATGTAGAAATGTTTTTTTGGGTGGTGCAAGCATTGCCATCCTTGGGATGAGTGTAGCTAAGAAACTTTTATTTGAATGACCCAATAGTCACTATGTTTGGCTTATCACCATTGGGGTCTCTTCATCCTCTTTTTCTCATTTTGCAATCCATAACATGTTGCAGTTAGTATTTACTTTATCTCCAGTTGAGTTTTTATTATATAAATTCACCAGTATTAAGTGTGTTGTGCAATAGAGATAAATATATTTAGTGCTTTTAGGAAAGACTTTTTTTTTATATAACCTAACCATGTTATCTAACTTAACCTACAATTTTATAGCTAGTCTAAGTAATTTAGGTTTAGTTAAGTTAGGTTTGTACTACTCCCTAATCTGTCCTTACCTAGAGATTAACTTTGTCAAAAACCTAAAACCAATAATAACTCAATGAAAAGCTTCTGTACAAATTATTACCCATTCCAATGACAATGGGACACAACATTGTCATTGTAGATATTGCCAGCACGGCCTGCAACAGCTGTGTCAGGGTAATGTTCATCCATAAATGCTTGCATCTTTGTCTACATTGTACAAATGTCCTTAATCTTTGAAGAAGGCAACTTCCTCCATCTCTCTTCCTCCTCCTCTGAAGGAAATTCCTGAGCTGTGGTCTGTTGGTGTTGCACCTCAAGCTCTTGCAGCTCTATAGTGGTTAGCTCTTCATTGTCGTCCTCCACCAACTCTTCCACATCCTCCCCACTAACCTCCAACCCCACGGACTTCCCCAGTGCCACAATAGATTCCACAACTGGCATAGGCTCCTCAGGGTCAGTCCCAAACCCTTCAAAATCCCTCTCTTGTACACATTCTGGCCACAATTTTCTTCAAGCAGAGTTCAAAGTCCTGCAAGTCACTCCCTCCCAAGCCTTACCTATAAGGTTTATGTAATTGAGGATACTGAAATGATCTTTCCAGAACTCTCTTAGGGTCAATTCACTGTCTGAGGTCACTTCAAAGCACTTTTGAAACAGTGCTTTGGTGTACAGTTTTTTGAAATTTGAAATGACCTGCTGGTCCATGGGCTGGAGGAGAGGAGTGGTGTTAGGAGGCAAAAACTTGACTTTGATGAAACTAAACTCCGGCACCATTCGCTCTTCCAAGCCTGGAGGATGAACAGGAGCATTGTCTAATACCAGGAGGCACTTGAGTTCCAATTTATTTTCCAGGAGGTATTTTTTCACACTGGGGCCAAACATGTCATGGAACCAACCTAGGAAAATGTCCCAAGTGACCCATGCCTTACTGTTTGCTCTCCACATCACACACAATTTAGTCTTGATGACACTGTTTTTCTTGAATACACTGGGAGTTTCAGAGTGATACACGAGTAAAGGCTTCACTTTGCAGTCCCCACTAGCATTACTACAAAACATGGAATTTAAACCTGTCTTTCATAGCTTGTGTCCTGGGAGTGCCTTTTCCTCCTGAGTAATGTAGGTCCTGTTTGGCATTTTCTTCCAAAACAGGCCTGTTTTGTCACAATTGAACACTTGTTGGGGTTTTAATTGTTCAGCCTTAAATTTCTGCACATGTATTTCAGCTGCTTTTTTGTCAGAACTGGCAACCTCGCCATACCTTATCACACTGTGTATGCCACTATGATTCTTAAATCTCTCAAACCAGCCTTTGCTGGCCTTAAATTCATCAATATCAGTACTAGTTCCAGGCATTTTCTTAACGAGATCATTATACATCTGCCTTGCCTTTTCACAATAACTGAAATGAAAAAAAACTGTCTCCTGATAATTGTTTCTCGTTGATCCACACCAACAACAGTCTTTCCACATCTCTGTATTTTTCGATCTCTGTTTTTTTAAGTATATTTGCACCTTTTGCAACAACAGCTTCCTTGATTACCTTTTTCTTGGCCCAGATAGTAGTGATGGTTGTATGGGGTTTGTTATACAACCTGGCCAGCTCGGAGACACTCACTCCACTTTCGTATTTTGCGATGATCTCTTTCCTGAATTCAATAGTATTTCTCACCCTCTTTACCACAGGGCTGGCACTAGAAGCTTTCTTTGGGCCCATGGTGGCTTATTTAGCAGTTACAAGCACTAAAAACAATGGAATAATACAAAATGTACCGCATGTATGCGTGGAATTGTCCTCACTGGCTTGTAAACAATGGAACAGTGGCTGTACATGGAGTGGCCAGGCCACTCAGGTCACGCAGACACGTTCGGGATGAATGACTTTATCCGAGTTCTTTGTCGTTAACCGAGCCAATGTTTTGACGCAACAACGTTACTTAATCCGAATTTTACGTAATCCAACAATGTCGTAATCTGGGGGTCCACTGTAGTCTATGTCTAGTTCTTTAGTAGTGTGTAAGCCTTATGATTAATTACCTGAAATACATTGCATAATTAGTGGCTTTCTTCTGTGTCCACCATTGTACTAACTCATTTAAAGTACTGTATATTTGTGCAGCCTAAAGAAATAAACATTATTATTATTCAGGTTGTGTATACATAGAGTACAGATGTTTTCATTATACTGGTTTTCAGGGTATACAAGTACAGTGGTCCCTCGTTGTTCGTAATTAATCCGTTCCTGGAGCCGTTACTATAAACGAAATTTACGATTTACGAATCAATTTTCCCCATAAGAAATAATGTAAATACAATTAATCTGTTCCTGACACCCAGAAGTATTAAAACAAAAAATTTTCTAACATGAAATATGCATGTAGTACATAAACAATACAATGGGAAATGATGAATGAAACATTAACAGCATAACACTTACCTTTATTGGAGATTCTTCTTAGTGTATGGGAGACTGGAGGAGGAGAGAGAGTGGATTGTTTATAGTTTGGAAGGGGAATCCCCTTCCATCAACACCTCAGGTACCATTTGCTTTTCTGGGGTTGCTTCTCTTCTGTTTCTTAATGCCACTAGGACCACCTTGAGAGTCACTGGAGTCCTGTCTCACAAAATAACTGTCCAGAGAGTTCTGTTTCTGACGTCTCTTTAACACTTCCCTAAAATGGCCCAAGACTTTGTCACTGTACATGTTGCCAACCTGGCTTGCAACAACCTTGTTAGGGTGATGTTTCTCCATAAAGCTTTCCATCTTACCCCACATAGTAAAAATCTTTTTAATTTCTGAAGAAGGCACCTTCTTCCATCTCTCTTCCTCCTCTGCAGCAAGATTCTGAGCTGCGATGTGTTGCTCTTCCTGCTGAAGCTCTTGCAGCTCCTCAGTGGTGAGCTCTTCATTGTGGTCTTCCACCAATTCTTCCACATCCTCCAAACTCACATCCAACCCCATGGAACTCCTCAGTGCCACAATTGATTTTACAACAGACATAGGCTCATTAGGGTCAGTCCCAAATTCTTCAAAATCCCTCTTGTCGACACAATCTGGCCACAATTTTCTCCAGGCAGAGTTCAAAGTCCTGGTAGTCACTCCCTCCCAAGCCATACCTATAAGGGTTATGCAGTGGAGGATGCTGAAGTGTTCTCTCCAAAATTCCCTTAGGGTCAAGTGAGTGTCTGTGGTCACATTCAAGCACCTGTGAAACATTGCTTTTGTGTAGAGTTTTTAAAGTTTGCAATAACCTGCTGGTCCATGGGTTGGAGGAGAGGAGTGTTATTCGGGGGCAAGAACTTTACTGTGATGAACCCAAACTCCTCGAAAATTAGGTCATCCAAGTTTGGGGGAAATGAGCAGGTGCATTGTCCATTACTAGCAGGCACTTGAGATCCAATTTCTTTTCCAGGAGATACTCCTTCACACTAGGGCCAAACACTTCATTGAACCACTCGACGAAAATTTCCCTCATGACCCATGCCTTAATATTAGATTTCCAAAACACACACAATTTACTCTTCATAACATTGTTTTTCCTGAACACTCTGGAATTTTCAGAATGGTACACTAGTAATGGCTTCACTTTGAAATCCCCACTAGCATTAGCACAGAACATGAGTGTCAGCCTGTCTTTCATAGGCTTGTGTCCTGGCATTGCCTTTTCCTCTTGTGTAATGAAGGTCCTCTTTGGCATTTTCTTCCAAAAGAGGCCTGTTTCGTCACAATTGAACACTTGTTCAGGTTTCAGTCCTTCAGCCTCTATGTACTCCTGGAATTCATGCACATATTTTTCAGCCGCCTTGTGGTCCGAACTGGCAGCCTCACCATGCCTTACCACACTGTGTATGCCAGTACGGTTCTTAAATCTCTCAAACCAGCCTTTGCTGGCCTTAAATTCACTCACTTCACTATTTGCAGGCAATTTCTTTACCAAATCTTCATGCAACTGCCTAGCCTTTTCACAAATAAACGAAGTCATAAGAGTATCTCCTGCTAATTGTTTCTCATTTATCCACACCAATAATAACTTCTCAACCTCTTCCAGTACTGGTGATCTCATTTTTGTCAGCATAGTTACTCCCTTTGCAACAACAGCATCCTTTATTTCATTTTTCTTGGCCACTATGGAACATAAGGTTGTGTAGGGTTTCTTATACATCCTGGACAGTTCGGCCACACTTGTACCACTTTCATATTGTTCAAGGATGGTTTTCTTAAACTCAATCGTATTTCTCATCTTCTTTACCACAGGCTTGGCACTAGGAGCTTTCTTTGTAGCCATGGTAGCTTATTTAGTACTTGCAAGCACTAAAATAAATGGAATATTATGAAATATTTCGCTGGAGCACGTGAGGGGACCTTTGCTCACTGGTAAACATTGCCAGACTGGCTTCCGCCCTGGCTTCCGCCCTGGCTCACGCCATGGGTACGTGTCCCGGACGAACTACGACTCGCGAGTCAACCTATGAAAAGCTAGTCCATGTTTATACGAAAATACCTCTATGATTGGCGAATTTTACGATTGCCGGGAACTACGAAAAGCGGGGGACCACTGTATTATGGACACACAAAAAGCATACTGTGTAGCCTCAGTCAGTAGTTGTTGGAGTGCCACAGGGTAGTGTCCTTGGCCTTCAACTCTTTCTCATTTACATCATTGACCTCCCCACACTCACTAAAAACAACAGACATAGCCCCACTCTACAAAGGTGGCAGTAAACCAATTGCAAAGAACTACAGACTGATATCACTAACATCCCATATCATAAAAATCTTTGAAAGGATTCCAAGAAGCAAGATCGCCAACCACCTAGATACCCATCAGTTACTCATTCCATGGCAACACGGGTTTAGAGCAAGCTGCTCCTGTCTGTCCCAGCTACTGGATCACTATAACAAGGTCCTGGATTCTGTAGAGGATAAACAAAATACAGATGTAGCATACACAGACTTTGTGAAAGTCTTTGACAAGTGTGACCCATGGTGTAATAGCACACAAAATGCATGATAAAGGAATAGCAGGAAAAGTTGGTAGATAGATCCATAACTTCCTGACAAATAGTACACAGAGAGGCAGCTACGGTGAAAAGCTTTGTTCCACAAGGCACAGTACTCACTCCCATCCTATTCCTTATCCTCATATCTGACATAGACAGAGATGTAAGCCATAACTCCATGTCTTCTTTTGTGGATGACGCCCAAATTGCCATGACAGTGACCTCCATCGAAGATGCCACAAGACTCCAAGAGGACATCAACCAAATCTTCAAATGGGCCACTCAAAACAACATGAAGTTCATTGAAAAGAAATTTCAACCACTCAGATATGGAAAACTTGAGGAAATCAAAACTGTATCAGGGTATACAACAAATTCTAACCATACAATAGAGCAAAACAGTAATGTGAAGGACCTGGGGGTGATAATGTCACCCCCAGGTGACCACAACAATGTATCTACCATAACTGCTAGGAAAATGATAGGATGGGTAATGAGAACCTTCAAAAGTAGGGATGCCAAGGCCATGATGATTCTCTTCAAATCACTTGTTCTCTCTAGGCTGGAATACTACTGTACACTAACCCTTCAAGGCAGGCAGAATTACCGACCTGGAGAGTGTATAAAGAAATTTCATGGCACATATAAGTGCAATAAAGCACCTAAATTACTGGGAACGGTTGAAGTCTCTTGATTTGTATTCCCTGGATCACAGGGAAGAAAGATACATGATGATATACACTTGGAAAATCCTAGAGGGATTAGTACCAAACTTGCACACAAAAATCACTTGCTATGAAAGCAAAGTACTCGGCAGGAGATGCAACATTTCCCCAGTGAAAAGCAGGGACACCACGAGTACACAGAGAGACAACACAATAAGTGTCCGGGGCACAAGACTGTTCAGCTGCCTCCCAGCATACATAAGGGGGATTACTAATAGATACCTGGCTGTCTTCAAGAAGGCACTGGATAGGCATCTAAAGTCAGTACCTGACCACCTGAGTTAGGGTTTGTACATCAGTTTGCCTGGTTGATCAGACCCTGATCCACCACGAGGCCAGGTCTCAGACCAGGCCACTGGGGCATTGACCCCAGAAACCATCTCCAGGTATACTCCAGGTCTAGTTTCAAGTACAGTGGACCCCCGAGTTTCGTGAGCCTCGCAGTTCGTGATGTGCCTTGCAATTCTTCCATCATTTGGAACACATAAATGCAGTCGGGAGCAGCCAGGCATACACAAAGGCTCCTATGCAATGTTCGGAGCATCATTGTGGCATTGTTTCTGCGCGAATGACCATCACTCCAGGTGTTCATGTGATACATTTCGTAATAATCCATTGTTTTTGGTGCTTGAAACTGCTAAATAAGCCACCATGGGCCAAAAGAAAGCTTCTACTGCCAGGCCTTTGGTAAAGAAGATTAGAAACACAATACAATTAAAGAAAGAAATCATTGCAAAATATGAAAGTGGTGTGCTTGTGGCCGAGCTCAGCAGTATGTACGGAAAACCCCATTCAACGATCATTTCCATCGTGTCTAAGAAAAAGGAAATCAAGGAAGGTCTTGTTGCGAAAGGGGTAGATATGCTCACCAAAAAGAGATTGCAAATACTAGATGTTGAGAATTTGTTGGTAGTGTGGATCGACGAAAAACAATTAGCAAGAGATAGTGTCATGCAGTCGATAATTTGTGAAAAGGCAAGGCAGTGGCATACTGATCACATAAAGAAAATGCCTGCAACAGGTGCTAATATTAGTGAATTTAAGGCCAGCAAAGGGTGGTTTGAGAGATTTAAGAAGCGTAGTGGCATATACATGTACAGTGTGGTAAGGCATGGCGAGGCTGCCAGTTCTGAAAAATTTGTGCAGGAATTCAAGAACTATGTAGAGGCTAAAGGATTCGTAACCCAACAAGTGTTCATTTGTGACGAAACAGGCCTCTTTTGGAAGAAAATGCCAAAGAGGACCTACATCACATAGGAGGAAACGGCACTTCCAGGACACAAGCCTAACACAAGGCTAACTCTCATGTTCTGTGGTAATGCTAGTGGGGATTTCAAAGTGAAGCCTTTACTGGTGTATCACTCTGAAAATCCCACAGTGTTCAAGAAAAATGGTGTTGCCAAGATTAAATTGTGTGTGATGTAGAAGGCTAATAGTAAGGCATGGGTCACAAGGGAAATTTTCCTTGATTTGTTCAATGAAGTGTTTGGCCGGAGTGCAAAGAAATACCTCCTGGATAATAAATTGCCACTCAAGTGCCTCCTGGTAATGGACAATGCTCCTGCACATTCTCCAGACTTGGATGACCAAATGGTGGAGGAGTTTAGTTTCATGACAGTGAAGTTCTTGCCACCTAATACCACTCCTCTCATCCAGCCCATGGACCAGCAGATGATTTCAAACTTCAAAAAACTGTACACCAAAGCAGTGTTTCAAAGGTGCTTTGATTTGACCTCAGACACTCAATTGACCCTAAGAGCTAACCACTGAAGAGCTGCAAGACCTTCATCTGCAACAGCAACAGAGCATGGCTCAGGAAATTGCTTCAGAGGAGGAGGAAATGAGACTGAAGAAGGTGCCTTCTTCAAAGCTTAGGGACATTTGTTCAAAGTGGAGCGAGGTGCAAACGTTTATGGAGGAACATCACCCTGACAAAGCTGTTGCAAGCCGAGTTGGCAACATGTACGATGACAATGTCATGTCCTATTTGAGGCATATTTTAAAGAAACGCCAGAAAGAGGGCTGTCTGGAACAATTTTTTGAGCGACAGGGGTCCAGTGACTCTCAAGCTGGTCCTAGTGGCATTAAAAAACAAAGAAGGGAAGCAACCCCTGATAAGGACTTGGTACCTCAAGTCTTTATGGAAGGGTATCATGTTCAAATTAATAAATAAATAAATAAATAAATAAATAAAGGGGATTCCCCTTCCAAACAATAGTGTTACTTCTCCATCCTCTCCCCTCCTTCTGTCTTCCATACACCAACAAGTGTCTTCAGTAAAGGTAAGTGTGATATTATTCTTTTATACAGTATGTACTTGATTTCTCATTCTTTTCTGTATGTTTGTCTATATTTAACCCTTTCAGGGTCCAGAGGCCAAATTTCAAAGTGTGCACCAGGGTCCAAGAATTTTCAAAAAATAATTTTGTTATTTTTTCTTATGAAATGGTAGAGAATCTTTATCTGATAGTAATAAAACAAAAAGTACAAAATTTGATGGAAAATTGACGAAATTATACTCTCGCGAATTTTGATGTGTCAGCGATATTTATGCATTGGCAATTTTGCCGACTTTCACTCCCATTTTAGGCCAATTACATTATTCTAGTCTACCAAATTCTTAGCTGTTTCACTAGTATTACTTCTATTCTATCGATTGAGCACAAGAAATTGCCAAGTCAACCGTTTCAACTACAAAATAAAGTGATTGGAAATTGGTAATTTGGCCAATTTAATGCAAAGTTCAAAATATTCCAATTTCAAAATAGGGTCCAGAATAAGCAATGCAAGCATTCCTGGCACTAAACTAACATTTCCGCTGTTCATTAGTTATGTTTTCAGGCTTTACAAATGAATTCCATTTTGATTTTTTATTCACATAATGAATTTTTATTCAAACCAAAAAATGGAAGATTTAATATTATGCAATATTGTAATAATTGTATAAATAATATCACCACATTTGTGAACGTATATTAGACCCACCAGCTAGTGTGTATTAAACATGTGAGGTCATTTGTTTACTCTTGAACATCGGCAAAAATTTAACATTTCCGCTACTTTGAGCTCAGTTTCAAGCCATTTTCAATACTAAAACCAATCAAAATCATCTCTATTTCTGTAATATACCTTCCATTCTATCAAATGAGACCAAGAAATCGCAAATACAACTATAAAAAAATACGAAAAAACACTACAAATTCGCTGTTTTAACCGAAAATTACGATCTTGGTTTTTTCTCTCATGCACTGTGTGCTGAAGGATTTGTTTTATGTGGTGCACACATACCACATAGATGTATTCTCTCATATCTAGGCCCAAATTTACCGCTCACAGCTTATTAATACTTTTGGGTGTCTGGAATTAATTAATTGGATTTACATTATTCTTATGGGAAAAATGGTTTAAGCATTTGTGAATTCCAACTTTTTGCAGACCCTCTGGAATGGATTAATCACAAAACTCGGGGCCCATTGTAGTCTATAAGCATTAGGATTAGTCTGCCCAAAATGCCCCAACATGTTAGTGATTTTCTTTGTACAGTGGTACCCTGAGTTTCGAACTTATTTCATTCCAGAATGCTGTTCTAGTGCCAATACCGAATAAGGAATAGTGTAAATCAGATTAGTCCATTTCAGACCCCCAAAAACACACTTACAAATGCACTTACACAAATACACTTACATAACTGTTTTAGTTGGGAGCAGTTTGAAACTCGGGGTACCACTGTACTTAACCATGCGTTATAAAATGTAAATTGCATATTGTAACATTTGCAAAGAAATAAAATTTGTTTGTTTGTTTGCTTAGATTTAATGTAGGATAACCTAGTAAGGTCAAAAAATTTGACTTATTGTCCCATTTGTTATTGGACACTGGCCAAATTCCACTCTTAGTATCATTAAATTGTAATAAATTTGGAACAACTGAGGTATATTCCTACCAATTCCATACCCTGTTTGCTGGTACAGGTTTCTCCTTGCAACAAAATCCACTTATGTACATGTTCTGCTGAGGCAGTGTTATCCATGATTCACTATATGGACCCACATGAGCCTACATTTTTTCCTAGGAATGATGTGGTAGGCAGCTTAAACAGTTGAACTGAGGCATAAAATGGTGGTGCTTAGCATATTTGAAAAATATAAAAATTATGTGTAAATGTACATCACACACAGTTTGGTCCCCTACATAAATTTACTTTGTGCAGTTAAGTGGTTGTCATATTTTTTCTTTTTCATCCTCCAAGTACAGTACAGTGGACCCCCGGTTTACGATATTATTTCATTCCAGAAGTATGTTCAGGTGCCAGTACTGACCGAATTTGTTCCCATAAGGAATATTGTGAATTAGATTAGTCCATTTCAGACCCCCAAACATACACATACAAATGCACTTACATAAATACACTTACATAATTGGTCGCATTGGGAGCTGATCGTAAACCGGGGGTCCACTGTATTTTGTTTAGCACTTGAGAATGCTTCATTTAATTGACTTCAAATTTTCAGTGATGGTTTACTGTAACTGGGGCAAGTTTCATGCAGCTATTGGCATATGTGAGTTTGCTTTTCTCAGTTTTAGAAAGACCAAAAAGGCACAATACCATGACTGGAACAATGCACAAATAACCTGCAAATAGGAGAAGGAGCTTAAGACGATGTTTTGGTCCCATCTGGACCCCTTACAAAGTGTGCGGGTTATTTGTGTATTGAACCAGTCACTGTATTGTGCCTTTTTGTTCTTCTTTCTTCTACTATTACTTCCACTACCTACCTACCTACCACTACTACTACTTCCTCTTCTCCATCTCTTGTTCCCATCCCTTTTCCTGCTCACCTATACGTACGTACTGGCTTCCTCTCTCTTTTCTTTTAGTGTGACTTTGTAAATGGTGCAGGTTATTTGTGTAGTTTTAGAAAGTGATATGTGATTTTGATTTCTGTGCAGTAACTGGAGAGAACCTCTTCTGACACTCCCATCACACAGGATTATTTTTTGTTAATATTATTTTTGCCATATTCCTTCGCATAGGATAGTTTTCTTGTCATATTCCATGACACAGGATGGCTTCATCACACAGGATGGCATCATCACACAGGATGGCATCATCACACAGGATGGCTTCATCACACAGGATGGCTTTATCACACAGGATGGCATCATCACACAGGATGGCATCATCACACAGGATGGCATCATCACACAGGATGGCTTCATCACACAAGATGGCTTAATCATGCTGTATCATAGAGGATAATTATCTTAGAGAAGTTTCAGGGTTAACGGCACATGAGTGTCATTCTGTTTACCATTAACACATTATGTAGCCATATATCCTTTCATATAGTACTGTATATTAAACCTCTTTGCAGATAAATTAGCTATAGTACAACAGTTGAGCACAATGGTGGTCCTTAACATTAAACGTGGTAATGAAAGCCAGTTTTTACTAGAGACAACAGTTCAAGCCCCGGTGGAAGAAGTGCTCAACAGAACAGTGATGATTCATAATGGTAGACTGAAAGTTTACAGAATCTGTACTGGTAAGCGTTGTAAACCTCTTTTTTTTTTTTTTCATTCCTCAAACAAGTAAGATTTAATTTTTTTTTAATACAGCCTCTCCTCACTTAACGACAGAGTTCCGTTCCTAAGACCACATCGGTAAACGAATTCGACACTAAGTGAGGAGCATACTATAATGTTAGTTTGTCAATTTTCTTTGATATTGTTTTAATGTCATCTTTGCACCATTTATAACATTTCTGGTATATTTGTAAATGTTTATACATTAGTGTACTGTACATCTTCTTTCAACACACCAGCCGCATCCCACCAAGGCAGGGTGGCTCAAAAGGAAAAACGAAAGTTTCTCCTTTTACATTTAGTAATATATACAGGAGAAGGGGTTACTAGCCCCCCGCTCCCGGCATTTTAGTCACCTCTTACAACACGCATGGCTTACGGAGGAAGAATTCTGTTCCACTTCCCCATGGCGGTAAGAGGAAATAAACAAGAGCAAGAACTAGAAAGAAAATAGAAGAAAACCCAGAGGGGTGTGTATATATATGTTTGTACATGTATGTGTAGTGTGACCTAAGTGTAAGTAGAAGTAGCAAGATGTATGTGTATGAGACAGAAAAAAAAAGACACCAGCAATCCTACCATCATGTAAAACAATTACAGGCTTCCATTTTACATTCATTTGGCAGGATGGTAGTACCTCCCTGGGCAGTTGCTGTCTACCAACCTGCTACCTAGGTGTACTGTACATATATTGTTATAAACAGAATAGCGGAAATCAGCTCTAATATACATTATTTAGGCATGCATACTGGTCAGAGAGTCCGTTGTAAGTCCGAGGTGTCGGTAAACGAGTACGTCACTAAGTGAGGAGAGGCTGTATTTCACAGTGTAAAGAGCAGCTTAACTGAATGGTGCTGAATATATTTTGTTTTTAAAATTAATTATGGAATGCTAACAATAACTCAGTTATTTTGATTGTGTGTAATTAATTTTGGAATAAAATATTATGCAGGTTGTAATTTTTCATTAACACCTCTTCGAAAGTTGGAAAGTTTTTATAAGTAGTTTTCTTTAACTATTGTAAACTCAGTATAATTCTGCTATCTATTTTAGAAATGGAATTACTAGCCGAGCATGGACCATCTCTCCCACCCGAGATGCAAGGCCTTACTGAAGATCAAATCAAAGACCTTCAGCTTGAAGATAATTGGGCTAAAATTTGTATAGCAAGTGGTGGTGTTAAGGAAAATAAGTAAGTTTTATTAATTCTTTTTTTTTTTTTTTTTTTGGTATTTTGTCATTTAATTTGCAAAGGGACAGTATGATGTCATTCATTCTTTTACTAATGTCTTAAATTTTGTTCTGTACTTTATGGTGCAGCACTCATCAATAAACCTCTACCCAGGCTTGGCAGTTGGGGGGCATTAAATTGGATGAATTCAAGGCATTTTCTGTTTTTTTTTTCCTTAGCCCTTTCACTTTTTCCCACATTGTTGATGCAGTGTCACTCATGTAGATCTACATTTTAAGCACAGCACTCTCAACTAAGCTGTGGCTGGTAAATTTTGGCCTAGACATGAGAGACTGGGTTTGTGCAGTATGTACAGTATAAAAAAAAAAAATCCTGCCCCATGCAGTGCATGATGGGAAAAGCAAACCTCTTACCTTGTGTTTGGTTTAAAATAGTGGCTTCAAGGTATTTTCTTGGGTGGTTTTTATGGTTTATTGGCATCAATTGACAGAATGGCAGACATGTTAGAGAAATATAGATGATTTTTGTTGGTTTCAGGATTGGAAATAGCTTGCAATAGGGCTCAAATTAGCAGAAATATTTGATTTTTCATGATTTTCCTGAGGATGGGTAGGGCTTCCTTTAACCCCCGGTCTTTGTTATTCATTTCTTACCAGCTCTGCTTCAGTTGATTTAAAATGGAGGGCAAGTGTTATATGAGAGGCCTTGAGATGTAAGTAATGAACACATGGTAGGTTACTTTAGTGGCTGGAAGGCCTACAGTGTTTATTTTTTATTACATTTTAAAATTAGAATTTGTTGAATTTTGTGTAAAATTGTCCAAATTGCTAAATTCTGGGCAATTTATGTGGTAGTTCTGATAGATGACTGGGCACTTTTCTTGCACTCAGTTAATAGAACAGAAGGCAAATGAATGAAATAGCTAGGAATTTGGTCAAATTGAACAATGGAATTGCTTAATACAGGACTCAAAGGGAGTGAAATCAGTGATGCATAAATGGCAGCCAGACTGCCAATTTTGTGCCTTTGTAATTCTGTTCCCTCAAATTTCACATTTCTGGTGTTATTACTTTCAGATAAAGATTCTCTACCACTTCATAATTTTTTTTTTAAATAATGATACCATCAGCACTTAATTTCTTGGGCTGCAACAGTGATGGGGTTCAAACTAAAAAAAATATTAGTCTTCAGTAAAAAATGTATGTCAGAGAAAATTTAAATTGTTGTCTTAGACATGATATAAGATTAGAAACATCGAACACAGAATCTATTTGGCTACAGTTTCTCGAGGGACGTGACAAATTAATTTTGGGCGTGATTTATAGGCCCCCAAACCTTGATAGGGAGGGTAGTAAGCTGTTATGGGACAAAATTCATAAGGCATCTAGATATGAAAATGTTGTGATAATGGGAGATTTTAACTTTAGACAAATTGATTGGAACAATATGACAGGAAATCTTGAGTCTAGTGACTTTCTTGATACAGTTCAGGATTGCTTTTTAGAACAGGTTGTGACAGAACCAACTAGAGAAAACAATCTGCTTGACTTGGTTCTTGCCAACAAAGATTCACTAATTAATAATCTTGAAGTTAATGATGAGCTTGGGGAAAGTGATCACAAATCACTTAGTTTCAATATATCATGGAATTACCCAGATAACTGCAATCAAATCTCTGTCCCAGATTTTCGCTTGGCCGACTTCATGGGACTGAAAAATTACCTAGGTGGGCTAAATTGGGATGTCCTGACTATGGGTCAGGTAGGTGATCTTGGTTGCCAATATGACGTTTTTCAGAGCATAGTTCTAGCTGCCCAGACAACTTTTGTTCCGAGTAGGGAAATTAGATCTAACAAAAATGATCCCAAATGGATGAACAATAGATTAAAACATCTCATTGGTCAAAAGAGAGGCATATATAGGCATATCAAAAGAGGGGATGGGCAGTTAAGAAATCAATATATTCAATTAAAGAGAGAAATAAAGAAAGGAATAAGAAAAGCAAAAAGAGATTATGAGGCTAAGGTTGCAAGGGATTCAAAGACTAACCCAAAAGGATTCTTTCAGGTATACAGAAGTAAGATTAGGGACAAGATTGGCCCACTTACGAGTAACTCTGGTCAGATCACTGACAGTGATAAGGATATGTGTGAAATTCTAAATACCTACTTCCTCTCAATTTTCACCCAGGAAAATACTAGCAATATTCCTGAAATAATAGATTATGTAAAACAGGATGATAATAAACTATGTAGGATTGCGGTAACTAGTGACATGGTCCTCAGACAAATAGAGAAACTAAAACCTAACAAATCCCCTGGCCCTGATGAACTGTTTGCAAGGGTGTTAAAGAAATGTAAAGAGGAACTTAGCATACCTTTGGCTAATCTTTTTAACATATCACTACAAACTGGCATAGTGCCTGATAAGTGGAAAATGGCAAATGTAATACCTATTCACAAGGCAGGTGACAGGTCCTTGGCTTCGAACTATAGACCAATAAGCCTTACCTCCATAGTGGGAAAATTTATGTAATCAATAATTGCCGAAGCAATTCGTAGCCATCTTGACAGGCACAGATTGATTAATGAATCTCAACATGGTTTTACAAAGGGGTGTTCCTGTCTTACGAATTTACTAACTTTTTTCACTAAGGTGTTTGAGGAGGTAGATCATGGTAATGAATATGATATTGTGTATATGGACTTCAGTAAGGCTTTCTATAGAGTTCCACACCAGAGGCTATTGAGGAAACTTAAGGCACACGGAATAGGAGGAGAAATTTTTCCTGGGTAGAGGCATGGCTGACAAATAGACAGCAGAGAGTTTGCATAAATGGGGAGAAATCAGAATGGGGGCACGTCACAAGCGGTGTTCCTCAGGGGTCAGTGTTGGGCCCGTTGTTGTTCACAATTTACATAAACGGCATAGATGAGGGAATAAATAGCGACATAAGCAAATTTGCTGATGACACCAAAATAGGTCGTCCAATTCATTCTAATGAGGACACTAGAGCACTCCAGGATGATTTGAATAGACTGATGAAATGGTCGGAGAAGTGGCAGATGCAGTTTAATATTGACAAATGTAAAGTTCTAAATGTTTGACAGTTAAATAACCATGCCACATATAAACTAAATAATGTAGATCTTAATACTACTGATTGCGAAAAGGATTTAGGAGTTCTGGTTAGCAGTAATCTAAAACCAAGACAACAGTGCATTAGTTTTCACAATAAAGCTAACAGAATTCTTGGCTTCATATCTAGAAGTATAAAAAATAGAAGTCCTCAGGTTGTTCTTCAACTCTATATATCCTTGGGTAGGCCTCATTTAGACTATGCTGCTCAGTTCTGGTCACCATATTACAGAATGGTTATAAATGCTCTGGAAAACGTACAGAGGAGGATGACAAAGATGATCCCATGTTTCAGAAATCTTCCCTATGAGGATAGACTGAGGGCCCGGAATCTGCACTCTCTCGAAAGGCGTAGAATTAGGGGGGATATGATCGAGGTGTATAAATGGAAAACAGGAGTAAATAAAGGGGATGTAAATAGCGTGCTGAAAATTTCCACCTAAGACAGGACTCACAGCAATGGATTCAAGTTGGAAAAATTCAGATTCAGGAAGGATATAGGAAAGCACTGGTTTGGTAATAGTCGTGGATTATTGGAACAAACTCCCGAGTACAGTTATTCAGGCTAAAACGTTGTGTAGTTTTAAAAATAGGTTAGATAAATACATGAGTAGGTGTGGGTGGGTGGGAGTTGGACCTGACTAGCTTGTGCTGCTGGGTCTGGTGCAGTGCTCCATCCTTGAGTGGAGGTGACCAGACTGGGTGGGTCATTGGGCTAATTTGGGGGTGGGGGTCATTGGTCTAATCTTGGGGGGACATGGACCTGCTCCGCATGGGTCAGTAGGCCTGTTGCAGTGTTCCTTCTTTCTTATGTTCTTTAAAATAATTTATGTAATACACTAGGAATTTTTAGTGTTTACACATTTATTTTTCTTTTAAAAATACAGCAGGGCCCTGCTTTACGGCATTTCGTTTTACGGCATTCCACTAATACATGGACATTTCAAATTATAACCAAAACTCACTATGTGGCTCCCCCCACCTGACTTTCTAATACGGTCACCACGCCCCACCTGGTTTGTTTACATTCTCTGTGAGCTCCGTGAGTACTGTGTCTCTCCATTATGTCTGGAAACTTTCCAAAATTTCAAGTGTTTTAAAGTTATTTCATGTTTTATATATATATGTACTCAGATAATGATACTTATGTGTACCTGTACCTAAATAAACTTACACACTGTGCTGGCATGCGGGTACACATTAAAATCACTAAGAGTGTCTTAGTAGTCTTGAGAACGCCATATTAATAATGAGTCTCGACCATTGCAACCACAAATAGGGGAGTACTCTTAGGCGCATTGAATTTCATATTCGTATTACATTAATATAAACATTTTCGTTAATCCATCTATGATATTTTTTTTTCAAAATTATATAATAAACATGCTATGTAACACATAAACATGATAAATACACTGCTCAGTACAATAAATTAACATAAATATGAGATGTTAGGTGTAGATGAATGTGTATCAACCAAAACCAGACGCCTTCTGTTTGTTTACATCCTCTGTGACTTTCCTTTCTCACTTTCTCTCATTCTCTCTCTCTCTCTCTCTCTCATTCTCTCTCTCTTCTCCTCTCTCATTCCTCTCTCTCTCTCCTTCTCTTTATTCTCTCTCTCTCTCTCTCATTCTCTCCTCTCTCATTCTCTCTCTCTCATTCTCTCTCTCATTCTCTCTCTTTTCTCTCTCTCATTTCTCTCTCTCTCTCTCTCTCCCTTCTCTCCTCTCTCTCATTCTCTCTCTCTCATTCTCTCTCTCTTTCTCTCCTCTCATTTCTCTCTCTCTCTCCTCTCTTCTCTCTCTCTCTCTCTCTCTCTCTCTCCTCTCTCTTCTCTCTCTCTCTCTCTCTCTCTCTCTCTCTCTCTTTTCTCTCTCTCTCTCATTCTCTCTCTCTTTTCTCATTCTTTTCTCTCTCTCTATTCTCTCTCTCTCTCTCATTCTCTCTCTCTCTCTTTTTCTCTTCTCTCTTCATTCTCTCTTCTCTCATTCTCTCTCTCCTCTCATTTCTCTCTCTCTCTTCATTCTCTCTCTCTTTTCTCTCTCCCCTCTCTTCATCTCCTCTCTCTCTCTCATTCTTTCTCTCTCTCATTCTCTCTCTCTCTCTCTCATCTTTTTCTCTCTCTCTCTCTTCTCTCTCTCTCTCTCTCTCTCTCTCTCTCTCATTCTCTCTCTCTTCTCTCTCTCTTCTCTCTCTCTCTCCTCTCTCTCTCTCTCTCTCTCCTCTCTCTCATTCTCTCTTCTCTCTCCCCTCATTCTCCTCTTCTCATTCTCTCTCTCTCTCTCTCTTTCTCTCTCTCTCTCTCTCTCTCTTCCTCTCTTCCCCTCTCTCATTCTCTCTCTCATTCTCTCTCTCTCTCTCTCTCTCTCTCTCTCTCTCTCTGTCTTTTATTTGTTTTTATATTGTTTACTCACCTCTTACCCTACATTAAGACTACAAATATTTTAAGGTAAGTAATGAGTGTACTGTATATACATTTTATCGCTCTGTGCTTTACATCAAATGATCACAAAAAAAGAAATGCATTTTGTTACAACAAAACTAATTCAGTTATGTAATTGCAGTACAGGCAAGCCCCACTTTACAGCATTTTGCTAATGCAATAGCTTTCAATTATGTATACCCATTCTTCATTTATTTGGACTTCTTACAATAAATAAATTCACCACTTACTATAAGCTAAGGAGAAAAATATTTTAAGGTAAGTAATGTGTGTACGGTATATGCATTTTTTTTGCCTAGCTTTATTGCTCACTTAATATATCATAATGTAAACATGTTATCAGACTTTGATATGCAAGTGAAAAAAGGCTGTTTCACTCTACAGCAATTTTTGCTTTACAACAGTAGACCGGAACCTAACTTGCTGTATGAGTGGGGCCTGCCTGTACTGTGCACTGGAGGAGGCTTTATCCTACGATATTCCTAGCAGGAGTATAGTGTCACGATCAGGCTCCTGCAATGGGTTACTGCAAATTGGAGACTGATGTATTCCATAAAATTTTCTTCTACTCGCCACCATAGAACTAAAGGTCGTCCACTCACACAACTTCTATTCCAAGGAAGAGTAACAGACTAGTCTGGCATGATACCAGGTGAATAACGTTCCATGAACATGTTCTTGATTGGCAATGCTGCAATCTCTCCTGTTATGCATTTGCTAACTTAAATTGTCTGAATATTGTTATGGAACAAAGAAAATAGTGAAATGTTTCTTTCTTGATTTGGTTACTGTGCTACCAGTACATTACTTGTACACAGCTTGTACCACCTGTGCACCACTGGTGCACAGCTTGTATTACTGGCACAAAAAACTCTTATCACAAGTGTACCACTGGCACACATACCACTAATGTACCACTGGTACACAAAGCTTGTACCACTAGTGTACCACTGGAATGAAGCTACAGTATATAAAACTTCACTCCTGATGAATACACTATACATGTGGTTTACAGGTGCATTCAGGAATAACTGCAAACAGTATTCTAGAGTAAGTGATAGTCCTTCCAGGGAAAACAGGAGTGCCTTAATACTCGTGACTTGATTACCTGCCTTACCACCCTTCTTGTTCATGAGGCATTGTGTGACTCTTGTGGTAGTAGTGCTTTACAGCGATGATGGTTATGATAATGATTGTGTTGTTCTTGATGTTGAACAGTACGTCTATATCAGCAGAAACAGTAACATATAGGAGAGCATAACCAGGTAGCATGTCTCTCATATGATAAGTGGATAGAGGATTGAGCTTCGCTTCATGACCCACATGGGTATGGCTCTTCACTTAAAATCTGTATTAATAATAATAATAATTTTTTTTTTTAACAAGTCTGCCATCTCCCACCTAGGCAGGGTGACCCAAAAAGAAAGACCCCAAAACAAAAATACTTTCATCATCATTCAACACTTTCACCACACTCATACATAATTAGTTTTTGCAGAGGTGCCCAGATACAACAGCTTAGAAGCATATCTAAAGATACAGTATAAAAAGTGACCTGAAATAATATAAACTCCATATAGAATATAACATCAGGGCCCCAATTATATATATACGGAGAATAGGATAGCAGATGAACAAGGAGGCTTTAGGAAAGGTAGGGGGTGTGTGGACCAGGTGTTTACAGTGAAACGTATAAGTGAACAGTATTTAGGTAAGGCTAAAGAGGTCTTTGTGGCATTTATGGATTTGGAAAAGGCGTATGACAGGGTGGATAGGGGGGCAATGTGGCAGATGTTGCAGGTGTATGGTGTAGGAGGTAGGTTACTGAAAGCAGTGAAGAGTTTTTACGAGGATAGTGAGGCTCAAGTTAGAGTATATAGGAAAGAGGGAAACTATTTCCCAGTAAAAGTAGGCCTTAGACAAGGATGTGTGATGTCACTGTGGTTGTTTAATATATTTATAGATGGGGTTGTAAGAGAAGTAAATGCGAGGGTCTTGGCAAAGAAGGCGTGGAGTTAAAAGATAAAGAATCACACATAAAGTGGGAGTTGTCACAGTTGCTCTTTGCTGATGACACTGTGCTCTTGGGAGATTCTGAAGAGAAGTTGCAGAGATTGGTGGATGAATTTGGTAGGGTGTGCAAAAGAAGAATATTAAAAGTGAATACAGGAAAGAGTAAGGTTATGAGGATAACAAAAAGATTAGGTGATGAAAGATTGGATATCAGATTGGAGGGATGAGAGTATGGAGGAGGTGAATGTATTCAGATATTTGGGAGTGGACGTATAGCGGATGGGTCTATGAAAGATGAGGTGAATCATAGAAATTGATGAGGGGAAAAAGGGTGAGTGGTGCACTTAGGAGTCTGTGGAGACAAAGAACTTTGTCCTTGGAGGCAAAGAGGGAAATGCATGAGAGTATAGTTTTACCAACGCTTTTTATATGGGGTGTGAAGCATGGGTGATGAATGTTGCAGCGAGGAGAAGGCTGGAGGCAGTGGAGATGTCATGTCTGAGGGCAATGTGTGATGTGAATATAATGCAGAGAATTCGTAGTTTGGAAGTTAAGAGGAGGTGTGGTATTACCAAAACTGTTGTCCAGAGGGCTGAGGAAGGGTTGTTGAGGTGGTTTGGACATATAGAGAGAATGGAGCGAAACAGAGTGACTTCATGAGTGTATCAGTCTGTAGTGGAAGGAAGGCAGGGTGGGGGGTCGGCTAGGAAAGGTTGGAGGGAGGGGGTTAAAGGAGGTTTTGTGTGCGAGGGGCTTGGACTTCCAGCAGGCATGCGTGAGCGTGTTTGATAGGAGTGAATGGAGACAAATGGTTTTTAATACTTGACGTGCTGTTGGAGTGTGAGCAAAGTAACATTTATGAAGGGGTTCAGGGAAACCGGCAGGCCGGACTTGAGTCCTGGAGATGGGAAGTACAGTGCCTGCACTCTGAAGAAGGGGTGTTAATGTTGCAGTTTAAAAACTGTAGTGTAAAGCACCCTTCTGGCAAGACAGTGATGGAGTGAATGATGGTGAAAGTTTTTCTTTTTCGGGCCACCCTGCCTTGGTGGGAATCGGCCAGTGTGATAATAAATAATAATAAATATTACACATCCCTCCAAACTGCCAATATCCCAAACCCCTCCTTTAAAGTGCAGGCATTGTACTTCCCATTTCCAGAGCTCAAGTCCGGCTATATAAAAATAACCGGTTTCCCTGAATCCCTTCACTAAATATTACCCTGCTCACACTCCAACAGCTTGTCAGGTCCCAAAAACCATTCATCTCCATTCACTCCTATCTAACACGCTCATGCACGCTTGCTGGAAGTCCAAGCCCCACACCCACAAAACCTCCTTTACCCCCTCCCTCCAACCTTTTCGAGGACGACCCCTACCCTGCCTTCCTTTCCCTACCGATTTATACACTCTCCATGTCATTCTACTTTGATCCATTCTCTCTAAATGACCAAACCACCTCAACAACCCCTCTTCAGCTCTCTAATACTTTTATTAACTCCATACCTTCTCCTAATTTCCTAGTGCTGTATAGCCCTTGTGGCTTAGCACTTCTTTTTGATTATAATAATAATAATCTCCTAATTTCCACACTTTGAATTCTCTGCATAATATTTACACCACACATTGCCCTTAGACAGGACATCTCCACTGCCTCCAACCCCCTCCTCGCTGCAGCATTTACAACCCCTTCACATTCATATAAGAGTGTTGGTACCACTATACTTTCATACATTCCCTTCTTTGCCTCCATTGATAACGTTTTTTTGTCTCCCCCATATACCTCACCGCACCACTCACCTTTTTTCCCTCATCAATTCTATGGTTAACCTTGTTCTTCATAAACCCATCCGCTGACACATCAACTCCCAGATATCTGAAAACATTCATTTCTTCCATACTCCTTCTCTCCAATGTGATATTCAATTTTTCTTTATCTAAATCATTTGATACCCTCATCACCTTACTCTTATCTATGTTCACTTTCAACTTTCTACCTTTACACACCCTCCCAAACTCGTCCACTAACCTTTGCAACTCTTCTTTAGAATCACCCATAAGCACAGTATCATCAGCAAAAAGTAACTGTGCCACTTTCCATTTTGTATTTGATTCCCCATAATGTAATCCCACCCCTCTCCCGAACACTCTAGCATTTACTTCTTTTACAACCCATCTATAAATATATTAAACAACTATGGTGACATTACACATCCCTGTCTAAGACCTGCTTTTACTGGGAAGTAATCTTCCTCTCTTCTACACACCCTAACCTGAGCCTCACTATCCTCATAAAAACTCTTTACAGCATTTAGTAACTTACTACCTATTCCATATGCTTGCAACATCTGCCACATTTCTCCCCTATCCACTCTATCATATGCCTTTTCTAAATCCATAAATGCAATGAAAACTTCCCTACCTTTATCTAAATACTGTTCACATATATGCTTCAGTGTAAACACTTGATCTACACATCTCCTACCCACTCTAAAGCCTCTTTGCTCATCTGCATTCCTACTGTCTGTCTTACCTCTAATTCTTGCAATAATAACCCTACCATACACTTCCTGGTATACTCAGTAAACTTATTCTCCTATAATTTTTACAATCTCTTTTGCCCCCCTTCCATTTATATAAAAGAACTATATATGCTCTCTGCCAATCCCTAGGTACCTTCCTCTCTTCCATACATTTATTAAACAAAAATACCAACCACTCCAACACTATAACTCCCCCCCTCCCCCCGCTTTTAACATTTCTGTCATGATCCCATCAGTTTCCGCTGCTTTACCCCCTTTCATTTTATGTAATGCCTCACGCACCTCCCCCACACAATCACATCCTGCTCTTCTTCACTCCTAAAAGATGGTATACCTCCCTGGCCAGTACATGAAATGACTGCCTCCCTTTCTTCATTGACATTTAAAAGTTCCTTAAAATATTCCCGCCTTCTACCCAATACCTCCAACTCACCATCTACTAACTTCCCCTGTTTTAACTGACAAATCCATTCATTCCCTAGTCTTTCTTAGCTTGTTTATCTCACTCCAAAATTTTTTCTTGTTTTCATTAAATTTCTTGACAGTGCCTCTCCCACTCTGTCATCTCCAATAATAAAAATACATAATAATAATAACAATACCAGTACAGTAATAATATTTTTTAGCACACCAACTGTCTCCCACCAAGGTAAGGTGATTTGAAAGAAAGGAAATCATTCCTGGAGTTTACCTGGAGAGAGTTCCGGGGGTCAACGCCCCCGCGGCCTGGTCTGTGACCAGGCCTCCTGGTGGATCAGAGCCTGATCTACCAGGCTGTTGCTGCTGGCTGCACGCAAACCAACGTACGAGCCATAGCCCGGCTGGTCAGGAACCGACATTAGGTGCTTGTCCAGTGCCAGCTTGAAGACTGCCAGGGGTCTGTTGGTAATCCCCCTTATGTATGCTGGGAGGCAGTTCAACAGTCTCGGGCCCCTGACACTTATTGTATGGTCTCTTAACGTGCTAGTGACACCCCTGCTTTTCATTGGGGGGATGTTGCATCGTCTGCCAAGTCTTTTGCTTTCGTAGTGAGTGATTTTCGTGTGCAAGTTCGGTACTAGTCCTCTAGGATTTTCCAGGTGTATATAATCATGTATCTCTCCCGCCTGCGTTCCAGGGAATACAGGTTCAGGAACCTCAAGCGCTCCCAGTAATTGAGGTGTTTTATCTCCATTATGCGCGCCATGAAGGTTCTCTGTACATTTTCTAGGTCAGCAATTTCACCTGCCTTGAAAGGTGCTGTTAGTGTGCAGCAATTTTCAGCCTAGATAGAACAAGTGACCTGAAGAGTGTCATCATGGGCTTGGCCTCCCTAGTTTTGAAGGTTCTCATTATCCATCCTGTCATTTTTCTAGCAGATGCGATTGATACAATGTTATGGTCCTTGAAGGTGAGATCCTCCGACTTGATCACTCCCAGGTCTTTGACGTTGGTGTTTCGCTCTATTTTGTGGCCAGAATTTGTTTTGTACTCTGATGAAGATTTAATTTCCTCGTTTTACCATATCTGAGTAATTGAAATTTCTCATCGTTGAACTTCATATTGTTTTCTGCAGCCCACTGAAAGATTCGGTTGATGTCCGCCTGGAGCCTTGCAGTGTCTGCAATGGAAGACACTGTCATGCAGATTCGGGTGTCATCTGCAAAGGAAGACACGGTTTCTGTGGCGACATCCTTGTCC
>NC_069415.1:37376575-37425409 GCF_026875155.1 Cherax quadricarinatus
AAAGTTTTTTAAAAATTTTAAAAAATTAAAATTTAAAAGTTTTTTTTTAAATTTAAAAATAATTTTTCCCTGAACCCCTTTTAAAAATATTTCAATCAACAAGAATATTAAACATTTTTTTTAACCCAAAAAAACCGCCCGCTGGTGGAACCCCCCCCTCGCAACCAAAACCCCCTTTCCCCCCTCCACCCCCCTAGGGCCCCCCCCCTTTTTTTCAGATGAACATCGAAGTCTTTTTTGCTATTCCTCTAAATTTGAAATAAAAAATTTGGCCCCCCGGGCAAAGTTTTGGTAATCCCCCCCCTTTCTTAAAAAATTTTCGCAATATTTAACCCAAATTTTTGAAGAATTCCCCGGCCCCCCTTTCCTGCTGGCATTTAACCCCGCCAAATTTTAAATTTTAAAAAAAAATTTTAACATTTCCCCTTTTTCTTTTTTTCCAAATTTTAAAAAGGGGGGGGGGAAAAAAAAATTTTAAAAAATTGGGAAGAGAAGGTTTGAAATAACAAAAATTAAAAAAATTGGTTTTTGGGGGGAAAAGATAGGGGTTTTTTAAAATTTTGGGGGGAAATTGGATGGGTTTGAAAATATAAAATGAAAATGGGGGAAAAGGGGGTTCGTAGGGTCTTGGGGAAAAAAGAAATTTTTTCTCCACGGGCTTTGACCAATTTTTCCCCCCCCAATATTGTTTTCCCCCCCCTTTTGGGCCCTTTGAAGTACTCCCCTATTAATTCCCTCCCCTACCCCCTTTAATTGATATCCAATTTTCTTAAATTTTTTGTTACCTATCCACCTTTTTTTTATTTAAAATTTTTTTTTAACCCCCCAAATTTTTTCCCTTTTGGTTTTAAATTTAAAAATTTTTTTTTATTTTATAAAAATATTAAAATTTTTTTTATAATTTTTATATAATTTTTTAATTATAATAATTAAATTTTAAAATTTTTTAATTTTTTTTTAAAAAAAAAAATTTTAAAAATTTTTTTTTTATATATATATAATATATATTATATTATATTAATGCACTTAATTAAATGGAGGTTAGAGGTTTTGGGAAGGGGAGGGAAATTTTGAGGAATTTTTTAAATGTTGATGAAAATAGGGAAGTGTGTTTTTCGTTATAGGGAAGGGAAATAACATTTTGTAGGATGAGGAAGACCCAGTTGTGAGTGTTGGGGATTTCGTGAGGAGTAGGAAAAAATAAAAGGGGGTAAGGACCCGGGATTGATGGGATAAAGATAGAATGGTTAAAAAAGCAGGGGGGGATTATTTTTTGGAGGGGTTGGTGCAATATTTAAAAAATGTATGGAAGGGGGGTTTAAGGTACCTAGGGATGGCAGAGAGCATCATATTTCCCTTTTAAAAGGCAAAGGGGAAAAAAGAGAGTGCAAAAATTATAGGGGGATAAGTTGTTGGTTTCCGGAAAAGGGTTTTATGGTAGAGTTTTTATTTAAAAATAAGGTAAGGGAGAATGGAAAGCAAATGAACAAGGGGGCTTTAGGAAAGGTAGGGGATGGTGGACCAGGTTTTTACAGTGAAACATATAAGTGAACAGTATTTAGAAAGGGCTAAAGAGGTCTTTGGGGCATTTATGGTTTTGGGAAAAGGGTATGACAGGGTGGGTAGGGGGGGAATGGGCAGATTTTCAGGGGGTATGGTGTAGGGGTAGGTTATGAAAGAGTGAAAAGTTTTTACAGGATTAAGGCTTAAGTTAGATATGAGGAAAGAGGGAAAATTTTTTCCCAAAAAGTAGGCCTTGACAAGGATGTGTGATGTCACGTGGTTGTTTATTTTTTTTATAGATGGGGTTTAAGAGAAGTAAGGGGGGGTCCTGGGGAGGCTGGAGTTAAAAATAAAGAACACAATAAAGTGGGAGTTTTCACAGTTTTCTCTTTGCTGATGACACTGTGCCTGGAGATTTTTGAAAAGAAGCTGCAGAGGTTGGTGGATGAATTTGGTAGGGTGTGCAAAAGAAGAAAATTTAAAAGGAATACGGAAAGGTAAGGGAATGAGGATACAAAAAAATTTGGTGATGAAAGATTTGGTTGATTGGAGGGAGAGGTATGGAGGAGGGGGAATGTATTCAGATATTTGGGAGTGGAGTTTTCAGCGGATGGGTCTCTGAAAGTGAGGTGAATCATAGAATTTTATGAGGGAAAAGGGGGAGTGGGGCACTTTGGAGTTGTGGGGACAAAGAACTTTGTCCCTTTGGGGGCAAAGAGGGGAAAGTGTGAGGGTATGTTTTACCAAAGCTCTTTTGTGGGTTGAACATGGGTGATGAAGTTGCAGCGAGGGGAAGGGTGGGGGCAGTGGAGATGTCATGTCTGAGGGCAAGGTTTGGGGTGAATATAAAGCAGGAAATTTGTAGTTTGGAAGTTAGGAGGAGGGGCGGGATTACCAAAACTGTTGTCCGAGGGGGAGGGAAAGGGGTTTTTGAGGTGGTTTGGGAATTTGGGAAAGGAGCGAACAGAGGACTTCAAGGTGTATCAGTCTGTATGGAAAGGAAGGCGGGTTTGGGGGGGGCCTAGGAAAGGTTGGAGGGAGGGGTAAAGGGGGTTTTGTGTGCGGGGGGGCTTGGATTCCGCGGGGCGTGCGTGAGCTGTTTGATAGGAGTAAATAGACAAAGGGTTTTTTTTAAATATTTTACGTATGTTGGGTGTGAGCAAAGAAACATTTATGAAGGGGTTCAGGGAAACCCGGCGGCCCCGGATTGAGTCCGGGAGATGGGAAAAAAAAAAAAAGTGCCTGCATCTGAAGGAGGGGTTTTTTAAATGTTGCATTTTAAAAACTGTAGTGTAAAGCCCCCCTTTTGGCAAACAGTGATGGAGTAAATTATGGTGAAAGTTTTTTTTTTTGGGCCCCCCTGCCTTGGGGGGAATAGGCCAGTGTGTTTAATAAAAATAATTATATATATTTTTATTATTATATATATATATAATATATATATATAAATATTTAAAATTATAATATAATAATATAATATATATATTTATATATATAATAAGCAATAAGATCACGTAAAAGGTGATTTCGATAGCAAACAAAAATGGATATTACAATATCATGATTTTAACACCAAAAATTAACATGGCCCGGGGCTGGGGGCGTTGACCCCCGAAACCCCTCCGGGTATACTTCAGGTATACCTGGCAGCCATGACTGAAGTGGCTAACAAGTAAGCATAAAAGAAACACCGGGAATCGAGTGGTACCAAAACTAATTTTGGGGATCATAGATTCACATCTTGATTCTGAGATATTACTCGTTTTAGCTCTAAGAGCATAATGACAAAAGTCAGCGGTGTCGCGTCAGTCACTGGTCAGAGGAAGTGGACAGAGTCAGCGGTATCAGAGCATGATGGTGTAGAGACGAAGAAATGGTCAAGACTATATCTCCTGCTTTGCATCAGAAAGTGTTCCGGGCATTATTGACCCATTTTCTTATCTAAAAGGGGGAAATATGACCCGCAGCATGTCAGAACTTTGTACTTTTTGCCCTGAAATACTCAACAACAGATAAGGACAAAATTTTTACATCCTTTCATTGCAGAAGACTTTTTTAAAAATTTGTAACACACCTTTAAAACCCAACCTTGCCTTACAGGTTTGACAAGAGATTACGGTGTCCTTTAAGAGACTCTTTTTCTCAAAGATAGTTGAGCACAGTGTTTTAGTCAAGACATATTCAACAACATTGTAAAATGGTGAAGACGCGAGTATAACAAAAAGTAAGAAGTCTCTTGTCAAAAACCCTAAGGCTTAATGCTGTGAGACTCCCACTGTGACTTTAGGACAAAGTTTATGGCAATGAACAGGGGTTTATACAGTGGACGTTGTATTGTAGTTACCTTTAAATTTATCAAGGGGCTCGACTAAACCATTACTAGTGGATAGTGGCTACAATGGTTGACTTGTTGATTTGTAAAGTTTTCACAGTTATTGAGCCAAAACAACAAAACCACCCCATTATCAGTCAATAGATTTCAGAGTTTTGTGTCGAAGATTTTGTCTCCTTGAAGGTGAATAGATTTTGGGGTTTTATCCGTGATAGGCCAAAATCAGATAAGTGTAAAATTATCCATCATTTTATTTAAATGTTTGTTACCTTAGGATCACCCCGAAAATTTGAAGGTCAATAGAGACTCTTTCCCAAGGTTCATTGATGGCAGGACAAACCTGTGATGGGTTAGGGCTTCCTACATTGCCCTTATGGAGCACACATTTTACACAACGCTGTAAATACTCGGAGATATCGGTTGTCATACGAGGTCAATAGTACCTCAACCTCGCTTACTTGATGGAGCGAGCGATCCTGTCCTGGCTGAGAAACATTTGGAACGTCATAGATCAGCTGCAAGGCTGCATCCACCATAGACCTGTGTGAGGTCACCACCATAGACCTATGTGGGGTCACCACCATAGACCTGTGTGAGGTCACCACCATAGACCTGTGTGGGGTCACCACCATAGACCTGTGTGGGGTCACCACCATAGACCTATGTGGGGTCACCACCATAGACCTGTGTGAGGTCACCACCATAGACCTGTGTGGGGTCACCACCATAGACCTGTGTGGGGTCACCACCATACCGAAGTGATGACACTATAAATGCATGCGCTCTACACAGAAACACCGAGAACCACCTTATGAACTTTCCAGAAGCAAGACTTATCATCAACGAAAGTGACTGTCGCAGCAGATTATGTCTTGAATTCACAGTTATAGCCATAAAGAACATTATTCAAAATTCAGGACCATTCAGAAACTCCGAAGTATATTCTCCCAGTACCCGGTACTGCGATCACATAACCTCACTCTTCTGGCTACTTACATGTGACCAAGTGAACTCATTCTTTCACCTCAGAACCTCTATAGTCTATACCACTCACATAAATACCATGCCTCGTTCTCTGTGTGGATTGATAAACTGGGGGACGGAACATTTTCACAGTTCAGTGCCATAACTCACATTTTGTTTTTATATACAACCTGGATCAGATAATACCATTATATTATCAAGTCCATACAAACCTTTGCTCCTTTTATCCAGTGGGCCTTCGTCGTAGCAAATGGTAATTAATTCTAGTGATATGCTGGGATGTCAGTCACAAGCGTCCAGTACTGATCACTATGGATGATCTTTTCCTTCCTATATATACCTCCGCCAATAACCCTCACGCATATTCAAAATGTTAATTTTAATGTTTATTCATTATTTCTATATACTGAAATCTATTAACGCACCAATTCCTTTATTTATATATTCATAGCAACGGTTGTTAAGTGGTGACATAAGATATATAGTGAAATAATTTATGAAGGTCGTGAGTTCCTTGCATGTTTCCTGCCATGTGACTGCTTGTTGACTGAGAGGCGTCTTATTTGTTTCTGATTACCTATGAATTTTATATCGACGATTGACTTTCTTCCTGAATATTTAATAATTGACATTGTATTACAAAATACTTTTTTCTAGTTCATTTACTCCCTAATTAGCTTATATTGCTAGCTACAGGAATATTACATAATTTCATACATGAATTAATACATAAAGGAAAAAATATTTTTGTGCTGTTTTTCTTTACTAATGCAACATGACGCAGACTGTATTGCTTTCAACTATATTGCTTTTACGTACTTTAAAGACAATGTGGCATCAACATTTCTCCTTCAATACTGTTGACAGGCTGAGTATGCAGTGTCCAGAGGTCTGGCTGGTGTCATGGTCTGGGACGTGGCCACCGATGATTCGGTAATTACTGTGGTCTTGGCAACAATCCATTACTGACAGCCTTTTGTCACTACCCTTAAGAAGAGTGAAGACAAGACTGGTGGTGGGTGTGAACATGGTGAACCCACCGCCATCAGCACAACCTTCTTAAGAATACCACCAAGTGAAGAAGAAACTGAAGGCGTGGAGAAACTTAAAAGATGGTAAAGAAGACACAACCAGCCATGATAGGGCACAAAATATCATTGATGGTTTGATGCTACGGGGAAAAAATCGTACCTGGAAAAAGGAATAATGATATAAATACTTACAACACTACAACCGACCCCCCTTTAAACCCATGGTTGTTATGGTTGTTTCATTAAACTCTCCGTCACCTTTCCAAGTTGTAATTTTTCTTAAGATAATGTTATTTTTTTAATTATTGTTTAACTAGTATCTTTTCTGGAAAAAATTCATTCTCGACTTTCTTATCTTAACAAGGCTTTTCAATTTTATAATTAATAAATGTTTCGTTATGAAATTAGACCTTTGTTCTCACGAGTCTGTGAAATAGTCATTTGGAAGTATTAATACCACTGACTTAATTTATTTAATCAATATTGTATTAGAACTTCTTACTACCTTTTGATTTTACTAAAAATTAACATTTGAGTGCAGTTCTAAATAGTGATTATTAAAAATAAATTTTGTTATATTTCTTAAAAACCCCGCATTAATGAATTTAGAGAACAACTCACTCAGAAATGTTCAGAAATGGCGAAGTATTTTATCCACAGTGGTATATTACAGACCATTCTGGAGAAATACCCTGACTTTGCTAGCTGTAAATAAAGCCCTTACTATGTGTGTGTGTGTGTGTGTGTGTGTGTGTGTGTGTGTGTGTGTGTGTGCGTGTGTGTGTTGTGTGCGCGCGCGCGGGTGTGCGTACTTGTGTGTATGCATTTTATTTTGTACGCTCGTGTGCATGTGTCTGTGCGTGCGCCCTCGTATGTGTGTGTGTGTTAGTTAGTTACCATTTTGGGCCTAGGCACATGTCGATTAGACACTAGGCCTGTTGTGTGTGTGTGTGTGTGTGTGTGTGTGTGTGTGTGGTGTGTGTGTGTGTGGTTTGGGGTGTGTGGGTGTGTGTGGGGTGTGTAGGTGGTGTGTGTGTGTAGGTGTGTGTAGGTGTGTGTGTAGGTGTGTGTGTAGGTGTGTGTGTAGGTGTGTGGTAGGTGTGTGTGTAGGTGTGGTGTGTGTGAAGGTGTGTGTGTGGTGTGTTTTGTGTAGGTGTGTGTGTGTAGGTGTGTGTGTGTGTGTGTGTAGGTGTGTGTGTACTCACCTATTTACTCACCTATTTGTGGTTGCAGGGTGTCGAGTCCCTCTCTGGCCCGCCTCTTCCACCGGTTGCTACTAAGGCCCTCTCTCTCCCCCCCTCCCTGAGCGGGGGGGTGTGTAGGTGTGTGTATGTGTGTAGGTGTGTGTGTGTGTGTAGGTGTGTGTGTGTGTGTAGGTGTGTGTGTGTGTGTAGGTGTGGGGTGTGTGTGTAGGTGTGTGTGTGTGTGTAGGTGTGTGTGTGTGTGTAGGTTTTGTGTGTGTGTGTGTAGGTTTTGTGTGTGTGTGTGTGTAGGTGTGTGTAGGTGTGGTGTGTGTAGGTGTGTGTGTGTGTGTGTGTGTATGAGTGTGTGTGTGTGTGTGTGCGCGCGCGCTCGTGTGGGTGTATGACCCACTTAATTTTTGCATTTATAACTCATTACAATTGTGACCAGGTGTGGACGTATCAGTGGCTCATTACTTGTAATTTGTTCATGACTGTAACCATGAATAGGAGTGAGGCTGATTCATTACCTCTGTAACTTGCCATGATTGTGACCAGATCTACCTGGAGTTCATTACCTTTGTAACTAGTTCAGCTATCATAACTTTGGGGTCCAGTCCCTGGACCCATTATGTACCTCTGTAATCTTTTGACTACCCCCCACAGGATGGGTATGGGGTGCATAATAAACATATTAAACTAACTCTTTAAACCCCAAATATCTTCAACAGGGGCCCCTTCTTTAGGAAGTCATCTCAGAGTGAAGACAGCACTGTTTCCCCTACACCTTCTTCCTGGCCCTACACTCACTCATCCACTTCATCTTTCATTTGCCTCCCCAAATCCCAAGTCTTCTTTTTTCCCCTTTTCATTTTCATTCTCAGTCACATCCTCCATCTTCTCCTTCCAGCTTTAATCTAAAGTTTACCCGACAGCATCTCCCACATTCTTTGTGTCAAACGTCAGCGACATCATCGTCAGCTAGCAGCTGCAGCAGCTGTCTGGTTTGCAGAGTGCAATTGCTCTGGGTTTTGCTGCTGACCCAGTGTCTTGTTACACCCTTTTACAGATGCACAACCACTATGCTACAAGTAGGTACTTTAAGCCACAGAAGCCTCTGTACTCTGGTAACAACTTTCACATATTTTCGTTTTGTTAATTTTGCAGCATTCACTGACCATTTATTAAAAGGTAGAATTTTATTTTATTTTTCGTCTTTTCTTACGTGGAAGACGTGAAAAATTTTGCATTTTTTTTTTAGGCGAAAAAGAGTTTACCTGGAGGGGTGTTTCGGGGGGCAACGCCCGTGCGGCCCGGTCTGAGACCAGGCCCCGTGTGGGTCAGGGGCTTTATCAACCCGGCGTTACTGCTGGCCTCCGCAAACTGACTTACAACCACAGCCCGGCTTTTCAGGTACTAACTTTAGGGCCTGTCCAAAAGTCCTCTTGAAGACACCAGGGGCATTGGCAATCCCCCCTTATGTGTGCTGGGAGGCAGTTGAACGTCTTGGGCCCCTGACACTTACGTGTTGTCTCTCAGGGACCGGGCACCCCCGCTTTTTTTCGGGAAAGTTGCTCTCCTGCCGACTTTTGCTTTCATAGGGGGGATTTTGTTGCAAAATTGGGACCCCTAGGATTTTCCAAGTTCAAAAAACATGTATCTCTCTCGCCTGCATTCCCAAGGAATACAAATCAAGGCTTTAACTTCCAGTAATTTAGGTGCTTTTGCACTATGGTGCCTGAAAATTTCTTATACACGTCCAGGTCAGCAATTTCACCTCCCCAAAGGAGCATTGTGTACACAGATTCCCCTAGAGAGAAAAAGGGTTTGAAGAGAACACATGGGTTGGCGTCCCCAGTTTTGAAGGTTCTCATTATCTTCCATCTTTTTTCTAGCGATGCTGTAGATTTTTTGTTGTGGCTTGGAAGGTTGAGATCCTGTGAATTATCCCCTCCCACCCCCCACATTACTTTTCGCTCTATGTATGGTTAAATTTGTTTTAAAATGATACAGTTTTAAATTTCCCCAAGTTTCCATATCTGGAGTTGAAAATTTCTCTTCATTTAACTTCATATTCGGGGGTGGCCCATTTAAGATTTTGGGGGATGTCCGCTTGGGGTCTTGGGGGGTCTTCGATGGGGGTCACTTTATGACAATTCGGGTGTCATTCAAAGGAAGACAGGGGGTTGGCTTTACATCCTGTCATGAGATATGAGGGGAGAACAGATGGGACGAGTACTTCCTTGGGAAAAAGCTTTTCCGTAGCGCCTCGACTTTTCTTGGTTTACTATTCTCTTTGTTTCTTTGTTAGGAATTTAGATCCATTCCCCCTCTTTTTCCTTTTTCACGATTTTTGCGTTTTTAACGGTCCACTTGTGAAGGCTTTTGCCAAGTTTTTTATATATACTTTTGCTTTTACTCGGTCAGATGACCAAGAGCCCCCAGTGGCGGGTTCATTTGCTAAGACCTGCGGGGAAACACTTGTCCTGTTTTCTAAAAAAACCTACTCAATTTTTCCCTAGAAGAAGAATTTCATATTGTTTATTGTGCCCGTGGCGTGGGCACAACAAAAAATATTAAACTTATGAAATAAAATAAACATTTATGTGGCACGTGTTCAATTTTTTTTGTTTGAATAACTTTAGTGCATTATTATCAGCAAAGAATAATGACATGGGTTGCAGAGTATGTATTTTTTGCGGTTTGTGCCCCGGGTGGCTGTTGTGGAACCGGGACCAACAACATGTGAGGGCCTCACTCGTCCAGTGTATCCGCCACTCATTAACCAAACAAAACACCGCTTCCTGCCCCTAAGTCTTGATTGAAAATTAAAATTTTTTAAAATTTTTTTAAAATTATTTGTGATACCCGTTTTTTGACCTTGTATGAATTATTTTTTTGAAAGAGAACGAAACTTTAAACCCGTGTGGGGCATCTTGGGGCTGCTCACACTGACACTAGTTAACACCAGTGAAAAGGCTAGGTCCAGTGACCACTGTACCAACTATGGTCCCGTGTTGCCTGATGTCAATAACCTGGCTAGTGGTCACCCCAATTGGGGAAAAAACCCGGGGCCCGGGGGAAAACCGGCGAAAAAAAAAAAAAAAAATGTGTAAATTTTTGGACAACAATGAAAAATTTTTCTGTTCCACCGGGCAAAACCAACTGGGGCGGGGGAGAACCGAATTTTAATAAAAATGTAGGGGCCTGAGTTAGAACATAAAGTGCCTTTTTTAGTAACACTGACTAGTGCTGCCTAAAGGTTAGAAAACCGGGCTACTGTTATTGTTGCCTGAGTGTCAGTAACACTGACTAATGTTTCCTGAGTGTCAGTAACACTGACTAGTGTTGCCTGAGTGTCAGTAACACTGACTAATGCTACTTGAGTGTCAGTAACACTGACTACTCGCTGTCACTCATGACTGTTGCACTTTGCGATTATTACTATTACGATCCGTAGGAGTCATACCACGCCAGGGGAACCAAGAGTCCACCAACATCAAGGTAGCAAGAGTCCAACATCAAGGTAGCAAGAGTCCAACATCAAGGTAGCAAGAGTCCACCAACATCAAGGTAGCAAGAGTCCAACATCAAGGTAGCAAGAGTCCACCAACATCAAGGTAGCAAGAGTCCACCAACATCAAGGTAGCAAGAGTCCACCAACATCAAGGTAGCAAGAGTCCACAAACATCAAGGTAGCAAGAGTCCACCAACATCAAGGTTACAAGTCCACCAGGATCAAGGTAACAAAAGTTCACCAGGATCAAGGTAACAAGAGCCCACCAGCATCAAGGTTTACCTGAGAGGTTTCGGGGTCAACGTCCCCGGCGGCCCGGCTGTGACCAGGCCTCCTGGTGGATCAGACCCCTGATCAACCAGGCTGTTACTGCTGGCTGCACGAAATTTCCAACGTACGAGCCACACCCCGGCTGGTCAGGTCCCGATTTTAGGTGCTTGTCCAGTGCCTACTTGAAGACTGCCAGGGGTCTACTGGTAACCCCCCTTTAAATGTATGTTTGGAGGCAGTTGAACAGTCCGGGCCCATGACACTTATTGTATTGTCTCTTAACGTACTAGTGACACCCCTGCTTTTCATTGGGGGGATGTTGCATCGTCTGCCAAGTCTTTTGCTTTCGTTGTGAGTGATTTCGTGTGCAAGTTTCGTACTAGTCCCCCAGGATTTCCAGGTGTATATAATCATGTTATCTCTCCCGCCCGCGTTCCATGGAATACGGGTTTAGGAACTTCAAGCGCTCCCAGTAATTGAGGTGTTTTATCTCCGTTATCCACCGTGAAGGTTCTCTGAATTTTCTAGGTCAGCAATTCACCTGCCTTTTGGGAAAGGGGCTGTTTGTGTGCAGCAATATTCCACCTAGATAGAACAAGCGACCTAAGAGTGTCATCATGGGCTTGGCACCCTATTTTGAAGGTTCTCATTATCCATCCTCTCATTTTTCTAAGCAGCTGCTATTGATACAATGTTATGGTCCTTGAAGGTGAGATCCTCCGACATGATCACTCCCAGGTCTTTGACGTTGGGTTTTCGCTCTAAATTTTTTGGCCGGAATTTGGTTTTGTACTCTGATGAAGTTTTTTAAATTTTCCCCGTGTTTACCATAACGGAGTAATTGAAATTTCTCATCGTTGAACTTCATATTGTTTTTCCCGCAGCCCATTTAAAGATTTAGGTTGATGTCCGCCTGGAGCCTTGCAGTGTCTGCAGTGGAAGACACTGTCATGCAGATTCGGGTGTCATCTGCAAGGAAGACACGGTGCTGTGGCTGACATCCTTGTCTATGTTAGATATGAGGATGAGAAACAAGATGGGAGCGAGTACTGTGCCTTGTGGAACAAGCTTTTCCACCCTAGCCGCCTCGGACTTTACTCTGTTGACTACTACTCTCTAGTGTTCTGTTAGTGAGGAAATATAGATCCATCGACCGACTTTTCCTGTTAAATTTTCCTTTAGCACGCATTTGTGCGCTATTACGCCATGGTCACACTTGTTGAAGGCTTTTGCAAAGCCTTTATAAAATTACATCTGCATTTCTTTTTGTCCTCTAGTGCCCTCTAGGACCCTTTTCGTATGTTCCCAAATTGAGACAGACAGGACGACCTGCTCTAAACCCATGTTCCCGGGTTGTGAAAATTTATGGGTTTTTTAATGGGGGGCGATCTTGCTTCTTAGGCCCTTTCAAAGATTTTTATGATATGGTGTATTGCTATCGATCTGAGTTCTTTTCGTTGCTTTTTTTTGCCCCCTTGTGGAGTGGGGAAAGTCGTTGTTTTTTTAGTAAACGTGGGAACCCCCTTTTCCTTTGTCCCCCCCTGGGATGGTAAAAGCTCGTGATAGGGTAAGGTAACAAGAGCCACCATCAAGGGAAAAAGTCCCCCAAACCCAAAAGGAAAAAGAGTCCCCAAAAAAATTAATTCAATTCAAAGTTTGTTCTTATAAGGTTAAAATTTTGAATTTTCAGAATTTGGTTTTTGGGTGGGGTTTTCATTAGTTAAATAATGTTTACAGGTTCCCAAACAAAACGCCTACATGGTAGGCTTTCGGGAGACTTTTTAATTCTTTATTTTTAAAAATTACAAATTATAGGTAATTTTTGGTAATATGGCTAAGTGACAAATACTTTTTTTTTGGTTTAGAAATGGAAATGCTTTTTTTTTGGGCACAGTATAGTTCAGTTTTTGGAGTATCACAGGTTTTCTTATTTTAAAAATTGGATTAATTTTTTGTTTTGGTAAAGGGTGAGTGTAAGTGTGAACCACCAGGGGTATTTTTAGTGTTGACGGGGTGTATCAGGAGATAAGATGTTTTCAAAGGTATTTTGAAGGTGATAAAATTGCTGCATTCTAGAGTTCTCAGGTAGGGTGTTCCAGATTTTAGGGCCTTTGAATACATTAATTTTTGTAAAGGTTAGCGGGACACGGGGAAAAGTCGAGAGTGTTTTTTTTTCTGGTGTTATGCTTGTGGGGGGCGTCACAACTACAAGAAAGCTTTTAGGTCAAAGGTTGATATTAGAGTTTTTAAAGGCCGTAAAAGTGATTTTTTTTTTTTTTTTTTTATTTGGTTTTTTTTTTTTTTTTTTGGGGTTTAAAAATTTTTTTTTTTAAATTATTTTAAGGTGTATTTTTTTATTTTTAATTTTTTGGTGGGTTTAATTTTATTTTTTTTTTTGAAAATTTTTGGGAAATTGGGTTTTTTTTTTTTTTTTTTTTTTTTTGCCCCAAAAAAAAAATTTTTTTGGTTTTTTTAAAATTTTTGGTTTTGTGTTAATTGGGTAAAAAATTTTTGGGGGTTTTTATTTTTGGAAAGGGGGGGGTTTTTTTTTTTTTGGGGGTTTAGTGTTTTTCTTACTCATCTTTTTGTTGTGTTATTATTGTTTGGGTGTGTTGCTGCAGTTGATCCCCAAGCACAATAGCATAGTTGAGTATGGATAAATAGTGAGTGTATGTTTGAGAAGGCATTTTGCGGCACTAGTATGTATCTTTTTGGAGAGGATCCCAACCGTTTTGGATATTTTTTTTGGTTATTTTTGGGATAGGGTGCTGAATTCGGGTTGTTGTAAGTTTTAGGCCTGGGAATTTGCCCTCATTATGTTGGTTTTTAGGTTTGTCGATCTTAATGTAATTTGTGCATCTCCTGCTTGCTACCAACATAATATAGTAGTTTTGTCAGTGTTTAAGCGTAAGTTTTTTATTGGCTTTTATCCAAGTCGATATTTTGAGAGCTCCTCGTTAACAATGGGTTGAGGGTGGCAAGATTAGGGTGAGAGATGACGTAAGTCTGTCGTCAGCAAAGAGAATGGGTTTCAGGTGTTGGGATACGTATGGAAAATCATTGATGTGTATGAGGAAAAAGCAGGGGACCAAGGACATTCCCTGCGGAACTCCAGTACAAGTGGCCGTGTTGTTGATGCGTGTCTTTAATGGTGACATACTGATACCAACATCAAGGTAACAAGAGTCCACCAGCATCAAGGTAACATGAGTCCACCAACCCTCAGGTAACAAAAGTCCACCAGCATAAGGTAACAGAGTCTACCAGCATCAAGGTAACTGAGTCTACCAGCATCAAGGTAACAAGAGCCCACCAGGACAAGGTAACAAGAGTAATCCTCCTTATGTGTGCTGGGAGGCAGTTGAACAGTCTTGGGTTCTTGACACTTACTGCGTTGTTTCTTATCATGCTATGGCGTCCTGCTTTTCACTGAGGGGTATGTAGCATCGCCTGCCGAGTCTTTTGTTTTTTATATGGAGTGATTTTCATGTGCAAATTTACTAATCCCTCTAGGATTTTCCAAGTGTAATAATCATGTATCTCTCCCGCCGCATTCTATGGAGTACAGTTCGAGGAACTTCAAGTGTTCCCAGTAATTGAGGTGTTTTATCTCCGTTATGCGCACCGTGAAGTTCTCTGTATATTTTCTAGGTCAGCAATTTCACCTGCCTTGGAAGGTGCTGTTAGTGTGCAGCAATATTCCAGCCTAGATAGAACAAGCTACCTGAAGAGTGTCATCATGGGCTTAGCATCCCTAGTTTTGAAGGTTCTCATTATCCATCCTCTCAATATTCTAGCAGATTGCGATTGATACAATGTTATGGTCTGAAGGTGAGATCCTATGACATGATCCCTCCCAGGTCTTTTACATTAGTTTCTCGTTCTATTGTGTGGTTGAAATCGTTCTATTGTGTGGTTGAAATTTGTTTTATACTCCGATATAGTTTTAATTTCCTCACGTTATCCATATTGGAGTAATTGAAATTTCTCATCACTGAACTTTATATTGTTTTCTGCAGCCCATTTAAAGCTTTGGTTGATGTCCACCTGGAGTCATGCAGTGTCATCAATGGAGGACACTGTCATACAAATTCGGGTGGTCATCTACAAAGGAAACACTGTGCTATGGTTTACATCCCTGTCTTTCAGATATGAGAATGAGGAACAGGATGGGAGCGAGTATTGTGCCTTGTGGAACACAGTTTTTCACCGTAACCGCTTCAGACTTTACTCTATACACATAAGTACAATTATCATATATAGTTTAACATGTGTATATTATCTAGGATAAGAAAAAAAAGGTCAGTGTCTAAGACTGTAAATTCATACATTTCAAAACCCAACAAAATACATGTTATATATTCCATCTGTAAGTTTTATTTCAAACAATAACAGAGTTTTATCAATGCTACTTCCATCCATTGTTACTCATTATTACAATCAAAATAAGCGCTAAACCCAGAAGGATGTCCCGTCGCTTGGTGGCAAAAGCTTTCGCTTCACAAGGCGAGGGGTCCGGGGTTCCCCTTCCCAGCGAGGGTAGAAAACATAGGGTGCGTTTCTTTACACCTGTTTTTGTATGTTCACCCATCAATAAAATGGGTACCTGGGTTTTAGTGGACTGGTGTGGGTCCATCCCCGGGGCAAAAGTGACCTAATCTGCCCGAAATGCTGTGCATAAAAAGCGACTTTCTATATAGTAGTTGTCACTGATGTCAGTAGGACTGTATACACTGTACATGTACTTGTAGTAAATAAAGATTATTAGTATTATTGTACGTATTATAATCAAGGGGAGCGCTAAACCCGTAGGATTATGCAGCGCTTGGGGGAGTGGAAGGTATTCAGGCTTATTTCAGGGAACCGGAGCACAGATCCAATTCCCTAGATCAAGAGCTCCTCCACCAACTTTCAAGGAACCTTCCTTGAGGAGTAAGGGTAATACATTAAATCAGGGGGAGAGCCCTAAACCTGTAGGATTATACAGCGCCTGTAGGGGAGATGGAAGGTATTCAGGTTAATTCAGGGAACTGGAGCATACATCCAATTCCTGAAATCAAGAGCCCCTCCAGCATCAAGGAAAACTGAGATAAGGGGTCATACATTATTATTATTATAATCAAGGGAAGCGCTAAACCCGGAGGATTATACAGCGCCTGGGGGGGGATGTGGAAGGCATTCAGGCTTAATTGGGGGGGAACTGGAGCACAGACCCAAATTTCCCAAAATCAAGAGCCCCTCACCAACATCAAGGAACCTTCCTTGAGGGAAGGTCATACAACCTTCACTGTTATAAAAACTTGTTTATCACACGTTACCATGACAACCAGCTGTTTCGCCACCTTAGTTACGTCTTGACGTGTAGCCGGTCAGTAATTCAGGTCGGGTGCAGTTTTCTGGGTCTTAGGCAGGAAGATTAACTTTTTCTTTTGGTAAAATTATATTTCTTGTCTTATCATTGTCCATATTTGGTTAATATTTACTTTACAAGCAAGAGAAGAGAGGGTGTGAGCAGTCGGTGAGCCGTGGTGACCATCAACACTAACAACAACAACAACAACAAGGTTTCTGTCAGAGTTTTTCCAACCTCATGTACCTGATCTTGCTGTAAAAGGAACACTGTTCCCTTTGTTTCCATCTCCCAGTTTGGGCAGTAATTCACTTCCCTGCATGGAGAACCGGGGCTGCAGCACCAAGAAAGTTTTCACTGACACTTCAAGCCGCAACAAGGTGTCTGCAGCACTCCTACGTAATTTACACTATGTTGAAATTGTGCTTATATATACCCATTTCTAAGTAAACTTACACTAGCATTGTTACACTTGGGTAAGATAAGATAGTACTTGGGTTATCTAGCAGGGGGTGTGTGTTAGCAACTCAGGATAACCCAATAAAGTCAGTGTGTCATCCAGGACTGTCTGTCTTGTTTCCATTGTGATCCTTCAGTCTTGTCCCCCAGGATGCCACCCACGCCAGTAAAATAACACCCAGTACCTATTTACTGCTAGATGAACATGGACAGCAGGTGTAAGGTGATTAGCCCCCAGGTGCCTACTTACTGCTAAGATAAACAGGGACAGCGGGTTTGTAAGGTAACTAACACCCAGGTACCTATTACTGCTAGGGGATCGAACCACAATGCAGTATATGAGCTGAGCACGCTACCAACTGAGCAACGAGCAACAACAGCAATATTATTTTAATTTTAAGGCTTAAATTTTTTTTGTGACTCGGGTAATAACCTTAAGCTGACAGGTTCAAGACTGTAAATGGGTTTCCCATTTACAGTGAGGGGTTCTTCTTCTTCTGTTGGGTTTCAGGGCCACTGACAGTATACATCGTATCGAGCCCGGCCGTCCAGTGCTAGGAGAGGGGACTTCGACCAAAGTGGAAATGTTTTGACTAATAACTATGTATCATATATCCCTGATATGCCCTGAAGCCAGCAGGAAGGAGCAGGTACAGGCCAATATCTCCTGATGGTCCAGAAGGTGAAACCCCTCCCCTTTGAGGAGGAGAGGTAGAGTGAAAGTGTGCACCCCAAGTGTGCGCAAGGCCGCACGGAGAGTAGTCCGTGCAGAGTGATAACGTGGGCACCACAACAGGAAATGTTCCACCGTCTCAGGCTGTGAGGGACACCACAGGCAGTATGGAGAGTCCGTCATCTGAACTCGGTACAGACGAGCCATCAGTCGCGAGTGCCCAAGGGGTTCTTGATCTGAGGAATTGGACCTCTGCTTCAATTCTTTGACTTGAGTCTGTATGCCTTCCATACCACCAGGTGCTGAATGACCCCCTACTGGTTTAGTGTTCTCCCATGAATGTCATAATAACAATAATAATAATATTAATATAATATTAATAATAATGTAGAAATGTTTTTTTGGGTGGTGCAAGCATTGCCATCCTTGGGATGAGTGTAGCTAAGAAACTTTTATTTGAATGACCCCAAAAGTCACTATGTTTGGCTTATCACCATTGGGGTCTCTTCATCCTCTTTTTCTCATTTTGCAATCCATAACATGTTGCATTAGTATTACTTTATCTCCAGTTGAGTTTTTATTATATAAATTCACCAGTATTAGTGTGTTGTGCAATAGAGATAAATATATTTTGTGCTTTTAGGAAAGACTTTTTTTTTATATAACCTAACCATGTTTATCTAACTTAACCTAACAATTTTATAGCTAGTCTAAGTAATTTAGGTTTAGTTAAGTTTTGGTTTGTCTACTCCCTAATCTGTCCTTACCTAGAGATTAATTTGTCAAAAAAACCCAAAACCAATAATAACTCAATGAAAAGCTTCTGTACAAATTATTACCCATTCCAATGACAATGGGACACAACATTGTCATTGTAGATATTGCCAGCACGGCCTGCAACAGCTGTGTCAGGGTAATGTTATCCATAAATGCTTGCATCTTTGTCTACATTGTAAAAAATGTCCTAATCTTTGAAGAAGGCAACTTCCTCCATCTCTCTTCCTCCTCCTCTGAAGGAAAATTCCTGAGCTGTGGTCTGTTGGGGTTGCACCTCAAGCTCTTGCAGCTCTTAGTGGTTAGCTCTTCATTTCGTCCTCCACCAACTCTTCCACATCCTCCCCACTAACCTCCAACCCCACGGACTTCCCCAGTGCCACAATAGATTCCACAACTGCATAGGCTCCTCAGGGTCAGTCCCAAACCCTTCAAATCCCTCTCTTGTACAACATTTGGCCACAATTTTCTTCAAGCAGAGTTCAAAGTCTGCAAGTCACTCCCTCCCAAGCCTTACCTATAAGGTTTATGTAATTGAGGATACTGAAATGATCTTTCCAGAACTCTCTTAGGGTCAATTCACTGTCTGAGGTCACTTCAAAGCACTTTTGAAACAGTGCTTTGGTGTACAGTTTTTTGAAATTTGAAATGACCTGCTGGTCCATGGGCTGGAGGAGAGGAGTGGTGTTAGGAGGCAAAAACTTGACTTTGATGAAACTAAACTCCGGCACCATTCGCTCTTCCAAGCCTGGAGGATGAACAGGAGCATTGTCTAATACCAGGAGGCACTTGAGTTCCAATTTATTTTCCAGGAGGTATTTTTTCACACTGGGGCCAAACATGTCATGGAACCAACCTAGGAAAATGTCCCAAGTGACCCATGCCTTACTGTTTGCTCTCCACCCTCACACACAATTTAGTTTTATGACACTGTTTTTCTTGGGAATACACTGGGAGTTTCAGAGTGATACACGAGTAAAGGCTTCACTTTGCAGTCCCCACTAGCATTACTACAAAACATGAGAATTAACCTGTCTTTCATAGGCTTGTGTCCTGGGAGTGCCTTTTCCTCCTGAGTAATGTAGGTCCTGTTTGGCATTTTCTTCCAAAACAGGCCTGTTTTGTCACAATTGAACACTTGTTGGGGTTTTAATTGTTCAGCCTTAAATTTCTGCACATGTATTTCAGCTGCTTTTTTGTCAGAACTGGCAACCTCGCCATACCTTATCACACTGTGTATGCCACTATGATTCTTAAATCTCTCAAACCAGCCTTTGCTGGCCTTAAATTCATCAATATCAGTACTAGTTCCAGGCATTTTCTTAACGAGATCATTATACATCTGCCTTGCCTTTTCACATATAACTGACTGAAAAACACTGTCTCCTGATAATTGTTTCTCGTTGATCCACACCAACAACAGTCTTTCCACATCTCTGAATATTTTCGATCTCTGTTTTGTAAGTATATTTGCACCTTTTGCAACAACAGCTTCCTTGATTACCTTTTTCTTGGCCCAGATAGTAGTGATGGTTGTATGGGGTTTGTTATACAACCTGGCCAGCTCGGAGACACTCACTCCACTTTCGTATTTTGCGATGATCTCTTTCCTGAATTCAATAGTATTTCTCACCCTCTTTACCACAGGGCTGGCACTAGAAGCTTTCTTTGGGCCCATGGTGGCTTATTTAGCAGTTACAAGCACTAAAAACAATGGAATAATACAAAATGTACCGCATGTATGCGTGGAATTGTCCTCACTGGCTTGTAAACAATGGAACAGTGGCTGTACATGGAGTGGCCAGGCCACTCAGGTCACGCAGACACGTTCGGGATGAATGACTTTATCCGAGTTCTTTGTCTTTAAACCCGAGCCAATGTTTTGACGCAACAACGTTATTTAATCCGAATTTACGTAATCCAAAAATGTCGTAAAGGGGGGTCCACTGTAGTCTATTCCTAGTTCTTTAGTAGTGTGTAAACCCTTATGATTAATTACCTGAAATACATTGCATAATTAGTGCTTTCTTCTGTGTCCACCATTGTACTAACTCATTTAAAGTATGTATATTTGTGCAGCCTAAAAAATAAACATTATTATTATTCAGGTTGTGTATACATAGAGTACGATGTTTTCATTATACTGGTTTTCAGGGTATACAAGTACAGTGGTCCCTGTTGTTCGTAATTAATCCGTTCCCTGGAGCCGTTACTATAAACGAAATTTACGATTTACGAATCAATTTTCCCCATAAAAATAATGTAAATACAATTAATCTGTTCCTGACACCCAGAAGTATTAAAACAAAAATTCTAACATGAAATATGCATGTATACATAAACAATACAAGGGGAAATGATGAATGAAACATTAACAGCATAACACTTACCTTTATTGGGATCTTCAGTGATGGGGAACTGGAGGAGGAGAGAGAGTGGATTGTTTTTATAGTTTGGAAGGGAATCCCCTTCCATCAACACCTCAGGTACCTTTTGCTTTTTCTGGGGTTGCTTCTCTTCTGTTTCTTAATGCCACTAGGACCCACCTTGAGAGTCACTGGAGTCCTGTCTCACAAAATAACTGTCCAGAGAGTTCTGTTTCGACGTCTCTTTAAACACTTCCCTAAAATGGCCCAAGACTTTTTTCACTGTACATGTTGCCAACCTGGCTTGCAACAACCTTGTTAGGGTGATGTTTCTCCATAAAGCTTTCCATCTTACCCCACATAGTAAAAATCTTTTTAATTTCTGAAGAAGGCACCTTCTTCCATCTCTCTTCCTCCTCTGCAGCAAGTTTTCTGAGCTGCGATGTGTTGCTTTTTCCTGCTGAGCTTTTGGCAGCCCCTCATTGTGAGCTCTTCAATGTGTCTTCCCCCTTTCCCTTCCACATCCTCCAAACTCACATCCAACCCCATGGAACTCCTCAGTTGCCACAATGATTTTTACAACAGACATAGGCTCATTAGGGCAGTCCCAAATTCTTCAAAATCCCTTTTTCGGACACAATCTGGCCACAATTTTCTCCAGGCAGAGTTTCAAAAAGTCTGGTAGTAAACCCCCCCTCCCAAGCCATACCTATGGGGTTTATGCAGTGGAGGATGCTGAAGTGTTCTCTCCAAAATCCTTAGGGTCAAGTGAGTGTCTGTGGTCACATCAAGCACCTGTGAAACATTGCTTTTGGTAGGTTTTTAAGTTTGCAATAACCTGCTGGTCCAGGGGTTGGAGGAGAGGAGTGTTATTTGGGGGGGGCAAGAACTTTACTGTGATGAACCCAACTCCCGGAAAATTAGGTCATCCAAGTTTGGAGAATGAAGCAGGTGCATTGTCCATTACTAGCGGGCCCACTTGAGATCCAATTTCTTTTCCAGGAGATACTCCTTCACCCCTAGGGCCAAACACTTCATTGAACCACTCGACGAAAATTTCCCTCGTGACCCAGGGCCTTAATATTAGATTTCCAAAAACACACACAATTTACTCTCATAAAAATTGTTTTTCCTGAACACTCTGGAATTTTCAGAAGGGTTTACACTATAATGGCTTCACTTTGAAATCCCACTAGCATTAGCACAGAACAGAGTGTCAGCCTGTCTTTCATGGGCTTGTGTCCTGGCATTGCCTTTCCTCTTGTGTAATGAAGGTCCTCTTTGGGCATTTTCTTCCAAAAGAGGCCTGTTTCGTCAAAATTGAACACTTGTTCAGGTTTCATCCTTTCAGCCTCTATGTACTCCGGGAAATTTTCATGCACATATTTTTCAGCCGCCTTGTGGTCCGAACTGGCAGCCTCACCATGCCTTTACCACACTGTGTTGCCAGTACGGTTCTTAAATCTCTCAAACCAGCCTTTGCTGGCCTTAAATTCACTAAACTTACTATTTGCAGGCAATTTCTTTACCAAATTTTTCATGCAACTGCCTAGCCTTTTCAAAAATAAACGAAGTCATAAGAGTATCTCCTGCTAATTGTTTCTCATTTATCCACACCAATAAAAAACTTCTCAACCTCTTCCAGTACGGGTGATCTCATTTTTGTCAGCATAGTTACTCCCTTTGCAACAACAGCATCCTTTATTTCATTTTCTTGGCCACTATGGAACAAAAGGTTTTTGTAGGGTTTCTTATACATCCTGGACAGTTCGCCACACTTGTACCCCTTTCATATTGTTCAAGGATGGTTTTCTTAAATCAATCGAATTTCTCACCCTTTTTTACCACAGGGTTGGCACTAGGAGCTTTCTTTGAGCCATGGTAGCTTTTTTAGTACTTGCAAGCACTAAAATAAATGGAATATTATGAAATATTTCGCTGGAGCACGTGAGGGGACCTTGCTCACTGGTAAACATTGCCAGACTGGCTTCCGCCCTGGCTCACGCCATGGGTACGTGTCCCGGACGAACTACGACTCGCGAGTCAACCTATGAAAAGCTAGTCCATGTTTATACGAAAATACCTCTATGATTGGCGAATTTTACGATTGCCGGGAACTACGAAAAGCGGGGACCACTGTATTATGGAACACACAAAAAGCATACTGTGTAGCCTCAGTCAGTAGTTGTTGGAGTGCCACAGGGTATGTCCTTGGCCTTCAACTCTTTCTCATTTACATCATTGACCTCCCCACACTCACTAAAAACAACAGACATAGCCCCACCTACAAAGGTGGCAGTAAAAACCAATTGCAAGAACTACAACTGATACACTAACATCCCATATCATAAAAATCTTTGAAAGGGTTCTAAGAAGCAAGATCGCCAACCACCTAGATACCCATCAGTTACTCATTCCATGGCAACACGGGTTTAGAGCAAGCTGCTCCTGTCTGTCCCAGCTACTGGATCACTATAACAAGGTCCTGGATTCTGTAGAGGGTAAACAAAATACAGATGTAGCATACACAGACTTTGTGAAGTCCTTTTACAATGTACCCATGGTGTAATAGCCCCACAAAATGCATGATAAAGGAATAGCAGGAAAAGTTGGTAGATAGATCCATAACTTCCTGACAAATAGTACACCCGAGAGGCAGCTACGGTGAAAAGCTTTTTTTCCACAAGGCACAGTACTCACTCCCATCCTATTCCTTAACCTCATATCTGACATAGACAGAGATGTAAGCCATAACTCCATGTCTTCTTTTGTGGATGACGCCCAAATTGCCATGACAGTGACCTCCATCGAAGATGCCACAAGACTCCCCAAAAGGACATCAACCAAATCTTCAAATGGGCCACTCAAAACAACATGAATTCATTGAAAAGAAATTTCAACCACTCAGATATGGAAAACTTGAGGAAATCAAAACTGTATCAGGGTATACAACAAATTCTAACCATACAATAGAGCAAAACAGTAATGTGAAGGGCCTGGGGGTGATAATGTCACCCCCAGTGACCACAACAATGTATCTACCATAACTGCTAGAAAATGATAGGATGGGTAAATGGAACCTTCAAAAGTAGGGATGCCAAGGCCATGATGATTCTCTTCAAATCACTTGTTCTCTCTAGGCTGGAATACTACTGTACACTAACCCCCTTTAAGGCAGGCAGAATTACCGACCTGGGAGAGTGGTATAAAGAAAAAATTTTATGGCACATATAAGTGCAAAAAAAGCACCTAAATTACCCGGAACGTTGAAGTCTCTTTGATTTGTATTCCCTGGATCCCAGGGAAGAAAGATACAGATGATATTACACTTGGGAAAAACCTAGAGGGATTAGTTTCCAAACTTGCACACAAAAATCACTTGCTATGAAAGCAAAGTACTCGGCAGGGGATGCAACATTTCCAGTGAAAAGCAGGGACACCACGAGTACACAGAGAGACAACACAATAATTTCCGGGGCACCCAAAACTGTTTTAGCCCGCCTCCCAGCATACATAAGGGGGATTACTAATAGATACCCTGGCTGTCTTCAAGAAGGCACGGAAGGCATCTAAAGTCAGTACCTGACCACCTGAGTTAGGGTTTGTACATCAGTTTGCCTGGTTGATCAGACCCTATCCACCACGAGGCCAGGTCTCAGACCAGCCACTGGGCATTGGGCCCCAGAAACCATCTCCAGGGATACTCCAGGGCTAGTTTTCAAGTACAGTGGACCCCCCCAGTTTCGTGAGCCTCGCAGTTCGTGATGTGCCTTGCAATTCTTTCCCTCATTTGGAACACATAAATGCAGTCGGGAGCAGCCAGGCATACACAAAGGCTCCTATGCAATGTTCGGAGCATCATTGGGGGCATTGTTTCTGCGCGAATGACCATCACTCCAGGTGTTCATGTGATACATTTCGTAATAACCATTGTTTTTGGTGCTTGAAACTCTAAATAAGCCACCATGGGGCCAAAAGAAAGCTTCTACTGCCAGGCCTTTGGGAAAGAAGATTAGAAACACAATACAATTAAAGAAAGAAATCATTGCAAAATAGAAAGTGGTGTGCTTGTGGCCGAGCTCAGCAGTATGTACGGAAAACCCCATTCAACATCATTTCCATCGTGTCTAAAAAAAAGGAAATAAAGGGAAGGTCTTGTTGCGAAAGGGGGTAGAATATGCCCCACCAAAAAGAGATTGCAAATACTAGATGTTGAGAATTTTGGTATGTGGATCGACGAAAAACAATTAGCAAGAGATAGTGTCATGCAGTCGATAATTTGTAAAAGGCAAGGCATGGCATACTGATCCAAAAGAAAATGCCTGCAACAGGTGCTAATATTAGTGAATTTAAGGCCAGCAAAGGGGTGGTTTGAGAGATTTAAGAAGCGTAGTGGCATATACAGTGTGGTAAGGCATGGCGGGGGCTGCCAGTTCTGAAAAATTTGTGCGGGGAATCAAGAACTATGTAGAGGCAAAAGGGATTCGTAACCCAACAAGTGTTCATTTGTGACGAAACAGGCCTCTTTTGGAAGAAATGCCAAAGAGGACCTACATCACATAGGAGGAAAACGGCACTTCCAGGACCAAGCCTAACACAAGGCTAACTCTCATGTTCTGTGGTAATGCTAGTGGGGATTTCAAAGTGAAGCCTTTACTGGTGTATCACTCTGAAAATCCCACAGTGTTCAAGAAAAAGGGGTGTTGCCAAGATTAAATTGTGTGTGATGTAGAAGGCTAATATTTAAGGCATGGGTCACAAGGGAAATTTTCCTTGATTTGTTCAATGAAGTTTTTGGCCGGAGTGCAAAGAAATACCTCCTGGATAATAAAATTGCCACTCAAGTGCCTCCTGGGAATGGACAATGCTCCTGCACATTCTCCAAAACTTGGATGACCAAATGTTTGGGGGAGTTTAGTTTTTCATGACAGTGAAGTTCTTGCCACCTAATACCACTCCTCTCATCCAGCCCATGGACCAGCAGATGATTCAAACTTCAAAAAACTGTACACCAAAGCAGTGTTTCAAAGGTGCTTTGATTTGACCTCAGACACTCAATTACCCTAAGAGCAAACCAAATGAAGAGCTGCAAGACCTTCATCTGCAACCCGCAACAGAGGGATGGCTCAGGAAATTGGGTTCAGAGGAGGAGGAAATGAGACTGAAGAAGGTGCCTTCTTCAAAGCTTAGGGACATTTGTTCAAAGTGGAGCGAGTGCAAACGTTTTATGGAGGAACAACACCCTGACAAAGCTTGTTCAAGCCGAGTTGGCAACATGTACGATGACAATGTCATGTTCCTATTTGAGGCATATTTTAAAGAAACGCCAGAAAGAGGGCTGGTCTGGAAAACAATTATTTTGAGCACATGGGTCCAGTGACTCTCAAGCTGGTCTAGTGGCAATAAAAACAAAGAAGGGGAAGCAACCTATAAGGACTTGGTACCTCAAGTCTTTATGGAAGGGTATCATGTTTCAAATTAATAAATAAATTAATAAATAAATACAAAAATAAATAAAGGGGATTCCCCCTTCCAAACAATAGTGTTACTTCTCCACCTCTCCCTCCTGCTGTCTTCCATATACACCAACAAGTGTCCTTCAGTAAAGGTAAGTGTGATAATATTCCTTTTATTACAGTATACTTGATTTCATCATTCTTTTTCGTATGTTTGTCTATATTTAACCCTTTCAGGGTCCAGAGGCCAAATTTCAAAGTGTGTCACACAAGGGTCCTAGAATTTCAAAAAATAATTTTGTTATTTTTTCTTATGAAATGGTAGAAGAATCTTTATCTGATAGTATTAAAACAATAAGTATACAAAATTTGATGGAAGAATTGCGAAATTATACCTCGTGAATTTTTTGATTGTCAGCGATATTTATTCATTGGCAATTTTGCCGACTTTCACTCCCATTTTTAGGCCAATTACAATATGCCTATCTACAAATTCTTAGCTGTTTACTAGTATTACTTCATTCTACATCGATTTACTCAAGAAATTGCCAGTCAACGTTTTTTTTGTTCAACTACAAAATAAAGTGATGGAATTGGTAATTTGCAAAATTTAATGCAAAGTTTCAAAATATTCCAATTTCAAAATAGTCCAGATAAGCAATGCCAAGCATTCCTGGCACTAAACTAACATCTCCGCTGTTCATTCGTTATGTTTTCACGGCTTTACAAATGAATTCCTTTTTGATTTTTTATTCACATAATGAATTATTTATTTCAAACCAAAAAATGAAGATTTAATATTATGCAATATTGTAATAATTGTATAAATATATCACCACATTTGGTGAACGTATATTAGACCCACCTAGCTAGTGTGTATTAAACATGTGAGGTCATTTGTTACTCTGAACATCGCAAAAATTTTAACATTTCCGCTACTGTTTGACGCAGTTTCAACATTTTCAATACTAAAACAATCAAAATCATCTCTATTTCTGAATATACCTACCATACTATCAAATGAGACCAAGAAATCGCAAATACAACTAAAAAAAAAATACGAAAAAACACTACCAATTCGCTGTTTTTTACAACCGAAAATTACGATCTTGGTTTTTTTTCTCTCATGCACTGTGTGCTGAAGGATTTGTTTATGTGTGCACACATACCACATAGATGTATTCCTCTCATATCAAGGCCCAAATTTACCGCTCACAGCTTATTAATACTTTGGGTGTCGGAAATTAATTAATTTGGATTTACTTTATTCTTAGGGAAAAATGGTATAAGCATTGTTGAATTCCAACTTTTGCAGACCCTCTGGAAGGATTATAATCCACAAAACTCGGGGCCCATTGTAGTCTATAAGCATTAGGAATTAGTCTGCCAAAAAACCCCCAACATTTTAGTGATTTTCTTTGTACAGGTGGTACCTGATATCGAACTTTATTTCATTCCAGAATGCTGTGCTAGTGCCAATACCGAATAAGGAATAGTGTAAAATCAGATTAGTCCATTTCAGACGCCCCAAAAACACATCTTACAATGCACTTACACAAATACAAAACCCCCCCCTTTACATAACTGTTGTAGGTTGGAGCATTTTGAAACTTCGGGGTACCAACTGTACTTAAACCATGCTTAAAAAGGTAAATGCAATTGAAACATTTGCAAAGAAAATAAAAAATTTGTTTGTTTGTTTGCTTAGATTAATGGTAGGATAACCTAGTAAGGTCAAAATTTGACTTATGGTCCGCATTTGTTATTGACACTGGCCAAATTCCACTCTTAGTATCATTAAAAGTAATAAATTTGGCACAACTGAGGTATATTCCACCAATTCCATAACCGTTTTGCTGGACAGGTTTCTCCTTGCAACAAAATCCACCTTATGTACATGTTTCTGCTGATGCAGTGTTATCCATGATTCACTATAGGACTCACATAGCCTACATTTTTTCCTAGAAATGAATGTGGTTAAGGCTGCTTGAAACAGTTGAACTGAGAGCATAAAATGGTGGTGCTTAGCATATTGAAAAAATATAAAAATTATGTGTAAATGTACATCACACACAGTTTGGTCCCCGACATAAATAACCTTAGTCAGTTAAGTGGCGTTGTCAATATTTTTTCTTTTTTCAAATCCTCCAATACAGTACAGTGGACCCCCGGTTTACGATATTATTTCATTCCGAAGTATGTTCAGGTGCCAGACTGACTCCGATATTTTTTCCCATGAATGAATATTTGGAAGTAGATTAGTCCATTTCCAGACGCCTCCCAAGACATACACATACAAAATGCACTTACATAAATACACTTACATAATTTGGTCGCATTGGGAGCTGATCGTAAACTCGGGGGTCCACTGTATTTTGTTAGCCTTGAGAATGCTTCATTTAATTGATTCAAATTTTCAGTGATGGTTTACTGTAAGTGGCCGGGGGCAAGTTTCCATGCAGCTATTGCATAATGTGAGTTTGGCTTTTCTCAGTTTAGAAAGACCAAAAAGGCACAATACCATGACTGTAACAATGCACAAATAACCTGCAAATAGGAGAAGGAGCTTAAGGACGATGTTTTTGGTCCAAGAACCATTCTGGACCCTTACTAAAAGTGTGCGGGTTATTTGTGTATTGAACCAGTCCACTGTATTGTGCCTTTTGTTCTTCTTTCTTCTACTATTACTTCCACTACCTACCTACCTACCACTACTACTACTATCCCCTCTTCCTCCATCTCTTGTTTCCCATCCCCTTTTCCTGCTCACCTGATACGTACGTACTTGCTTCCCCTCTCTCTTTTCTTTTAGTGTGACTTTGTAAATGTGCAGGTTATTTTGTGTAGTTTAGAAAGTTGATATGTGATTTTTGATTTTCTGTGCAGTACTGGAGAGAACCTCTTCTGACACACCCATCACACAGGAATTATTTTTGTTAATATATTTTTGCCATATTCCCTTCGCTAGTATATAGTTTTCTTGTCATATTCCTGATGACACAGGATGGCTTCAACACACAGGATGGCAACATCTACACAGGATGGCATCACACACAAGGATGGCTTCATCACACAGGACAGGATGGCTTTACACACAGGATGGGCATCATCACACAGGAGGCATCATCAACACAGGATGGGCATCATCACACAGGATGGCTTCATCACACAAGATGCTTAATCATCTGTATCATAGAGATTAATTATCTTAGAGAAGTTTCAGGTTTAACGGCACATGAGTGTCATTCTGTTTTTAATCCATTAACACATTAGTAGCCATATATCCTTTCATATAGTACTGTATATTAAACATCTTTGCAGATAAATTAGCTAAGTACAACAGTTTGAGCACAATGGTGGTCCTTATCATAAACGTGGTAAACGAAAGCCATTTTTACTACTAGAGACAACAGTTCAAGCCGAGACCGTGGAAAGAAGTGCTCAACAAACAGGATGATTCATAATGTAGACTGAAAAGTTTACTAGAATCTGTACTGGTAAGCGTTGTAAACCTCTTTTTTTTTTTTTCCATTCCTCAAAACAAGTAAGATTAATTTTTTTTTATACAGCCTCTCCTCACTTAAACACAGAGTTCCTTCCTAAGAGACCACATCGAAACGAATTTCGACACTAAGTGAGGAGCATACTATAATGTTAGTTTGTCCAATTTTCTTTGATATTGTTTTAATGTCATCTTTGCACCATTTAATAACTTTTCTGGGTATATTTGTGAAATTTTATACTTTAGTGTACTGTACATCTTCTTTCAAACACCAGCCGCATCCCAACCAAGGCAGGGTGGGCTCAAAAGGAAAAAACGAAAGTTTCTCCTTTTACTTTAGTATATATCAGGAGAATGGTTACTAGCCCCCCCCGCTCTCCGGCATTTTATCACCTCTTACCAACACGCATGGCTTAACGGAGGAAGAATTCTGTTCACTTCCCATGGCGGTAGAGGAAATAAACAAGAGCAAGAACTATAAAGAAAAATAGAAGAAAACCCAGAGGGGTGTGTATATATATGTTTGTACATGTATGTATGTGACCTAAGTGTATGTAGAATTAGCAAGATGTATGTGTAAGAGACAGAAAAAAAAAGACACACAATCCTACCATCATGTAAAACAATTACAGGCTTCCATTTTAACTTCATTTGCAGATGGTATACCTCGCCTGGCAGTTGCTGACTACCAACCTCTACTAAGGTGGTACTGTACATATATAGTTATAAACAGAAATAGCGGAAATCAGCTCTAATATACATTATTTAGGCATGCATACTGGTCAGAGAGTCCCCGTTGTAAGTCCGAGTGTCGGTACACAGTACGTCACAAGTGAGGAGAGGCGTAATTTCACAGTGTAAAGAGCCAGCTTAACTGAATGTGCTGAATATATTTTTGTTTTATAATTAATTTATGGAAAGCTAACAATAACTCAGTTATTTGATTTGTGTAATTATTTTTGGAATAAAATATTATCAGGTTGTAATTTTTCATAACACCTCTTCCGAAAGTTGGTAAGTTTTATAATAAGTAGTTTCTTTAACTTTGTAAACTCAGTATAATTCTGCATCTATTTTAGAAATTGGAATTACTAGCCGAGCATGACCATCCTCCCACCCGAGATGCAAGCCTTACTGAATATCAAATCAAAGACCTTCAGCTTGAAGATAATAGGGCTTAAAATTTGTATAGCAAGTGGTGGTGTTAAGGAAAATAAGTAAGTTTTATAATTCTTTTTTTTTTTTTTTTTTTGGTATTTTTGATCATTTAATTTGCAAAGGGAAGTATAAGTCATTCATTCACTATTACTAATGCTTAAATTTTGTTCTGTACTTATGGTGCAGGCACTCACAAATAAACCTCTACCCAGCTTGGCAGTTTGGGGGGCAGGATTATTGGGGGGGAGTAGTTCAAGGCATTTTCTGTTTTTTTTTCTTAGTTACCCTTTCACTTTTTCCCACATTTTTGATGCAGTGCACTCAATGAGATCTACATTTTAAGCACAGCACTCTCAAACTAAGCTGTGGCTGGTAAATTTTGGCCTAGACATTGAGAGACTGGGTTTGTGCAGTATGTACAGTATAAAAAAAAAAATCCTGCCCCATGCAGTGCATGATGGAAAAGCAAACCTCTTACCTTGTGTTTGGTTAAAATAGTGGCTTCAAGTATTTTCTTGGGTGGTTTTTATGTTTATTGCATCAATTGACTGAATGGTCCGACATGTTAGAAGAATGTAGATGAATTTTGTTGTTTCAGTATTGGAAATAGCTGTGCAATATGGGCCTCTAAATTAGCAGAAATATTTGATTTTTTCCATGATTTTCCTCTGGATGGGTAGGGCTTTCGCTTTAACCCCCTTCTTTGTTATTCATTTCTTACCCCGCTCTGCTTCATTTGAATTTGAAAAATGGAGGCAAGGTTATATGAGAGCTTGAGATGGTAGTAATGAACACATGTAGGTTACTTTTAGTGCTGGAAGGCCTACATGTTTTATTTTTTAATACATTTAATTTTAAAATTAGAATTTTGTTGAATTTTGTGTAAAAATTTGTCCCCAAATTGCTAAATCCTGGGCAATTTATGTGGTAGTTTCTGATAGATGACTGGGCACTTTCTTGCACTCAGTTAATAGAACAGAAGGCAATGAAATGAAATAGCTAGGAATTTGTCAATTGAACAATGGAATTGCTTAATACAGACTCAAAGGGATGAAATCAGTGATGCATAAAGCAGCTCAGACTGCCAATTTTGTGCATTTGTAATTCTGTTCCCTCAATTCACATTTCTGGTGGTTATTACTTTCAGATAAAGATTCTCTACCACTTCATAAATTTTTTTTTTAAATAATGATACCATTCAGCACTTAATTTCTTGGCTGCAACATGATGGGTTCAAACTAAAAAAAACTATTAGTCTTCATAAAAAATTGTATTCAAGAAAATTTAAATTGTTGTCTTAGACATGATATAAAGATTTAGAAACATCGAACACAGAATCTATTTGGCTACAGTTTTCTCGATGGACGTGACAAATTAATTTGGGCGTGATTTATAGGCCCCAAACCTTGATAGGAGGTATGTAAGCTGATATGGGACCAATTCCATAAGGCATCTAATATGAAAATGTTGTGATAATGGAGAGTTTTAAAACTTTAGAACAAATTGATTGGAACAATATGACAGGAAAAACTTGAGTCTAGGACTTTCTTGATACAGTTCCAGGATTGCTTTTTCTAGAATCAGGTTGTACAGAACCAACTAGAGAAAACAATCTGCTTGACTTGTTCTTGCCAACAAAGATTCACAAATTAATAACTTGAAGTTAATGATGAGCTTGGGGAAAGTGAATCACAAATCACTTAGTTTTACCATATATCATGGAATTACCCCATAACTGCAATCAATCTCTGTCCCCTAGGGGCCGGGGCCGACGTCATGGACTGAAAATTACCTGGGTGGGCTAATTGGAATGTCCTTGACTATGGGTCAGGTAGGTGAACTTGGTTGCCATATTGAAACGTTTTTCAGAGCATAGTGTCTAGTCTGCCCAGACAACTTTTGTTTCGAGTAGGGAAATTAGATCTAACCAAAAATGATCCCAAATGGATGAACAATAGATTAAATCACTCATCGGTCAAAAGAGAGGCATATATAGGCATATCAAAAGAGGGGAATGGGCAGTTAAGAAATCAATATATCAATAAAGAGAGAAATAAATAGAAAGGAATACGAAAGCAAAAAGAGATTATGAGGCTAAGGTTGGCAAGGGATAAGGATTGGTAAAATTTCTAAATACCTACTTCCTCTCAATTTTCCCCCCGGAAAAAACTAGAATTTTCCTGAAATAATGATTTGTAAACAGGATGATAATAAAACTATGTAGGATTCGGTAATAGTGCATGGTTCAGAAAAAATAAGAAACTAAAACAAACAAATCCCCGGGCCCATGAACTGTTTGAAAGGGGGTTTTAAAGAAATGTAAAGAGGAACTTAGCTTCTTTGGCTAATCTTTTTAACATATCACTAAAAAACGGCATAGTGCCTGATAAGTGGAAAATGGCAATGTAATACCTTTCAAAAGGGGCAGGTGACGGGCCCTTTGGGCTTCAAAACTATAGCCAATAAGCCTTACCCCCATAGTGGGAAAATTTATTAATCAAAAAATTCCCAAAGAAATTCGTACCCATCTTGACGGCACGTTGATTAATGAATCTCAACATGGTTTTACAAAGGGGTGTTCCCTGTTTCAATTTACAATTTTTTTCCAAAGGTGTTTGAGGGTAGATCAGGTAATGAATATGATATTGTGTATATGGATTCAGTAAGGCTTTCTATAAGTTCCCACCCCAGAGGCATTGGGGAAACAAGGAAGGAAAAGGGAGGAGAAAATTTTTCCTGGGTAGAGGCATGGCTGAAAAAATAGACCGAGATTTGCATAATGGGGAGAAATCAAATGGGGGCACGTCACAAGGGGTTTTCCCTCAGGGTCAGGTTTTGGGGCCCCTTTGTTGTTCCAATTTACAAAAAACGGCATAGTGGGGGAAAAAATACGACATAAGCAAATTTGCTGATGCACCAAAATAGGTCGCCCAAATTTCATTCAATGAGGACACTAGAGCATCCAGGTGATTTGAATAGCTGATAAAATGGTCGGAGAAGGCAGATGCTTTTTAATATTGACAAATGAAAAGTTCTAATTTTTGACAGAAAAAATAACCATGCCACTTAAATAAAAATTTTGTCTTAATACTAGTTGCGAAAGGATTTAGGGGTTTTGGTTAGCAGTAATCTAAAACCAAAACAAAAGTGCATTAGTTTTCCAAAAAAGCAACAGAATTCTTGGGTTCTTTTCTAGAAGTATAAAAAAATAGAAGTCTCAGGTTGTTCTTCAAATCTATTATCCCTTTGGGTAGGCCTATTTAGACTATGCTGCTCAGTTTGGTCACCATTTACAGAATGGTTATAAATGCTTGGAAAAGACAGAGGAGGAGACAAAGTGATCCATGTTTCAGAATTTTTCCCTATTTGGGGTAGACTGGGGCCCGAATCTGCCTCTCTCGAAGGCGAGAATTAGGGGGGTATGATGGGTTTTAAAAATGGAAAAAGGGGTAAAAAAAGGGGATTTTAAAAAGCGTGCTGAAAAAATTTTCCCCTAAGACGGACTCACGCAAGGTTCAAATTGGAAAAATTCAGATTCAGGAAGGGTATAGGAAAACCCCTGGTTTGGTAATATCGTGGATTATTGGAACAAACTCCCCAGTAAGTTATTCAGGGGTAAAAGTTTTGTAGTTTTAAAAATAGGTTTGATAAAAAAATGAGTAGGTGGGGGGTGGGTGGGAGTTTGGACCCGATAGCTTGTGGCTGGGGCTGGGCAGTGCTCCATTTGAGTGGAGGGGACCAGACTGGGTGGGGCATTGGGCTAATTTGGGGGTGGGGGGCATTTGGGCTAACTTTGGGGGGGCATGGACCTGCTCCGCATGGGTCTGGGCCTTTTTAGTGTTCCTTCTTTCTTATGTTCTTTAAAAAAATTTAGTAAACACTAGAATTTTTAGTGTTTACACATTTATTTTTTTTTAAAAATTTCAGCGGGGCCCCTGTTTTACGGCATTTCGTTTTACGGCACCCACTAATCAGGGACATTTCAAATTATAACCAAAAATCACTATTGGTTTCCCCCCACCTGATTTTTCTAATACGGCACCACGCCCCCCCTGGTTTTTTACTTTCCTGTGGCTCGTGGACTGTGTCCTCCATTATGTCTGGAAATTTTCCAAATTTCAAGTGTTTTAAAGTTATTTATTTTTATATATATAGTACTCAAAAATGTCTTAGTTACCTGTACCTAAATAAACTTACCACTGTGCGGGCATGCGGGTACACAAAAAATCACTAAGGTGTCTTAGTATTTGAAACCCAAAATTTAATAATGACTCGACCTTTGCAACCACAAATAGGGAGTACTCTTGGGCCCTTTGAATTCATATTCGTATACTTAAAATAAACATTTTCGTTAACCATCTATGATATTTTTTTTTCAAAATTTTTAAAAAAAAAACCATCCCCCTGCCCCCCCAAAAAACCCATGTTTAAATTTCCCCCCCCCTTAAAATAAATTTGGGAAAATAATTTTAATTAATAATTTATATAAACCAAAACCCCAAACCCCTTTCCCCTTTTTTTCCTCCTCTTGCTTTCCCCCTTTCTCATTTCCCCCCTCATTCCCCCCTCTCCCCCCTCCCCCGGTTTTCCCCCTTTCTTCTTCTCCTTCTTCCCCCTTCTTCCTCTCTCTTCTCTTCTTCTTTTTCCTGGTCCATCCCCCCCCCTTCTCCCCCCCTAATTTCCCCCTTCTTCGGGGTCCCTCCCTTCTCTCTTCCCCTCTCTTTTCTGTTCCCCCCCTCTCTCTTCTCCCCTTCTTATCTCGGGGGTCCCCCTCTCCCCCCGTCTCCTTTTCCCCCTTCCCCCCCCCTCTGGCCTCCTCTCCCCTCTTTTTCCCCTCTCTCTCTTTTCTCCTTTTTTCTCTCTCTTCTCTCTCCTTCCTCTCTCTCCCCTCTCAAACTTCCCCTCCACTCTCTCTCTTTTTCATTTTTTTTTATATTGTTTACTCACCTCTTCCCAAAATTAAGACCTAAAAATATTTTAAGGAAAGTAATGAGTGTCGTATATACATTTTATCGCTCTGTCTTTACTCAAATATCACAAAAAAAGAAATGCATTTTTTTCCCAACAAAACTAATTCAGTTTAAATGAAATTTGAAAGTACGGGCAACCCCCACTTTACAGCTTTTTCTAATGCAATAGCTTTAAATTTTTTTTATACCCATTCTTCATTTTTTTGGACTTTTTTACAATAAAAAAATTTCACCCTTACAATAAGCTAAGGAGAAAAATTTTTTAAAGGGTAATAATGTTTTAAAACGGTATATGCTTTTTTTTTTGCCTAGTTTTAAATTGCTCACTTAAATATCATAATGAAAACATGTTAAGACCTTTTGATATAAGTGAAAAAAGGCTGTTTCACCTACAGCAATTTTTGCTTTAAAACCCTTAGACCAAAACCTAACTTGCTGAAAGTTGGGGGGCCCCTTCCCCTTACTGGGGAAACTGGAGGGGGCCCTTTATCCTCCGATATTCCTAGCAGGAGTATAGTGTCACGATCGGGCCCTGCAAGGGGTTTACAAAAATTTGGAGATTTGATGTATTCCATAAAATTTTCTTCTACTCCCACCATAGAAAAAAAGGGTTTTGTCCACTCACACAATTTTCTTTTTCCAAAGGGAAAGAGTAACAACATCGGCTTTAACCAGGTGAATAACGTTCCTTTAACATGTTCTTTTTGGCAATGCGGCAATCTCCCTGTTATAAATTTGCAAACCCTTAAAATTGTCTGAAAAAGGGTTTAGGGGAACAAAGAAAATAGTAAAATGTTTCTTTTTTGGATTTGGGTTACTGTGCTCCAAAACTTTAACTTGTACAAAGCTTGTACCCCGTGCACCACGGGTGCACACTTGTATTACTGGCAAAAAAAAACTTTTAAACCACAAATGTACCACTGGCACACTTACCATTTAATTTACCACGGTACACAAAGTTTGGGTACCACTAGTGTACCACTGGAATGAACCCTCCCGTATTTTAAAATTTCCCCTCCTGATAAATACCCCTTAAACATGTGGTTTACAGGTGCATTCAGGAAAAAACCCTGCAAACAGTATTCTGAGTAAGTGATAGCCCTTTCCAGGGGAAAACAGGAGTGCCTTAATACCCCGTGACTTTTTTAACCTCCCTTTCCCCACCCTTCTTTTTCCATGAGGCTTGTGTATTTCTTGTGGAAGTAGTGCTTTACACGAGGATGGTTATGATAATGTTTTGTGTTGTTCTTGATGTTAAACAGAAACTTTCCCTATATCAGAAAGAAACAGAAAACAATGGGAGACCCAAACCAGGAACCCATTCTCTCATATGAAAGTGGATAAGGATTGACCTTTTCGTTTCATGACCCAAAAGGGGTAGGGCCCTTTTCCATTTAAAATTTTTGGTATTAAAAAATTAATAAAAATTTTTTTTTTTTTAACAAGTCTCCCAAATCCCCACCTGGGCAGGGTGCCCCAAAAAAGAAAGACCCCAAAACAAAAATATTTCATCTCAATTAAACATTTTTCCCCACACTCATACATAAATTATTTTTTCAGAGGTGCCCAATAAAACACTTAAAGCATATTTAAAGGGGGGTTACAGTATAAAAAGTGACCTAAATAATATAAACTCCATATAAATAAACATCGGGGCCCCCAATTATAAATATAGGAGAATAGGATAGCAGATAAACAAGGAGGTTTTAAAAAGGTGGGGGGTGTGGGGGACCGGGTTTGTTTACAGTAAACGTATAAGTGAACAGTATTTGGGTTAAGGCTAAAGAGGTTTTTGGGTGGCATTTATGGTTTTGGGGAAAAGGGGCGTATGACGGGGTGGATAGGGGGCAATGTGGCAGATTTGCAGGTTTTTGGTGAAAGGAGGTGGGTTACGGGAAAGCAGTGAAGATTTTTTAGAGGATATGAGGCTCAAGTTAGAGTATATGGGAAAAAGGGGGAAACTTTTTCCCCAGTAAAAGTACCCCCTTAAACCCAAGGATTTGTGATTCACTGTTTTTTGTTTAATATTTTATGATGGGGTTGTAAAAAAGTAAATGCGAGGGTTTTTGGCAAGGGGCGGGGGAGTTAAAAGATAAAGAACAAAACATAAAGTGGGAGTTTCAATTTCTCTTTGCGAGGGCGGGGGCCCTTTTGGGGGAGTTTCCCTAAAGAGAAGTTGCAGAGTTTTGGTGGATGAATTTGGTAGGGGTGCAAAAGAAGAATTTTAAAAGGAATACAGGAAAAGAAAAGGTTTATGAGGATAACAAAAAGATTGGGTTTGATGAAAAAATTTGGGATATCAGATTGGGGGGAAAGAGAAAGGGAAAGGAGGTAAAATGAAATTTCAAAAATATTTGGGAGGGGAAACGATAAACGGAGGGGTCAAATGAAAGATGAGGTGAATCATAAAATTTGATGAGGGAAAAAAGGGTGAGGGTCCCACTTAGGGGGTCTGTGGAGACAAAGAATTTTTGTCCTTGGAGGCAAAGAGGGGAAATGCATTAGAGTATAGTTTTACCAACCCCTTTTAAAATGGGTTTTGAAAAAGGGGTGATAAAATTTTTCAGGAGGAAAAAGGCGGAGGCATGGAGTTGTCATTCGGGGGCAATTTTGTGATGTAAAATAAATGCAGAGAATTCGTTTTTTTGGAATTTAAAGGAGGGGGTTTTGGGATTCCCAAAACTGTTTGCCAAAAGGGCTGAGGAAGGGTTTTTTTTGAGGTGGTTTGGACATTAAGAGAATGGAGCAAAAACAGAGTGATTTAAAGAGTGTTTCATCTGTAGGGGAAGGGAAGGGGGGTAGGGGTGGGCCCCCTGGGAAAGGTTGGAGGGGAGGGGGTAAAGGGGGTTTTTTTGGTGGGGCGGGGGGTTTGGGATTTCCCCAGCAGGCATCGTGAGCGTTTTTGATAGGAGTGAAGGGAGACAAAGGGGTTTTTTAAAAAATACTTGACGTGCTTGGAGTGTGGGGCAAAGTAACATTTATAAAGGGGGTTTTCGGGGAAACCCGGGGCGGGCCGGATTTGAGCCTGGAGAGGGAAGTAAAATTTCCTGCCTCTGAAAAAGGGGGTGTTAATTTTGAAGTTTAAAAACTTAGTGTAAAAGCACCCTTCTGGCAAGACAAGTGATGGATTAAAATAAGGGGAAAAATTTTTTCCCGGGGGCCACCCCCCTTGGGGGGATCGCCGTGTGATAATAAATAATAATAAATAAAAACACATCCCCCCAAACTGCCAATACCCCCAAAAACCCCCTCCTTTAAAGTGCGGCATTGTACTTCCCATTTTTTCCAAAACTCAATTTCCCATATAAAAAAAACCCGGGTTTTTCCCTGAATCCCTTCACTAAAAATTCCCCCTCCCTCACACCCCAAAACAGCGCCCAGGCCCAAAAAACCCCTTCATCTCCATTCCACCTATTTTAACACGCTCAGGGCCCCGCTTGCGGGAAGCCCAAGCCCCACCCCACAAAACCCCTCCTTTACCCCCTCCCCCCAACCCTTTTCGAGACGCCCCCCTACCCTCCCTTTCCTTTTTCCCAAACCATTTATACACCTCCATGCCCTTTTATTTTGATCCTTTCTCAAAAAAATTCCCAAAACCACCTAAACCAACCCCCCCTTCAGCTCCCCTAATTTTTTTTATTAACTCCAAAACCTTCTCCCTAATTTCCAAGTGTGTATAGCCCTTGGGGGTTTTAGCATTTCCCTTTTTTGATTATAATAATAAAATCTCCTAATTTCCACATTTTTTTCCGGAAAATTTTACACCACACTTTGGGCCTAGAAAAGGACACTCCACTGCCTCCAACCCCCCTCCCCTTTGCTGCAGCATTTACAACCCCTTCAATTCATAAAAAAAGGTTGGACCCCTAACTTTCATACTTCCCTTCTTTCCTCCTTTTATAAATTTTTTTTTTTTTTTCCACATATACCTCACCGCACCCCCCAAACCTTTTTTTTTCCCCCATTTAATTCTATGGGTTTAAACCTTTTTCTTTTAAAACCCTCCGCTGACACAAAACAAATCCCCGATACTGAAAAAAAATTCATTTCTTTCCCTACTCCTTTTCTCCAATGTGATATTCAATTTTTTTTTTATCTAAATCAAAATTTAAAACCCTCATCAACCCTTTCTCCTTTTCTATTTCACTTTCAAATTTCTACCCTTTTCCAAACCCTCCCCAAAATCGTCCCTAACCTTTGCAACTCTTCTTTAGAATCCCCATAACCCCAGTTTTCAACACAAAAAATAACTGTCCCCCTTTCCCCTTTTGGGATTTTTATTCCCCAAAAAGTAATCCCAAACCCCTCCCCAAAAACTCAGCATTTACTTCTTTTTCAAACCCCATCTATAAAAATTTTAAAAAACTATGTGACATTTCACATCCCCCTTTTAAGACCCCGCTTTTTTTCGGGAAGTAATCTTCCCCCTCTTTTTCACACCCTAACCTGAGCCTCCAATCCCCATAAAAACTCCCTTTTCCCCAAATTTTGTAACTTTTCTAACCCATTCCATATCTTTCAACATCTGCCACCCTTTTTTCCCCCATCCACTTTTACATTTTGCCTTTTCTAAATCCATAAAAAGCAATTTAAAACTTTTTCCACCTTTTTAAACTAAATACTGTTCCAATAGCTTCAGTGTAAAAAAACTTGATCTACACATCTCCTACCCACTCTAAAGCCTTTGCTTTTTCTCCCTTTCCCTACTGCGTCTTACCTCTAATTCCCCTTTCAATAATAACCCTACCATACACTTCCTGGGATACTAATTAAAAATTATTCTCCTATAATTTTTTTTCAATCTCTTTTTTCCCCCCCTTCCATTTTTATAAAAGAACTATAATGCCTCCCGCCAATCCCTAGGTACCTTCCTCTCTTTTCCCTACATTTTTTAAACAAAAATACCAACCACTCCCCAAAACATAACCCCCCCCCCTCCCCCCCCTTTTAACATTTTTTTCATGATTTCCCCTCAGTTTTTCCCCTTTCTTTAACCCCCTTTCCTTTTTTTGTAATGCCCCCAGCAAACCCCCCCCACACAATCACATCCTGCTCTTTTTCCCCCCTAAAAAGATGGAAACCTCCCTGGGCCCGTACATGAAATGACTGCCTCCCCCTTTTTTCATTGGGCATTTAAAAGTTTCCCTTTAAAAAAATTCCCGGGCCTCTACCCAATACCCCACTCCCATCCCATCTTTCCCCTGTTTTAAAATGCAAATCCAAATTTTTCCCGTCTTTCTTTGCTGTTTATCTCACTCCAAAATTTTTTTTTTGTTTTCATTAAAATTTTTTGACAGTGCCTCTTTCCCCCTCTGTCATCTCCAATAATAAAAATAAAATAAAAAATAATAACAATACCATTTCAAAAATAATAATTTTTTTGCAACACCAACGTCCCCCCACCAAAGGGAAAGGGGGTTTTAAAGAAAGGAAAACTTCCTTGGGGTTTACCGGAGAGAGTTCCGGGGGTCAAAGCCCCCGCGGCCCCTGTTTAACCCGGCCCCCCTGGTGGGTCCCGGCCTGATCAACCCGGTGTTTTTTGCTGCTGGCTGCAGCAAACCAACGTACGAAACCAAAGCCCCCGGGTTTGGGCCCGAACCGACTTTTGTGCTTGTCCAGTCCAACTTGAAGACGGCCCCGGGGTCTGTTTTGGGAATCCCCCTTATGTATGCCTTTTAGGGCCAAAAATTTCCCAAAATCTCGGCCCCTGACACTTATTGAAAGGTCTCTTTTAAATTCTAGTGGGAAAACCCCTGCTTTTTTATTGGGGGGAAGTTTTCATCGTCTGCCAAGTCTTTTGGGTTTCGTAGTGATTTATTTCGGTGGCAAGTTCGGTTTCTAGTCCCCCTTGGATTTTTCCAGGGTATATAATTAAAGTATCTCCCCCCGCCTTCTTCCAGGGGAAAAAAGGGGGAGGTTAAGGTCCCGGTTGGGGGCCCCCATTTCCCGCCAAAAGAAGGCTCTGTACAATTTTGGGGGCAATTTTATTCCGGGGAAAGGTGCTGTTGGTGACAAAAACCTTTTTCGGTAAGGGTAGGGAAAAAAGATGGGGGGGGTACAGGTTGGGCCCCCTTGTTTTTAAAGGCTTTTACCTGCCCGTCATTTTCCCCGTTTCGGATACCTTTGGGCCCGAAATGAGGAAAAAATAATCCCCTCAGACTTTTTCCTGTTTTTTTTGGCCCCGAATTTTTTTTGGTATCGATGGTTTTTAAAAATTTCCCCTTTTTTCCCAAAACTGTTTTTAAATTTTCCCTCTTTAATTCTTTTTTTCTTCCCCCAAAATTCGGGTTTTTGGCCTTGGGTTTGGAGTGTTCCCCCAAAAAGTTAGCAGACGGGGATTCGGGGCCTGTTTCTAAAAACCCTTTTTTTGCCCGGTTGGGTAAACGATGGGGGCAAAATGGGTGGGATTTTAGCCCCCTTGGGAAACCCTTTCAAAATTTTTTTGTTTTTGGGAAAGGTTAAAATCCATCGGTTTTTTGTTTTTTCCCTTTGGGTTTTTGCCTTTACTGCCCCCCTTTTAGGGGGTTTTTTCGTTGTTTTTATTTAACTGTTTAACCCCGTTCCCCTTTTGGCCCCCCCCCTAGGATAAAAGGGAAGGGGCTTTTTTCCGTTTTTAAACCCAGTTTTCCTTTGGGGTTTTTGGCCCCGGGGCCAGATGGGTGGGAAATTCCTTTTATCCCTTTTCAAAAATTTTTTTTTGGGTTTTTTGGAAAAAAACGGTAGGCTTTTTGTTTTTTTCCCCCTTTTGGGGGTATTTTTTTTTTGAACTTCGACCCCCGGGCCCGGGGGTTCTCCTGTAAAAACCCCGAAGGGGGTTTTGACTTGAGAACCATTCCCTTTCCTTGGCCCCGGGGGGAATCTGGGGTTAAAATCCCCGTTTAAATAGGGGCAAATAAAATGATGGTTGTTTCCAAATTTTTTGGTTGCATAAAAAAAATTATTTTTTTTGGGTTTCTTTCGGTTTAAAAAATGCTTTTAGTTCTTCCCCCTTTCCTTTCTTCCTTTAAAATTCCCCTTGGTTGAGGGTTCGATGTTGCTAATTTTTGGGAAAAGGGGAAAAACCTTTTGGGCCTTTATTTATTTTGGCCTTTTTTTTCCCCCTTCCCGATTTTTTTCCTTTTTCCCTTAAAAGGGATTTTTTGCCTGTCTCCCCCCTTTTTTGTTTTACCTCTTTTTCCCTCCTTTTTTTTTTGGAAATTAAAAGGGCCTTTTTCATTTTCATCATCCCCCAAGTTTAACCTTTTTCTAATCGTTTTGGGGGGTTTGTTCTTAAAAAAACTTTTCCCCCTTTTCTTTATATCTTTGGGAATTGGGTTTTTAACCTTTGGGCCCACTTTATGTTTTTTTTTATTGAATTTTAATTTGGTGAATGCTCCCCCCGTTACTATTTTCATTATGTCGGTCTTGGGGTCCCCCCATACAGTCTGAACCTCAATTATGTTTTGTCTTTATATTTTTTTTGATAAAAGGTGAAAATTTCTTTTCAATATCATTGTTTGGAAAAATGAGGTCTAGTATTCCCCCAGTCTTTAGGCTCTATTATTTGCTTGGGTTTTAAAAAAAATTTTTGCAGAGATTTAAAAAAAAAACTCGTGTGAGGTGAGTTTTTTATCAGAGCTGCCCCCTGGTGTTTTTTTAAATGCAACCCCAAAATTAATTTCCAAAATTTCCCCCATTTTAAGGGGCCCCTTTAAAAAGAAATCCCCCCCGGGGCAAAAATTTGGGGGCAGAAACTGGGAAAATTTTCCCCCCACAAATGGGTTTAATTTTTAAAAGCGTTCCTGGGAAAAGCTGGGGGGGTTTTCATCCGGAGGTTTTTTTAAACTACCACAATGACTTGGTTTTGGTTCCCCGACCTTTACCGCTAAAACCCACACATCATTTGAGGAATTTTTGGGAGTTCTGGGGCAAAACAATGACTCTGCAATGTACAGGCCAACCCCCCCCCTTTTGCCTTTTTAACCCCTGTCACATCTGTATAAAGGGTTTTAACCTGGAAAACCATATTTCCCTTGTCCAAGTGATCCTTTATGTGGGTCTCAGTGAAAGCCGCGAACATTGGGCCTTTTCCTCTCAAGCAGTCCACGGGTGAAAGGTATTTTGTTGTTTTTTGCTGGGTTTAGGGCCCCGTAATTTCAAAAAAGGAAAAGTCATCGGGCTGGTGGTATTGTTTGGGACTGGGGGGGGGAAATTTTTTTTTTCCCGGGATTAGTAACTGTATTGTTTTGGTTTTTTGGGGTGGAGGCCCTCGACTTTTGGGTTTCCCCTCCAGGAATACTGGATTTGGTGTAAAGATTTCTGCCATTTCCTCCCTTTTTTTTTCCTTCCGGCACTAAAAAAAACCCCTTCCCCCCCCTTTTAAATTTTATTCACTATCATTCCCTTTAATCATGGGCTTGCCAAAAATTTGCTGTCAAAGAACATTTAAAGGAAAAAAAACATGGGAAAGTAATGTATGAATTCAAGGATTAGTGGATTAAAATAAGGGGCGAGATGTAAAATGGGGGCTGTTCTAAGCGTTTTGCCCCTGGGAAGGGTTAAATGTAAGGAGAGAGAGAAGAAAAAGGGGAAAAGAGCAGAAAATTTTTGAGAGGTGTTTAGTATTGGGGTTATATTTGGTAGTTTAGGTTACGTAGATTACAACTTAAACTATGCAATTTCTCTAGTTTTAAGTAGTTGTAAGCCATTAATTTAGTCTGCCCATAATGCCATGGCTATGGGGCTCTCTTTTACACTGAAAACTTATTGTAACTACAGAATTCAATGTAAACTTGCAAAAAATAAAAAAGGTTTTGTTTTGTAGGGACGTGCATTAAGTGGGAAAATAGTAATTTTTTTGGGGGGACCTCAGTGCAAAAGTGGAGAATCTTTTATAAGGAGGTAGTAGGTAATTTTAGAAGTGGCAGGAGTAAAAATAAGGGGGGGCCATTTTAATTGAACTATATAATACATTTTTTTAAAAAAGAAAAGGGGGGGAATAAGTTTTTTTTTTTTAAACAACTAGCCGTATCCCCCGGGCGGGGTGGCCCCAAAAAAGAAAATCGAAAGTTTCTCTTTTTAAATTTTGAATTAACAGAAGGGAAAATTTCCCTAAGTATTAAGATTCCAAGAAGTTGCAGTGTCTGACAGGTTTTGTGATTGGCAGAGAACCGAATGTTGAAAATTAGACACATGGAAACTTTTGGGGTTTTCTTTTTTGAGGAAACGTTTGCCACACAGTGGTTCATCAGTCCCTAATAGGAAAACTTGAAGAACAGGAAAGGGGATGAGGTAATCAGTCCCCCCCAACCTTGAGTCATGTGTTAGTCCACAATTTGAGTAGAATCGACAGATGAGCGGGAAAAAACAGCTTATAAACCGATGGCAGGGAGGTGCAGCAGTCATAGTGTGCACATTTGTTTTAATGTGGAAATAGGTTTTGCCCCCAAAATAGGCAAGCTTGCTAATTCTTGGGGACAATATACAGAAGGGGTTTTCTAATTCTTTTCTTCTGGCATTTTAGCGCCCCCCCCTTTCACATGCTGACCTACAAGGGAAAAATTGAGGAATAGTATACAAGATATAATTAAGCATGTGGTTTGGGGCTGTGTTTTAGTAATAAAAGGTTGATGGGTTTTGACTTTTGAATGGCATGATTTTTTGAAAGGGACATGCTCATTATTTGGAAAATCCACATTGAGAGTAAGAGGTAGATGGGGTACAAAGAGAATGTCATTGGTGTGTAAGAGAGAAGTGAAAGTTTGTAAAGTAGAGGAGGAAATAGGGTAGGATTTAAGCAACTATTGGGAGAAAGGTGGGTTAGAGCCAGTACATGTAATGAGGAGATAAGGAGTAGATTTAAAGAATGCAGTGTTAGTGTACAGCAGAAGTTTGTGGATATAGAATGATGGGTGCAGAAGGAAAGAGGAGTGATTGGTGGAATGAGGTAGAGAGGATGGTAAGGGAGAAGAAGTTGGCATATGAGAGGTTTTTACAAAATAGAAGTTATATATGGAAGGTGGTGTGCATGGAGAGTGAAACAGAGATTGACAGAGTGGTGAGTGGAATGTAAAAGGAGAGTAGAAAAAAGTTTTGGAGTCAGATCAGTAAGTGGAGAAAGCCAAGGGAATGAATGATTTTAATAGTTAAAACAAAAGAGGGAAATTTTTAGAAGGGAAGATAGAGTTACTGGGAAGATGGGAGGAATACTTGGAGAAATTGTTGAATATTGATGAAGAGGAGGAGGCAGTGATTTTATGCATTGGACAGGGAGGTATAACATCTTTCAGGAGTGAGGAGGATCCAGATGTGAGTGGGGGGAGATACACGAGGCAGTGGTTAGAATGAAAGGGGATAAGAGAGTAAGAGTAAGATTTCATTCGGATTTTTAACCCCGAGGGTTAGCCACTCAGGATAACCCAAGAAAGTCAGTGCGTCATCGAGGACTGTCTAACTTATTTCCATTGGGGTCCTTAATCTTGTCCCCCAGGATGCAACCCACACCAGTCGACTAACACCCAGGTACCTATTTGCTGCTAGGTGAACAGGACAATAGGTGTAAGGAAACGTGTCGGAATTTCCACCCGCCGAGAATCGAACCCGGGCCCTCTGTGTGTGAAGCGGGAGCTTTAGCCACCAGACCACCGGGCCACTGGGATAAATGGGATTAAGATAGAAATGTTAAAAACAGGTGGGGATATAGTTTTGGAGTGGTTGGTGCACTTGTTCAATATATGTATACATGAAAGTGGGAAGGTACCTAGGGATTGGTAAGAGAGCATGTGTAGTTCCCTTTTATAAGGGAAAAAAGGGATTAAGGATAGTATAAGAATTATAGGGGAATAAACATGTTGAGTATACCAGGTAAGGTATATGGTACAGTTACTATTGAAAGAATTAAAAGTAAGACAGAGAGCAGGGTCACAGATGAACAAGGTTCTTGGAAGGGCAGGGGATGTGTGGACCAAGTGTTTAAGTGTTTACATGAAGCATGTAAGTGAACAATACTTCGATAAAGGTAAGGAACTTTTTGTTGCATTTATGGATTTAGAAAAGGCATATGGTAGGTTAGATAGTAGAGCAGTGTGGCAAATGTTGTAAGTGTATGGAACAGATAGTAAGTTACTTAAAGCAGTAAGAAGTTTTTATGTGCATAGCAAATCTCAGGTTGGGGTATATAGGAAAGAGGAAGATTATATTCCAGTGAAAGTAGGCCTGAGATAGGGATGTGTGATGTTGTCATGATTGGAGTTGTAAAAGAAACAAATGGTAGGGTGTAAGGAAGAGGAGTGGGATAAAGAGATGAAGAATCAAATGCAGAGTGGGAGATGTCACAGTTGATTTTTGCTGATAACATGGTGCTTTTAGAAGACTCTGAAGAAAAGTTGCAAAGGTTGGTGGATAAATTTGGAAATTTGGGAGGATATGGAAATGAAGGAAATTAAAAGTGAACATTGGAAAGTGCAAGATTATAAGAGTATCATATAACTATAGACAATGAGAGGTTGGATATCTGATTGGAGAGAGGGAACATGGGGGAAGTAAATGTGTTCATATACGTAGAAATAGACTTGTTGGCAGAGGTATGAGAGTGGTGATGAGGGAAAGGTGGGTGGTGATCTGAGGCATCAGTAAAGACAATGAACCTTATCCATGGAGACAAAAAAGGGAATTTACCAGAGTATAGTGGTACCAACACTCTTATATGGGTGTGAAGCACGAGTATTAAATATTGCAACAAAGAGGAGGCTAGAGACAGTGGAGATATTATGTGTAAGGGCAGTGTGTGGTGTGAATATCATGCAGAAAATCCAGAGTGTGGAGATTAAAATGAGGCGTGGAGTTACCGAGGAGAGGTTATTGAGGTGGTTTGGATATTTAGAGAAGATGGAGCAAAAATTACTAGGAAGGTGTATAAATCTAGTGGAGGGAAAGAGGGGTAGGGGTTGTCATAGGAAAGGTTAAAGGTTGGGATAGAGGAGATTTTGATTTCTAAGGGCTTGGACATCCAACATGCTTTTATGAGTATATTAGATAAGAGCAGAACCAAGTGGTATTTATGACTTGATGTTCTGTTGGAGTGTGAGCAAGGTAACATTTATGAAGGGATTCATGAACTTGGCTAGCCAGACTTAAGTCCTGGAGGTGAGAAGTTCAAACCCTACACTCTGAAGGCCCCTCAAGGGAGGTTCCTTGACGTTGGTGGGGGCTCTTGATCTAGGGAATTGGATCTGTGCTCCGGTTCCCTGAATTGAACCTGAATACCTTCCATCCCCCACATGCGCTGTATAATCCTATGGGTTTAGCGCTCCCCATGATTATAATTATAATAATAATTACACTCTGAAGGAGGAGTGAGAATATTGCAGCTTGGAGGGACATCTGAACTGTGAAGTCAGAATGCTTCTGACAGGACAGTGATTGAACACATGAGTTTTTTTTTTTGGGGGGGAGGGGTACCCTACCTCAGTGGAAGATGGCCAGTGTGTTAAAAAAAAAAAAGTGTTCACTGGTAATCACTGAACCTGGCAAACAGTTGTCTTACCTGATAAACACTTGTCATTCCTGGTAAACCTTTATTATACCTGGTAAACAGTAGTGACACTATACAACAATGTTTTACTTGTATTCAGGGATGTGTGTGGAAGAAGAAATGGTTGCCAACCACTGGAGAAGATGCAAGAAGTGTTGTTGAAGACTGTTGCTGAAGCTAAGGCAATTGTATCTAAAGTAAGTAAAATATTGACAGCTTTTATTGTGAAGTGGATGACTGGCTGGGTGTAGTTGTATTGTTCAGTAGTAGCTGGCTGTGTGCGTGGGGGGGAGTAGGTGTACACTCTCACTTATACATACATATATACATACATACATATCCACTGGGAAGCTGTTATGACTATTGATGATCTAAATTAGTTTTCTCAGGAGGCTAACCTCTCTGGTGTTGGAAGTACATGTATGTAGTAGGCACATGTCTCAGTGGCACAGGAGAAGATGCAAATTTGATAAAGAGAGGTGCTTCTTCTACCAAAGAAGACAACAGACATCAGAACTTCTCAAAAGCAGCAGACTCTCTGATCCACAAAAGGAAATTCTGGCTAAAGAAATGGAGAACATTGAGCACAAACCTGTTACATCATATACAGTCCAAAAGAGACAGAGGGAGCAAAAAGCCAGAAATGAAATTAAAAAAATTCCCCAAAACTTTTTTCCCTTATGTAAAATCCAGGGCAAAACTACATCCAGTATATGGGCCCCTAACCTTTTCAGGGGGCGGGAGGCCCTCTCCTAAACTTGTTCTCAGGGTAAAATTTTTGAAAAAAAAAAAAAAAA